>CM065741.1:36816752-36821752 GCA_033310375.1 Conus canariensis | reverse complement strand
CGTTTGTCTTACACAGCAACACCAATGAAAACCAGGAACAGAAGTTAAGTTTCAAAGTCAGGTGACTGAAGGCGGAAAAAAAAAAAATGTTAATAGCTTTGGAAGACAATAGGCCTACGGACAAACATATCACCTTGCAGATCTACGTGCTAACAATCTTTTTAAAACAATAAGGGACTGAAGGTGGGAAATTGAAGCAGATTTTGAGGAAAAAAAAAAAAAAAAAGATTGTTAGTAGTTCCGCAAGGCGATATTGTGGACAAACATCTTGTCTTGCAGAACTACAATCTTTTTAAAAATTAGGCACAGGAGTCCTGTCCTCTACTCTCTCCCCACCACCACCCCTCACTCCCTCCTCCTGGCCCCTCTGTCTTGATGTCACTACATGGCGTGCTTGCATGTGAAATAATATTAATCCTGTCGAAAAGTTCTCCTGTACAATGAAGACGCATGGCTTCTTTTTCTTCTTCCTTTTCGGGAAAATTATAATCATGCTGTCCCACGCCTTCGCGGTGTCAGTCAATAATCAATGCACAAGATAATTACCACATGTCACCCATTATCATCAGCCTATGGTGCCTATCGGCGAGAGCCAACCGATAACAAAAGACGATGGGCGGGGGGGGGGGGGGGGGGGGGGGGGGGCTACTGAAGTAGGACTTTGTGAGAAACCAGGTTAATGTAAATGTCATAATAAGAGAAGGGGGGAGGGGGGGGGGGGGCGTACTAAACTAGGGCTTTGTGGAGAAACCAGATAATGTAACACAGATACAAGCAACATCTACAAAATTCCCTTTTTGGAGCATTACCAAGCCATCACATAGGAATGAAACAATTGTACAACCTTGCAGCTGACCCACTACGCAATGACAAAAGTGCAAAGCGACAAACGCTCACAACGCAGAGCATCTACGCCTAAACGGCCCGGCTCTATTTTGGAAGAAGAATGACAGTGTTTCTTACCCTGTCTATCCTGAATGGTTTTTTTTTTTCTTTCTTTCTTTCTTTTTTTTATTATTTTTTTTTAATAGCCAACACATGGTATGATGGTAGTGGTGCCTTGTAACATGAGGTATGCACAAAGAACATTAAAAAAAAAAATGCAAAGCATATTGATATAAATGTACTCCCAGTTTAGATCATTTAGTTTACAGCAGAGACTTTAACACCAGTTTGGCCCGGCTCTACATAAGGAAGAAGAGAAGAAGAAGAAGAGATCTATCTTGAATACGCATGTAAAAAAAAAAACAACAACAAAAAAAACGTCACAATCAAACTTGCCTCATAATGGAAAAAAAAAAAAAACCGTCACAATCAAACTGCGCCATTATCTATTTCGTCACTGTGATAAGAAATCGGCCAAGTACTTTCAGAGATATTCCATAAAGAAGAAAAACCGTGTTTGGCCGTTATAGCCGTTAGTAACGGCTATTCTGTTAAAAAAAAACAACAACAAACAAACAAAAACAAAACAAAAAAAAACATCGGGCATCATCCGTGACCCATAATGTACATGTATACCTACAAATTTTCAAAAAGATCGGCCCAGAAGTTTTGTATGGAGCGAGTGGAACACATTTTCTTTGATCACGCTTTTGCGGTCTCACTCGGTCCATTATCAACGCACACGATAATCACCACATGTCACCCATTATCAACAGTTCATGGTGCCTACTATCGGCGACAGCTTCATCTTCATCTTCATCCAGTTAACGTCCTCAGTCATCATGTTGACTGTTCTGACGTTTTTGAATGTGGGCTGGCGCAGCATTTAAAAAAAAAAAAAAAAAAAAGACGAACGGGGAGGGGGGCTCCTGAACTAGGGCTTTATGAGAAACCTGGTTCGATCAGTCTATCTAAATCTAGTATTATCTGTAGAATCTATCTGTCTAATCTATCTATCTGTAGAATCTATCAATCTAATCTATCTATCTCTAAAAGACGACCCTCCACTGAACGCTCAAACAACAAAAGTTCCACTCACCTAACACCTTGCGCCAGGCTGAGCTCTACTAGATAAACCAAACGGTTCGCACGACCACGCTCTACTAGATAAACCAAACGGTTCGCACGACCCACACTCTACTAGATAAACCAAACGGTTCGCTCGACCACACTCACTGGAGACCGCCAGACAAAGTGGACAAAGTGGACGGTAACTGCCCCTTTTATACACCCCTGAGACTGATCAATTCTTTGTTAAAAACCTCATGTGACAGGAAGTTAGCCTTAGGATATGATGTTGGTATTTAGAAAAGAAAAGGATTTTTTTTTTTTTTTTTTTTTTTAAAGTCGGGCTGCCGGTTCATGGAAACCCTCTATTCTGTGGCAAAAATAATCAGAGTGTTGATTGTGGCCACATAACAGAAAAAGAAGAAGAAGAAACCCCAACCCCATCGTGCTCTGTGAACCTACAAAGGCTTCCAGCTGACATCACGCGTCATAACATGCGTTGCAGCATTGTATGCGTAACTCACTCCCCAGTGAGTGTGGTCGTTAAGGGACTGAACTGTACAAATTTTAACTGATTTTTTTTTTCAACTAACCTCTGATCAAATTACAAGAAATTCTGCTAACAAAATCCAAATTAAATATTGTCGCACTAATATTTGAAAATTTTCCTTTAGTAACAGAGTGGCGCCATATTGGAACAAACTACCTGCACACATTAAAAAAAGCAACAGATCTGAATACTTTTAAAAACCTCCTGGATACTGACGCAAAATTAAATATTTCAAAATTTAAGTTTGATTGACAGAATGGAGTAAAATAAATCCTGAGCATATGCATACATTATGCAACCACTATTTATTTATATAAATAAGATGACTGGGACACTAAAAGTTCAAAGACTACCGTGAATGAAAGACATGTCCCTGAAAGCTTTCGCTATGAGGACGTAAAACTCAACTATTCCGGACACTAAAAGCCGTGAGGCTATCTAACTCCCCACTGAACTGAACTGAAATGAACTTGTAGGCTTGGGGCCAAGATCTGCTCTACGACGCAACACGGTTAGCCAAGATGGACGAGTTCAGACCAACGCTGGAATGCGTCAGAATCGGCGCTAAATGGACGCAGACAAAGTACAGGACAAAACACAATGCGTTTCGACCTCTTGGGTCTTCTTCAGGCAAAAACAAAGAACATTTAGGTCAGTGAAAACGAATATGAGAAGATAAGTGGTTTCTCGTTCTTCGTTTTCACAGTCATAAATGTTATCTGTTTTTGCCTGATGAAGACCCAAGAGGTCGAAATGCATTGTGTTTTGTCCTGTACTTTGTTTGTCTGTGTCCTTGGCGGTAACTAACCCCTCTCTTTCTAAATTTGGCTTCATTTTCCGCCCTCAGTCACTCCCTTTTGAAATTAAATGGACGTGCATACAGTACGAAAAACAACAACAACAAAAGACGATAAATTATCTGTGAAAGGATTTCATGATCCTCTGCCATCATAATCCATAAAGACAAACAGATAAAGCCTGACAGCATGGTTTCGAATGGTTCGATCATTGCTCGTTGTCACGACCATAGCAAATCGTGGGACGATGGTTATTAGGTATCGTATGAACTACAAGCGTTGCTTCCGAGAGTTACCGTGAACATTTCAACAAAATTTCCTGTTCCTTTATTTCAAACATGAATTCCACATTTTTCAAAGAAACGTTATAACTGATCCGCCTGACAATGGGGGCAAACACATTACAAGACAAAACAGTTCAACTCCGACCTTTTCTTGTCCTGGAAATATGATCATAACTGATTAGTAGGCCATGGGGAACACAATGCACATTTTTTCTGTAAAAGCCGTAAGATGAGGGATTGCTGTCTGTGCTCTCTCTCTCTCTCTCTCTCTCTCTCTGAGTGAGTGTGTGAGTGAGTGAGTGAGAGAGAGAGAGAGAGAGAGAGAGAGAGAGAGTGTGTGTGTGTGTGTGTGTGTGTGTGTGTGTGTGTGTGTGTGTGCACGCGGCTGTGCGACAGACTTTTGAATGAATGTGTGTATATGTTCACGTTTGTGCATGTGTGTATTTTAAGTGTTTATTTCTCTCTTAGCATCAATCTGTGTGTATGTGTACTGGTCATCGTCTGTCCATTTGCTGTAACTGAAACCAGCAAAATAGCAAAGGAAGGAGAGAGAGAGAGAGAGAGAGAGGAGAGAGAGAGAGAGAGAGGAGAGTTTGATTGTGTATGCGTCTGTGTGTGCTTCCTTGGTTGTGTGTGTGTGTGTGTGTGTGTGTGTGTGTGTGTGTGTGTGTGTGTGTGTGCATGCGTATGTGCACATGTGTGTGTGTGTGTGTGTTTGTGTGTGTGTGTGTGTGTGGTGTGCATGCGCATGTGTATGTGCTCGCGCACATGAGTGCGCACACCCATGCATGCTTCTGCCTGTTAGTTGTACACGGTAACCAGGAGAATGACCCTCTCCCCCCCCCCAAAAAAAAAAAAAAAAAAAAAAAAAATCACAGTTCTTTTTCTTCCTTCCCCCCCCCAAAAAAAATTATATCAATTCTTATTCTAAATTTATTTGAAAATTTCCAGAACGGATAAAGATAGGCACAAGCAAAATAACAAACATCTCTCTTTCGTGCACGAATAAAATTGTACCATGAACATCCCATAATGCATTTGGTCATCTTCTCAGTTAATCACTGGGTGACACTGTCATGCAACGTGTTCAACCAGATTCAGGCGGAGCAGAAAATGAGATATCAGTTTGAACTGAGGCTGTCATCATCTACACATTTTCAGATGATGAAACATTTCATATTTCAAGAGCGTTTAACAAAGCATAGGCATATCAAACATCATGTATCTGGTTTGATGCAAACAGATAGCTTTTATATTCACACCAATGAAAAGGAACACACACAAAAAAAAGAGAAAAAAATGAAGTGTGTACAGTACAAGCAAAATTGTTTTAACTCTGAAGAAGAAAGTTTGCCTGTAAACGTTAACTGACTAGGGAACTCAATTTTACTGACTAGGGAACTCAATTTTACTGGG
>CM065741.1:36801752-36811752 GCA_033310375.1 Conus canariensis | reverse complement strand
CCACATTCTTGTCAAAAAGTGCACAAACCTCAGTATCCTCTATCATATTCAAAAGGAGCCTGGGCTTGGTGAACCATGTCGCTTGTCTTTCTCCGTTATGTCCTGCAAACTATTTTGGTGGACATGTTCATGATTAAGACAAAGAGGCCGGCCAAAGCTGAACTGGAAACAGACTGTAAAGTCTGGCCTCCATGGCATGCACATAACCTGGAACAAGATCTGGACACTGACTGATCTCGTGAAAAAGGGGTACATCATGCATTGGGCGACACAGAAGCTTCTGAGTCAGTACTGATTTAAAGGTACTTACTTTCATACATACTACAATACAAACATATACATATCCATTGATTCATTCTGTATGATTTTGTGTTTTCTATAATTTGATTTCCCAAGTGCTGATTTATATCAGTTTAAAGTTATAAAACATTAAAAGCATACATCTTTCACCTCTTCAAGCAAACGTGAACTTTTCAAGTGGCTGAGGGTTCAACCTGATACAACGCATTAAGACCTGAAGAAGGAATCTGAAATGTCATGTTACAAACAGAAGTGCTTCAGGACCACTTGTATGCAGAATAAGCCCTATCATTGCATTAAGCCCTGAAGTACACAATGTTGGTAGTTCGCACTAGTATGAAACCAGACCAAAACCAGCTTAAATGTCAAAACCGACCACTCTCATCCTTTTTGGACAATCAGTCAGGGAATAAATCCACACAAAAAGACGTTCTTCTGATCCGTTCCTAAGTCAATGATATGCTTTGTCATGTGATTTCAAGTCTCTCTTTGTCAGCAAAACTTTTTCCTGATCAGCTCAGACTTGATATCCGCTCATGCATTAAATTTCAGTTCAAACCTTGTTTACACTTTTGATACCTGCATTACAATATTATGATCAATATTATCACAGTTTTGAGACAACCAAGCATAATACTTGTAGTCTTTTAATGTGTCCTTGTACACTGATGTTTTGACACTGATCTGACTGACATGCCTGAGACAATTTCTTTGCAACTGCTTAGTACTATACATACTGTAAATGAATAAATTTAGGATGATATTCCACAAGTTGTTTTTTTTTTTTTTTTTTTTTTCTAATTGGCATATATTCTGTGTGAGCATGATTTGTGCTATTTGTGGAGTCAAGCATCTATAGTAAATCTAAATGGAAAAAAGTCAACATTACATTCACTCTGATGTTCCTCCATGGTATATCACAATGACCAAAACACGGCTGTCACTGTTCTTATTCTGTTAACATGTGGATAGAATTGCATGACGGAACAATGGTGGTTGGTCGCTGTGTCATTTTGTCCATTGTTTTCAGTCTAGTTTTGATATTTATGGCAGTTTTGATCTAGCTACAATATCTTTGCTAGTTTTAATGTTTCAGGTTGTGAGGGTACCCCCACACAGTCAGCAGGAGTGTCACATCACCACTGTGAAAGACATTCAAATTCAGTCTTCAACAGGATCATCACAGACTAAACTTGGACAAAATGCAACTCCTCGAATCTGCTGTCCCTATGCACAGAAAATGCTATCTGCACTGACCCCCCCCCCCCCCCCCCCACCCCACACACACACACACACACACACACACACACACACACACACACACACCAGCTTTGCAGTTGTTGCTAACTTACACATCATAAAACGTTGCGTCTGATTCCCATTCCCATTACAAGGAAAGTTTTCAAAATCAACAGTAAATGATGTCTGCAGAGTTTCCAAATAACGTACGTACTCACAACACGGCTTACCTGTTGGCCTTCCAGCTCGGTGCTAGTGCCGATGTTCAGTCAATATTTGCCATAGCTGTGTTCTGATGATCCACTTAATGCAAATGGTTCTGGCATAACCTGTCGATGATCTGAAGTAATCGAAGCCACTGACTGGACATAGAGCAGTGGCTTGAGCAGTCCAAATGCCTTCCAACAGGCAATGAGTGATTCGAGTGAGGTAACCGAAACTGGGAGTCGTTCCAGAAACATGAACAAAGCCAGCGGAAATACCACTGAACGGGGTTTTCTTGCAGCCGGGCAAGTCACGCGCTCGCTGTCTAGGTGTACACTGCTCTGGAGTGTATTGATCACGCTATTTTTCACCTCTCCGTTTTGTTTCGCCTTGCGTAGACTGTTGAGGAAATTCCAAAGCGAAAGTATAGAAAACCCAATTCTTACGCACGGTTCCCAATTTAGAACTGTGTCACGTCATGGCAAAGTTTGGGTATACAACTCAAGGAATTGCTATTCTCTGTGTATACTGATTATGGCGACCGATGCTAAACACGGAATGTCATCTGCCAGTTGGGTTCCCTTTCAGCGTAGCATAAACTGGTCTACCATTGTCCCAACAAAACATACAAGGCGCATGCGTACATAAGGGGGAGAGGGTGTCACAATGAGTCGAAGAGTCTTTCCGGTAAGAGTAGAGTTCCCATCTGTAATGCATTAGGCCTAACGTGCTGCAGTTTGCAAACAGATGGGGACACAGAACAACTACTTCATTGGGCACTTGGGCAAACTGAGTCAGAGAGGTTAAAAAAAAAATGTGTGTGTGTGTTTGTGTGTGTGTTTGTGTGTGTGTTATTGTTGTTGTTGCTACTGAGCAAGTAAAACCTAGTCTCTGGCACAAACCTCCCTATAAAAAGGAACCCATTGAATTACGCTTCTTTGCGTCAGCGGATTATCTTCTCTTAGCTGTTTCAGAGAAGGTTAACGCCGCTGATCTTGGGTTTTACCAGCGAATGTTCTAAATGTGTGCACAGTCATGTTCCTTTTGGTTTATGGCGTAATCAGCTCAATAGTGAGAATGGAGGCAGTTTAGTCGGAAATTTGATAATTATAGCCTACCAGTTTTTTTTTTTTCTTTGGGGTGGGGTGGGGGTGTATTCGTTTTTTGTTTGTTTGTTTTGTATTAACTTTGTCTCAATTGTAGCATAAGTGAAATACCATTGTGCTAAAGATTAAACACAATCTTAAAATCTTCAGTTGAGCCTGTCAGTATCCTTGACTTCGACATGCATTTCTCCATGGTTCATACAAAGTGTTTAGATTTGAAAAATTAACGATATATCCTCAAGGGAAAAAAATCGTTAGGCCTACTTTCTTTTCGGTTAAGCGCTGCAGTTCAAATCATTGTTTCCAGTATTGCTGTAGGCCTCCAATGTTCATGCACCTGAACGGGGGTAAGCGCCATAATTTCCCCTATTGATAGATCCCCTGCTCAATACTCCTTTGAGTATCAAGCGCTACTATGTGAACTCCGGATATAGTAAACCCCCTTGTGACCCACTGACCCGTTTACTATAACCGGAGGTTTACTATAGGTAACATCGTTTATAATAAACTGCTTGTGGCTGTGTTCACTATAACCGATTATCGTTTATAATAAACGTTTGGAGCCTGAGTTTACTATAACCGACTGCCGCATAATAAACTTGTGAGGGATGAGAAAATGATGATGGAAAAGGAGAATCCAGATATTATTTGTATAACTGAAGTGGTGCCAAAGAACTTTCGTTTTGATGTGCAGACAGTAGAATTGAACATAGAAGGTTATGACTGTTTCTGCAATATCTGTGAAAAAAATGTTGAGAGAGGAGTTCTGATTTATGTGAAGAAGTATCTGTTTGTGCAGGAAGTAAAAGTTTCTGATCAGCCAGGATCTAAAGACACTGTGTGGGTAGATATCAATTTGTGTAAGGGAGACAAACTCCTTGTAGGATGTGTGCACAGATCTGACAGCAATTCTGCAGAAGATAATACAGCTTTGTATATGTGATGGTGTGGAGGGGTAAGGGGTGTGCAGGTGAAGACAGGCAGATTGTGATAGGTGCAGGAACCAAGGGACAGCAGCCAGTCAAGAAGACAAGAGGACGACGTGGAGTTTTTCTTCTCTTTATTTCTCTCCCATGGCAAGGAGCTCAACCAGGAACACTGCCTGGGAACTCTCTCTCTCTCTCAGCACTCAGTGCACTGAGCACTCTCTAGCAAACACCCTAGGCAACACTCTGGGGAACACTGATCCATTCACACACACGCTCTACTTTTATAAAAATGTACCGGGCCGCAGAGCCAGCAACACGGTGCCAGAGACGAAACGGGCCTCGCGAGGCCGGAACCAACAGAAATTTGTGTTTTCTATCGCAGCTTCAGTGTTGTCTGGCTCGCTGTCCGTTCAAACTATTAACACATATTTACTATCGATGAAAACCTCAGAACCCAAGGAATAAAATGCAGTAAGTCACATTTGACAATTTTGTTCCTGTACTAAATTATTGCTGATTAATGTCCCAGAGTGAAGCCACTTTTAACGCGTTTGCGTCATATTTTCGTCAATTTCAATAAAAAAAATACTGAAGAGCGTGAAATAATTATACAATGAATGAATAGCTGGCATTTCGCTCTTTTCATACATATAAACTTCATTTTCCGAGACAGTGTCTAAGTGGAGAATTGTGTTATTAAAAATTACTAGAAAACACAGCTGACTTTTCATCTCGCCGGGCCGTCGGCGCCTACTTTTGACACTATTTTCAACTGAAAAATACTCTGTTGAAATGGTCTGTTAAGTAATAAATCCTACACATTTTCAGTTGTATTCATAACAGAAACGGAGTCATTAGCAAGATTTCGATCGGGAAGTCCGAATTTCGTAGAATGATAATTTTGATCAAAACTCCGACAATGAACGAAGAAGGCGACTTGCTCAAGGGAACCGGCGTCGTCAGTCATTTCGTATAGTCGCAAGCCTGTACGGAAAAGATCCTAAGCATGCGATATACGAAATGAGAGCTCATGGACATTACTTTTAACATGCATCTTCAGATTCTTCGGTTTTCCTCTTTCTTTTTGTAAAATCAAGAATTATTCAATGTTCATTCGACAGACAATTGAAAATGGCGCCAAGATTGCTCGTGCAAAATACCAGTTTAGAGAAGATATGGGCTTCTCAGCCCAGTACGCTTGTAATGAATAAAATACATTAATTTTTGTGACTTCGGCGACGTACATACAACTATGTAGGTTCTGAGGTATTCATGATTTAAAGAATTTACACAATAAAAATGAGATCAATCGATCAAGGGAGGTAAGGGGAAGATAACTCATGAACAAAATCTCTCGTTTACGACGGGTGACCAAGAAATATACTCTGTTAGCACCCGGCTACATATAGTTTTATGAAAAACATGATTGTTGGCAGATCTCACGTGTCAATAACAGGAGATTTTAATTTCAAGGAAATTGACTGGAGCAATGAGACCTCCCCCGCCTAGTCCAAACCATAAAGCTACTGTGTTTTAGAGGCATTTGTGAGAGGGACATTTTTGACCCAACATGTCAAGCAGCCCACTCATACTCATCCAAACCACGCTCCTTCGTTGATTGACTTGATTTTTAGTAGTGAAGAAGGTATGGTCAGAAACGTCATTCACAATCCTCCACTTGGAATGAGTCATCATCATATCCAGTTCTAAGGAGCAACAGACAAAGTACAATTATAATAAAGGAGACTACAAGAAACTGGGGGAGGGTTTGAGAAAGGTAAACCTGTCTGAGAAAATGAAGGGTCTTAGTGTTAGTGAGGCATGGGACTGTTTCAAAAAAGCGCCAGTGGAGGAAATGGACAAATGTATCCCTAAGATCAACATTGGGGGGAGAAATGGTGGAAATGTGAAAAGAAGAAAACCACTGTGGTGGGATGAGAAGGCACTCCGTAAGCTTAAGAAGAAAAGGGAATGCTTCAAGAGGTACATGGAGACTAGAGAAGGCAAGGATTACCAGGCTTATGCAAAAGCAAGGAATCAGGCCAAAGGAGCATGTAGAAAAGCTGTTCGGAACTTTGAAAGACATGTTGCCAAAGACGCAAAAGCAAAATCCTAAGGCTTTCTATGCTTATGCTAACAGCAAATTGAAGACAAAGCAAGGGGTTGCAGATCTGGTAGACGAAAGAGGTAGGACAGTAACCAATAATAAGGATAAGGCTGAATGCTTGAACAGATTTTTCTGTAGCGTTTTTACACAGGAGAGACTAAATCAGATGCCATCATGTAAGGAAAAAGAGTGTTCAGAAAAGTTAGAAAGGATCAGCTTTTCCAAAGAGGAGGTACTGAAGAAACTTTAGCAGCTGAACCCTGGAAAGTCTCCTGGTCCTTACGGTGTTCATTCACGTGTTCTGAAGGAACTTGCTGAGGAGTTGGCAGAGCCACTTTCTATTATTTTTACAAAGTCGGAAGGAGAAGGAAAGTTACCAGAAGAATGGAAAGAGGCGAATGTCACTCCCTTATTCAAAAAAGGAGATCGGAGCTAGCTCTGTAACTACAGACCAGTGAGTTTGACAAGTACAGTCTGAAAAGTTATGGAGTCCATCATTAGGGACAAAGTGATAACCCACATGGAAGTCAACAACTTTCTCGTGCCATGTCAGCATGGGTTCATCAGCCAGAGGTCTTGTGTTACGAACCTTCTGAGCGTACTGGATGCATGGACTGAATCATTAGATGAGGGGAAACCTGTGGATGTAGTCTACTTAGATTTCGCTAAGGCGTTTGATTCTGTGCCCCACCAATGGTAAATCTCCAAGCTTGAGTGTTACGGAGTCACTTCACAGGTTTTGTCCTGGATTTCTGACTTTTTGATAGGTAGAAGACAAAGGGTTGGGGTCGCTGGGAGTTTCTCCAGTTGGAAGCATGTGTTAAGTGGAGTCCCTCAAGGTAGCGTCTTGGGGCCAGTGCTGTTTGTGGTATTCATCAATGACATGCCAGAGGTGGTGAACTGCATATGTCAGATATGCTGATGATACAAAAGTGTTTGACACAGTAGAGGAACAAAACAAGAGGGACAGGATTGAACAGGATTTAGATAACCTCGTCAACTGGGCAGAGTGTTGGCAGCTGCGGTTCAATGCGACAAAACGCAAGGTTTTACACCTCGGACGTAGTAACCCCAAGGCAGAGTATAGCATGAAACTACATAACAGCGAAAAGAGAGTGATACTGGAGTCCTCAGAGGGAGAGAAAGACCTAGGTGTATTAGTTGATCAGGAACTCAAATTTAGCCAGCATGTCGAGATGCAAGTCAACAAAGCCAACAGAATTTTAGGACTAGTCAGGCGTTCATACCAGTACCTCGACATTGAGACTATGAACAGCTCTTCATTGCACTGATACGCCCTCACTTGGAGTTTGCCAGCAGTGTGTGGTCACCACGTTATCAGAAAGATAAGGATCTCATTGAGGGTGTTCTCAGGCGAGCAACAAAGATGGTTCCTGGTCTGGTTGACTGTCCCTATGAAGAGCGACTTGCCAGAATGAAGATCCCCAGCATGCTGTACAGGAGGGACAGGGGTGACATGATTGAAACCTTCAAGTTCACTCATGGGCTATACAATGTGAAGAGTCCTCTTATGATGGAAAACAGTGTTAAGCAGACCCGTGGACATAATCTGAAGCTTAGGAAAAGGATTTGTGATAGTTCACTGCGCCAGCACTATTTCGCCTATAGAGTGGTGAATCCTTGGAACGAGCTCCCAGAAAAAGTGGTTAATGCACCATCTCTCGACAGCTTTAAGGCCAGTCTGGATAATCATTGGGCAGACCGTAGATACGTGATTAGATAAACTTTCAGATTTCGGCGCTATCATCACCCACGCAAAAAAAAAGTTTATAGTGTAGGAATTACCAGTTTTGTTGAAAAATAATAATAATAATAATAATAATGTATAATACTTATATAGCGCATTTCTTGTTGTACAACTCAATGCGCTTACATCCACCATTTGCACTTATTCATACAATATTCATGCACACAGCAAAAAGAAAATACACAATGGCAGACGCACCTACATACATAAACTGTCTCACCGAACTAGTTGTGGAGGAATTTAAGAGAGATCTAGTCATCTACAGAAGAGAATAGGCTTTTTTGAAGAGGTAAGTTTTGAGCTGAGATTTAAAAGAAGAAAGAGTAGGCTGATTACGAAGGTCTTCAGGGAGGGAGTTCCAAATAGAAGGTGCTCTAAAACTGAAGGCTCTTTCGCCAACAGATTTCAGAGAACGCTTAGGGATTTTCAAAAGTTTTTGTGAAGAAGAGCGAAGGGTACGAGAGCTTTGGTAGGTGCAGAGAGAAGAAGAGAGATAGTGAGGAAGAGATTCATTGAAGTGGCGGAAAGCAAGAACTGCCAGTTTAAATTGCCACCGATACTGTATGGGAAGCCAGTGCAGTTCGATCAGCATGGGAGTGATGTGCTCACACCTCCTCCTCTTCAAAACAAGTCGTGCAGCGCTATTTTGGACTCTCTGCGGCCGAGCAATCTGTTCTGCGGGAAGCCCAGCATAAACAAAGATCAGACTAAAGGCTCACGAATAGCCTAATCCAGTCTGTAGCAGTATGGTATGGTATGGTATGGTATGGTATGGTATGGTATGGTATGGTATGGTATGGTATGGTATGGTATGGTATGGTATGGTATGGTATAGTATGGTACGGTATGGTATGGTATGGTATGAGTTTACTATAACCGATTATCGTTCAAAAGAACTTTTTGGTGGTGGTTGTTATAACTTACTACACTTTAACTGAAAAGAGGGAACTTTTTTTTTCTTCTTAGATTGTAAATTGGTTTCATTTATAGATACAGTGAATCACTGGAACACCTGACATGTCACTACAACCACTGGCATGATCCTTATTGTGGCGGAAAAATCTGGTCCAGTTCCTGCAAACGCTTCCCTTTTGGACAGCCATTCACCTGGCACATTGACCTGCGACAATGAGCGCTTCCCAGACCTGAAGTGGGGTGCATTGGTACAGGAGAGTAAAGAGAACAATGACATTCTGGTGAACATAATGCTAAACAAAGTCAGTGCCAGGGCACATCTTTGTTTCACCCCATTGTACACTGGGAAGGGGTCAGACACGTCATTTTCCACTAAGTGAGACTTCATATGAAGGATCATTATGATCCTGATAAACTTCGGTGGACAAATGAGTTTAGACAGTAGGCCTACATAACCCACAAACTCTCACTACTGACAGTATCAAATGCTTTTATCAGGCCAACAAAGAGAATGTAGAAGTTCTGGTTCTGTTCCCTGCACTTGTCTATCAGTAACATCATAGGAGTGTCATTATTGTCATGATACACTTGTTGCTTGTCAGTGCAAGAAATAAGCAGATGAGATCCCACAGTGTTTCACATGAATTCAAACTTAATGCATGTTATCCTGATTTCTTTTTTCTTTTCGAATAAGTAAATAATCTACCCTCATCAGTACAATGTACCCAACTCAGTAAATATGGACATCACTGGTTGAGTGTGTAACTGTTTATCTCATCATGTGGGCACCCATACTGTACCTTTGGAGAGGAGGGGACATTTAAAAAACTGATTTATGAACAGAAAATGATAACGGAGACAACAGAGTGACAATAAACAGTAACCATAAGACGATACCTGTCTCCTGTGAAGATAAGCCGTATTAATATTTAATTTCCGAATGGACTGGCCTCTAAACTGAGTGCCCGTCTGTCATATACTTGCAGGTGGTGCGCGCTTCCGTTCAGAAAGATGAAAATGGCTGTCCTTAGAAAGAAAGAAAGAAAAAAAAGCACATCAAACACACACACACACACACACACACACACACACACACACACACACACACACACACACAAACAACACACACACAACACACACACACACACACACACACACACACACACATGCACACACAGACATACGCACACACACACGCGCGCGCGCGCACACACACACACACACACCACAAGTTTGCAAAACACATGGATATACACACTTACATACGCACATAATAATGTGCACATGCACACAGACATACACTGAAAAAGACACATACTATGACTAATACACCGAGACGCACACACAGTGCAGGCACCCATACAGAGCAAATAATAAGTTCACACATAACCAGTAAAAAAAATGGAATGATGACAGAGTGAGAGAGAGATAG
>CM065741.1:36741752-36796752 GCA_033310375.1 Conus canariensis | reverse complement strand
TATGAAGTTTTTCTGGTTCATATAACCTTGAATACTATCCTTGAACGTTGTGTGATCTTCTTTGGGTCACCTAACATGAGACATCATCATGGGTTGCTGTATGATCTTTCTGCGTCACCTGACGCTGAGGATCACTTTGGGCTACTGTTTGACATTTTCGGTCACCTAAAATTCAAGATCACCCTGGGTTTTAGTATCATCTTTGTGGTGCACCTAACATTGAACATCATGCTGGGATACTGTTTGACTTTTTTGTTGTTGTTGTTGTTACTTAACATCCAGCATCACTCTGCTTTCCTATACGACCTTCGCTGAGTCTTTTAACTTTGAGCATCACCTTGGTTTATGAACCTTTCTTGGTCACCAAGGATGAATATAATTCTGAGTGGCTGTATGACCTCATGTATATTACCTCAAAATGAAGCAGTTACTCTGGGTTACTGTATGAGCTTTTCTGGGTCATGCAACATTGAACATCATTTAGGTACATGTTATGAGCTTTTCTAGCTCACACAAGATCCCTCTGGGCCACTGTAATACTTTTCCAGATCAATTAACTTTGAGCATCTCTCTGAGCTACTGTATGACCTTTTCTGGAACATCTAACCTTGAGCATCATTCTGGGTTACTATATGACCTTTTCTGGATCATCTAACCTTGAGCATCACTCTGGGTTACTATATGACCTTTTCTGGACCATCTGACCTTGAACATTACTCTGGGTTACTATATGACGTTTTCTGGATCATCTAACCTTGAACATTACACTAGGTTACTACATATTTTCTGGACCATCTAACCTTGAACATTACTCTGGGTTACTATATAACCTTTTCTGGACCATCTGACCTTGAACATTACTCTGGGTTACCATATGACGTTTTCTGGATCATCTAACCTTGAACATTACACTAGGTTACTACATATTTTCTGGACCATCTAACCTTGAGCATGGGTTACTATATGACCTTTTCTGGACCATCTGACCTTGAACATTACTCTGGGTTACTATATGACGTTTTCTGGATCATCTAACCTTGAACATTACACTAGGTTACTACATATTTTCTGGACCATCTAACCTTGAACATTACTCTGGGTTACTATATAACCTTTTCTGGACCATCTGACCTTGAACATTACTCTGGGTTACCATATGACGTTTTCTGGATCATCTAACCTTGAACATTACACTAGGTTACTATATATTTTCTGGACCATCTAACTTTGAACATTACTCTGGGTTACTATATGACCTTTTCTGGACCATCTGACCTTGAACATTACTCTGGGTTACTATATGACGTTTCTGGATCATCTAACCTTGAACATTACACTGGGTTATTGCACGACCTTTTCTGGATCATTTAACCTTGAACATTACTCTGGGTTATTGCATGACCTTTTTCTGGGTCATTTAACCTTGAACATCACTCTAGGTTACTATATGACCTTTTCTGGGTCATTTAACCTTGAACATCACTCTGGGTTACTATATGACCTTTTCTGGATCATCTAACCTTGAAATCACTCTGGGTTACTATATGACCTTTTCTGGACCATCTGACCTTGAACATTACTCTGGGTTATTGTACGACCTGTTCCGGATCATATAACGCTGAAGATCATCCCGGGTGACAATGCAACCTTTTATAGCTCAGCTAGCATTGAACGTAAGTCTAGATTATTGTAAAACCTTTTCTTGGTCACCAGCTGCTGAAGTTTTTCTGGGTTATCGTATGACCTTTCCTGAGCTGCCTAGCATTGAACATAATTCTGGATTACTGGTCGTTTTTTTGAGAGTCCTTACATTGAGAATCATTCGAGGGCACTGGATGACCTTTTCTGGGGTCACCTACGTTGGGAGCGCTCAAAGTTTTTTTTATGATCTTTTTGGGATCACATAACGTTGAATATCACTCAGAGCCACTATTTGATGATTTCTGAGTCATCTTACATTGATTAGCACACTGGGTAAATTGCATGGCCTTTTTTGACCAGGTAATGGAGGTGATCTCATGCTGAACACACAACTTTGTTTTATCATATGACATTTTCTAGGTCACCTAACATCGTCCAGGATTACTGTATGATTTAGCTGTAATCTGACATCGAATATAGTCTAGGTTACTATTTGCACCTTCGGGGAGTCACTTAACATTGAACATCAACCAAGGTTATTGTATGACACTCCTACGTCATTTAACATGTAACATCACACTGAGCTTCTGTATGACCTTTTGTGGGTCATCTTATATTGAACGCTACCCTGGATTACTGTATATTTTCAAGTTTGTCTAACATTGAACATCATTCTTGGTTCCTGTTTGACATAGTCTGGGTTTCCTAACATTAGGCATCACTCTGGGGAAGTGTATGGCCTTTTCCGGTCAACTTGTAGTGGATATCATTCTGGGTCACTGTACGGCCGTTTGTCACGTGTGCACGGTTATGTGACACATGATTCGAGCTCCATGAAAGGAATCTTTCATGTTGACACTGAGCCAAGTCGATGCCTACTCTCCCAGTACGATGAAGGCTATATCACGTCAAAAACTGATTATTACGTCATGTATAAGGCGTCATGTACATAGTAGAACTATTGTGTCGTAAAAAAAAAATAATTCTTACACTGAGCGTGCAACTGACCGCTAACATTTTTATCTGCGACACCATTTATCAACACATGTAGCTACACACAGCAGTCTACACATCCGGGTAGGTCCGCCATCTTGTTTTTGTCGTCTGCACTTCCGGTTGCGTGTTTTCGATGTACAGTGTCCGACTGTTGGGTGAACCGAAACAGTCAGAGACTGTCCATTTTGGTACGTTGCGCTCAAGTTTTAAATTTTTTATATGAGAGAGAGAGAGAGAGGGGTGGTTCATGTTTACGTTTTTATGCGCTTTCTGAGTTTCTCTGATAAGTGTACACTGTAGCAATATAAAAGATGTACTGTCGCAATAATACACTGAGTGACCATCAAGGACTGGAACAAGCTATCCACGGCTGATGTGGTGGAGGCCCCTCCCCTATTAGCAGGCACACCACTATATATTGCAGCATAGTCGTCAGCCTCGCTGTTAATGTTGATAGTTTGCGCACCCCTATATTGCAGCATAGCCATCAGCCTAGCTGTTGATGTTGGCTGCATAACGGGAACAAGAAGAAGAAGAAACATTTTCAGTGAATTTTGCCAGTGTGTGCATAAGTGTTTGTGAGGCAGTTCACAATTCTTGAAGTTTTGTCTGTTAGAAATCCAAAATTGTCAGACAATGTTTTTTTGTGTGCTTGGTAAAATCAATCAGATTATTCAGTGCTTGCAGCGCCAGTGTGTGTATTTATAGGTAAAAAATAAAAGTCATATGCTTTAGTTTCATCATTCTTAAGATTTTGTTTTATTTGATCACTATGACAATTTTGTGTTCTACATATGTTCACATTATATTGCAAGCATTTGATTCTTGGAACGTGAAATAGCAAGATATGATGGAAGGAACTTGAAACAAGAGCAATTATTGCTAGAATAGCCAAATGAAAACTATGCACGACAGAAGTAAAGAAATACAATAAACTACTGAAGCAGTTGGCACTGCACAAAGCCTCAACTAACAGTTCTCAGAGATGTCTAATGCATCAATTCTGGTACACACATCATTCCATCACAATAAAGCCAAGGAAAGGAAACAATACATGTCACTCCTCATTACAGAAATATTCTGACATAACTATCTTTGACTTAGTTGCCTAGATGTACATAAAGTGCATTGATATTCATCACCGCTTGTTGTTTGGTCACACTGGACATGCACCCATCCTTCACATGAGTTACACTGTCGCCAAAGTATTTCTTCAGCAGTGCCTTTATCCTCCTTGCACAGACATACAGCACAACTATTTGGTGTGATTTGACTAAGTTTTAATTTAATTTCTTCAGTTTGCTTTGAATCAGGTTTGCTAAGTTTCAGTCTACTTCTGCCTGGTTTTCTTTTAGTTGCATAGAATTTTCTCTGTGCTTCAAAGTGTTTGTTACCAGTAACTGGTTCTTTTACTTCAAACTTTACTTCAGGCTTGTCACATGTTCTTAATGCTTCAAAACCTTTGGCAACAGATAATGCTGATGAGACATTTGTAATAATACTTTTCACAGCATCAATGTTTTTTGTGTGCTTTGTAAAATCATCACATTATTCAGTGCTTGCAACGCCTGTGTGTGCAACTGCTTCAAATTTAAAGAACTCAGGGAGTCCTTCTTGCATACATACTGTGTGAAATCAGTATCATTCTCAGTGAAAGTTTCATCATGTGCATTCCTCTCATTTCTGTCAGGCAAAATGTCATCATCAGCCTGATCAGGTTCCTCATTTGAATTGTCACAGGTTCTGCTGTTTGCCCTGGCCATTTGAACTGCATGTATATGTTTACAGGGTATCGTCCGAGTTAAGAAATCTGCACATGTGCATGAAAACATATGAGGGCAAACACCACAATCTGTGCAGGTCTGTTTACACTTGCGTTCCGGACAGGCTTCGTTTGGGGTTACGTAATACTGCACATTATCCCGCTCTGCAGAAGGTACAATCCATTCAGAACCATGTTCTTCAACATCTTTTATGTTCAACTTCAAAGCACTCTTATGTCTGATATGAATTTCACGGAGTCTGTGTGTCAACTTCCCCAAATGGCATTTATACAGCTGTTCACAAACTTTGTCTCTTGCAAGCTGGAGGAGAACGAAGAGGAGACCATCAACGTGTTTGTTTTGTTTTCTTTGAAAATAGATATCTTTCAACACATGATGGAATGACTCCACATACATGCTGGTATTAGCAAAAACACCCCTACGAAAACATGCTGCCCAATACAAAACTCTGTTTTCTCTGACATATTCACTTTGGAAATAATTATGGAAATCTGGAAAGTTCTGGTTACAATATTCTTCAAATTCTGTCATTTTTTTGCGGAAAATTACCTCATCTACCTCACTTCTCAACATGCACAACATGTAATAAAGTTCAGCCTGCTCCTCTATGTCTGGCACTGACTCTCTCAGTTTCTTTCTCCAAGCTTTATCCACATGCCAGCTACAATATAATCTTCTCTTAGGCACTGGAAATACTGCGCACTAGGCATTATAAGCTACACACAAAAAGTTAAGGATCACTTTCACAAACATTCATAACTGTCAAAATAAGAAAGTCAATGCGTTGAAGTTTGGCCAACATTTAATTCCATTCTTTAGTGATAATGATACACAATTGCCTTCAATCTCGAGCAATCGTTTGGTGTGTACATTTGATTAAAGCGGGTACGTATCCAAATTTGATTTCCCAAAGTCATTGAAATCACAAGACAGGGCATACTGATGCTCCCAAAAGCTCAGTAATGCGTGTAACCACCATGGCTGTTCTGGCACTCGACGCAGCGAGTCCTCATCGAGTTGACCAGGTTGGTGAAGATCCTCTGTGGAAGCGCCTGCCACTCAGCCTGCAGCATCTGGTAGAGGTGTTGGGCATCCCTGGGAGGGGAGTGGCTCCTCACTTTGCGATCCAGCTCATCCCAGAGGTTCTCAATCGGGTTGAGATCGGGACTGCATGCTGGCCACTCCATTCTGTTGACTCCAGACTGCTGCAGGAAGTCGTTGACCACCCTTGCCCTGTGGGGGCGAGCATTGTCATCCTGGTAGACAGCCCTCGGTCCCATCTGCTGCAGTGTAGGCACAGCCAGCGGTCGAAGGATCTCATCCCGGTATCGGATGCCAGTCAGGTTACCCTGTACATGATACAAGGGTGTTCTGTGGTGAAGGCTGAAGGCCCCCCGGACCATTACAGAACCTCCACCAAAGGCCACCTTTTCTTGGACAGTGGCGTCAGTAAAGCGTTGCCCTGGGCGCCTCCAGACCCTCAGTCGGCCGTCGTTGTGGTGAAGGGTGAAGCGTGATTCATCACTGAACAGGACCTGGGACCATTGCTGACGTGTCCACCTCACGTGACGTGCGCAGAAGGCGCGGCGTGCTGCCCTATGGGCTGGAGTTAAGCGTGGCCGTACTGCTGGGCGACGAGAACAGAGATTAAACCCATGTAGGCAGTTCCGTATGGTCTGCTGGCTGATGTTGATGTTAGTAGCCACCCTGAACTGCCTTTGAATTATGCTGGAAGAGGCTGTTCTTGTCTGCAGGGCTTGTCGTTCAATGAGACGATCGTCACGTGGGGTTGTCTTCTTCGGTCGACCAGATCTGCGTCTTTCATGGACAATCCCAGTGGCTGTGAAGCGTTGAATCAGTCGGACAATGACCGAAATGGACACATGAAGTCGCCTGGCCACTTCTCGCTTGGCAACACCATCTTGGAACCATGCAACAGCTCGTCCCCTATCCAACTCGCTTAATTTTTGTCGTGGAGGCATTGTCAGATCAGGCCTACTACTGGTGGAATGTCTTCTTATATAGCCAAGCGAGCGACAGCATCTCACACATAAACAGCAGTGCTTGCACGTGCATAATGGTTTTTCCATCTGGCAAGTGCAATGTGTTCAGGCAGAACGGTCCAAAACAAGGTCATTTTTCGCAAGTTTCTGCTTTTCCGTTTGCGGCCCAGCTCAGTAGTAGAGAATCCCGTGCAATTTTCGCACTAACACAATATCGCCCACTTACAGCTGAACAAGAATTCATGACAATTTGGCTGGACTAAGGAATAAATAACAGTAGCGAACTGAGTTTATTACGCACCTGTTTTCACATACCGATCCTTAACTTTTTGTGCGTAGTATAGAATGAAGATGCTAAGTCACTCATAAAAGTGTTTGTTTGATAATCCTCACCATTATTTGCTGCTTTAACAGCATAAAGAAAAACTTCAAGTATAGAAGTGTCTTCCTTGTTAGAAACTACCCATGCTACAGGAATCCCCTCACCAAAATCATCAGCTACAAGTATGGTTGTCAAGAGGAATTGGTATTGTGTTGTGGAGTGAGTGGAGTCAATGAATATCATGTCACTAGAAAAACGTTTCATCATGTCTCTTTGGAATGCTGTTTGGATGCAAAGTAAAAAATCATCTTTCAGCAGATTATTACTGGGATCTGACTGCCCTTGCATTTTAAAATAAATAATGGGATTATCACTGTCTTCTTTTAACTCTTCAACCCAAAGCTGAACGCTGCATGCATCATTTGAATCCTTCTGTGAGTGAGAAATTTTGTATTCACGTTTTATGTTCTGTATATCTTTCCTTGTAAGTAGGGTGTCCCTGTCAATTGTACTAAACTGATCTCTAATTTCTCTAAGCAGCTTTGTATCTCCTACACCAGTGGATATCTTTGCAGCAACAAATGAGTGTATTTCAAGTGACAGTTTTAAATGACATAATTCTATCTCGTGACCAGTGTGATCTAGACAAAAGACAGCAGTAACTCTTCCAGTATGAACGTTTGTTGTGACTGTCATGTGGCAAGTACATTTTCCTTTCATTTTTGATGTTCCCAGAGTTTTTATGTGTCGCTTGCGTTGGTGTGCTGGCACACTCTTTCCTACACTTATTTCAGACCGATTACAGTAATAAAACTCTGTAACACTTTCAGTACATTTCTCAGGCCCACGTTGCTTGACAAAACGAGTTTTAGTAGTTTTCTCTGTATCTGACCGCCAGACTTCAAATTCTTGTTTACACTGGAA
The DNA here is from genome assembly GCA_033310375.1 of Conus canariensis. NCBI lineage: Eukaryota > Metazoa > Mollusca > Gastropoda > Neogastropoda > Conidae > Conus > Conus canariensis. The sequence continues at coordinate 36,789,082 of CM065741.1, read as the reverse complement.
TGTTTTTGACTGAATATTTAAATTTTTTCCATGTGCTGCATTGTAGTGATAAATCAGCTGTTTCAAATTATACGCTACAAAGTCACACTGATGACATTTACAATGTCCCGTAGTGTGGGGTACTTCCATACTGGGGTGGGATGTTTTTATATGACGTACAAGGGCATCACGCCTGGAGAGATGAACATCACAATAGGGACATTCTGTGCTTGTTGTCTTTGGCAGTGCCTTTCTGGAGGAAGATGGATTAGTGTCAGATCCACCAGGGGCCGTATTCATGAACAGACTTAACTGGAGGTTAAACCCGACTTCCGGGGCCGTATTCATGGACAGCCCGCTGTTGACCTCCGGTTAGTTTTACCTCCGGCGGGTACGGAACCGGCGGTTAAACTGGACCCGCTGGTTAGAATGCATTGCTATTCATGAGCCGCGGTCTGTCGTCGGTTAGTTACCCGGCCGACTATTTTTAGACTGACAGGGGATTCCCGTAATCTCGCTGTCAGCGCATGCGTATGCGACCTATTTCCTGCATTTCCGAAGTAAACAACGATGTCGAAGACAGAGAGTAAGTCCGTGAAAAATGGACAAATCTAAAGAAAGACCATCGGAATGGAGCGGCAGGCCGTATGAAAACGGGCAGTGGGGCAGTGCCCACTAAACCCACAGACGAGCTGATCGACATGATTGGTGGTGGTGACAGTGACCTGATCCAAGGTATCAGAGGTGAGTCAAACATGATGGGAATACTTGAAAAGCCTGCAGTAAAAGCTGTGTGTATCACTGTATTACATGTATATCTTACTGTGTGTGTGCCACTGTGTGTGAGGGAGAAAGAGTGTGTGTTGTGTGCATGCATGTACAAACATCCAAATGTGTAGATGTGCGTGTGCGTTGTCATGCATAGCCCAATGTGGAAGTGCATATATCATGTATGTGGTTTGGTGTTATTCCCAAGCAATATTGTAAGGCACTTAGCAAGTGTAATGCATGAGTGTGGAAGTGTATGTCTGTGGGGGTGGGGGGTAGGTGACCGAGTTAATGTGTGTTTAAGTGTCATGCAGTGAGTCATGTGAATGGAATTTTTTTCTTTTTTTTTTGCAGTTGGTTGTCTTGAAAGGGATGTGTGTGTGTGTGTGTGTGTGTGTGTGTGTGTGTGTTTAACAAGTGTGATGAATTTGTAGGTATGTACGTAAGGAACTGTTCTAGGTAGACTTGGAACAGGATAGCATTTTGAGTTCGCTCATTATTTTACTTTCATTCATTGTAAAGCAATTTCTAATGTTGGAAAGTACTGATATTTTAATATTATGATAACTCTATGACGATGATGATGATACTGAAATAAAAACCTCCCACAGTCGAGCTGTTTTCTACCTGACCAACAGAAAATAAATATGTGTGAGAAATGTGTAGAATATTGTAACTTTCTATAATTGAAAAAATACTTATTCACTCAAGCAACTAAATAGATGGTTGTAGATGATGAATATTATGTACATTTGTTTGACTTGTAATGTATTTGATCAATATGAAATACACCTTTTTTCAGGTGGTGGTCATGACACATTCCGACAGCAGCATCTACCAGCCAGCACTTGCAGTGAGCTTGGTAATTTAAATTCTAGATTCCTGATATACCCTACCCCAAGTTTCTTTCTTTGTCTCGCATGCATGCATGCATGTGTGTGTGTGTGTGCTCTGTGTGTAGTGTGTGTGAGTGTATAGTATTGCTGATAGTAAATGATAAATTAGCCATTGGCTAATGAGATGTATATTTACTTTCTTTAGTTGTTTTGCATACATTGCATGTAATCATATATCTCTCAAATGAAACAAACTCCAAATGCAGCTTTCTTCTACATTAAGCTCATCTAACCTGAAGACCACACTAAGACATGTAATGTTTACATGTAATTGTGATTCACAGAAAATGTCTTTTTAGTAAGTGATCACTGATGTTACAAAATACTCAACAGTGCATTAAGTTGTCATGTTTTGATAAACTGAACATTTCAAGTGCTGGATCCACGCTTAATGTGTACTGTCTGCATAAGTTGTTAAATGTGTTGGGTAGTCTGTTTTCAGCTCCGATTATAAACCTTGAGCTTATGTGAATTGATTTTGGGGCACTAGAATGTACAATGTTTTCAGCTCCGATTATAAACCTTGAGCTTATGTGAATTGATTTTGGGGCACTAGAATGTACAATGTTTTCAGCTCCGATTATAAACCTTGAGCTTATGTGAATTGATTTTGGGGCACTAGAATGTACAATGTTTTCAGCTCCGATTATAAACCTTGAGCTTATGTGAATTGATTTTGGGGCACTAGAATGTACAATGTTTTCAGCTCCGATTATAAACCTTGAGCTTATGTGAATTGATTTTGGGGCACTAGAATGTACAAACATTTGTAACTTTAGCTTTCCTGTTGTTTGAGAAAAAGATTGAAAAGCTAATTGTGTTTCTTCTTTCAGAAAGCTTGCACCACAAAATATACAATATACACGCAGATTCTAGTACAACAATTACATGATGACATATTATTGTACAACAATCTGATGGCTAATATGACATGGATTACTGTACAACAATCTGATGGCTGTTATGACATGTAATACAGTATATCCTGTGATGTATTCATTTTGAGTGGATACATTCCCTCTGTGAACATTTTCAAACTGTATGAAATGGTTTAATAGCAAACAAAATGTTCATGTATTTACAGGACACTGGCCACATAGATAAAATATTTCCTGGGGATGTTATGTGATCACAGGATTAGAAATTGCCATGAACTACTCGCTACCTCCCAGTGACAGTGAAGGTTTTCTGACATTGATATCATTCTCTTGCAGCTCAAATGAACAGCCAGCCAACATAATAAGGAATGTGATCTGAATGCAACTATGCCTGTGGACTCAGACATCCTAACCCTAGAAGGTAAATCATATCAGCAAAATTAAGAAAATATTCTGAAAATGAAAAGAAAAATTTGTCTGAACAAAGAGATTTTTCTCGCACACACACACACACACACACACACACACACACACACACACACACACACACCAAGACCAAAAACAACAAAGGTGCAAAAATTGAAGCCACATAACGCCTAAAAGATAATGGCAATATTTCAGTTTATTTTAACCTTTCTCAAACCACACTGGCCAGTTGACAGACAAAGAAAAAGGCAGTCTCAGCCTAACATCTAAAATGGATGCACAACATGTCTAAGGTCAAATGAGAACTTTCACCTTGACACTGAAAATATGATTCTGCAGCATGGAGGTCTTTTTCCAAATTGTGACAAGTATGAACCATGTGACTAAAATAGCATTTGCTACCTAACAGCAAAAATTAAGCACTGTGTACTTATGCAAGTCTTGTTGTCTTTATGCATATTTTTGTTTGTTTGGTATTTCAGGATGGTGTTGTCATATAAACATATTTGGAAATCAGTCCCAGTAATATATTTTATCTAAATAAAATAATATGGTATTTTAATGAAATATTTCATCCTTGACCCACACTACACAGTGAAACTAGGTCCCTTTAGAAATGTGTGTTCAAAGTTCTAATATGATATATGCAGGGTTTTTTTTCTCTCCCTCAAGTGTGTTCTAGAGACACTGATGAATGTTGGATTGTAGTCTGTTGAGGAAAATCTGGCGTGATCAGACAGAAATCCATGTTTATAGTGTGTCACACTTTAGACCTGAAAGTTGAGCGGTGTCTTTTCCTGTGTGTGTGTGTGTGTGTGTGTGTGTGTGTGTGTGTGTGTGTGTGTGACAAAGAACAACAGCAACTACATTCTGTACACCAGGTATTCTTGTAATGGTACTGCTTACTGAATGATTTGGTACATTTTTTGCCTGACACATTGCCTGACAATTGTAAAACTGTATGACTATTTCACTGGATAGAAAAATAAAGATTTCAAAATAAGAAGAAAGAGCAAGAAAGAAGGAGCTGATACATTATCAAAATTATACAAAAACACATTGTGTGTGTCACTGCATTTTTGTTTGTTTTGTTTTGTTTTTAAAGGTTTATGTCATTTGTAATTAAAATCAGTAAGCATTCACATTTCATTTTCATTTCATAAAAATAAATGCTGTCAGCCAAGCTGACCTCTAAGTGCCATATCAGGGCCACCTCCATGTTATGCTAAGGGCCAAGAGTTGTAACAAAACTATGCAGCAACTTTCCAAAACTTGGATGCATCTGGAAAAGTGTTGTCAGTAATGTGATATGAAAGAAGAAATCTTTACACCCAAGATACAACCCAAGATTATATTGCATGCGACATTCCTAGTCGTATGTGTTACTAACTGTTAGTCCCAGCTGAAAGAGAAACAGAAGTCACACTGCTACATTTGTGAGCATAAATAAGCAGCATGGTACCGTTGAAGTCACAAAGGATCATTTTCATCTTCATGAAACTGCCATGACGATATCTGTTGCAGAAGCTCCACAAAATGTTCAGGTGTGAGTTCACGCCGAAAGCATGAGAGATGAGACTTCCGGTGCAGATGTAGCCCTGAAGTGTGGCATGTTGCCCCTGATGTACAGCATGGTGTCCCTGATGTGCAGCTTGTTGTCCCTGATGTGCAGCCAATTACCCTAGCACAGCCACACGAAGGGAAGCCAATACCCTGAAAGACAAAGCTAAAGACTTTAGTCTGAGGAGACCTGCAAAGAGAAGGCGTTATGAAAACTGTGATTTCCAGTTGTGGAATGATTTCCTGCATAGTGAAATTGAAACAAAAATCATAGTGAAATTGAAAAAAATGGTAGTGTTTTTGAAAAAAATGGTAGTGAAATTGAAAAAAATCATAGAGACATTGAAGCAAGCAAAGGCATTTACTGCTCTAGCCAAGGTGGCAAGATTATGGTTAATAAAAAATCTGGGAACTGAAGAGCCAGCCACCTCCACAGAAACTGATTAGTTTTCATTCCCTCCCTTCCTCTCCTTGCCCACAATAACATTGAAGCTGTTTCTAGATTACCTGTCTCTCTTTCTGTTTCTGATATTGACTGAAAAGGTAAAACTTTCTCTGTGAGTATGTGTGATTGTGCTGAGGGGAAGAGTCCACTTAATTGTGTGCACATGTATTCATGTGTGTGTGTGTGTGTGCGTGTGTGAAAATTTGTTCTTGGGTTTGTTTCAATTTTTGTATGGTCAAAACACTGCTATAACTGAAGACAATGTTAAATGGTGGCGCCCAAGAGGGTAGCCACTTTGAAAGTCAACAACATGAAATGAAGCTTGTTAATGCCATGTATTTTTGCTAGGTGTGTTAATAATGTCTTAAAATTTATCAGTTGGTGTAAAACAATGTTGTTTTGCTCATGACTGTTTTTTGTGAGGGTAAGATATAGACCAATTATTGCAGCGAGTGGTGCATGCATGCAAGTGTCCTTTTTTTCCTTCAGCATTTTTTTCTTCATTTATTTTGCAATGTTGGTGCCAAAATTGTATTTGTTGTTGATGTATATATATACATGTATAGTTGAACACAATTTGTCTAATAAACATTCAACTGAGAACATGTTTGTGTGTATTTCATGTGTTTTCACTGAAACATTCTCTTTGTCTTCTGTTGTTTACTGTTTACTCAAAGCAATGTTCAGATTTTTACATTCATGACAACATGAACTTATCTATTTTACAGATAACTTCTTGTTTGCACTCTACATTACATTATTGACCACCTTGTTCATAAAATATATTGCAGAATCCAACATGGACACATACATGATAAATACCAACAATAATACCAATGTGCATAAACTGACATGGCAGGAATCAAACACTTTAGAACTAGAAGTTAAATGAACAAACTGGCAAACAGATACAGTACCTTAGAAGTATGCTGATCAGCTGCAGTGTCTCTGCTTTACCAGCAGCAACACAAGCTCGCGCACACACACACACACACACACACACACTCTCTCTCTCTTTTCTCTCTCTGATTCAAGCACGTAGGCACACAGACATCTGCACATACACAAATACATGAAACATAGTTTCACCTGCACGTTGATGGAGTGGACATTCATGCGATTCACAAAGTCGTTCTCGATGTCCTGGGGAGGGCGTGCTATTGGAATGTGCGTACCATCAACACATGCTAACACTTGGGGGAAGTGGGCAATGTCAAAGAACTTTTCTTTTTGCCTGTCTGCCGCTGCCTGACTTGGCCACTGTATCCAAACTGGTACAAGAGACAATGTTCTTGTCACTGAATGAATTGTAGGGATGCAGTTGACTGGCTGACTTGAAGCAGTTCTCCAATTGCGTCTTGAAATGTGCCAGTAGCATAGAAACGAAGGGCTAAGCACACTTGCTGTACCTGGCAACAGTGCTCCCCTTTGATTCGGGTGTTCAGTTTCCTCGTTTATTGCGTCTGTGAGACTCAAAATGTGCTCACGACGAAATCTGAACTTAGTGAACAGTTCCGCGTCGTTTAACGAGTCAATTGGATTATTTCTATCACGAAACACTCGTTCCCGTCGCAAAACACGCCGTCGGAAATTTCGCATGTACACGAACGCCGCCATATTTAACCTCTGGTTAAGCAGTGTAACGGTGGGGGCCCCCTCCGTTAAAATAACCGCCGGTCAAGACTACCGGTTAGGCGTAACCGATGGCCATGAATGTCGCGATTGGGGAGTTAACCTCCGGTTAGAGAGTTAACCACCAGAAGTCGGATTTAACCTCCAGTTAAGTCTGTTCATGAATACGGCCCCCGGTTAACTCCCCAATCGTGACATTCATGGCCATCGGTTACGCCTAACCGGTAGTCTTGACCGGCGGTTATTTTAACGGAGGGGGCCCCCACCGTTACACTGCCTAACCAGAGGTACAATATGGCGGCGTTCGTGTACATGCGGAATTTCCGACGGCGTGTTTTGCGACGGGAACGAGTGTTTCGTGATAGAAATAATCCAATTGACTCGTTAAACGACGCGGAACTGTTCACTAAGTTCAGATTTCGTCATGAGCACATTTTGAGTCTCACAGACGCAATAAACGAGGAAACTGAACACCCGAATCGAAGGGGAGCACTGTTGCCAGGTACAGCAAGTGTGCTTAGCCCTTCGTTTCTATGCTACTGGCACATTTCAAGACGCAATTGGAGAACTGCTTCAAGTCAGCCAGTCAACTGCATCCCATACAATTCATTCAGTGACAAGAACATTGTCTCTTGTACCAGTTTGGATACAGTGGCCAAGTCAGGCAGCGGCAGACAGGCAAAAAGAAAAGTTCTTTGACATTGCCCACTTCCCCCAAGTGTTAGCATGTGTTGATGGTACGCACATTCCAATAGCACGCCCTCCCCAGGACATCGAGAACGACTTTGTGAATCGCATGAATGTCCACTCCATCAACGTGCAGGTGAAACTATGTTTCATGTATTTGTGTATGTGCAGATGTCTGTGTGCCTACGTGCTTGAGTCAGAGAGAGAGAGAGAGAGAGTTGTGTGTGTGTGTGTGTGTGTGTGTGCGCGAGCTTGTGTTGCTGCTGGTAAAGCAGAGACACTGCAGCTGATCAGCATACTTCTAAGGTACTGTATCTGTTTGCCAGTTTGTTCATTTAACTTCTAGTTCTAAAGTGTTTGATTCCTGCCATGTCAGTTTATGCACATTGGTATTATTGTTGGTATTTATCATGTATGTGTCCATGTTGGATTCTGCAATATATTTTATGAACAAGGTGGTCAATAATGTAATGTAGAGTGCAAACAAGAAGTTATCTGTAAAATAGATAAGTTCATGTTGTCATGAATGTAAAAATCTGAACATTGCTTTGAGTAAACAGTAAACAACAGAAGACAAAGAGAATGTTTCAGTGAAAACACATGAAATACACACAAACATGTTCTCAGTTGAATGTTTATTAGACAAATTGTGTTCAACTATATGTGTATATATATACATCAACAACAAATACAATTTTGGCACCAACATTGCAAAATAAATGAAGAAAAAAATGCTGAAGGAAAAAAAGGACACTTGCATGCATGCACCACTCGCTGCAATAATTGGTCTATATCTTACCCTCACAAAAAACAGTCATGAGCAAAACAACATTGTTTTACACCAACTGATAAATTTTAAGACATTATTAACACACCTAACAAAAATACATGGCATTAACAAGCTTCATTTCATGTTGTTGACTTTCAAAGTGGCTACCCTCTTGGGCGCCACCATTTAACATTGTCTTCAGTTATAGCAGTGTTTTGACCATACAAAAATTGAAACAAACCCAAGAACAAATTTTCACACACGCACACACACACACACACACACACACACACACCACACACACATGAATACATGTGCACACAATTAAGTGGACTCTTCCCCTCAGCACAATCACACATACTCACTGAGAAAGTTTTACCTTTTCAGTCAATATCAGAAACAGAAAGAGAGACAGGTAATCTAGAAACAGCTTCAATGTTATTGTGGGCAAGGAGAGGAAGGGGGGAATGAAAACTAATCAGTTTCTGTGGAGGTGGCTGGCTCTTCAGTTCCCTGATCTTTTGTTAACCATAATCTTGCCACCTTGGCTAGAGCAGTAAATGCCTTTGCTTGCTTCAATGTCTCTATGATTTTTTTCAATTTCACTACCATTTTTTCAAAAACACTACCATTTTTTTCAATTTCACTATGATTTTTGTTTCAATTTCACTATGCAGGAAATCATTCCACAACTGGGAATCACAGTTTTCATAACGCCTTCTCTTTGCAGGTCTCCTCAGACTAAAGTCTTTGATAAATGTTAGCGAACCGCCCAGAGAACGTGGACAAACGAGTCACAAGACGAAACACAACGCGTTTCGACCTCTTAGGTCTTCATCAGGTGAGACATAAACGAATAAAACAACGAAAACTCACTTAGCTTTGATCGCTTCAGATCACTTTGCAGGGTTCAGCGCAAGGAAGAAGGCGTTGAATGAGAACGAGGCTGTTGGAAGGGAAATAGTGAGCGAGTCAAAGTCGTAATGAAGATAATAATATTACTGATAGGAATACTAATAATGGTCAAAATATTGAGAGAAAAAAAAAAGGGACAAGATTACTACCAATCTTAGTGTCAATAAGTATGGGTATGGGAGAAAGGAGAGTGGGTTAGAGGATTCTTAAACAGCAGGGTTGCCGTGGCAACAGTCCCAGAGGCGAAGGCGATGGTGATGTCAATGCCAGTGGTAGTATCAATACTAGCAATAGTATTACTGAATGATACTGCTAACAACGATAGTGAAGGTTAAGGTAATGAAAGCATGATACAGAAATATATTTAGAAAATACATTTTTATAATAATCAAATAAATAAATAAATGAAACATTAAAAATAATAATAATAAATTAAAAATTAAGTAAATAATTTTTTTTAAAAATAATAATAATAATGATAATAAATGCATAAGTTAAATAAGATAGCTATAAGTTGTGTGTGAGGTGAATAGTGGGAGATAAGGTAGTATGTGTGTGTGTTGAGGGAGGATATTATGGGCTGAGATTGAAGTGGTGGGTTGGTACATGTTACTTTAAGGTGTTGATGCTATGAGGGTGGAGGGAAGAAGGGCATGGGTTTACGTACTAACTGGGGGAGGGGGAGGGCAACATATTCACACCTATACACAATCTCTCTCTCTTCCTCCCCCCCCCCCCCCCCTCCCCTTCACGACCAACGATAAAGGAGCCAGCATTCTATTTATTATGTGTGTGTGTATGTGTGAGTGTGTGTGTGTGTGTGTGTGTGTTTTCCATTTGTAATATCAGCCTTATTCATTGGTTACCCCCACCTCCACCCCCAGCAACCGCCATATCCACCAACACCCCTACACACATCATTACTAGGGCAGGGGGAGTAAGTCGATTGATGTAGCAAATGGAGAGACTCGGAGAGTGTAGGAAAAGGGAAGATGATGATAGCTGCAACCTATGTCTGAGGTAAACAGTGGGAGGTAGGGTGGTATGGGTGTGTGTAGGTGGGGGATATTTCAGGCTGGAGCTGCAGAGATGGAATGGTACATACTACTTTTGGACGTTGATGCCATGAGGGTGGACGATGCCCAGTTTGGCAATGAGATGAGATTCCTGCATAAGGCGTTCCAAGTTGTTACTCTTAGATTGCCAAAGTGCCAAGACTTTGACATGGTTGATGTTGTGTTGGGCATGGTTGAAGTGTAGAGCGACTGGTTTGGGCCGATGGTGGCGGATGTCGGCCAGGTGTTCAGAGATGCGCGTCTCAAGTGTGTGAGATGTCTCACCTACATAGATCTTACCGCACAGCTGACAGTAGATGGCATACACAATGTTGTGGCTCTGGCAGGAGAAAGTGCGTTTAATAGTGAAAGAGCCTGTGGGGCCATGTAGGATGGTGTCTGGTTTGGTGAGAGAGCAGATTTTGCAGTTGGGTTTTGAGCAGGGGAAAGTACCTGGTGGCTTAGGTGTGGAGATTTTGTTCAGCTTAGAGCGCACCAGTAGGTCGTTGAGGTTTTTGTCACGTTTGAAAGTGATCATTGGTGTGGTCTCAAAGGCAGGTTTATGATTTTCTACTATGTGCCAGTTAGACTTCAGGATCCTGCAGATGGGCAGATTGTGAGGATGGAAGAGAAGGCAGGCAGTGGGTCTGTCTGTCTCTTTGGGAGGTTTAGTTTCCAGAGTAGACGTTCTGGATTTAGCTGCAGTGCGGCTGAGAGCATCACTGATGACGGCACTAGGGTATCCACGGTTGGTGAAAAAATCAGACATTTTGGCTGCTTGTATAGTGAAATCCTCTTCGCTAGAGCAGAGTCTGCGTAGGCGAAGGAATTCAGAATATGGAATGCTATTTTTAGTGGACTGGTGGTGGGAAGATGTGTAGTCCAGGTATGAGTGCGCATCAGTAGGTTTGTAGAAGACTGAGGTTTGAAGCAGTCCATCTTTGAGGGAGATAGTGATGTCCAGGAAATTAACTGACTGTGAAATGGTGTAGGTCAGCTGGATGGATGGATGGAAGGTCTGTGCAAAGTTGAGGAAATTCTGGAGGTCATGTTCTGGCATGGATGTGGCTCCCAATCCATCATCTATGTATCTTTTGTAGAGCTCTGGTGTTGGGCCTGTGTAAGAGGTCAGTAGGCGGTGTTCTAGGTGTCCCATGAAGAGGCAGGCATAGGATGGTCCCATTTTGGTTCCCATAGCAACACCACTGATTTGTGAGAATGTGTGGTTGTTGAATTCAAAAGTATTGAGGGTGAGGACTAATTCTGCAAGTCTGACCAGTGTAGCTGTGGGAGGGTGTTGTTGGTTGGGGGGCCGTTTGTTAAGAAAGAATGCGAGGGCCTTCAGTCCATCAGCATGAGGGATGGAAGTGTAGAGAGAGACGACATCAAGGGTAAAGAGGAGGCTGGGTTTGAAAGTGGGATCTGTGTTGTATGATTAATCATGTTGAGTGTGTGTGTAGTGTCTTTGAGGTATGTGGGGAGGCCTTGTACTATGGGTTGGAGGAGAGAGTCTAAGTACTGTGAAATGTGTTCTGTAGGGCAGCTGCATGCAGATACAATGGGTCTGCCGGGAGTATTGGTTTTGTGTATTTTAGGGAGCAGGTAGAAGGTGGGTTGTTTGGTGTCTGTCATTATGAGGAGTTTGGCTGTCTTCGGTAAGTTGTTATGTTTGATTTCTTGTTTAACTGTGGTTGAGATGAGTTTTCTGGTGTTGGGGGAGGGGTGATGCTGTGAGTGGTGTATAGAAATTTGTGTCTGACAGTTGTCTGTGTGCTTCTTTTATGTACAACTGTTTGTCCCAGACCACCACTGCACCACCCTTGTCTGCTGGTTTGATGACAATGTCTTGTCTTTGTCTCAGTGATTCAAGGGCTTTTTGTTCATCCCGTGAGAGGTTGGAATTGCGGACAGGTTTGGATTTAACTTGAGAGATTTCTTTTCTACACTTTTTGATGTAGAGTTCAACTTCAGTGGATTTGTCAAGAGGTGGCTGGCGAAGCACTGGAGTTCGAAAAAGGTGGGTAAAAATGTCTGAGCTGTCTGGTAGAGGGGGCTTGGGCACACCATCAAGTGCAGCCATCCATCTTAATTTTCTAAAGAATCTTTCAACATCAACGTGGTTTTGATATTTATTGGTGGCAGGCTGAATGGGAATAAATTTCAGACCTTTTGCCAGGACTGATCTTTCATCATTGGTGAGAGTCAGATTATCAGGAATGCAGCGAACAAGGTGGCGGTGTTGCTCATGGGTGATAGAAGGGTCAGTTTTGTGTGTAGGGGGATTCAACTGGTCTGGGTTTGCCTCGTGTTTGTTTTGTAATTTTGATAACTTGTCTTGCTTAATCTGGTAGCAGTGATAGTGAATGAGCTGGTTGTGTGTATGGATGAGCTGTCTGAGTCTTGAAGCAGTGGCTATGGGCATGATGATTGTGGTTTGTTGTTTGAAATGTTGAAGAAGACGGGAGAGAGATTCCAGGGATGAATTGAGTGTTTTGATATGTGCCAACATGAGTCTACGGCTGGCTTGGAATAGAATTCTTGTAGTGGTAGTGGTAAGAGCGGTGTTATGAAGATCGGATGGGGTGTGAGAAAGTGAGAAGCCGCGAGGGGTGATTCGCAGTCGAATGCATTGTTTTAGAAAGTTGAGATGAGATGCAGATTTCGTTTTCTGAAACTGGTGTTTTAGCATATGCTAGTGCAAATGGCTGGATGATAGGTGGCAGAAAATGAATGGACTGGTGAAAACTGGCATGTGTACGGGAGAGGAATTGGGGGGCTGGCATTATGTTCTGATTTAGGTTCTTACTGTAGAGTTGGTTGAGAGAAGTAGAGTTGAGAGGTCAGGAGTGCCTGATTGTGATCGCACGTACACGACTAAAAACGTATGTTAAACGAAATACGGATCAATGATTAACAGTATGCAATGATCGAAAGACGTATACACGATAACAATCACACACACTGATGACGTAAACAGAAATACAAAACAACAAAGGGTAGCAGTCAGTATGAATCAAAATAGATCTAGTTGCAAAGCGAGAGGACTGCAGGCGGAAATCTAAACAAATCTTAAATAAATGTTAGCGAACCGCCCAGAGAACGTGGACAAACGAGTCACAAGACGAAACAACGCGTTTCGACCTCTTAGGTCTTCATCAGGTGAGACATAAACGAATAAAACAACGAAAACTCACTTAGCTTTGATCGCTTCAGATCACTTTGCAGGGTTCAGCGCAAGGAAGAAGGCGTTGAATGAGAACGAGGCTGTTGGAAGGGAAATAGTGAGCAAGTCAAAGTCGTAATGAAGATAATAATATTACTGATAGGAATACTAATAATGGTCAAAATATTGAGAAAAAAAAAAAAGGGACAAGATTACTACCAATCTTAGTGTCAATAAGTATGGGTATGGGAGAAAGCAGAGTGGGTTAGAGGATTCTTAAACAGCAGGGTTGCCGTGGCAACAGTCCCAGAGGCGAAGGCGATGGTGATGTCAATGCCAGTGGTAGTATCAATACTAGCAATAGTATTACTGAATGATACTGCTAACAACGTTAGTGAAGGTTAAGGTAATGAAAGCATGATACAGAAATATATTTAGAAAATACATTTTTATAATAATCAAATAAATAAATGAAACATTAAAATTAATAATAATAAATTAAAAATTAAATAAATAATTTTTTTTAAAAATAATAATAATAATGATAATAAATGCATAAGTTAAATAAGATAGCTATAAGTTGTGTGTGAGGTGAATAGTGGGAGATAAGGTAGTATGTGTGTGTGTTGAGGGAGGATATTATGGGCTGAGATTGAAGTGGTGGGTTGGTACATGTTACTTTAAGGTGTTGATGCTATGAGGGTGGAGGGAAGAAGGGGATGGGTTTACGTACTAACTGGGGGAGGGGGAGGGGCAACATATTCACACCTATACACAATCTCTCTCTCTCTCTTCCTCCCCCCCCCCCCACCCCACCCCCCTTCACGACCAACGATAAAGGAGCCAGCATTCTATTTATTATGTGTGTGTGTATGTGTGAGTGTGAGTGTGTGTGTGTGTGTGTGTGTTCCATTTGTAATATCAGCCTTATTCATTGGTTACCCCCACCTCCACCCCCAGCAACCGCCATATCCACCAACACCCCTACACACATCATTACTAGGGCAGGGGGAGGGGGGAGTAAGTCGATTGATGTAGCAAATGGAGAGACTCGGAGAGTGTAGGAAAAGGGAAGAGATAGCTGCAACCTATGTCTGAGGTAAACAGTGGGAGGTAGGGTGGTATGGTGTGGTGTAGGTGGGGGATATTTCAGGCTGGAGCTGCAGAGATGGAATGGTACATACTACTTTTGGACGTTGATGCCATGAGGGTGGACGATGCCAGTTTGGCAATGAGATGAGATTCCTGCATAAGGCGTTCCAAGTTGTCACTCTTAGATTGCCAAAGTGCCAAGACTTTGACATGGTTGATGTTGTGTTGGGCATGGTTTAAGTGTAGAGCGACTGGTTTGGGCCGATGGTGGCGGATGTCGGCCAGGTGTTCAGAGATGCGCGTCTCAAGTGTGCGAGATGTCTCACCTACATAGATCTTACCGCACAGCTGACAGTAGATGGCATACACAATGTTGTGGCTCTGGCAGGAGAAAGTGCGTTTAATAGTGAAAGAGCCTGTGGGGCCATGTAGGATGGTGTCTGGTTTGGTGAGAGAGCAGATTTTGCAGTTGGGTTTTGAGCAGGGGAAAGTACCTGGTGGCTTAGGTGTGGAGATTTTGTTCAGCTTAGAGCGCACCAGTAGGTCGTTGAGGTTTTTGTCACGTTTGAAAGTGATCATTGGTGTGGTCTCAAAGGCAGGTTTATGATTTTCTACTATGTGCCAGTTAGACTTCAGGATCCTGCAGATGGGCAGATTGTGAGGATGGAAGAGAAGGCAGGCAGTGGGTCTGTCTGTCTCTTTGGGAGGTTTAGTTTCCAGAGTAGACGTTCTGGATTTAGCTGCAGTGCGGCCGAGAGCATCACTGATGACGGCACTAGGGTATCCACGGTTGGTGAAAAAATCAGACATTTTGGCTGCTTGATCTGAAGCGATCAAAGCTAAGTGAATTTTCGTTGTTTTATTCGTTTATGTCTCACCTGATGAAGACCTAAGAGGTCGAAACGCGTTGTGTTTCGTCTTGTGACTCGTTTGTCCACGTTCTCTGGGCGGTTCGCTAACATTTAAGATTTGTTTAGATTTCCGCCTGCAGTCCTCTCGCTTTGCAACTAAAGTCTTTAGCTTTGTCTTTCAGGGTATTGACTTCCTTTTGTGTGGCTGTGCTAGGGTAATTGGCTGCACATCAGGGACAACAAGCTGCACATCAGGGACACCATGCTGTACATCAGGGGCAACATGCCACACTTCAGGGCTACATCTGCACCGGAGGTCTCATCTCTCATGTTTTCAGCGTGAACTTGAAACCTGACACACCTGAACATTTTGTGGAGCTTCTGCAACAGATATCGTCATGGCAGTTTCATGAATATGAAAATGATCCTTAGTGACTTCAACGGTACCATGCTGCTTATTTATGCTCACAAATGTAGCAGTGTGACTTCTGTTTCTCTTTCAGCTGGGACTAACAGTTAGTAACACATACGACTAGGAATGTCGCATGCAATATAATCTTGAGTTGTATCTTGGGTGTAAAGATTTCTTCTTTCATATCACATTACTGACAACACTTTTCCAGATGCATCCAAGTTTTGGAAAGTTGCTGCATAGTTTTGTTACAACTCTTGGCCCTTAGCATAACATGGAGGTGGCCCTGATATGGCACTTAGAGGTCAGCTTGGCTGACAGCATTTATTTTTATGAAATGAAAATGAAATGTGAATGCTTACTGATTTTAATTACAAATGACATAAACCTTTAAAAACAAAACAAAACAAACAAAAATGCAGTGACACACACAATGTGTTTTTGTATAATTTTGATAATGTATCAGCTCCTTCTCTCTTGCTCTTTCTTCTTATTTTGAAATCTTTATTTTTCTATCCAGTGAAATAGTCATACAGTTTTACAATTGTCAGGCAATGTGTCAGGCAAAAAATGTACCAAATCATTCAGTAAGCAGTACCATTACAAGAATACCTGGTGTACAGAATGTAGTTGCTGTTGTTCTTTGTCACACACACACACACACACACACACACACACACACACACACAAAGGAAAAGACACCGCTCAACTTTCAGGTCTAAAGTGTGACACACTATAAACGTGGATTTCTGTCTGATCACGCCAGATTTTCCTCAACAGACTACAATCCAACATGCATCAGTGTCTCTAGAACACACTTGAGGGAGAAAAAAAAAACACCTGCATATATGATATTACAACTTTGAACACATTTCTAAAGGGAACTAATTTCACTGTGTAGTGTGGGTCAAGGATGAAATATTTCATTAAAATACCATATTATTTTATTTAGATAAAATATATTACTGAGACTGATTTCCAAATATGTTTATATGACAACACCATCCTGAAATACCAAACAAACAAAAATATGCATAAAGACAACAAGACTTGCATAAGTACGCAGTGCTTAATTTTTGCTGTTAGGTAGCAAATGCTATTTTAGTCACATGGATCATACTTGTCACAATTTGGAAAAAGACCTCCATGCTGCAGAATCAAATTTTCAGTGTCAAGGTGAAAGTTCTCATTTGACCTTAGACATGTTGTGCATCCATTTTAGATGTTAGGCTGAGACTGCCTTTTTCTTTGTCTGTCAACTGGCCAGTGTGGTTTGAGAAAGGTTAAAATAAACTGAAATATTGCCATTATCTTTTAGGCGTTATGTGGCTTCAATTTTTGCACCTTTGTTGTTTTTGTTTTTGGTCTTGGTGTGTGTGTGTGTGTGTGTGTGTGTGTGTGTGAGAGAGAGAGAGAGAGAGAGAGAGAGAGAGAGAGAGAGAGAGAGAAAATTCTCTTTGTTCAGACAAATTTTTCTTTTCATTTTCAGAATATTTTCTTAATTTTGCTGATATGATTTATCTTCTAGGGTTAGGATGTCTGAGTCCACAGGCATAGTTGCATTCAGATCACATTCCTTATTATGTTGGCTGGCTGTTCATTTGAGCTGCAAGAGAATGATATCAATGTCAGAAAACCTTCACTGTCACTGGGAGGTAGCGAGTAGTTCATGGCAATTTCTAATCCTGTGATCACATAACATCCCCAGGAAATATTTTATCTATGTGGCCAGTGTCCTGTAAATACATGAACATTTTGTTTGCTATTAAACCATTTCATACAGTTTGAAAATGTTCACAGAAGGAATGTATCCACTCAAAATGAATACATCACAGGATATACTGTATTACATGTCATAACAGCCATCAGATTGTTGTACAGTAATCCATGTCATATTAACCATCAGATTGTTGTACAATAATCTGTCATCATCTAATTGTTGTACTAGAATCTGCGTGTATGTTTTATATTTTGTGGTGCAAGCTTTCTGAAAGAAGAAACACAATTAGCTTTTCAATCTTTTTCTCAAACAACAGGAAAGCTAAAGTTACAAATGTTTGTACATTCTAGTGCCCCAAAATCAATTCACATAAGCTCAAGGTTTATAATCGGAGCTGAA
This sequence comes from Conus canariensis, assembly GCA_033310375.1. NCBI lineage: Eukaryota > Metazoa > Mollusca > Gastropoda > Neogastropoda > Conidae > Conus > Conus canariensis. The sequence continues at coordinate 36,771,435 of CM065741.1, read as the reverse complement.
AACATTGTACATTCTAGTGCCCCAAAATCAATTCACATAAGCTCAAGGTTTATAATCGGAGCTGAAAACATTGTACATTCTAGTGCCCCAAAATCAATTCACATAAGCTCAAGGTTTATAATCGGAGCTGAAAACATTGTACATTCTAGTGCCCCAAAATCAATTCACATAAGCTCAAGGTTTATAATCGGAGCTGAAAACAGACTACCCAACACATTTAACAACTTATGCAGACAGTACACATTAAGCGTGGATCCAGCACTTGAAATGTTCAGTTTATCAAAACATGACAACTTAATGCACTGTTGAGTATTTTGTAACATCAGTGATCACTTACTAAAAAGACATTTTCTGTGAATCACAATTACATGTAAACATTACATGTCTTAGTGTGGTCTTCAGGTTAGATGAGCTTAATGTAGAAGAAAGCTGCATTTGGAGTTTGTTTCATTTGAGAGATATATGATTACATGCAATGTATGCAAAACAACTAAAGAAAGTAAATATACATCTCATTAGCCAATGGATAATTTATCATTTACTATCAGCAATACTATACACTCACACACACTACACACAGAGCACACACACACACACACACACACACACACACACACATACACAGAGAGCACACACACACACACACACATGCATGCATGCGAGACAAAGAAAGAAACTTGGGGTAGGGTATATCAGGAATCTAGAATTTAAATTACCAAGCTCACTGCAAGTGCTGGCTGGTAGATGCTGCTGTCGGAATGTGTCATGACCACCACCTGAAAAAAGGTATATTTCATATTGATCAAATACATTACAAGTCAAACAAATGTACATAATATTCATCATCTACAACCATCTATTTAGTTGCTTGAGTGAATAAGTATTTTTTCAATTATAGAAAGTTACAATATTCTACAAATTTCTCACACATATTTATTTTCTGTTGGTCAGGTAGAAAACAGCTCGACTGTGGGAGGTTTTTATTTCAGTATCATCATCATCGTTATAGTGCTATCATAATATTAAAATAACAGTACTTCCCAACATTAGAAATTGCTTTACAATGAATGAAAGTAAAATAATGAGCGAACTCAAAATGCTATCCTGTTCCAAGTCTACCTAGAACAGTTCCTTACGTACATACCTACAAATTCATCACACTTGTTAAACACACACACACACACACACACACACACATATGCACGCACGCACATCCCTTTCAAGACAACCAACTGCAAAAAAAAGGAAAAAAGAAAAAAATTCCATTCACATGACTCACTGCATGACACTTAAAGTTAAACACACATTAACTCGGTCACCTACCCCCGACCCCCACAGACATACACTTCCACACTCATGCATTACACTTGCTAAGTGCCTTACAATATTGCTTGGGAATAACACCAAACCACATACATGATATATGCACTTCCACATTGGGCTATGCATGACAACGCACACGCACATCTACACATTTGGATGTTTGTACATGCATGCACACAACACACACTCTTTCTCCCTCACACACAGTGGCACACACACAGTAAGATACACATGTAATACAGTGATACACACAGCTTTTACTGCAGGCTTTTCAAGCATTCCCATCATGTTTGACTCGCCTCTGATACCTTGGATCAGGTCACTGTCACCACCACCAATCATGTCGATCAGCTCGTCTGTGGGTTTAGTGGGCACTGCCCCACTGCCCGTTTTCATACGGCCTGCCGCTCCATTCCGATGGTCTTTCTTTAGATTTGTCCATTTTTCACGGACTTACTCTCTGTCTTCGACATCGTTGTTTACTTCGGAAATGCAGGAAATAGGTCGCATACGCATGCGCTGACAACGAGATTACGGGAATCCCCTGTCAGTCTAAAAATAGTCGGCCGGGTAACTAACCGACGACAGACCGCGGCTCATGAATAGCAATGCATTCTAATCAGCGGGTCCAGTTTAACCGCCGGTTCCGTACCCCGCCGGAGGTAAAACTAACCGGAGGTCAACAGCGGGCTGTCCATGAATATGGCCCCAGGTGGCTTGTTTGGTGTTTTCGTGCCAGCAGGTGGTGGTGGCTGGTTTGTTGGAGCACTGGCAGAGGGAGGTGGCTTGTTTGGTGGTTTTGCGATGGACGGGGGAGATGGCTGGTTTGGTGGAGCACCAGCAGAGGGAGATGGCTTGGTTGGTGGAGCACCAGCAGACGGAGAAGGCTTGGTTGGTGGAGCACCAGCAGACGGAGAAGGCTTGGTTGGTGGAGCACCAGCAGATGGAGATGGCTTGGTTGGTGGAGCACCAGCAGACGGAGAAGGCTTGGTTGGTGGAGCACCTGCAGAGGGAGGAGGCTGCAGTGGGCAGTGGTCTGTTGGACGGGGACCCTGGTGTCTTGTTGATGAAGTGGGGGAGGGGCTGCTCCCCATGCAGGTTTCTTTTCCTTTGGTGGAGAGCCAGGAGATGCTGCCTTCCGTTTCTGACCAGGTTGTGCTGTTGCTGGCAGAATGTATACTACGCACAAAAAGTTAAGGATCGGTATGTGAAAACAGGTGCGTAATAAACTCAGTTCGCTACTGTTATTTATTTCTTAGTCCAGCCAAATTGTCATGAATTCTTGTTCAGCTGTAAGTGGGCGATGTTGTGTTAGTGCGAAAATTGCACGGGATTCTCTACTACTGAGCTGGGCCACAAACGGAAAAGCGGAAACTTGCGAAAAATGACCTTGTTTTGGACCGTTCTGCCTGAACACATTGCACTTGCCAGATGGAAAAACCATTATGCACGTGCAAGCACTGCTGTTTATGTGTGAGATGCTGTCGCTCGCTTGGCTATATAAGAAGACATTCCACCTGTAGTAGGCCTGATCTGACAATGCCTCCACGACGAAAATTAAGCGAGTTGGATAGGGGACGAGCTGTTGCATGGTTCCAAGATGGTGTTCCCAAGCGAAAAGTGGCCAGGCGACTTCATGTGTCCATCTCGGTCATTGTCCGACTGATTCAACGCTTCACAGCCACTGGGATTGTCCATGAAAGACGCAGATCTGGTCGACCGAAGAAGACAACCCCACGTGACGATCGTCTCATTGAACGACAAGCCCTGCAGACAAGAACAGCCTCTTCCAGCATAATTCAAAGGCAGTTCAGGGTGGCTACTAACATCAACATCAGCCAGCAGACCATACGGAACCGCCTACATGGGTTTAATCTCCGTTCTCGTCACCCAGCAGTACGGCCACGCTTAACTCCAGCCCATAGGGCAGCACGCCGCGCCTTCTGCGCACGTCACGTGAGGTGGACACGTCAGCAATGGTCCCAGGTCCTGTTCAGTGATGAATCACGCTTCACCCTTCACCACAACGACGGCCGACTGAGGGTCTGGAGGCGCCCAGGGCAACGCTTTACTGACGCCACTGTCCAAGGAAAGGTGGCCTTTGGTGGAGGTTCTGTAATGGTCTGGGGAGCCTTCAGCCTTCACCACAGAACATCCTTGTATCATGTACAGGGTAACCTGACTGGCATCCGATACCGGGATGAGATCCTTCGACCGCTGGCTGTGCCTACACTGCAGCAGATGGGACCGAGGGCTGTCTACCAGGATGACAATGCTCGCCCCCACAGGGCAAGGGTGGTCAACGACTTCCTGCAGCAGTCTGGAGTCAACAGAATGGAGTGGCCAGCATGCAGTCCCGATCTCAACCCGATTGAGAACCTCTGGGATGAGCTGGATCGCAAAGTGAGGAGCCACCCCCCTCCCAGGGATGCCCAACACCTCTACCAGATGCTGCAGGCTGAGTGGCAGGCGCTTCCACAGAGGATCTTCACCAACCTGGTCAACTCGATGAGGACTCGCTGCGTCGAGTGCCAGAACAGCCATGGTGGTTACATGCATTACTGAGCTTTTGGGAGCATCAGTATGCCCTGTCTTGTGATTTCAATGACTTTGGGAAATCAAATTTGGATACGTACCCACTTTAATCAAATGTACACACCAAACGATTGCTCGAGATTGAAGGCAATTGTGTATCGTTATCACTAAAGAATGGAATTAAATGTTGGCCAAACTTCAACGCATTGACTTTCTTATTTTGACAGTTATGAATGTTTGTGAAAGTGATCCTTAACTTTTTGTGTGTAGCTTAGTTCAAGCTGACAGAGCCCGACACAAACCATCCCATAATCACTCTCCGCAAATATCTTTCATACTGCGTGGGGTTATGAAGAAACATCCTCTGCTGCTGACGGGGACCAGTAAACACCTGGAACAGCTTCTCGTCTTGTGCAGCGATGACAGCCATAATGACTGCTATCACTCCGCAGACATTGCCACCTGTCTGCAGAGGATAGTTCAAGCACATATGGTTACATGTGTGTGGTCCATTCTGTGCAGCAGTGTCGTGGGCCAAGGCAACCAGCATACTTTAAACACCACATCCAAAAAATTGTAAAAACGGTTGGATGTATGTGCCAAAGTTCTGCGGGCATTCCCAACCCAGGCTGTCACAATAGATGGATGTTGGGTTCCCCCTCGCTGTAATATCCACCACTGCAAGGGCCCAGTGACAGCCTGATCTGGATGCCGATGACACAAAGGTCACCTGAGAGTCAATGCCAACATTCAAGACAAAGATCAGCTTCTTGACCTCTCGGAGGTTCCTTTTCTGCTGAAGCCCTTTGAGGTCGTTGACAGTGGCTGCATTCAGGCAAAGAGCGACCGATGTCCTGGATGTTCGGTTGACTTGATCCAACACCCAGACGATATGGCTTGAAAGAAGCCAGCCCCCAGAGCCCTCGGAACACAGCACTGCCAACTCACTCGGTGTTGAAGCTGAAACCCACAATATATATATATATATATATATATATGCTGTATTTGAAGGTTATTGGCATTACAGTATACACAAAGTTGCTCTAGTGCCATACATTTATGTTTACCAATAAATCGGGCACTGATTTCATTCAGCATCATTCAAACACAGACTTCTCGATTATATTCATGTACACCACAAAGACTATATCAGAGAAAACAGTATCCTATCTCTTTTTATTCCAAGGTATGCAAATAGCATACCCCTTGAGCACATCACTTCCATACTAATACATGACAATACCATACTGCAGCGTTCAAAATTGGTGCAAATTCGGAAGGTGTAAAGGAAGCATCCAGTGTACAGCTAGGAAACATAGGTTTCCTTTATTATTTTCCATGATATTTTTAGTAACATATTTAAGTAGCCAGTATACCAGGAATCAACCAGCCAGTATAGAGTGAGTTAAATGGTCATTGTCCACATTGTTTTACTAAACCAAATTGTTCCTCACATCATCACATAACCCATAAACTTACCATACTGAGGAAGCATTACATTTGCTTCATTTTCTAAAATGATGTCACGAAACAGTGACATCAGACAGCACAGTGTGGTCCATTGGTCCTTCCCCATGGACGGACACTCAAATGGAGCACAGAACCACCTCAGTTCTTTAGCACATTGGTCAGGCAGTTGATCCTTCCTCGACGCATGAGTGTGTTCCGATTCATCTGCAAAGAGAACACATGGTTGATATACAAGTTTACAATCAGTCCACAAATGTAAATTCAGTACTTGCACATTATTATAGTCTTGTGTTGACAGTTCGCAAGCTGCGCAAATTAAATGTTACTGAATAAAAAAAAATCATTACAATTTTTGTGACATAATCATGTCCAAAAGGGAGTCTGTTTCAGAATAAACATGTAATGTTTCCTTTTCAGGACTACCCATACTAAATAATAAACCAATGCTACCAGGGATCTGACATTGGGAGGTGGCTGAGTGGTTGCCGTTGCACTGGTGTGGGCTGGGGGGGGAGGGGGGGGGAATGCCTGAATAGCATTTAACTCAAGAGAAACACACACACACACGCACACACACACACACACACACACACACACACACACACACACACACACACACACAAGTAAAATCAAGTAAAAATTATACTGCATTTTCTTGACATTCAATTTCAAAATGTTTACATTTCTAATAATAACTGCACACATTTCAAAATAGTTTCCAATAAAACCTGAAAGAAGTCCTGAAACATGATTATATATGGTATTGTTCACACACAAAAAAGGGTTGCGCTGCGTTGGCAGTGACACGTCTACCCAGGGAGGCAGCCCGAAATTTCCCCAGTGGGATAATAAAGTTGTACACATGTATTATATTATACAAAATACACACTTTCTGTCAGTTCTCAAGTTGTTTGCAAACATGTTTGCAATCATCTTCATACACTTGCAGAGAATGCAGAAAAGAAAAGACCTGGTAAACATCCGAATAGATATCCTCCACCAAAGGTTAGTATGTCAGTAAACACAAATCATTGACAACTCTATGGATAATTTGAGCAAACTCAAAACATTGTTTTCCTTTGTATGTTAAACACCAGAAAGGTCTATGGCCAAGTGAAAGAAGAGAATGGGTAAAATGTATAAATTTTTAGATAGTATCTATAAGTTAGTATAACATTTTACAAAAGTAACTTTTCAATAATGGACAGGAGAAATGTGGAAGTCAAGTGACTGAATTCGCCATTTCACTACAGGGAAGTTACATTTAATTCATGACTTTCTTTTCAATGAAGACCAGTGTATTGCATGAAAGAAACCCCCCTGATCTCAGCTGATGGCACTATAAGCAGACGAGTATACACAAGCAGAAAACACAGGTTCATAGCATTACACTAAAAAAAATTCCAGGCTTTCTTGCTATAGTGCACGCACCATGCAGTTTCACACATGTATGAAAGTGCACACAGATAGCATTAACGCGTACAGTACCATAACTTTATGAACAGCTCTCACTTTCATTTGAAAACACTTTGGGTACAAATAGTTTGGCAGTAAGGTCACTATGGTGCGCCTGATGCCGATTCATATACAATTGTACACTAAGTGTTTTTCCAAGCAAAGGAGAGCTCTTCTCAAAAAGCATGGTTCTGTGCACTTTAGCGTCAGATGTGTGCACTTTAGTGCAACTGTTTGACACTTGACCATTTGGGCCTACCATTGTAGGACTACTAAGAGCCAACCACCTCAGCAGGATACCATACTGCACAACAGACAGGGGTGTTGCACACTGATACGATCACTAGTGATACTGCTAGTGCTAAATAAAAGGGAACGGTGAAATGATCTTCATGACTGACTGGGTGTTAAGCAAAAGACAGGTTGAATTTTCCTGAAAGGGAAGGGTCCAGGGTGAGAATTGTCATTTGAGAATTTTTTCTTTTCTTCCAAGTCTATTTAAAAATCAAAGTATTGTTATAAAAAAATAGGTGACTTTGTGACACTGACTTAGATTTTCAAAGTCTCTTTAGGAGAAAAGAAAACAAACAAACAAACAACACTCCTACACTGAGCCACAAAGACCATTGCATCACCCCGGCAGATATGAGGAGGGACAGACACAGGATGTTTCAGAAACAGCAGGAAAGAACAGCAGATATGAGGAGGGACAGACACAGGATGTTTTAGAAACAGCAGGAAAGAACAGCAGATATGAGGAGGGACAGACACAGGATGTTTTAGAAGTAGCAGGAAAGAACAGCAGATATGAGGAGGGACAGACACAGGATGTTTTAGAAACAGCAGGAAAGAACAGCAGATATGAGGAGGGACAGACACAGGATGTTTTAGAAACTAGCAGGAAAGAACAGCAGATATGAGGAGGGACAGACACAGGATGTTTTAGAAGTAGCAGGAAAGAACAGCAGATATGAGGAGGGACAGACACAGGATGTTTTAGAAACAGCAGGAAAGAACAGCAGGAATACATGTGCAGAAAAAAGTGACGGGTTCAGGGGGGTACTCTTTACCACCCCAGCAGTTACAGAAAAGCAGAGCATTAAAACAGAGTGACACAGTGATGTTCATGATTGATAGCAACTCTCTAGTAGACCACAACCTCTAGAGAAGTATTGGACAGTGTACAGCACAATGCAGTACATTAGTTAATAGCCCCAAACCTCTGCAGTTCACACAACAAACAACAGAAAAGGCACTGTATCTATGTTCTGCCGGATTATGTAATGTACATACCACTTCAGTAAACTGTCAAAAGGAAAAAGGCATCCAAATGAAATTCGCAAAATCAAAATATAAATTACAATGAAAACGTTGACTTATGGAATTTTTACACAAAATTACACACACACACACACACACACACACACACACACACACACACACACACACACACACACACACATGTATTCTACTTTTACTTTTAGCATCAGCTCAGACCATAAGTGCGGCCGGCCGGCCAACACGTGTGCATAGTCTCGTCATACCAACACTGAACATAGTAAGAAACTGGAAATGTGAATGGAAAAAATATATATATAACCCACTTACCTTTCGTAGCGTGATCCATGCTCCTCGGCAAGTACGTTGATGAAGCAGAAAAACGGACCAAAACTGTTAGAAATCAGGACGTTTCGCAGAGTCGTATTTCGCGCGACGAGCCAACAAAAACAGAAGTGCAGACGACAAAACAAGATGGCGGACCTACGTCATCCATGTTTGGACCAATCAGCGGAATAAAGTGCAGACGACAAAAACAAGATGGCGGATCTACCCGGATGTGTAGACTGCTGTGTGCAGGCACAGCTGATCTTGATAAATTTTCAGTTTTGGCGGTGAGGGGCATCGTTTTGAGATTTACACCATGTGGTGGCCGGACACAGGCACAGACGACAGGCATTTAGTAGCGACCTGGCCTAGGTAGGGTTAGGACAATCGATCCATTTGACTGTATGTGAGCCAATGTGACTGAAGAAGTAGCCTTGGGGGCCTGTGATGGAGTGCTTCTTGGGGACTGTTTGTGCCAACTGGTTGTGACGGCCTGGGATTATATTCAAGGGAATTTTGGTGTCTTTGGGAACCTGTGGTGAGTGTTAGATTTTCATGAGAAAGGGCTACGGATTACTATTGCTAATTTGTAAAACTTTAAATTGAGTAACAAGTTGAAACTTCTTAATGGAGGGAACCTTATTCGGAGTTGGTAATTGAGACAAGAACGCGCGTGTACATCTTTGTCTGCTTGTGATTGCAGATGGATGGTTCCTTCTGAATGGAGTGAGTAAACTTCTGTCCTACGTTTAATTTTAGCACACTTAATCCCCTTCTGACCATTACGGTATGAGTTTTTTCTGGGTCGCTGACATTGAAGAATATGGGTTACTGTATAGGTTTTTCCTTGTTTCCTAACATGGAACATCACTGTGGGTATTGTGTGACCTTTCTTTGGCGGTGTAACTATGAATATCACACATAGCCTAGCTGGGTCCCTATCATTGAATATAACCCTGGGTTACTCTATGACCTCTTCTGGGTCTCCTGGGTTACTTCATTAATTTTCTCATTCTGATTATCCTGGTCGAGGAGATCATGCTGGCTCCCTGCACGACTCATTCTGGATCATTAATCACATCATTCTGAGTTACTATTGTCCATGGGTCAAGAAAACGGACACAAATTCAATCTTTTGCAACGAATAAAAGAAAACCAGACAGAGACAGATCTAGTTGCAAAGCGAGAGGACTGCAGGCGGAAATCTAAACAAATCTTAAATAAATGTTAGCGAACCGCCCAGAGAACGTGGACAAACGAGTCACAAGACGAAACACAACTAGTTTCGACCTCTTAGGTCTTCATCAGGTGAGACATTAACGAATAAAACAATGAAAATTCACTTAGCTTTGATCGCTTCAGATCACTTAGTAGGGTTCAGCGCAAGGAAGAAGGCGTTGAATGAGAACGAGGCTGTTGGAAGGGAAATAGTGAGCGAGTCAAAGTCGTAATGAAGATAATAATATTACTGATAGGAATACTAATAATGGTCAAAATACTGAGAGAAAAAAAAAAAAAAAAAAAAAAGGGACAAGATTACTACCAATCTGTGTCAATAAGTATGGGTATGGGAGAAAGGAGAGTGGGTTAGAGGATTCTTAAACAGCAGGGTTGCCGTGGCAACAGTCCCAGAGGCGAAGGCGATGGTGATGTCAATGCCAGTGGTAGTATCAATACTAGCAATAGTATTACTGAATGATACTGCTAACAACGATAGTGAAGGTTAAGGTAATGAAAGCATGATACAGAAATATATTTAGAAAATACAATTTTTATAATAATCAAATAAATAAATAAATGAAACATTAAAAATAATAATAAATTAAAAAATCAGTAAATAATATAATAATTTTAAAAAAATAATAATAAAAAAAAAAATAATAATAATGATAATAAATGCATAAATAAGATAGCTATAAGTTGTGTGAGGTGAATAGTGGGAGATAAGGTAGTATGTGTGTGTGTGGTGGGAGGATATTATGGGCTGAGATAGAAGTGGTGGGTTGGTACATGTTACTTTAAGGTGTAGATGCTATGAGGGTGGAGGGAAGAAGGGGATGGGTTTACGTACTAACTGGGGGAGGGGGAGGGGCAACATATTCACACCTATACACAATCTCTCTCTTCTCTCTCTCTCTCTCTCCTCTCTCTCTCTCCCCCCCCCCCCCCCCCCCCCCTTTCACGACCAACGATAAAGGAGCCAGCATTCTATTTATTAGGTGTGTGTGTTGTGTGTTGTGTGTGTGTGTGTGTGTTTCCATTTATAATATCAGCCTTATTCAATGGTTACCCCCACCTCCACCCCCAGCAACCGCCATATCCACCAACACCCCTACACACATCATTACTAGGGCAGGGGGAGGGGGGAGTAAGTCGATTGATGTAGCAAATGGAGAGACTCAGAGAGTGTAGGAAAAGGGAAGATGATGATAGCTGCAACCTATGTCTGAGGTAAACAGAGGGAGGTAGGGTGGTATGGGTGTGTGTAGGTGGGGGATATTTCAGGCTGGAGCTGCAGAGATGGAATGGTACATACTACTTTTGGACGTTGATGCCATGAGGGTGGACGGTGCCCAGTTTGGCAATGAGATGAGATTCCTGCATAAGGCGTTCCAAGCTGTCACTCTTAGATTGCCAAAGTGCCAAGACTTTGACATGGTTGATGTTGTGTTGGGCATGGTTGAAGTGTAGAGCGACTGGTTTGGGCCGATGGTGGCGGATGTCGGCCAGGTGTTCAGAGATGCGCGTCTCAAGTGTGCGAGATGTCTCACCTACATAGATCTTACCGCACAGCTGACAGTGGATGGCATACACAATGTTGTGGCTCTGGCAGGAGAAAGTGCGTTTAATAGTGAAAGAGCCTGTGGGGCCATGTAGGATGGTGTCTGGTTTGGTGAGAGAGCAGATTTTGCAGTTGGGTTTTGAGCAGGGGAAAGTACCTGGTGGCTTAGGTGTTGAGATTTTGTTCAGCTTAGAGCGCACCAGTAGGTCGTTGAGGTTTTTGTCACGATTTGAAAGTGATCATTGGTGTGGTCTCAAAGGCAGGTTTATGGTTTTCTACTATGTGCCAGTTAGACTTCAGGATCCTGCAGATGGGCAGATTGTGAGGATGGAAGAGAAGGCAGGCAGTGGGTCTGTCTGTCTCTTTGGGAGGTTTAGTTTCCAGAGTAGATGTTCTGGATTTAGCTGCAGTGCGGCTGAGAGCATCACTGATGACGGCACTAGGGTATCCACGGTTGGTGAAAAAATCAGACATTTTGGCTGCTTGTATAGTGAAATCCTCTTCGCTAGAGCACAGTCTGCGTAGGCGAAGGAATTCAGAATATGGAATGCTATTTTTAGTGGACTGGTGGTGGGAAGATGTGTAGTCCAGGTATGAGTGCGCATCAGTAGGTTTGTAGAAGACTGAGGTTTGAAGCAGTCCATCTTTGAGGGAGATATTGATGTCCAGGAAATTAACTGACTGTGAAATGGTGTAGGTCAGCTGGATGGATGGATGGAAGGTCTGTGCAAAGTTGAGGAAATTCTGGAGGTCATGTTCTGGCATGGATGTGGCTCCCAATCCATCATCTATGTATCTTTTGTAGAGCTCTGGTGTTGGGCCTGTGTAAGAGGTTAGTAGGCGGTGTTCTAGGTGTCCCATGAAGAGGCAGGCATAGGATGGTCCCATTTTGGTTCCCATAGCAACACCACTGATTTGTGAGAATGTGTGGTTGTTGAATTCAAAAGTATTGAGGGTGAGGACTAATTCTGCAAGTCTGACTAGTGTAGCTGTGGGAGGGTGTTGTTGGTTGGGGGGCCGTTTGTTAAGAAAGAATGCGAGGGCCTTCAGTCCATCAGCATGAGGGATGGAAGTGTAGAGAGAGACGACATCAAGGGTAAAGAGGAGGCTGGGTTTGAAAGTGGGATCTGTGTTGTATGAATTAATCATGTTGAGTGTGTGTGTAGTGTCTTTGAGGTATGTGGGGAGGCCTTGTACTATGGGTTGGAGGAGAGAGTCTAAGTACTGTGAAATGTGTTCTGTAGGGCAGCTGCATGCAGATACTATGTAGGTGAGACATCTCGCACACTTGAGACGCGCATCTCTGAACACCTGGCCGACATCCGCCACCATCGGCCCAAACCAGTCGCTCTACACTTCAACCATGCCCAACACAACATCAACCATGTCAAAGTCTTGGCACTTTGGCAATCTAAGAGTGACAGCTTGGAACGCCTTATGCAGGAATCTCATCTCATTGCCAAACTGGGCACCGTCCACCCTCATGGCATCAACGTCCAAAAGTAGTATGTACCATTCCATCTCTGCAGCTCCAGCCTGAAATATCCCCCACCTACACACACCCATACCACCCTACCTCCCTCTGTTTACCTCAGACATAGGTTGCAGCTATCATCATCTTCCCTTTTCCTACACTCTCTGAGTCTCTCCATTTGCTACATCAATCGACTTACTCCCCCCTCCCCCTGCCCTAGTAATGATGTGTGTAGGGGTGTTGGTGGATATGGCGGTTGCTGGGGGTGGAGGTGGGGGTAACCATTGAATAAGGCTGATATTATAAATGGAACACACACACACACACACACACACACACACACACACACACACACACACACTCACACATACACACACACATAATAAATAGAATGCTGGCTCCTTATCGTTGGTCGTGAAAGGGGGGGGGGGGGGGGGGAGAGAGAGAGAGAGAGAAGAGAGAGAGAGATAGTGTGTATAGGTGTGAATATGTTGCCCCTCCCCCTCCCCCAGTTAGTACGTAAACCCATCCCCTTCTTCCCTCCACCCTCATAGCATCTACACCTTAAAGTAACATGTACCAACCCACCACTTCTATCTCAGCCCATAATATCCTCCCACCACACACACACATACTACCTTATCTCCCACTATTCACCTCACACAACTTATAGCTATCTTATTTATGCATTTATTATCATTATTATTTTTTTTTTTTTTTTATTATTTTTTTTAAAATTATTATTATTATTATTTACTGATTTTTTAATTTATTATTATTTTTAATGTTTCATTTATTTATTTATTTGATTATTATAAAAATTGTATTTTCTAAATATATTTCTGTATCATGCTTTCATTACCTTAACCTTCACTATCGTTGTTAGCAGTATCATTCAGTAATACTATTGCTAGTATTGATACTACCACTGGCATTGACATCACCATCGCCTTCGCCTCTGGGACTGTTGCCACGGCAACCCTGCTGTTTAAGAATCCTCTAACCCACTCTCCTTTCTCCCATACCCATACTTATTGACACAGATTGGTAGTAATCTTGTCCCTTTTTTTTTTTTTTTCTCTCAGTATTTTGACCATTATTAGTATTCCTATCAGTAATATTATTATCTTCATTACGACTTTGACTCGCTCACTATTTCCCTTCCAACAGCCTCGTTCTCATTCAACGCCTTCTTCCTTGCGCTGAACCCTACTAAGTGATCTGAAGCGATCAAAGCTAAGTGAATTTTCATTGTTTTATTCGTTAATGTCTCACCTGATGAAGACCTAAGAGGTCGAAACTAGTTGTGTTTTGTCTTGTGACTCGTTTGTCCACGTTCTCTGGGCGGTTCGCTAACATTTATTTAAGATTTGTTTAGATTTCCGCCTGCAGTCCTCTCGCTTTGCAACTAGATCTATTTTGATTCATACTGACTGCTACCCTTCGTTGTTTTGTATTTCTGTTTATGTCATCAGTGTGTGTGATTGTTATCGTGTATACGTCTTTCGATCATTGTATACTGTTAATCATTGATCCGTATTTCGTTTAACATACGTTTTTAGTCGTGTACGTGCGATCGCAATCAGGCACTCCTGACCTCTCAACTCTAAGAACCTAAATCAGAACATAATGCCGGCCCCCCAATTCCTCTCCCGTACACATGCCAGTTTTCACCAGTCCATTCATTTTCTGCCACCTATCATCCAGCCATTTGCACTAGGATATGCTAAAACACAGTTTCAGAAAACGAAATCTGCATCTCATCTCAACTTTCTAAAACAATGCATTCGACTGCGAATCACCCCTCGCGGCTTCTCACTTTCTCACACCCCATCCGATCTTCATAACACCGCTCTTACCACTACCACTACAAGAATTCTATTCCAAGCCAGCCGTAGACTCATGTTGGCACATATCAAAACACTCAATTCATCCCTGGAATCTCTCTCCCGTCTTCTTCAACATTTCAAACAACAAACCACAATCATCATGCCCATAGCCACTGCTTCAAGACTCAGACAGCTCATCCATACACACAACCAGCTCATTCACAATCACTGCTACCAGATTAAGCAAGACAAGTTATCAAAATTACGAAACAAACACGAGGCAAACCCAGACCAGTTGAATCCCCCTACACACAAAACTGACCCTTCTATCACCCATGAGCAACACCGCCACCTTGTTCGCTGCATTCCTGATAATCTGACTCTCACCAATGATGAAAGATCAGTCCTGGCAAAAGGTCTGAAATTTATTCCCATTCAGCCTGCCACCAATAAATATCAAAACCACGTTGATGTTGAAAGATTCTTTAGAAAATTAAGATGGATGGCTGCACTTGACGGTGTGCCCAAGCCCCCTCTACCAGACAGCTCAGACATTTTTACCCACCTTTTTCGAACTCCAGTGCTTCGCCAGCCACCTCTTGACAAATCCACTGAAGTTGAACTCTACATCAAAAAGTGTAGAAAAGAAATCTCTCAAGTTAAATCCAAACCTGTCCGCAATTCCAACCTCTCACGGGATGAACAAAAAGCCCTTGAATCACTGAGACAAAGACAAGACATTGTCATCAAACCAGCAGACAAGGGTGGTGCAGTGGTGGTCTGGGACAAACAGTTGTACATAAAAGAAGCACACAGACAACTGTCAGACACAAATTTCTATACACCACTCACAGCATCACCCCTCCCCCAACACCAGAAACTCATCTCAACCACAGTTAAACAAGAAATCAAACACAACAACTTACCGAAGACAGCCAAACTCCTCATAATGACAGACACCAAACAACCCACCTTCTACCTGCTCCCTAAAATACACAAAACCAATACTCCCGGCAGACCCATAGTATCTGCATGCAGCTGCCCTACAGAACACATTTCACAGTACTTAGACTCTCTCCTCCAACCCATAGTACAAGGCCTCCCCACATACCTCAAAGACACTACACACACACTCAACATGATTAATTCATACAACACAGATCCCACTTTCAAACCCAGCCTCCTCTTTACCCTTGATGTCGTCTCTCTCTACACTTCCATCCCTCATGCTGATGGACTGAAGGCCCTCGCATTCTTTCTTAACAAACGGCCCCCCAACCAACAACACCCTCCCACAGCTACACTAGTCAGACTTGCAGAATTAGTCCTCACCCTCAATACTTTTGAATTCAACAACCACACATTCTCACAAATCAGTGGTGTTGCTATGGGAACCAAAATGGGACCATCCTATGCCTGCCTCTTCATGGGACACCTAGAACACCGCCTACTAACCTCTTACACAGGCCCAACACCAGAGCTCTACAAAAGATACATAGATGATGGATTGGGAGCCACATCCATGCCAGAACATGACCTCCAGAATTTCCTCAACTTTGCACAGACCTTCCATCCATCCATCCAGCTGACCTACACCATTTCACAGTCAGTTAATTTCCTGGACATCAATATCTCCCTCAAAGATGGACTGCTTCAAACCTCAGTCTTCTACAAACCTACTGATGCGCACTCATACCTGGACTACACATCTTCCCACCACCAGTCCACTAAAAATAGCATTCCATATTCTGAATTCCTTCGCCTACGCAGACTGTGCTCTAGCGAAGAAGATTTCACTATACAAGCAGCCAAAATGTCTGATTTTTTCACCAACCGTGGATACCCTAGTGCCGTCATCAGTGATGCTCTCAGCCGCACTGCAGCTAAATCCAGAACATCTACTCTGGAAACTAAACCTCCCAAAGAGACAGACAGACCCACTGCCTGCCTTCTCTTCCATCCTCACAATCTGCCCATCTGCAGGATCCTGAAGTCTAACTGGCACATAGTAGAAAACCATAAACCTGCCTTTGAGACCACACCAATGATCACTTTCAAACGTGACAAAAACCTCAACGACCTACTGGTGCGCTCTAAGCTGAACAAAATCTCCACACCTAAGCCACCAGGTACTTTCCCCTGCTCAAAACCCAACTGCAAAATCTGCTCTCTCACCAAACCAGACACCATCCTACATGGCCCCACAGGCTCTTTCACTATTAAACGCACTTTCTCCTGCCAGAGCCACAACATTGTGTATGCCATCCACTGTCAGCTGTGCGGTAAGATCTATGTAGGTGAGACATCTCGCACACTTGAGACGCGCATCTCTGAACACCTGGCCGACATCCGCCACCATCGGCCCAAACCAGTCGCTCTACACTTCAACCATGCCCAACACAACATCAACCATGTCAAAGTCTTGGCACTTTGGCAATCTAAGAGTGACAGCTTGGAACGCCTTATGCAGGAATCTCATCTCATTGCCAAACTGGGCACCGTCCACCCTCATGGCATCAACGTCCAAAAGTAGTATGTACCATTCCATCTCTGCAGCTCCAGCCTGAAATATCCCCCACCTACACACACCCATACCACCCTACCTCCCTCTGTTTACCTCAGACATAGGTTGCAGCTATCATCATCTTCCCTTTTCCTACACTCTCTGAGTCTCTCCATTTGCTACATCAATCGACTTACTCCCCCCTCCCCCTGCCCTAGTAATGATGTGTGTAGGGGTGTTGGTGGATATGGCGGTTGCTGGGGTGGAGGTGGGGGTAACCATTGAATAAGGCTGATATTATAAATGGAACACACACACACACACACACTCACACATACACACACACATAATAAATAGAATGCTGGCTCCTTTATCGTTGGTCGTGAAAGGGGGGGGGGGGGGGGGGGGGGGGGAGAGAGAGAGAGAGAAAAGGGAGAAAGAGAGAGAGATTGTGTATAGGTGTGAATATGTTGCCCCTCCCCCTCCCCAGTTAGTACGTAAACCCATCCCCTTCTTCCCTCCACCCTCATAGCATCTACACCTTAAAGTAACATGTACCAACCCACCACTTCTATCTCAGCCCATAATATCCTCCCACCACACACACCACATACTACCTTATCTCCCACTATTCACCTCACACAACTTATAGCTATCTTATTTATGCATTTATTATCATTATTATTATTATTTTTTTTTTTATTATTTTTTTAAAATTATTATTATTATTATTTACTGATTTTTTAATTTATTATTATTTTTAATGTTTCATTTATTTATTTATTTGATTATTATAAAAATTGTATTTTCTAAATATATTTCTGTATCATGCTTTCATTACCTTAACCTTCACTATCGTTGTTAGCAGTATCATTCAGTAATACTATTGCTAGTATTGATACTACCACTGGCATTGACATCACCATCGCCTTCGCCTCTGGGACTGTTGCCACGGCAACCCTGCTGTTTAAGAATCCTCTAACCCACTCTCCTTTCTCCCATACCCATACTTATTGACACAGATTGGTAGTAATCTTGTCCCTTTTTTTTTTTTTTTTTTTTCTCAGTATTTTGACCATTATTAGTATTCCTATCAGTAATATTATTATCTTCATTACGACTTTGACTCGCTCACTATTTCCCTTCCAACAGCCTCGTTCTCATTCAACGCCTTCTTCCTTGCGCTGAACCCTACTAAGTGATCTGAAGCGATCAAAGCTAAGTGAATTTTCATTGTTTTATTCGTTAATGTCTCACCTGATGAAGACCTAAGAGGTCGAAACTAGTTGTGTTTCGTCTTGTGACTCGTTTGTCCACGTTCTCTGGGCGGTTCGCTAACATTTATTTCAGACAGAGACACTAAAGTTAACAAAAACCCAGACACTAGGTAAATCCTGCTGCATTGTATGTAAACATGTTATGGCAAAAACAAAGAGAGAGAGAGAGAGAGAGAGGAGGGGGTGGGGGTAGAGAGAGCAAGGACACGGAGACAGAGGGTTTTTTTTTTCTTTGATCTTTTTTCTTTTAGAATGGGAACGAAGAAATGCTGTGTGTGTGTGTGTGTGTGTGTGTGTGTGTGTGTGTGTGTGTCCGTCCGTCCGTGGTCAAAATGTGTTCCACTCGCTCCAGACAAAACTGCTGGGCCGATCTTTCTGAAAATTTGTAGGTATGTTCATTATGGGTCACGGATCATGCCCGATGTTTAGTTTACCGTTATAGCCGTTACTAACGGCTGTAACGGCCCGTAACGGATTTTCTTCTTTATGGAATATCCCAGAAAGTACTTGGCCGATCTTCATGAAAATTAGCAGGTATGTTCATTATGGGTCACGGATGATGCCGATGTTTTAGTTTACCCCGTTATAGCCGTTACTAACGGATGTAACGGCCCGTAACGGTTTTTCTTCTTTATGGAATATCTCAGAAAGTACTTGGCCGATCTTCGTGAAAATTAGCAGGTATGTTCATTATGGGTCACGGATGATGCCGATGTTTTAGTTTACCCCGTTATAACCGTTACTAACGGCTGTAACAGCCTGAAACGGTTTTTCTTCTTTATGGAATATCTCCGAAAGTACTTGGCCGATCTTTCTGAAAATTTGTAGGTATGTTCATTATGGGTCACGGATAATGCCCGATGTTTTAGTTTACCGTTATAGCCGTTACTAACGGCTGTAACGGCCTGTAACGGTTTTTCCTCTTTATGGAATATCTCTGAAAGTACTTGGCCGATCTTTCTGAAAATTTGTAGGTATGTTGATTATGGGTCACGAATAATGCCCGATGTTTTAGTTTACCGTTATAGCAGTTACTAACGGCTGTAACAGCCTGTAACGGTTTTTCTTCTTTATGGAATATCTCTGAAAGTACTTGGCCGATCTTTCTGAAAATTTGTAGGTATGTTCATTATGGGTCACGAATAATGCCCGATGTTTTAGTTTACCATTATAGCCGTTACTAACGGCTGTAACAGCCTGTAACGGTTTTTCTTCTTTATGGAATATCTCTGAAAGAACTTGGCCGATCGTCATGAAAATTAGCAGGTATGTTCATTATGGTTTACGGATGATGCGCAATTTTTTCATTTACCCCGTTATAGCCGTTTCTAACGGCTGTAACGGCCTGTAAAGGTTTTTCTTGTTCATGCAATATCTCAAAAAGTACTTGGCCGATCTTTCTTAAAATTTGTAGGTATGTTGATTATGGGTCACGAATATCTCTGAAAGTACTTGGCAGGTATGTTCATTATGGGTCACGGATGATGCCCGATGTTTTAGTTTACTCCGTTATAGCCGTTACTAACGGCTGTAACGGCCTGTAACAGTTTTTCTTCTTTTTGGAATATATCAGAAAGTACTTGGCCGATCCTCATGAAAATTAACAGGTATGTTCATTATTGGTCACGGATGATGCCCGATGTTTTAGTTTACCCCGTTATAGCCGTTACTAACGGCCTGTAACGGTTTTTCTTCTTTATGAAATATCTAAGAATGTACTTGGCCGATATTTCTGAAAATTAGCAGGTATGTTCATTATGGGTCACGGATGATGTCTGATGTTTTAGTTTGCCGTTTATACCCGTTACTAACGGCTGTAACGGCCTGTAACGGTTTTTCTTCTTTATGGAATATCTCCGAAAGTACTTGGCCGATCTTTCTGAAAATTTGTAGGTATGTTCATTATGGGTCACGAATAATGGCCGATGTTCTAGTTTACCGTTATAGCCGTTACTAACGGCTGTAACGGCCCATAACAGTTTTTCCTCTTTATGGAATATCTCCGAAAGTACTTGGCCGATCTTCATGAAAATTAGCAGGTATGTTCATTATGGGTCACGGATGATGCCCGATGTTTTAATTTACGCCGTTATTACCGTTACTAACGGCTGTCACGGCCTGTAACGGTTTTTCTTCTTTATGGAATATCTCTGAAAGTACTTGGCCAATCTTTCTGAAAATTTGTAGGTATGTTCGATATAGGCAGCGGATGATGTCCGACGTTTTAGTTTACCGTTGTAGCCGTTACTAACGGCTGTAACGGTTTTTCTTTTTTATGGAATATGTCAGAAGGTACTCGGACGATCTTTCTGAAAATTTGTAGATATGTTCATTATGGGACACGGATGATACCCGATGTTTTAGTTTACCGTTATAGCCGTTACTAACGGCTGTAACGGCCTGTAACAGTTTTTCTTCTTTATGGAATATCTCCGAAAGTGCATGGCCGATCTTTCTGAAAATTTGTAGGTATGTTCATTATGGGTCACGAATAATGCCCGATGTTTTAGTTTACCGATATAGCCGTTACTAACGGCTGTAAGGCCTGTAACGGTTTTTCATCTTTATGGAATATCTAAGAATGTACTTGGCCGATATTTCTGAAATTAGCAGGTATGTTCATTATGGGTCACGGATGATGTCCTATGTTTTAGTTTGCCGTTATACCCGTTACTAACGGCTGTAACGGCCTGTAACGGTTTTTCTTCTTTATGGAATATCTCCGAAAGTACTTGGCCGATCTTTCTGAAAATTAGCAGGTATGTTCATTATGGGTCACGGATGATGCCCTATGTTTTAGTTTACCCCGTTATAGCCGTTACTAGGCTGTAACGGCCTGTAACGGTTTTTCTTCTTTATGGAATATCTCTGAAAGTACTTGGCCGATCTTTCAGAAAATTTGTAGGTATGTTGATTATGGGTCACGAATAATGCCCGATGTTTTAGTTTACCGTTATAGCCGTTACTAACGGCTGTAACAGCCTGTAACGGTTTTTCTTCTTTATGGAATATCCCCGAAAGTACTTGGCCGATCGTCATGAAAATTAGCAGGTATGTTCATTATGGTTTACGGATGATGCGCGATTTTTTAATTTACCCCGTTATAGCCGTTTCTAACGGCTGTAACGGCCTGTAAGGGTTTTTCTTGTTCATGCAATATCTCAAAAAGTACTTGGCCGATCTTTCTTAAAATTTGTAGGTATGTTGATTATGGGTCACGAATATCTCTGAAAGTACTTGGCAGGTATGTTCATTATGGGTCACGGATGATGCCCGATGTTTTAGTTTACTCCGTTATAGCCATTACTAACGGCTGTAACGGCCTGTAACGGTTTTTCTTCTTTTTGGAATATCTCAGAAAGTACTTGGCCAATCTTCATGAAAATTAACAGGTATGTTCATTATTGGTCACGGATGATGCCCGATGTTTTAGTTTACCCGTTATAGCCGTTACTAACGGCTGTAACGGCCTGTAACGGTTTTCCTTCTTATGAAATATCTCCGAAAGTACTTGGCCTATCTTTCTGAAAATTTGTAGGTATTTTGATTATGGGTCACGAATAATGCCCGATGTTTTGTGTGTCGTTATAGCCGTTACTAACGGCTGTAACAGCCTGTAACATTTTTTTCTTCTTTATGGAATTTCTCCGAAAGTACATGAGCGATCTTTGTGAAAATTAGCATGTATGTTCATTATGGGTCACAGATGATGCCCGATGTTTTAGTTTACCCTGCTATGGCCGTTACTAACGGCTGTAACGGCCTGTAACGGTTTTCCTTCTTTATGGAATAGCTCCGAAAATAATTGCCTGATCTTTCTAAAAAATTTGTAGGTATGTTGACTATGGGTCACGATTAATGCCCTATGTTTTAGTTTACCGTTATAGACGTTACTAACGGCTGTAATGGCCTGTAACGGTTTTTCTTCTTCATGGAATATCTCAGAAAGTACTTGGCCGATCTTTGTGAAAATGAGCATGTATGTTGATTATGGGTCACGAATAAGGCCCGATGTTTTAGTTTACGTTATAGCCGTTACTAACGGCCTGTAACGGTTTTTCTTCTATATGGAATATCTAAGAATGTACTTGGCCGATCTTTCTGAAATTAGCAGGTATGTTCATTATGGGTCACGGATGATGTCTGATGTTTTAGTTTGCCGTTATACCCGTTACTAACGGCTGTAACGGCCTGTAACGGTTTTTCTTCTTTATGGAATATCTCCGAAAGTACTTGGCCGATCTTTCTGAAAATTTGTAGGTATGTTCATTATGGGTCACGAATAATGGCCGATGTTCTAGTTTACCGTTATAGCCGTTACTAACGGCTGTAACGGCCCATAACAGTTTTTCCTCTTTATGGAATATCTCCGAAAGTATATGTCAGAAGGTACTCGGACGATCTTTCTGAAAATTTGTAGATATGTTCATTATGGGACTACGGATGATACCCGATGTTTTAGTTTACCGTTATAGCCGTTACTAACGGCTGTAACGGCCTGTAACAGTTTTTCTTCTTTATGGAATATCTCCGAAAGTGCATGGCCGATCTTTCTGAAAATTTGTAGGTATGTTCATTATGGGTCACGAATAATGCCCGATGTTTTAGTTTACCGATATAGCCGTTACTAACGGCTGTAAGGCCTGTAACGGTTTTTCATCTTTATGGAATATCTAAGAATGTACTTGGCCGATATTTCTGAAAATTAGCAGGTATGTTCATTATGGGTCACGGATGATGTCCTATGTTTTAGTTTGCCGTTATACCCGTTACTAACGGCTGTAACGGCCTGTAACGGTTTTTCTTCTTTATGGAATATCTCCGAAAGTACTTGGCCGATCTTTCTGAAAATTAGCAGGTATGTTCATTATGGGTCACGGATGATGCCCTATGTTTTAGTTTACCCCGTTATAGCCGTTACTAAGGCTGTAACGGCCTGTAACGGTTTTTCTTCTTTATGGAATATCTCTGAAAGTACTTGGCCGATCTTTCAGAAAATTTGTAGGTATGTTGATTATGGGTCACGAATAATGCCCGATGTTTTTGTTTACCGTTATAGCCGTTACTAACGGCTGTAACAGCCTGTAACGGTTTTTCTTCTTTATGGAATATCCCCGAAAGTACTTGGCCGATCGTCATGAAAATTAGCAGGTATGTTCATTATGGTTTACGGATGATGCGCGATTTTTTTAATTTACCCCGTTATAGCCGTTTCTAACGGCTGTAACGGCCTGTAAGGGTTTTTCTTGTTCATGCAATATCTCAAAAAGTACTTGGCCGATCTTTCTTAAAATTTGTAGGTATGTTGATTATGGGTCACGAATATCTCTGAAAGTACTTGGCAGGTATGTTCATTATGGGTCACGGATGATGCCCGATGTTTTAGTTTACTCCGTTATAGCCATTACTAACGGCTGTAACGGCCTGTAACGGTTTTTCTTCTTTTTGGAATATCTCAGAAAGTACTTGGCCAATCTTCATGAAAATTAACAGGTATGTTCATTATTGGTCACGGATGATGCCCGATGTTTTAGTTTACCCCGTTATAGCCGTTACTAACGGCTGTAACGGCCTGTAACGGTTTTCCTTCTTATGAAATATCTCCGAAAGTACTTGGCCTATCTTTCTGAAAATTTGTAGGTATTTTGATTATGGGTCACGAATAATGCCCGATGTTTTTAGTGTGTCGTTATAGCCGTTACTAACGGCTGTAACAGCCTGTAACATTTTTTTCTTCTTTATGGAATTTCTCCGAAAGTACATGAGCGATCTTTGTGAAAATTAGCATGTATGTTCATTATGGGTCACAGATGATGCCCGATGTTTTAGTTTACCCTGCTATGGCCGTTACTAACGGCTGTAACGGCCTGTAACGGTTTTCCTTCTTTA
This sequence comes from Conus canariensis, assembly GCA_033310375.1. Classification (NCBI taxonomy): domain Eukaryota; kingdom Metazoa; phylum Mollusca; class Gastropoda; order Neogastropoda; family Conidae; genus Conus; species Conus canariensis. The sequence continues at coordinate 36,747,293 of CM065741.1, read as the reverse complement.
TGGAATAGCTCCGAAAATAATTGCCTGATCTTTCTAAAAAATTTGTAGGTATGTTGACTATGGGTCACGATTAATGCCCTATGTTTTAGTTTACCGTTATAGACGTTACTAACGGCTGTAATGGCCTGTAACGGTTTTTCTTCTTCATGGAATATCTCAGAAAGTACTTGGCCGATCTTTGTGAAAATGAGCATGTATGTTGATTATGGGTCACGAATAAGGCCCGATGTTTTAGTTTACCGTTATAGCCGTTACTAACGGCCTGTAACGGTTTTTCTTCTATATGGAATATCTAAGAATGTACTTGGCCGATCTTTCTGAAAATTAGCAGGTATGTTCATTATGGGTCACGGATGATGTCTGATGTTTTAGTTTGCCGTTATACCCGTTACTAACGGCTGTAACGGCCTGTAACGGTTTTTCTTCTTTATGGAATATCTCCGAAAGTACTTGGCCGATCTTTCTGAAAATTTGTAGGTATGTTCATTATGGGTCACGAATAATGGCCGATGTTCTAGTTTACCGTTATAGCCGTTACTAACGGCTGTAACGGCCCATAACAGTTTTTCCTCTTTATGGAATATCTCCGAAAGTACTTGGCCGATCTTCATGAAAATTAGCAGGTATGTTCATTATGGGTCACGGATGATGCCCAATGTTTTAATTTACGCCGTTATTACCATTACTAACGGCTGTCACGGCCTGTAACGGTTTTTCTTCTTTATGGAATATCTCTGAAAGTACTTGGCCAATCTTTCTGAAAATTTGTAGGTATGTTCGATATAGGCAGCGGATGATGTCCGACGTTTTAGTTTACCGTTGTAGCCGTTACTAACGGCTGTAACGGTTTTTCTTTTTTATGGAATATGTCAGAAGGTACTCGGACGATCTTTCTGAAAATTTGTAGATATGTTCATTATGGGACACGGATGATACCGATGTTTTAGTTTACCGTTATAGCCGTTACTAACGGCTGTAACGGCCTGTAACGGTTTTTCTTCTTTATGGAATATCTCCGAAAGTACTTGGCCGATCTTTCTGAAAATTTGTAGGTATGTTCATTATGGGTCACGAATAATGCCCGATGTTTTAGTTTACCGTTATAGCCGTTACTAACGGCTGTAACGGCCTGTAACGGTTTTTCCTCCTTATGGAATATCTCCGAAAGTACTTGGCCGATCTTTCTGAAAAATTTGTAGGTATGTTCATTATGGATCACGGATGATGCCCTATGTTTTAGTTTACCCGGTTATAGCTGTTGCTAACGGCTGTAACGGCCTTTAACGGTTTTCCTTTTTTATGGAATATCTCAGAAAGTACTTGGCCGATCTTTCAAAAATTTGTAGGTATGTTCATTATGGGTTACGAATAATGCACTATGTTTTAGTTTACCGTTATATCCGTTACTAACGGCTGTAACGGCCTGTAACGGTTTTTCTTCTTTTTAGAATATCTCCTTAAGTACTTGGTCGATCTTCACGAAAATTAGCAGGTATGTTGATTATGGGTCACGAATAATGCCCGATGTTTTAGTTTACCGTTATTGCCGTTACTAACGGCGTGTAACGGTTTTTCTTCTTTATGGAATATCTCAAAAAGTACTTGGCCAATCTTTCTTAAAATTTGTAGGTATATTCATTATGGGTCACGAATAATGGCCGATGTTTTAGTTTACCCCGTTATAGCCGTTACTAATGGCTGTAACGGCCTGTAACAGTTTTTCTTCTTTTTGGAATATCTCAGAAAGTACTTGGCCGATCTTCATGAAAATTAACAGGTGTGTTCATTATTGGTCACGGATGATGCCCGATGTTTTAGTTTACCCCGTTATAGCCGTTACTAACGGCAGTAACGGCCTGTAACGGTTTTTCTTCTTATGAAATATCTCCGAAAGTACTTGGCCTATCTTTCTGAAAATTTGTAGGTATGTTGATTATGGCTCATGAATAATGCCCGATGTTTTAGTGTGTCGTTATAGCCGTTACTGACGGCTGTAACGGCCTGTAACGTTTTTTTCTTTTATGGAATTTCTCCGAAAGTACTTGAGTGATCTTTGTGAAAATTAGCATGTATGTTCATTATGGGTCACGGATGATGCCCGATGTTTTAGTTTACCCCGCTATGGGGGAGGGGTGATGCTGTGAGTGGTGTATAGAAATTTGTGTCTGACAGTTGTCTGTGTGCTTCTTTTATGTACAACTGTTTGTCCCAGACCACCACTGCACCACCCTTGTCTGCTGGTTTGATGACAATGTCTTGTCTTTGTCTCAGTGATTCAAGGGCTTTTTGTTCATCCCGTGAGAGGTTGGAATTGCGGACAGGTTTGGATTTAACGAGAGATTTCTTTTCTACACTTTTTGATGTAGAGTTCAACTTCAGTGGATTTAGTTGCAAAGCGAGAGGACTGCAGGCGGAAATCTAAACAAATCTTAAATAAATGTTAGCGAACGCCCAGAGAACATGGACAAACGAGTCACAAGACGACTTCTTGTGACTCATTTGTCCACGTTCGTCTTGTGACTCGTTTGTCCACGTTCTCTGGGCGGTTCGCTAACATTTATTTAAGATTTGTTCAGTGGATTTGTCAAGAGGTAGCTGGCGAAGCACTGGAGTTCGAAAAAGGTGGGTAAAAATGTCTGAGCTGTCTGGTAGAGGGGGCTTGGGCACACCATCAAGTGCAGCCATCCATCTTAATTTTCTAAAGAATCTTTCAACATCAACGTGGTTTTGATATTTATTGGTGGCAGGCTGAATGGAATAAATTTCAGACCTTTTGCCAGGACTGATCTTTCATCATTGGTGAGAGTCAGATTATCAGGAATGCAGCGAACAAGGTGGCGGTGTTGCTCATGGGTGATAGAAGGGTCAGTGTTGTGTGTAGGGGGATTCAACTGGTCTGGGTTTGCCTCGTGTTTGTTTTGTAATTTTGATAACTTGTCTTGCTTAATCTGGTAGCAGTGATTGTGAATGAGCTGGTTGTGTGTATGGATGAGCTGTCTGAGTCTTGAAGCAGTGGCTATGGGCATGATGATTGTGGTTTGTTGTTTGAAATGTTGAAGAAGACGGGAGAGAGACTCCAGGGATGAATTGAGTGTTTTGATATGTGCCAACATGAGTCTACAGCTGGCTTGGAATAGAATTCTTGTAGTGGTAGTGGTAAGAGCGGTGTTATGAAGATCGGATGGGGTGTGAGAAAGTGAGAAGCCGCGAGGGGTGATTCACAGTCGAATGCATTGTTTTAGAAAGTTGAGATGAGATGCAGATTTCGTTTTCTGAAACTGTGCAAATGGCTGGATGATAGGTGGCAGAAAATGAATGGACTGGTGAAAACTGGCATGTGTACGGGAGAGGAATTGGGGGGCCGGCATTATGTTCTGATTTAGGTTCTTACTGTAGAGTTGGTTGAGAGAAGTAGAGTTGAGAGGTCAGGAGTGCCTGATTGTGATCGCACGTAAACGACTAAAAACGTATGTTAAACGAAATACGGATCAATGATTAACAGTATGCAATGATCGAAAGATGTATACACGATAACAATCACACACACTGATGACGTAAACAGAAATACAAAATAACGAAGGGTAGCAGTCAGTATGAACCAAAATAGATCTAGTTGCAAAGCGAGAGGACTGCAGGCGGAAATCTAAACAAATCTTAAATAAATGTTAGCGAACCGCCCAGAGAACGTGGACAAACGAGTCACAAGACGAAACACAACGCGTTTCGACCTCTTAGGTCTTCATCAGGTGAGACATAAACGAATAAAACAACGAAAATTCACTTAGCTTTGATCGCTTCAGATCACTTCGCAGGGTTCAGCGCAAGGAAGAAGGCGTTGAATGAGAACGAGGCTGTTGGAAGGGAAATAGTGAGCGAGTCAAAGTCGTAATGAAGATAATAATATTACTGATAGGAATACTAATAATGGTCAAAATATTGAGAAAAAAAGAAAAGAAAAAAAAGGGACAAGATTACTACCAATCTTAGTGTCAATAAGTATGGGTATGGGAGAAAGGAGAGTGGGTTAGAGGATTCTTAAACAGCAGGGTTGCCGTGGCAACAGTCCCAGAGGCGAAGGCGATGGTGATGTCAATGCCAGTGGTAGTATCAATACTAGCAATAGTATTACTGAATGATACTGCTAACAACGTTAGTGAAGGTTAAGGTAATTAAAGCATGATACAGAAATATATTTAGAAAATACATTTTTATAATAATCAAATAAATAAATAAATGAAACATTAAAAATAATAATAATAAATTAAAAATTAAGTAAAATAATTTTTTTTTTTTAATAATAATAATAATGATAATAAATGCATAAATATGATAGCTATAAGTTGTGTGTGAGGTGAATAGTGGGAGATAAGGTAGTATGTGTGTGTGTTGAGGGAGGATATTATGGGCTGAGATTGAAGTGGTGGGTTGGTACATGTTACTTTAAGGTGTTGATGCTATGAGGGTGGAGGGAAGAAGGGGATGGGTTTACGTACTAACTGGGGGAGGGGGAGGGGCAACATATTCACACCTATACACAATCTCTCTCTCTTCTCTCCCCCCCCCCCCCCCTTCACGACCAACGATAAAGGAGCCAGCATTCTATTTATTATGTGTGTGTGTATGTGTGAGTGTGAGTGTGTGTGTGTGTGTGTGTGTGTTCCATTTGTAATATCAGCCTTATTCATTGGTTACCCCCACCTCCACCCCCAGCAACCGCCATATCCACCAACACCCCTACACACATCATTACTAGGGCAGGGGGAGGGGGGAGTAAGTCGATTGATGTAGCAAATGGAGAGACTCAGAGAGTGTAGGAAAAGGGAAGATGATGATAGCTGCAACCTATGTCTGAGGTAAACAGTGGGAGGTAGGGTGGTATGGGTGTGTGTAGGTGGGGGATATTTCAGGCTGGAGCTGCAGAGATGGAATGGTACATACTACTTTTGGACGTTGATGCCATGAGGGTGGACGATGCCCAGTTTGGCAATGAGATGAGATTCCTGCATAAGGCGTTCCAAGTTGTCACTCTTAGATTGCCAAAGTGCCAAGACTTTGACATGGTTGATGTTGTGTTGGGCATGAGTGAAGTGTAGAGCGACTGGTTTGGGCCGATGGTGGCGGATGTCGGCCAGGTGTTCAGAGATGCGCGTCTCAAGTGTGCGAGATGTCTCACCTACATAGATCTTACCGCACAGCTGACAGTAGATGGCATACACAATGTTGTGGCTCTGGCAGGAGAAAGTGCGTTTAATAGTGAAAGAGCCTGTGGGGCCATGTAGGATGGTGTCTGGTTTGGTGAGAGAGCAGATTTTGCAGTTGGGTTTTGAGCAGGGGAAAGTACCTGGTGGCTTAGGTGTGGAGATTTTGTTCAGCTTAGAGCGCACCAGTAGGTCGTTGAGGTTTTTGTCACGTTTGAAAGTGATCATTGGTGTGGTCTCAAAGGCAGGTTTATGATTTTCTACTATGTGCCAGTTAGACTTCAGGATCCTGCAGATGGGCAGATTGTGAGGATGGAAGAGAAGGCAGGCAGTGGGTCTGTCT
>CM065741.1:36686752-36736752 GCA_033310375.1 Conus canariensis | reverse complement strand
TTTAATTTACGCCGTTATTACCGTTACTAACGGCTGTCACGGCCTGTAACGGTTTTTCTTCTTTATGGAATATCTCTGAAAGTACCTGGCCAATCTTTCTGAAAATTTGTAGGTATGTTCGATATATGCAGCGGATGATGTCCGACGTTTTAGTTTACCGTTGTAGCCGTTACTAACGGCTCATAACGGATTTTCCTTTTTATGGAATATGTCAGAAGGTACTCGGACAATCTTTCTGAAAATTTGTAGGTATGTTCATTATGGGTCACGGATGATACCCGATGTTTTAGTTTACCGTTATAGCCGTTACTAACCGCTGTAACGGCCTGTAACGGTTTTTCTTCTTTATGGAATATCTCCGAAAGTACTTGGCCGATCTTTCTGAAAATTAGCAGGTATGTTCATTATGGGTCACGAATAATGCCCGATGTTCTAGTTTACCGTTATAGCCGTTACTAACGGCTGTAACGGCCTGTAACGGTTTTTCTTCTTTATGGAATATCTCCGAAAGTACTTGGCCGATCTTCATGAAAATTAGCAGGTATGTTCATTATGGGTCACGGATGATGCCCGATGTTTTAATTTACGCCGTTATTACCGTTACTAACGGCTGTCACGGCCTGTAACGGTTTTTCTTCTTTATGGAATATCTCAAAAAGTACTTGGCCAATCTTTCTGAAAATTTGTAGGTATGTTCGATATATGCAGCGGATGATGTCCGACGTTTTAGTTTACCGTTGTAGCCGTTACTAACGGCTCATAACGGTTTTTCTTTTTATGGAATATGTCAGAGGTACTCGGACGATCTTTCTGAAAATTTGTAGGTATGTTCATTATGGGACACGGATGATGCCCGATGTTTTAGTTTACCGTTATAGCCGTTACTAACGGCTGTAACGGCCTGTAACGGTTTTTCTTCTTTATGGAATATCTCCGAAAGTACTTGGCCGATCTTTCTGAAAATTTGTAGGTATGTTCATTATGAGTCACGAATCAAAAAGTACTTGGCTGATCTTTCTGAAAATTTGTAGGTATGTTCATTATGGTCACGAATAATGCCCGATGTTTAGTTTACCCCGTTATAGTCGTTACTAACGGCTGTAACGGCCTGTAACGGTTTTTCTTCTTTTTGGAATATCTCAGAAAGTACTTGGCCGATCTTCATGAAAATTAACAGGTGTGTTCATTATTGGTCACGGATGATGCCCGATGTTTTAGTTTACCCCGCTATAGCCGTTACTAACGGCTGTAACGGCCTGTAACGGTTTTTTCTTCTTATGAAATATCTCTGAAAGTACTTGGCCTATCTTTCTGAAAATTTGTAGGTATGTTCATTATGGCTCACGAATAATGCCCGATGTTTTGGTGTGTCGTTATAGCCGTTACTAACGGCTGTAACAGCCTGTAACGTTTTTTTTTTCTTTATGGAATATCTCCGAAAGTACTTGAGCGATCTTTGTGAAAATTAGCATGTATGTTCATTATGGGTCACGGATGATGCCCTATGTTTTAGTTTACCCCGCTATGGCCGTTACTAACGCTGTAACGGCCTGTAACGGTTTTCCTTCTTTATAGAATAGCTCCGAAAATAATTGCCTGATCTTTCTAAAAAATTTGTAGGTATGTTGACTATGGTCACGATTAATGCCCTATGTTTTAGTTTACCGTTTATAGACGTTACTAATGGCTGTAATGGCCTGTAACGGTTTTTCTTCTTCATGGAATATCTCAGAAAGTACTTGGCCGATCTTTGTGAAAATGAGCATGTATGTTGATTATGGGTCACGAATAATGCCCGATGTTTTAGTTTACCGTTCTAGCCGTTACTAACAGCCTGTAACGGTTTTTTCTTCTTTATGGAATATCTAAGAATGTACTTGGCCGATCTTTCAGAAATTAGCAGGTATGTTCATTATGGGTCACGGATGATGTCCGATGTTTTAGTTTGCCGTTAACCTGTTTACTAACGGCTGTAACGGCCTGTAACGGTTTTTTTTTTTGGAATATCTCTGAAAGTAATTGTCCGATCTTTCTGAAAATTTGTAGGTATGTTCATTATCGGTCACGAATAATGCCTGATGTTCAAGTTTACCGTTATAGCCGTTACTAACGGCTGTAACGGCCCATAACAGTTTTTCCTCTTTATGGAATATCTCCGAAGTACTTGGCCGATCTTCATGAAAATTAGCAGGTATGTTCATTATGGGTCACGGATGATGTCTGATGTTTTAATTTACGCCGTTATTACCGTTACTAACGGCTGTCACGGCCTGTAACGGTTTTTCTTCTTTATGGAATATCTCTGAAAGTACTTGGCCAATCTTTCCGAAAATTTGTAGTATGTTTCGATATAGGCAGCGGATGATGTCCGACGTTTTAGTTTACCGTTGTAGCCGTTACTAACGGCTCATAACGGATTTTCCTTTTTATGGAATATGTCAGAAGGTACTCGGACAATCTTTCTGAAAATTTGTAGGTATGTTCATTATGGTCACGGATGATACCCGATGTTTTAGTTTACCGTTATAGCCGTTACTAACCGCTGTAACGGCCTGTAACGGTTTTTCTTCTTTATGGAATATCTCCGAAAGTACTTGGCCGATCTTTCTGAAAATTAGCAGGTATGTTCATTATGGGTCACGAATAATGCCCGATGTTCTAGTTTACCGTTATAGCCGTTACTAACGGCTGTAACGGCCTGTAACGGTTTTCTTCTTTATGGAATATCTCCGAAAGTACTTGGCCGATTTCATGAAAATTAGCAGGTATGTTCATTATGGGTCACGGATGATGCCCGATGTTTTAATTTACGCGTTATTACCGTTACTAACGGCTGTCACGGCCTGTAACGGTTTTTCTTCTTTATGGAATATCTCAAAAAGTACTTGGCCAATCTTTCGAAAATTTGTAGGTATGTTCGATATGCAGCAGATGATGTCCACGTTTTAGTTTACCGTTGTAGCCGTTACTAACGGCGCTAACGGTTTTCCTTTTTATGAATATTCAGAAGTACTCGGACATCTTTCTGAAAATTGTAGGTATGTTCATTATGGGTCACGGATATCCCGAGTTTTAGTTTACCGTTATAGCCGTTACTAACGCTGTAACGGCCTGTAACGGTTTTTTCTTCTTTATGGAATATCTCCGAAAGTACTTGGCCGATTCTTTCTAAAATTAGTCAGTTGTATGTTCATTATGGTCACGAATAATGCCCGATGTTCTGTTTACCCGTTATAGCCGTTACTAACGGCTGTAACGGCCTGTAACGGTTTTCTTCTTTTTGGAATATCTCCGAAAGTACTTGGCCGATCTTCATGAAAATTACAGGTATGTTCATTATGGTCACGGATGATGCCCGATGTTTTAAGTTTACGCCGTTATTACCGTTACTAACGGCTGTACGGCCTGTAACGGTTTTTCTTCTTATGGAATATCTCGAAAGTACTTGGCCATCTTTCTGAAAATTTGTAGGTATGTTCATTAGGCCACGATAATGCTCCGATGTTTTGTTTCCGTTTAGCCGTTACTAACGGCTGTACACCTGAACGTTTTTCTTTCTTTATGGAATATCTCCGAAAGTACTGACGATCTTTTGAAAATTTGAGGTATGTTCATTATGGGTCACGGATGATGCCCGATGTTTTAGTTTACCCCCTATGCCGTTACTAACGGCTGTAACGGCCTGTAACGGTTTTTCCCTTCTTTATGTAGAATAGTCCGAAAAATACTTGCTGATCTTTCTAAAATTTGTAGGTATGTTACTATGGGTCACGATAATGCCCATGTTTTAGTTTACCGTTATTATGGAATATCTCTGAAAGTACTTGGCCAATCTTTCGAAAATTTGTAGGTATGTTCGATATATGCAGCGGATGATGTCCGACGTTTTAGTTTACCGTTGTAGCCGTTACTAACGGCCATAACGGATTTTCCTTTTTATGGAATATGTCAGAAGGTACTCGGACATCTTTCTGAAATTTGTAGGTATGTTCATTATGGGTCACGGATGATACCCGATGTTTTAGTTTACCGTTATAGCCGTTACTAACCGCTGTAACGGCCTGTAACGGTTTTTCTTCTTTATGGAATATCTCGAAGTACTTGGCGATCTTTCTTAAAATTGTAGGTATGTTCATTATGGGTCACGAATAATGCCCGATGTTTTAGTTTACCGTTATAGCCGTTACTACGGCTGTAACGGCCTGTAACGGTTTTCCCCTTTATGGAATATCTCCGAAAGTACTTGGCCGATCTTCATGAAATTTGGAGGTATGTTCATTATGGTTCACGGATGATGCCCGATGTTTTAGTTTACCCGTTATAGCTGTTACTAACGCTGTAACGGCCTGTAACGGTTTTTCCTTTTTTATGGAATATCTCCGAAAGTACTTGGCCAATCTTTAAAAAAATTTGTAGGTATGTTCATTATGGTCACGAATAATGCACTATGTTTTAGTTTACCGTTATATCCGTTACTAACGGCTGTAACGGCCTGTAACGGTTTTTCTTCTTTTAGAATATCTCCGAAAGTACTTGGTCGATCTTCACGAAAATTAGCAGGTATGTTGATTATGGTCACGAATAATGCCCGACGTTTTAGTTTACCGTTATTGCCGTTACTAACGGCGTGTAACGGTTTTTTCTTTCTTTATGGAATATCTCAAAAAGTACTTGGCTGATCTTTCTTAAAAATTTGTAGGTATGTTCATTATGGGTCACGAATAATGCCGGATGTTTTAGTTTACCCGTTATAGCCGTTACTAACGGCTGTAACGGCCTGTAACAGTTTTTCTTCTTTTGGAATATCTCCAGAAAGTACTTGCCGATCTTCATGAAAATTAACAGGTGTGTTCATTATTGGTCACGGATGATGCCCGATGTTTTAGTTTACCCCGTTATAGCCGTTACTAACGGCCTGTAACGGTTTTTTCTTCTTATGAAATATCTCCGAAAGTACTTGGCCTATCTTTCTGAAAATTTGTAGGTATGTTCATTATGGCTCACGAGTAATGCCCGATGTTTTGTTTTCGTTATAGCCGTTACTAACGGCTGTAACAGCCTGTAACGTTTTTTCTTCTTTATGGAATATCTCCGAAAGTACTTGAGCGATCTTTGTGAAATTAGCATGTATGTTCATTATGGTCACGGATGATGCCCGATGTTTTAGTTTACCCCGCTATGGCCGTTACTAACGGCTGTAACGGCCTGTAACGGTTTTTCCTTCTTTATGGAATAGCTCCGAAAATAATTGCCTGATCTTTCTAAAAATTTGTAGGTATGTTGACTATGGGTCATGATTAATGCCCTATGTTTTAGTTTACCCCGCTATGGCCGTTACTAATGGCTGTAACGGCCTGTAACGTTTTCTTCTTTATGGAATAGCTCCGAAAATATTTGCCTGATCTTTCTAAAAATTTGTAGGTATGTTGACTGTGGTCACGATAATGCCCTAGTTTTAGTTTACCGTTATAGACGTTACTAACGCTGTAACGCCTGTAACGGTTTTTTCTTCTTCATGGAATATCTCAGAAGTACTTGGCCTATCTTTTGAAAATGACAGTATGTTGATTATGGGTCACGAATAAGGCCCGATGTTTTAGTTTACCGTTATAGCCGTTACTAACGGCCTGTAACGGTTTTTCTTCTTTATGGAATATCTAAGAATGTACTTGGCCGATCTTTCTGAAAATTAGCAGGTATGTTCATTATGGGTCACGGATGATGTCCGATGTTTTAGTTTGCCGTTATACCGTTACTAACGGCTGTAATGGCCTGTAACGGTTTTCTTCTTTATGGAATATCTAGAAATGACTTGGCCGATCTTTCTGAAAATTAGCAGGTATGTTCATTATGGTCACGGATGATGCCCGATGTTTTAGTTTACCGTTATAGCCTGTTACTAACGGCTGTAACGGCCTGTAACGGTTTTTTTTTTATGGAATATCTCGAAAGTACTTGGCCGATCTTTCATGAAAATTTGTAGGTATGTTCATTATGGGTCACGAATATGCTCTATGTTTTAAGTTTACCGTTATACCGTTACTAACGGCTATAACGGCCTGTAACGGTTTTTCTTCTTTTTAGAATATCTCCGAAAGTACTTGGTCGATCTTCACGAAAATTAGCAGTATGTTGATTATGGGTCACGAATAATGCCCGATGTTTTAAGTTTACGCGTTATTGACTGTTTACTAACGGCGTGTAACGATTTTTCTTCTTTATGGAATATCTCAAAAAGTACTTGGCTATCTTTCTAAAATTTGTAGGTATGTTCATTATGGTCACGAATAATGCCCGATGTTTTAGTTTACCGTTATAGCCGTTACTAACGGCTGTCACGGCCTGTAACGGTTTTCCTTCTTTATGGAATATCTCTGAAAGTACTTGGCAGGTATATTCATTATGGGTCACGGATGATGCCCGATGTTTTAGTATACCCCGTTATAGCCGTTACTAACGGCTGTAACGGCCTGTAACGGTTTTTCTTCTTTTTGGAATATCTCAGAAAGTACTTGGCCGATCTTCATGAAAATTAGGAGGTATGTTCATTATGGGTCACGGATGATTCCCGATGTTTTAGTTTACCCCGTTATAGCCGTTACTAACGGCTGTAACGACCTGTAACGGTTTTTCTTCTTATGAAATATCTCCGAAAGTACTTGGCCTATCTTTCTGAAAATGTGTAGGTATGTTGATTATGGCTCACGAATAATGCCCGATGTTTTAGTGTGTCGTTATAGCCGTTACTAACGGCTGTAACGGCCTGTAACGTTTTTTCTTCTTTAAGGAATATCTCCGAAAGTACTTGTGCGATCTTTGTGAAAATTAGCATGTATGTTCATTATGGGTCACAGATGATGCCCGATGTTTTAGTTTACCCCTCTATGGCCGTTACTAACGGCTGTAACGGCCTGTAACGGTTTTCCTTCTTTATGGAATAGCTCCGAAAATAATTGCCTGATCTTTCTAAAAAATTGTAGGTATGTTGACTATGGGTCACGATTAATGCCCTATGTTTTAGTTTACCGTTATAGCCGTTACTAACGGCTGTAACGGTTTTTCTTCTTCATGGAATATCTCAGAAAGTACTTGGCCGATCTTTGTGAAAATGAGCTTGTATGTTGATTATGGGTCACGAATAAGGCCCGATGTTTCAGTTTACCGTTATAGCCGTTACTAACGACCTGTAACGGTTTTTCTTCTTCATGGAATATCTAAGAATGTACTTGGCCGATCTTTCAGAAAATTAGCAGGTATGTTCATTATGGGTCACGGATTATGTCCGATGTTTTAGTTTGCCGTTATTACCGTTACTAACGGCTGTAACGGCCTGTAACGGCTTTTCTTCTTTATGGAATATCTCCGAAAGTACTTGGCCGATCTTTCTGAAAATTGGCAGGTATGTTCACTATGGGTTACGGATAATGCCCGATGTTTTAGTTTACCCCGTTATAGCCGTTACTAACGGCTATAACGGCCCATAACAGTTTTTCTTCTTTATGGAATATCTCAGAAAGCACTTTGTCGATCTTTATGAAAATTTGTAGGTATGTTCATTATGGGTGACGGATGATGCCCGATGTTTTAGTTTACCGTTATAGTCATTACTAACGGCTATAACTGCCCATGACCGTTTTTCTTCTTTATGCAATATCTCAGAAAGTACGTGGCCGATCTTTCTGAAAAATTGTAGATATGTTTATTAGAGGCGATGGATGATGCCTGACGTTTTAGTTTACTGTTAAAGCTGTTACTAACGGCTGTAATGGCCCATAACGGTTTTTTGATGAAATGTCTCAGAAAGTACTCGGACGATCTTTCTGAAAATTAGCAGATATGTTCATTATGGGTCACAGATGATGCCCGACGTTTTAGTTTACCGTTATGGCCGTTACTAACGGCTATAAGAACCCATAACGGTTTTTCTTTTTTATGGAATATCTCAGAAAGTACGTGGCCTATCTTTCTGAAAATTTGTAGGTATGTTCATTATGGGTCACGGATGATGTCCGATGTTCAAGTTTACCATTATAGCCGTTACTAACGGCCCATAATGGTTTTCTTCTTTATAGAAAATCTCAGAAAGTTCTTGGCAGAATTTCCTGAAAATTTGTAAGTATGTTCATTATAGGTCACAGACGATGGCCGATGTTTACCAGAATAGCCATTACTAACACAGCCCAAGACGGTTTTTCCTCTTTAAGGAATATATCACGCGTATTCAGGATAAACTGGGAGTACGTTTATATGCTTTGCATCTTGTTTTTTTTTTTTTTTTTGAAGAGAGAGGGCAGAAGACAGAGACAGAGAGACAGATAAACAGACTTTGACAAGCAGACACACAGATGGATAGACACAAAGACTGACAGACAGAGGTAATTTGAGAGAACACACACACGCACGCACACACACACACACACACACACACACACACACACACATGCAGATATACACACATGTGCGTGTACACAGCTGCACACACAGACACACACACACAAACACACAGACACACACACACACACACACACACACACATATATATTATATATATATATATATATATATGTGTGTGTACAGCGACAGACAGACAGTCAGAGAGAGAGAGGGAGAGAGAGAAAGTGAGAGATAAAGAGAGAGAAGCATTAACATTTCCTGAACTGAATCAGTTACCCAGTTACTGCTGGAAGGACGGAGGTTTTAAGCAGAAATACCCATGGGTTGTTCCAAGTCACACATCTATCCCCACAGGCAAATGCTCCAACGAGCTGATTGTGCCATCATTCCCCTCACCTCACCCTTCCCCCACCTCCCTCCATCCCAAAGTCTAAATAGCTGGGCTGTATTCATGAGCAGAATGTCACATGTGTTGATGTTTGCCGTGTGCACACTCGTCGCTCTCCCCAGCCGAACTGCCCTCCACCATCGCCCACGTCTGCCTCACCAGTCTCTTACTCATCGAAGGCATCATGGTGTGTGTGTGTGTGTGCGCATGCGCGCGGGCTAAGCTTGCAACCAATCACCACAGACAAAGCTGAGGCTTTAGCTCACGTGATATTTGTTGGCAAACGCCACGAATCGCTTCGCCATTTCACTTAAACCTCGGGCAGCAAGGTGAAAACACGCTTCAACAGAAACGATCGACAGCAAGGTAAGCTACTGGATGAAGAGAGGAAGGGTTGGGTGGAAGGAGAAGTGGACCAGCATTTAGTCTGCGGTTGTGATTGCAACATGTGTGTTAGGGATGACACACTTGAGAGAGTTGAAATAAAAATCCAAACATTTCAATATGAAAACTTTGTATTTTCTTGTGGACAGTTTTCCGGGGAGTATTATTTTTCACTGATGTGTTTTGTAGTATGTACCAAGTTAACACTGCTTCACGCCATGCTTGTGTGCTTATTCATTCTTCAGCTTCAGCAACGTTGCAGTCTGTGATAGTCTTCATATCTCTTTCTATTTCCTGTCAGTGTCAATAGTATTAAAAACCTCGTTTTTTCTTCTTGTTTTTTTTTTAATTCACCTGTTTGCAGCTGCTTGAATTTGAATAAACCTGCAAAATAGAAAGACATTTAATCATTGTTCGATCAATCGTCTTTGTTAAACCTATTCACACACTTATATTTCATTTTTAAGCATGATAACTTAGAAATCAACAGAAATGGCACAAAGAAGCATTCTTTCAGGAAGTATCATAGTACAATGGTTAGCGCCATGAACTTTGCAGGTTTGGAGGTCGTGTGCTCGATTCCTCTTGGAGAGATTTCGGCCTATTCATGGCATTTTTTCATACCCAGCCAGCAACTACCCAGAGCTGAGTGTACTGTGTCTCAGATGGGAAGATTGGAACGACACTGTCGAGTTCCATGCACGTACCGATACTTAATGGATGCCTCTCTCAGAGTATTGCTAAAATTCCCTGACCAACACTGCAGGTGACTGTATCTTACAGGCCTGGCTGACCTAATGACGTGTGTTATGAAAGAAAGCGTAGAGTACAGGACAGTCATATTGTCTGTGATCAAAAAGAAACTCTATAGCATCACCATTAGTTTTCTCATTGTCGTCAGTTGTCATTGCTGGCAAAGAAATAGTATCATGCAATTTGGGAAAGTTATGTTCCTACATCCACCAAAACCAACAATTCATTCAAATTCTGAAAGGTAAACGAATTCACATTTTAAGTGTCAACGTCAGCGGCTGTAGTGGACAGCTTAAAGAAAAGTCAAAGTTCTCGTTGTTTTAAAGAAGGAAATACGAGGATGAAGGGCAAAAAAAGGCGAAATTGAAACTGAAAAAGTGGGAGGATCGAAACCCCACAGAACTTGTTGAAAAGTAAGGAAACTGACAATGTGTAATGAAAGCTTATCAGGGAAAAATACGTTTCGTTACTCTGGTAACGTATGCATATTAAGACAGGTAAGACCACCTTCGAGACAGCAATACAGGTTGAGGGTGCATTCATACCAACATGCACCGACATGGACAGACATGGACGACAGTCGTGGGAGAAAAACATGTAAGCTTCCACTAATCACTCTCTGTTCCGATTGATCACGTAAAAAGCGTGCCACAATGGATGAACACAGACAGATTTCTTTCATGAATGAACGTGCATGCACGTTGATTTCCAACCCACCGTTAAGGGACTGAAGTTTCCAGGCGTTCAAATACTTCGCTATGGAATCGTTTGTTGTTGTTGCTGCTGCTGTTGTTGATTTTTTTGTGGTTCTTTTTTGCTGACAAATGTGAAACTGATTTCAGCAATTTCAATTCTG
This sequence comes from Conus canariensis, assembly GCA_033310375.1. Classification (NCBI taxonomy): domain Eukaryota; kingdom Metazoa; phylum Mollusca; class Gastropoda; order Neogastropoda; family Conidae; genus Conus; species Conus canariensis. The sequence goes on along the minus strand of CM065741.1, from coordinate 36,725,977 downwards.
ACTTGTATCGATCTAGACTGATGACAAGGTTGACAAGAACCATTTCTGTGGTGAAAGGATTGACCCCACTTTATCAAATCATCTGGTGACTCAGCCACAATAGACTGAAAACATTGCTAAGGAAGTTGATGTACATGCTAAATTCATTTATCACCTCAATAACTAATGCAATGATCATGATCTAATTTACGGATCTGCAAAGAAGTTAACAATCAAGATCCACCGATCTGGACTTTTTTGTAGACACGTTTTCTTGTTGTTGTCGTTGTTGTTGCTAACGGCTATAACAGCCCATAATGGTTTTTCTCCTTCATTGAATATGTTAGAGTATGTGGCCGATATTTCTGAAAATTTGTAGGTATTTCCATTATGGGCCTCGGATAATGCCCGATGTTTAAGTTTACCGGTATAGCCGTTACTAACGGCCCAAAATGGTTTTCTTCTTTATGGAATATCTCAGAAAATTCTTGGCCGATCTTTCTGAAAATTTGTAAGTAAGTTCATTATAGGTCACAGATGATGGCCAATGTTTACCAGAATAGCCTTTGCTAACAGTTACACCAGCCCAAGACGGTTTTTCCTCTTTATGGAATATCTCACGCGTATTCAGGATAAACTGGGAGTACGTTTATATTCTTTGCATCTTGTTTCTTTTCTTTTTGTACTCCCAGTTCTTATAGAACAGGGAGTACTTTAGAATGGGAACGAAGAAATACTGTCTGTGTGTCTGTCCCTCCGTCCGTCCGTCAATGGTCAAAATGTGTTCCACTCACTCCAGACAAAACTACTGGGCCGATCTTTCTGAAAATTTGTAGGTAAGTTCATTATGGGTCACGGATGATGCCCGATACTTTAGTTTACCGTTATAGCCGTTACTAACGGCTGTAACGGCCTGTAACGTTTTTTTTTAATGGAATATCTCCGAAAGTACTTGACCGATCTTTGTGAAAATTAGCAGGTATGAACATTATGGGTCACAGATAATGCCCGATGTTTTAGTTTACCCCATTATAGCCGTTACTAACGGCTGTAACGGCCTGTAACGGTTTTCCTTCTTTATGGAATATCTCCGAAAGTACTTGGCCGATCTTTCAGAAAATGTGTAGGTATGTTCGTTATGGGTCACGAATAATGCCCGATGTTTTAGTTTACCGTTATAGCCGTTAGTAACAGCTGTAACGGCCTGTAACGGTTTTTCTTCTTCATGGAATATCTCTGAATGTACTTGGCCGACCTTCATGAAAATTAGCAGGTATGTTCATTATGGGTCACGGATTATTATGGGTCATGGTCATGGGTTACTAACGGCTGTAACGGCCTGTAAAGGTTTTCCTTCTTTATGGAATATCTCTGAAAGTACTTGGCCGATCTTTCAGAAAATTTGTAAGTATGTTCATTATGGGTCACGAATAATGCCCAATGTTTTAGTGTACCGTTATAGCCGTTACTAACGGGTTGTAACGGCCTGTAACGGTTTTTCTTCTTTATGGAGTATCTCCAAAAGTACTTGACCTATCTACATGAAAATTAGCAGGTATGTTCATTATGGGTCGCGGATGATGCCCGATGTTTTAGTTTACAGTTATAGCCGTTACTAACGGCTGTAACGGCCTGTAACGGTTTTTCTTCTTTATGGAATATCTTAGAAAGCACTTTGTCGATCTTTCTGAAAATTTGTAGGTATGTTAATTATGGTTCACGGATGATATCCTATGTTGTAGTTTAACGTTATAGCCGTTACTAACGGCTATAACTGCCCATAACGGTTTTTGTTCTTCATGGAATATTTCAGAAAGTACTTGGCCGATCTTTCTGAAAATTTGTGGTATATTCGATATAAGCGACGGATGATACCCGACGTTTTAGTTTACCGTTATAGCCGTTACTAACGGCCCATAACGGTTTTTCTTCTTTATGGAATGTCTCAGAAAGTACGCGGACGATCTTTCTGAAAATTAGCAGATATGTTCATTATGGGTCACGGATGATGCCCGATGTTTTAGTTTACCCCGTTATAGCCGTTACTAACGGCTGTAACGGCCTATAATGGTTTTCCTTCTTTATGGAATATCTCCGAAAGTACTTGGGCGATCTTTCTGAAAATTTGTAGGTATGTTCATTATGGGTCACGAATAATCCCCGATGTTTTAGTTTGCCGTTATAGCCGTTACTAACGGCTGTAACGGCCTGTAACGTTTTTCTTCTTCATGGAATATCTCCGAAAGTACTTGGCCGATCGTCATGAAAATTAGCAGGTATGTTCATTATGGTTTACGGATGATGCGCGATTTTTTTTAGTTTAAAACCGTTATAGCCGTTTCTAACGGCTGTAACGGCCTGTAAGGTTTTTCTTGTTCATGCAATATCTCAAAAGTACTTGGCCGATCTTCTAATTGTAGTTGTGTTATGGGCAAAATCTCTGAAGTATTGGCAGGTATGTTCATTATGGTTTACGGATGATGCCCGATGTTTTAGTTTAACCCGTTATAGCCGTTACTAACGGCTGTAACGGCCTGTAACAGGTTTTTTTCTTTTTGAATATCTCAAAAGTACTCGGCCGATCTTCATGAAAATTAACAGGTATGTTTATTATTGGTCACGAATGAAGCTCAGGTATGTTTTTATGAGGGTTTTAGTACCCCGTTATAGCCGTTACTAACGGCTGTAACGACCTGTAACGGTTTTTCTTCTTATGAAATATCTCCGAAAGTACTTGGCCTATCTTCTGAAAATTAAGTATGTTGATTATTGGGTCACGAATAATGCCCGATGTTTTAGTGTTCCGTTATAGCCGTCACTAACGGCTGTAACGACTGTAAGGTTTTTTCTTCTTTATGGAATATCTCTGAAAGTACTTGGCCGATCTTTCTGAAAATTTGTATGTATGTTCATTATGGGTCACGAATAATGCCCGATGTTTTAGTGTACCCGGTTATAGCTGTTACTAACGGCTGTAACGGCCTGTAACGGATTTTCCTTTTTTATGGAATATCTCCGAAAGTACTTGCCGATCTTTCAGAAAATTTGTGGGTATGTTCATTATGGGTCACGAATAATGCCCGATGTTTTAGTTTACCGTTATATCCGTTACTAACGGCTGTAACGGCCTGTAACGGTTTTTCTTCTTTTTAGAATATCTCCGAAAGTACTTGGTCGATCTTCACGAAAATTAGCAGGTATGTTGATTATGGGTCACGAATAATGCCCGATGTTTTAGTTTACCGTTATTGCCGTTACTAACGGCGTGTAACTGTTTTTCTTCTTTATGGAATATCTCAAAAAGTACTTGGCTGATCTTTCTGAAAATTTGTAGGTATGTTCATTATGGGTCACGAATAATGCCCGATGTTTTAGTTTACCGTTATAGCCGTTACTAACGGCTGTAACGGCCTGTAACGGTTTTCCTTCTTTATGGAATATCTCTGAAAGTACTTGGCAGGTATATTCATTATGGGTCACGGATGATGCCTGATGTTTTAGTTTACCCCTTATAGCCGTTACTAACGGCTGTAACGATCTGTAACGGTTTTTCTTCTTATGAAATATCTCCGAAAGTACTTGGCCTATCTTTCTGAAAATTTGTAGGTATGTTGATTATGGGTCACGAATAATGCCCGATGTTTTAGTGTGTCGTTATAGCCGTTACTAACGGCTGTAACGGCCTGTAATGTTTTTTCTTCTTTATGGAATATCTCCGAAAGTACTTGAGCGATCTTTGTGAAAATTAGCATGTATGTTCATTATGGGTCACGGATGATGCCCGATGTTTAGTTTACCCCGCTATGGCCGTTACTAACGGCTGTAACGGCCTGTAACGTTTTTCCTTCCTTATGGAATAGCTCCGAAAATAATTGCCTGATCTTTCTAAAAATTTGTAGGTATGTTGACTATGGGTCACGATTAATGCCCTATGTTTTAGTTTACCGTTATAGCCGTTACTAACGGCTGTAACGGCCTGTAACGGTTTTTCTTCTTTATGGAATATCTCAGAAAGTACTTGGCCGATCTTTGTGAAAATGAGCATGTACGTTGATTATGGGTCACGAATAAGGCCCGATGTTTTAGTTTACCGTTTTAGCCGTTACTAACGGCCTGTAACGGTTTTTCTTCTTCATGGAATATCTAAGAATGTACTTGGCCGATCTTTCTGAAAATTAGCAGGTATGTTCATTATGGTTCACGGATGATGTCCGATGTTTTAGTTTGCCGTTATACCCGTTACTAACGGCTGTAACGGCCTGTAACGGTTTTTCTTCTTTATGGAATATCTCCGAAAGTACTTGTCCGATCTTTCTGAAAATTGGCAGGTATGTTCACTATGGGTTACGGATAATGCCCGATGTTTTAGTTTACCCCGTTATAGCCGTTACTAACGGCTATAACGGCCCATAACAGTTTTTCTTCTTTATGGAATATCTCAGAAAGCACTTTGTCTATCTTTATGAAAATTTGTAGGTATGTTCATTATGGGTCACGGATGATGCCCGATGTTTTAGTTTACCGTTATAGTCGTTACTAACGGCTATAACTGCCCATGACCGTTTTTCTTCTTTATGGAATATCTCAGAAAGTACTTGGCCGATCTTTCTGAAAAATTGTAGGTATGTTTATTGGAGGCGATGGATGATGCCCGACGTTTTAGTTTACCGTTAAAGCTGTTACTAACGGCTGTAATGGCCCATAACGGTTTTTTTTTTGTGTGAAATGTCTCGGAAAGTACTCGGACGATCTTTCTGAAAATTAGCAGATATGTTCATTATGGGTCACGGATGATGCCCGACGTTTCAGTTTACCGTTATGGCCGTTACTAACGGCTATAAGAACCCATAACGGTTTTCCTTTTTTATGGAATATCTCAGAAAGTACGTGGCCTATCTTTCTGAAAATTTGTAGGTATGTTCATTATGGGTCACGGATGATGTCCGATGTTCAAGTTTACCATTATAGCCGTTACTAACGGCCCATAATGGTTTTCTTCTTTATAGAAAATCTCAGAAAGTTCTTGGCAGAATTTCCTGAAAATTTGTAAGTATGTTCATTATAGGTCACAGACGATGGCCGATGTTTACCAGAATAGCCATTACTAACACAGCCCAAGACGGTTTTTCCTCTTTAAGGAATATATCACGTGTATTCAGGATAAACTGGGAGTACGTTTATATGCTTTGCATCTTGTTTTTTTTTTCTTTTGAGAGAGAGAGAGACAGACAGACAGACAGACAGACAGAGACAGAGAGACAGATAAACAGACTTTGACAAGCAGACACACAGATGGATAGACACAAAGACAGACAGACAGAGGTAATTTGAGAGAACACACACACGCACGCATCACAACACACACACACACACACACACACACACACACCCCACACACACACACACATGCAGATATATACACACATGTGCGTGTACACAGCTGCACACACAGACACACACATACACACACAAAACACACACACACACACACACACACACACACACACACACACATATATATATATATATATATATATATATAATGTACAGCGACAGACAGACAGTCAGAGAGAGAGAGAGAGGGAGAGAAAGTGAGGGATAAAGAGAGAGAAGCATTAACATTTCCTGAACTGAATCAGTTACTGCTGGAAGGACGGAGGTTTTAAGCAGAAAATACCCACGGGTTGTTCCAAGTCACACATCTATCCCTACAGGCAAATGCTCCAACGAGCTGATTGTGCCATCATTCCCCTCACCTCACCCTTCCCCCACCTCCCTCCATCCCTAAGTCTAAATAGCTGGGCTGTATTCATGAGCAGAATGTCACATGTGTTGATGTTTGCCGTGTGTACACTCGTCGCTCTCCCCAGCCGAACTGCCCTCCACCATCACCCACGTCTGCCTCACCAGTCTCTTACTCATCGAAGGCATCATGGTGTGTGTGTGTGTGTGTGCGCATGCGCGCGGGCTAAGCTTGCAACCAATCACCACAGACAAAGCTGAGGCTTTAGCTCACGTGATATTTGTTGGCAAACGCCACGAATCGCTTCGCCATTTCACTTAAACCTCGGGCAGCAAGGTGAAAACACGCTTTAACAGAAACGATCGACAGCAAGGTAAGCTACTGGATGAAGAGAGGAAGGGTTGGGTGGAAGGAGAAGTGGACCAGCATTTAGTCTGCGGTTGTGATTGCAACATGTGTGTTAGGGATGACACACTTGAGAGAGTTGAAATAAAAATCCAAACATTTCAATATGAAAACTTTGTATTTTCTTGTGGACAGTTTTCCGGGGAGTATTATTTTTCACTGATGTGTTTTGTAGTATGTACCAAGTTAACACTGCTTCACGCCATGCTTGTGTGCTTATTCATTCTTCAGCTTCAGCAACGTTGCAGTCTGTGATAGTCTTCATATCTCTTTCTATTTCCTGTCAGTGTCAATAGTATTAAAAACCTCGTTTTTTCTTCTTGTTTTTTTTTTTAAATTCACCTGTTTGCAGCTGCTTGAATTTGAATAAACCTGCAAAATAGAAAGACATTTAATCATTGTTCGATCAATCGTCTTTGTTAAACCTATTCACACACTTATATTTCATTTTTAAGCATGATAACTTAGAAATCAACAGAAATGGCACAAAGAAGCATTCTTTCAGGAAGTATCATAGTACAATGGTTAGCGCCATGAACTTTGCAGGTTTGGAGGTCGTGTGCTCGATTCCTCTTGGAGAGATTTCGGCCTATTCATGGCATTTTTTCATACCCAGCCAGCAACTACCCAGAGCTGAGTGTACTGTGTCTCAGATGGGAAGATTGGAACGACACTGTCGAGTTCCATGCACGTACCGATACTTAATGGATGCCTCTCTCAGAGTATTGCTAAAATTCCCTGACCAACACTGCAGGTGACTGTATCTTACAGGCCTGGCTGACCTAATGACGTGTGTTATGAAAGAAAGCGTAGAGTACAGGACAGTCATATTGTCTGTGATCAAAAAGAAACTCTATAGCATCACCATTAGTTTTCTCATTGTCGTCAGTTGTCATTGCTGGCAAAGAAATAGTATCATGCAATTTGGGAAAGTTATGTTCCTACATCCACCAAAACCAACAATTCATTCAAATTCTGAAAGGTAAACGAATTCACATTTTAAGTGTCAACGTCAGCGGCTGTAGTGGACAGCTTAAAGAAAAGTCAAAGTTCTCGTTGTTTTAAAGAAGGAAATACGAGGATGAAGGGCAAAAAAAGGCGAAATTGAAACTGAAAAAGTGGGAGGATCGAAACCCCACAGAACTTGTTGAAAAGTAAGGAAACTGACAATGTGTAATGAAAGCTTATCAGGGAAAAATACGTTTCGTTACTCTGGTAACGTATGCATATTAAGACAGGTAAGACCACCTTCGAGACAGCAATACAGGGTTGAGGGTGCATTCATACCAACATGCACCGACATGGACAGACATGGACGACAGTCGTGGGAGAAAAACATGTAAGCTTCCACTAATCACTCTCTGTTCCGATTGATCACGTAAAAAGCGTGCCACAATGGATGAACACAGACAGATTTCTTTCATGAATGAACGTGCATGCACGTTGATTTCCAACCCACCGTTAAGGGACTGAAGTTTCCAGGCGTTCAAATACTTCGCTATGGAATCGTTTGTTGTTGTTGCTGCTGCTGTTGTTGATTTTTTGTGGTTCTTTTTTGCTGACAAATGTGAAACTGATTTCAGCAATTTCAATTCTGACTTGTATCGATCTAGACTGATGACAAGGTTGACAAGAACCATTTCTGTGGTGAAAGGATTGACCCCACTTTATCAAATCATCTGGTGACTCAGCCACAATAGACTGAAAACATTGCTAAGGAAGTTGATGTACATGCTAAATTCATTTATCACCTCAATAACTAATGCAATGATCATGATCTTCTAATTTACGGATCTGCAAAGAAGTTAACAATCAAGATCCACCGATCTGGACTTTTTTGTAGACACGTTTTCTTGTTGTTGTCGTTGTTGTTGCTAACGGCTATAACGGCCCATAATGGTTTTTCTCCTTCATTGAATATGTTAGAGTATGTGGCCGATATTTCTGAAAATTTGTAGGTATGTTCATTATGGGCCACGGATAATGCCCGATGTTTAAGTTTACCGGTATAGCCGTTACTAACGGCCCAAAATGGTTTTCTTCTTTATGGAATATCTCAGAAAATTCTTGGCCGATCTTTCTGAAAATTTGTAAGTAAGTTCATTATAGGTCACAGATGATGGCCAATGTTTACCAGAATAGCCTTTGCTAACAGTTACACCAGCCCAAGACGGTTTTTCCTCTTTATGGAATATCTCGCGCGTATTCAGGATAAACTGGGAGTACGTTTATATTCTTTGCATCTTGTTTCTTTTCTTTTTGTACTCCCAGTTCTTATAGAACAGGGAGTACTTTAGAATGGGAACGAAGTAATACTGTCTGTGTGTCTGTCCCTCCGTCCGTCCGTCAATGGTCAAAATGTGTTCCACTCACTCCAGACAAAACTACTGGGCCGATCTTTCTGAAAATTTGTAGGTAAGTTCATTATGGGTCACGGATGATGCCCGATACTTTAGTTTACCGTTATAGCCGTTACTAACGGCTGTAACGGCCTGTAACGTTTTTTTTTAATGGAATATCTCCGAAAGTACTTGACCGATCTTTGTGAAAATTAGCAGGTATGAACATTATGGGTCACAGATAATGCCCGATGTTTTAGTTTACCCCATTATAGCCGTTACTAACGGCTGTAACGGCCTGTAACGGTTTTCCTTCTTTATGGAATATCTCCGAAAGTACTTGGCCGATCTTTCAGAAAATGTGTAGGTATGTTCGTTATGGGTCACGAATAATGCCCGATGTTTTAGTTTACCGTTATAGCCGTTAGTAACAGCTGTAACGGCCTGTAACGGTTTTTCTTCTTCATGGAATATCTCTGAATGTACTTGGCCGATCTTCATGAAAATTAGCAGGTATGTTCATTATGGGTCACGGATTATTATGGGTCATGGTCATGGGTTACTAACGGCTGTAACGGCCTGTAAAGGTTTTCCTTCTTTATGGAATATCTCTGAAAGTACTTGGCCGATCTTTCAGAAAATTTGTAAGTATGTTCATTATGGGTCACGAATAATGCCCAATGTTTTTAGTGTACCGTTATAGCCGTTACTAACGGGTTGTAACGGCCTGTAACGGTTTTTCTTCTTTATGGAGTATCTCCAAAAGTACTTGACCTATCTACATGAAAATTAGCAGGTATGTTCATTATGGGTCGCGGATGATGCCCGATGTTTTAGTTTACAGTTATAGCCGTTACTAACGGCTGTAACGGCCTGTAACGGTTTTTCTTCTTTATGGAATATCTTAGAAAGCACTTTGTCGATCTTTCTGAAAATTTGTAGGTATGTTAATTATGGTTCACGGATGATATCCTATGTTGTAGTTTAACGTTATAGCCGTTACTAACGGCTATAACTGCCCATAACGGTTTTTGTTCTTCATGGAATATTTCAGAAAGTACTTGGCCGATCTTTCTGAAAATTTGTGGGTATATTCGATATAAGCGACGGATGATACCCGACGTTTTAGTTTACCGTTATAGCCGTTACTAACGGCCCATAACGGTTTTTCTTCTTTATGGAATGTCTCAGAAAGTACGCGGACGATCTTTCTGAAAATTAGCAGATATGTTCATTATGGGTCACGGATGATGCCCGATGTTTTAGTTTACCCCGTTATAGCCGTTACTAACGGCTGTAACGGCCTATAATGGTTTTCCTTCTTTATGGAATATCTCCGAAAGTACTTGGGCGATCTTTCTGAAAATTTGTAGGTATGTTCATTATGGGTCACGAATAATCCCCGATGTTTTAGTTTGCCGTTATAGCCGTTACTAACGGCTGTAACGGCCTGTAACGGTTTTTCTTCTTCATGGAATATCTCCGAAAGTACTTGGCCGATCGTCATGAAAATTAGCAGGTATGTTCATTATGGTTTACGGATGATGCGCGATTTTTTTTAGTTTAAACCGTTATAGCCGTTTCTAACGGCTGTAACAGCCTGTAAAGGTTTTTCTTGTTCATGCAATATCTCAAAAAGTACTTGGCCGATCTTTCTTAAAATTTGTAGGTATGTTGATTATGGGTCACGAATATCTCTGAAAGTACTTGGCAGGTATGTTCATTATGGGTCACGGATGATGCCCGATGTTTTAGTTTACCCCGTTATAGCCGTTACTAACGGCTGTAACGGCCTGTAACGGTTTTTCTTCTTTTTGGAATATCTCAGAAAGTACTCGGCCGATCTTCATGAAAATTAACAGGTATGTTCATTATTGGTCACGGATGATGCCCGATGTTTTAGTTTACCCCGTTATAGCCGTTACTAACGGCTGTAACGACCTGTAACGGTTTTTCTTCTTATGAAATATCTCCGAAAGTACTTGGCCTATCTTTCTGAAAATTTGTATGTATGTTGATTATGGGTCACGAATAATGCCCGATGTTTTAGTGTGTCGTTATAGCCGTCACTAACGGCTGTAACGGCCTGTAATGTTTTTTCTTCTTTATGGAATATCTTTGAAAGTACTTGAGCGATCTTTGTGAAAATTAGCATGTATGTTCATTATGGGTCACGGATGATGCCCGATGTTTTAGTTTACCCCGCTATGGCCGTTACTAACGGCTGTAACGGCCTGTAACGGTTTTCCTTCTTTATGGAATAGCTCCGAAAATAATTGCCTGATCTTTCTAAAAATTTGTAGGTATGTTGACTATGGGTCACGATTAATGCCCTATGTTTTAGTTTACCGTTATAGCCGTTACTAACGGCTGTAACGGCCTGTAACGGTTTTTCTTCTTCATGGAATATCTCAGAAAGTACTTGGCCGATCTTTGTGAAAATGAGCATGTATGTTGATTATGGGTCACGAATAAGGCCCGATGTTTTAGTTTACCGTTGTAGCCGTTACTAACGGCCTGTAACGGTTTTTCTTCTTTATGGAATATCTAAGATTGTACTTGGCCGATCTTTCTGAAAATTAGCAGGTATGTTCATTATGGTTCACGGATGATGTCCGATGTTTTAGTTTGCCGTTATACTCGTTACTAACGGCTGTAACGGCCTGTAACGGTTTTTCTTCTTTATGGAATATCTCCGAAAGTACTTGGCCTATCTTTCTGAAAATTTGTAGGTATGTTCATTATGGGTCACGAATAATGCCCGATGTTTTAGTTTACCGTTATAGCCGTTACTAACGGCTGTAACGGCCTGTAACTGTTTTTCCTCTTTATGGAATATCTCCGAAAGTACTTGGCCGATCTTCATGAAAATTAGCAGGTATGTTCATTACGGGTCACGCATGATGCCCGATGTTTTAATTTACGCCGTTATTACCGTTACTAACGGCTGTCACGGTCTGTAACAGTTTTTCTTCTTTATGGAATATCTCTGAAAGTACTTGGCCAATCTTTCTGAAAATTTGTAGGTATGTTCGATATAGGCAGCGGATGATGTCCGACGTTTTAGTTTACCGTTGTAGCCGTTACTAATGGCCCATAACGGTTTTTCTTTTTTATGGAATATGTCAGAAGGTACTCAGACGATCTTTCTGAAAATTTGTAGGTATGTTCATTATGGGTCACGAATAATGCCCGATGTTTTAGTTTACCGTTATAGCCGTTACTAACGGCTGTAACGGCCTGTAACGGTTTTTCCTCTTTATGGAATATCTCTGAAAGTACTTGGCCGATCTTTCTGAAAATTTGTAGGTATGTTCAATATGGGTCACCAATAATGCCCGATGTTTTAGTTTACCCGGTTATAGCTGTTACTAACGGCTGTAACGGCCTGTAACGGTTTTCCTTTTTTATGGAATATCTCCGAAAGTACTTGGCCGATCTTTCAGAAAATTTGTGGGTATGTTCATTATGGGTCACGAATAATGCCCGATGTTTTAGTTTACCGTTATATCCGTTACTAACGGCTGTAACGGCCTGTAACGGTTTTTCTTCTTTTTAGAATATCTCCGAAAGTACTTGGTCGATCTTCACGAAAATTAGCAGGTATGTTGATTATGGGTCACGAATAATGCCCGATGTTTTAGTTTACCGTTATTGCCGTTACTAACGGCGTGTAACTGTTTTTCTTCTTTATGGAATATCTCAAAAAGTACTTGGCTGATCTTTCTGAAAATTTGTAGGTATGTTCATTATGGGTCACGAATAATGCCCGATGTTTTAGTTTACCGTTATAGCCGTTACTAACGGCTGTAACGGCCTGTAACGGTTTTCCTTCTTTATGGAATATCTCTGAAAGTACTTGGCAGGTATATTCATTATGGGTCACGGATGATGCCTGATGTTTTAGTTTACCCCTTATAGCCGTTACTAACGGCTGTAACGATCTGTAACGGTTTTTCTTCTTATGAAATATCTCCGAAAGTACTTGGCCTATCTTTCTGAAAATTTGTAGGTATGTTGATTATGGGTCACGAATAATGCCCGATGTTTTAGTGTGTCGTTATAGCCGTTACTAACGGCTGTAACGGCCTGTAATGTTTTTTTCTTCTTTATGGAATATCTCCGAAAGTACTTGAGCGATCTTTGTGAAAATTAGCATGTATGTTCATTATGGGTCACGGATGATGCCCGATGTTTAGTTTACCCCGCTATGGCCGTTACTAACGGCTGTAACGGCCTGTAACGTTTTTCCTTCCTTATGGAATAGCTCCGAAAATAATTGCCTGATCTTTCTAAAAATTTGTAGGTATGTTGACTATGGGTCACGATTAATGCCCTATGTTTTAGTTTACCGTTATAGCCGTTACTAACGGCTGTAACGGCCTGTAACGGTTTTTCCTCTTTATGGAATATCTCAGAAAGTACTTGGCCGATCTTTGTGAAAATGAGCATGTACGTTGATTATGGGTCACGAATAAGGCCCGATGTTTTAGTTTACCGTTTTAGCCGTTACTAACGGCCTGTAACGGTTTTTCTTCTTCATGGAATATCTAAGAATGTACTTGGCCGATCTTTCTGAAAATTAGCAGGTATGTTCATTATGGGTCACGGATGATGTCCGATGTTTTAGTTTGCCGTTATACCCGTTACTAACGGCTGTAACGGCCTGTAACGGTTTTTCTTCTTTATGGAATATCTCCGAAAGTACTTGGCCGATCTTTCTGAAAATTGGCAGGTATGTTCACTATGGGTTACGGATAATGCCCGATGTTTAGTTTACCCCGTTATAGCCGTTACTAACGGCTATAACGGCCCATAACAGTTTTTCTTCTTTATGGAATATCTCAGAAAGCACTTTGTCTATCTTTATGAAAATTTGTAGGTATGTTCATTATGGGTCACGGATGATGCCCGATGTTTTAGTTTACCGTTATAGTCGTTACTAACGGCTATAACTGCCCATGACCGTTTTTCTTCTTTATGGAATATCTCAGAAAGTACTTGGCCGATCTTTCTGAAAAATTGTAGGTATGTTTATTGGAGGCGATGGATGATGCCCGACGTTTTAGTTTACCGTTAAAGCTGTTACTAACGGCTGTAATGGCCCATAACGGTTTTTTTTTTGTGTGAAATGTCTCGGAAAGTACTCGGACGATCTTTCTGAAAATTAGCAGATATGTTCATTATGGGTCACGGATGATGCCCGACGTTTCAGTTTACCGTTATGGCCGTTACTAACGGCTATAAGAACCCATAACGGTTTTCCTTTTTTATGGAATATCTCAGAAAGTACGTGGCCTATCTTTCTGAAAATTTGTAGGTATGTTCATTATGGGTCACGGATGATGTCCGATGTTCAAGTTTACCATTATAGCCGTTACTAACGGCCCATAATGGTTTTCTTCTTTATAGAAAATCTCAGAAAGTTCTTGGCAGAATTTCCTGAAAATTTGTAAGTATGTTCATTATAGGTCACAGACGATGGCCGATGTTTACCAGAATAGCCATTACTAACACAGCCCAAGACGGTTTTTCCTCTTTAAGGAATATATCACGTGTATTCAGGATAAACTGGGAGTACGTTTATATGCTTTGCATCTTGTTTTTTTTTTCTTTTGAGAGAGAGAGAGACAGACAGACAGACAGACAGACAGAGACAGAGAGACAGATAAACAGACTTTGACAAGCAGACACACAGATGGATAGACACAAAGACAGACAGACAGAGGTAATTTGAGAGAACACACACACGCACGCATACACACACACACACACACACACACACACACACACACACATGCAGATATATACACACATGTGCGTGTACACAGCTGCACACACAGACACACACATACACACACAAACACACACACACACACACACACACACACACACACACACACACACACATATATATATATATATATATATATATATATGTACAGCGACAGACAGACAGTCAGAGAGAGAGAGAGAGGGAGAGAAAGTGAGGGATAAAGAGAGAGAAGCATTAACATTTCCTGAACTGAATCAGTTACTGCTGGAAGGACGGAGGTTTTAAGCAGAAAATACCCACGGGTTGTTCCAAGTCACACATCTATCCCTACAGGCAAATGCTCCAACGAGCTGATTGTGCCATCATTCCCCTCACCTCACCCTTCCCCCACCTCCCTCCATCCCTAAGTCTAAATAGCTGGGCTGTATTCATGAGCAGAATGTCACATGTGTTGATGTTTGCCGTGTGTACACTCGTCGCTCTCCCCAGCCGCACTGCCCTCCACCATCACCCACGTCTGCCTCACCAGTCTCTTACTCATCGAAGGCATCATGGTGTGTGTGTGTGTGTGTGTGTGTGTGTGTGTTTGGTGTGTGGCGCATGCGCGCGGGCTAAGCTTGCAACCAATCACCACAGACAAAGCTGAGGCTTTAGCTCACGTGATATTTGTTGGCAAACGCCACGAATCGCTTCGCCATTTCACTCAAGCCTCGGGCAGCAAGGTGAAAACACGCTTTAACAGAAACGATCGACAGTAAGGTAACCTACTGGATGGAGAGAGGAGGGGTTGGGTGGAAGGAGAAGTGGACCAGCATTTAGTCTGCGGTTGTGATTGCAATATGTGTGTTAGGGATGACGCACTTGAGAGAGTTGAAATAAAAATCCAAACATTTCAATATGAAAACTTTGTATTTTCTTGTGGACAGTTTTCCGGGGAGTATTATATTTCACTGATGTGTTTTGTAGTATGTACCAAGTTAACACTGCTTCACGCCATGCTTGTGTGCTTATTCATTCTTCAGCTTCAGCAACGTTGCAGTCTGTGATAGTCTTCATATCTCTTTCTATTTCCTGTCAGTGTCAATAGTATTAAAAACCTCGTTTTTTTTCTTCTTTTTTTTTTTTTAAATTCACCTGTTTGCAGCTGCTTGAATTTGAATAAACCTGCAAAATAGAAAGACATTTAATCATTGTTCGATCAATCGTCTTTGTTAAACCTATTCACACACATATTTCATTTTTAAGCATGATAACTTAGAAATCAACAGAAATGGCACAAAGAAGCATTCTTTCAGGAAGTATCATAGTACAATGGTTAGCGCCATGAACTTTGCAGGTTTGGAGGTCGTGTGCTCGATTCCTCTTGGAGAGATTTCGGCCTATTCATGGCATTTTTTCATACCCAGCCAGCAACTACCCAGAGCTGAGTGTACTGTGTCTCAGATGGGAAGATTGGAACGACACTGTCGAGTTCCATGCACGTACCGATACTTAATGGATGCCTCTCTCAGAGTATTGCTAAAATTCCCTGACCAACACTGCAGGTGACTGTATCACACAGGGAGAGAGAGAGATTCAGATTCAGATAATTAATTCGTAATAGGCCATGGCCCCTAACGAAGGGGTGTGTGAACATACCATCATTCATTATGCCCATCGCTCCCGGTGGAGCACTTCACCATCGCACTCTGTTCTGGGCTGTTCTGGTCATTCCAGTCCAGTTGGTCCCTTGTTGTTTCAGCCCCGCCTCAGTGTCTCACCTCCAGCTGTTGTGAGGCTGGCCTCTCTTCTTCTTTCCCTGTGGGTTCCAGGTCAGGGCTTGGCGTGTGGTGCTGGATGCTGGCTTCCTGAGGGCGTGTCCAATCCAGCCCCACTTTCTTCGCAGTATCTGCTTGGTCACTGGTTTCTGTCCCGCTCGCTCCCACAGATCTTTGTTTCGGATCTTCTCCTGCCATCGGATTTTGTAGATGCGTCTCAGACAGGTGTTGAAGAATGTCAGAATCTTTTGTTGCATCGTCTGTGTTGTCCGCCATGTGTCGCATCCGTAGAGCAGAATTGACTTCACATTGGAGTTGAAAATGCAGAGTTTGGTTCTTATGCTGATTCCTCCAGATGCCCAGATGTTCTTGAGCATGACGAAAGCTGCTCTTGCCTTGCCAATTCTGGCTGTGACTCTTGGTCCGTGCCTCCCTGTTGGTCAACCATGCTTCCCAGGTAGACGAAAGACTCCACCCCCTGATGGGCTCTCCACCGACTGTGACTGATGTGTTGGCAGTGGTGTTGATTTTCATCAGCTCGGTCTTCTTCCTGTTGATCTTGAGCCCTGTCCCGGCTGATGTGGTCTCCAGGCGAGTGGTTTTGTCCTGCATCTGGCTGTGGCTGTGTGACAGGAGCGCCAGGTCGTCAGCGAAGTCGAGGTCGTCGAGCTGCGCCCAGAGTGCCCACTGTATACTGTTGTTCCTGCCTGGTGTAGTGGTCTTCATGATCCAGTCAATGACCAGGAGGAAGAGGAACTGCAACAGCAGGCACCCCTGCTGAACTCTGGTCTTCACCTTGAAACTTTTAGACAGCTGGCCGGCGTGGGCAATCCTGCAGTTCATGTCCTGGTAGGTGCACTGGACGAGGGAGATGATCTTCTCAGGGAGTCTGTAATGCCCCAGCAGCTTCCACAGCATCTCTCTCTCCACACTGTCGAAGGCCTTCTCATAATCTATGGAGTTGATGTAAAGGGGAGTTCCACTCCAGCGACTGCTCCACGTTGATGTGCAGGCTTGCGATCTGGTCGGCACAGGATTTGTTCTGCCGGATGCCTGCCTGCTGGACTCGGAGCTTGGGGTTGACAGCCTCTTCGTCCTCTCCAGTAGAACCCTGTTGAGAACCTTGCCTGGCGTTGACAGGAGCATGATCCCTCGGTAGTTGCTGCAGTCCCTGAGGTCTCCTTTCTTCATCAGCTTGATGATGATTCCTTCTTTCCACGGGGCCGGTACCTCCTCTTCTCCCAGATCTTGCTGAAGAGGCTGTATAGCATGTTGACAGCTGTCTCTACGTCTGCTTTGATGGCTTCTGCTGGTATCTCGTCCAGCCCTGCAGCCTTCCTGTTTGTCAGTCATGATGGCTTCTTGATCTCAGCCTTTGAGGGTTTGTCGCAGCTGATGGGCAGTTCTGTCTCTGCGGGTGGGATGTCTGGTGGTGCATCAGGGGTGGGGCGGTTCAGCAGCTCCCTGAAGTGTTCTGCCCATCGTTTCATCTGTTCCTTGGTTGTTGTCAGTAGGTTTCCATTCTTGTCCTTCACTGGCTTGTCTGTCTGCTGGAACTTGCCTGTCAGCTTCCTGGTCACCAGTTAATAATAATAATAATAATGTATAATACTTATATAGCGCATTTCTTGTTGAACAACTCAATGCGCTTACATCCACCATTTGCACTTATTCATACAATATTCATGCACACAGCAAAAAGAAAATACACAATGGCAGACGCACCTACATGCATAAACTGTCTCACCGAACTAGTTGTGGAGGAATTTAAGAGAGATCTAGTCATCTACAGAAGAGAATAGGCTTTTTTGAAGAGGTAAGTTTTGAGCTGAGATTTAAAAGAAGAAAGAGTAGGCTGATTACGAAGGTCTTCAGGGAGGGAGTTCCAAATAGAAGGTGCTCTAAAACTGAAGGCTCTTTCGCCAACAGATTTCAGAGAACGCTTAGGGATTTTCAAAAGTTTTTGTGAAGAAGAGCGAAGGGTACGAGAGCTTTGGTAGGTGCAGAGAGAAGAAGAGAGATAGTGAGGAAGAGATTCATTGAAGTGGCGGAAAGCAAGAACTGCCAGTTTAAATTGCCACCGATACTGTATGGGAAGCCAGTGCAGTTCGATCAGCATGGGAGTGATGTGCTCACACCTCCTCCTCTTCAAAACAAGTCGTGCAGCGCTATTTTGGACTCTCTGCAGCCGAGCAATCTGTTCTGCGGGAAGCCCAGCATAAACAGAGTTGCAGTAGTCCAATCTTGACATCACCGTGGCACAGACTAGCCTGACAGCTACTTCCCTGGATATAAAGCGTCGGATGGAAGCAATACGTCTCAGCTCTAAAAAGGATGAGCGACAGACTACAGATATTTGATTCTGCATGGTCAGACACTGATCAATGGTAACACCAAGGTATTTGACAGAGTTACTGAAAGGCAATTCAGTACCATCAACAACCATTGACTCTGACTCAACGAGTTTGAGGCAGGAGGAGGTTCCAACGGGCATGACTTCAGTCTTTTCACAATTTAATTTAAGCTTATTACTTGTCATCCATTCCTGCACACTGCTGATACACCGAGACACCCCAGATTGAACAGAAACAAACTCATCAGGTGTGCCACTCTTAGAAAGCTCAGTGTCATCAGCATACTTGTGAAAATCACAATCATGGTCCGAGATAACATCTGACAAGGGCCGTGAGTACAATGTAAACAACACTGGGCCCAATACTGACCCCTGTGGTACTCCATACAAAAGAGGTGACAAAGTAGACCTTACACCACCCACAACCACCGCCTGCGACCTATCTCTGATGTACGATTCGAACCACTGGAGAACTATCCCATCAACACCAAAAGTGACCCTAAGCCTTTCAAGTAAAGTAGTGTGATCTAGCGTATCAAAGGCAGCACTCAGATCAAGCAAGGCTACGAGAGAAACAAGTTTACTGTCGGATTTGCACAGTAAACAGTCCAGTACGCTCAATACAGCAGTCTCAGTGCTATGATTCTTCCTATAAGCAGACTGACAGGCTTCAAGAAGACCATGGTCTGAAAGATGAGTCTGAAGCTGCTTCAGCACAACTCTTTCAAGGATTTTTGAGAGGAATGGGAGGTTGGACACCGGTCTATAGTTCTTTAACTTATTAAGGTCCAGTCCTGGCTTTTTCAAGAGAGGGGTAACCATTGCCTGCTTAAACTGAGGAGGCACTATGCCTGACAAGAGAGATTTGTTTACAATGTTTGTAATCACGGGAATCAAATGAGAGGCACACCGTTTAAGGAGGGAAGTAGGGATGGGGTCAAGGACACAACTTTTGCTGGAGGATTCACTTATGAGATCCCCGATCAGTTTTTCATCCACAGGATTAAAAGTACAAAAAGGTGGTCCACAGTATTTATCGTAAAGAATTGGTTGGGAAGGATTTGCATCAAGATTGTCACGGATGGTTTTGATTTTATCAACAAAGAATTCACTAAATTGTTGAGAGATTTGAGAAGGAGGAATGTTCGTGGGCAAACTTAATTTCTTTTGTTTGCCAAGTAGTTCACTTGAAAGAGAAAACAACTGCTTTGATGAAGAACAAGAGTCAATTTTATCACGGTAGTATGACTCTCTGGCATCCTGGAGGCAGTCCCCTGCCTCACACCTGTTCGCTGCAAAGATCTGGCGGTGGATGGTCAATCGGCTCTTTCTCCAGCGTCTCTCGCTGCGCCGGCGTTGACGTCGAGCAGCTCTCACGTCCTCGGAGAGCCAAGGAGCTGAGAGACGGTCAGTAACACACCTAGTCACTGCAGGCGCGTGTCGGTCCAGGATTTCCTGAAGGCCATCGTTAAGCACTTCAACTAATTGTGTGACATCTGCATTGCTTTGCTGCTTACGCATGCCCTGAGTAAAACTCTTGACCTCTTGGTCAAAAACAGCCACACACAATGCTTTCATGTTCCTTGACGAAACAAGTCTTTTTCGAGGAGGGGGTCTGGAGATCTTCAAACTACACACAACAACAAAATGGTCTGAAAGACCAGCATAGTCACGAACTTCATCCACAGAGAGAACGCTGTCTTCAATGTTTCCCACCACCCAATCAAGGATATGGCCATGTTTGTGTGTTGGTGTTTGAACAAACTGAGACAGGTTGTGATCAGTCAGTAGAGTCTTTAGATGAATCACTTGGCGATCTGAATAGTCATCATAATGAAAATTAAAGTCACCAAGATAACAAACAGTATTACGTGTAGCTGCATAAGAGGATAACAGATCTGGAAACTCCTGTAGGAAGGCAGAGTTAGACAGCATATTGGACTTACTTGGCGGAGGTCTGTAAACACAAACCAAAGAAACAGTAGCAGCAGTGCCTCGTAGTTTCATTTCAACACACTCAAACGAACAAAATTTCACAGGAGTGAAAGAAACACAGCATGAGAGTGTTTTTCGAATCATGAAGGCTAATCCACCACCTCGTGATCCAACACGAGGAAACGAGTGGAAATCATAATCACAGGGAGTCATAGCAGCGATGTAGGACTCGTCACCACGATCGTACAACCAAGTTTCAGTCAAGACGAAAATATCGGCTTTTAAATCAGTCACCATTTCATGGATTTCAGCTGCTTTTTTGCGACACGATCGGCAGTTGAAAAGCAGCACCTTTAATGTCCGTTTGTTGTCTGCCTTCTTTCTCTTGTACCGTTTTCTTGGAAGATTGACACCTATGCCAAAAGTACGAAGCCGAGATGTTAATTCACAGGTCAAACGAGCGGGACTTACATGAAGAAGTTGATCACGTCTGTAATGCAGGAATTTATCACTTTGGCGCACAGGGATAGAGCACTCAACAGAACTAGACGAAAGATCAGGTAGTTGGCTAGCTTGATGCACAGGTGAGTACGATGGCGGACGCACCGAGTTCAAAGCAGTCAACCGTGTTGAAATTGTCGTGCACAGCACGAACCAACGCAGGTAAAGTTCGGCATAAACTGCCCACAACACAAAAGCACCAAACATCACGAACATTTTCACAAACTTTCAAAGCAAGCACGCTTCCTTTTCCTCTTAAACGAAGAAAAGAACAAACAGAGGCGACAGTCACTCCAACCTCAGCGGCGAACGACCTTGTCCGGCTGCTGCCTCTGCTTGACTGGCCAGTTCGTCAAAGTAGTCCCTCTTGTCCTTCTTAATGCTCCTCTTTACTTCTCTGTTCGCTGCTGTGTGCTCTTCCTGTGCCTTTGCCTTAGCTGCTCTTGTTCAGCTCGTGTTCAGCATAGTTTTCTTCTCTTTCCTTGTTTCCTGCTTGTGGATGGTGTCAGCAGAGATCCCTTCCTTGTGCTGTGTGTTCTTCTTGCCAAGGATCTCTTCACATGTGTCATGCCAGAGCTTCTTGCAGTGTTCCCACTGTGTTTTGATGTCCGTCTCACCGTCTTCTATCAGCTCTTGTAGCAGCTGGAACCTGTTGGAAAGGCTGATCTGGAATGCTGCTTGTGTGTCCCTGTTTCTGAGCAGTCCAATTTTGTACCTTGACCATGTGTTGTTGGCGTTGGTGAATCTCTTGAGGCGAAGTCTCACTGTTGTTAAAAGAAGGTGGTGGTCTGATGATACGTCAGCACCTCTCATCACTCGTACATCCCACCATAATCTCCTGAACTTGTGGCTAATGCAGATGTGGTCAATCTGGTTCTCCATGACGTGATGTGGCCTTGTGGATGCGCTTGTGTGGGAAGATGCTT
The DNA here is from genome assembly GCA_033310375.1 of Conus canariensis. Lineage (NCBI taxonomy): Eukaryota > Metazoa > Mollusca > Gastropoda > Neogastropoda > Conidae > Conus > Conus canariensis. Next base: position 36,704,263 of record CM065741.1, on the reverse strand, counting down.
CCTTCTGTCACCAGCTGGTTCAGGGCGCACAGGTCTGCAAAGCGCTCACCATTCTCGTTCATCTGTCCCAGTCCATGTGTCCCTATGATGTCCTCGTAGCCTGTGTTGTCCATTCCAATCTTGGCATTGAAATCTCCCATCAGTATGGTTATGTCCTTTGCTCCTCTTCTATCTATCACTGTCTGTAGTTGCTGGCAGAAGTCATCTTTCTTCTCTTCTTCCGCATCATTGGTGGGAGCATAGCACTGGATGATGTTCACCTTGATGTAATTCTTCTTTGTGGTAAACTTGGCTGTGATGATGCGGGAGTTGACAGGTTCCCATCCGATGAGTGCCCCCTGTGCCTCTGGTGCCAGCATCAGGGCCACACTTTCAGTGTAGGGGACTCCATCCTCAGTGTGTCCTGAGTACAGCAGCTGTTCTCCAGATGAAAGTCTCAGCTGTCCTGACTGTAGCCACCTTGTCTCACTCAGTCCGATCTTGTAGTTTTTCATCTCTCTCGCAACTTGAATGTTTTTTTTCCTGTTTCATACATCGCCCTGATGTTCCGTGTGGCTACTCTCGTTGTTGTCCTGGGTGTTAGAAGGGGAGTCAGCCTTGCAGCTTCCTTTTGGCTTTCACTGCACCATGTCATAAGTCTCTGGGATGGAGACCCTTCCTTGCCCAGGTGAATGTTTTGGTTCGTTGCCGTCGATGCTTCTATAACCAGTCTTTTTCACAGGTAGGGTAGGTAATGGCAAGCTAATTCTGATATTCCTATTCTAAATTTTGCCGTTACATGCTTTAAGTGCCTATTTATATCTATGTTAAAGTAAGTTTTCAAGTTACGAGTATATGAAAAATGCCTATAAAAATCAAACCTATCACTATTATGAATATGGTCAGACCATTTCTGCCATCTGCAGTCCATGAACCACTGGCGAACAAGTTGTAAAAAGTCTTTTATATATCTCGACACCTTGGTTCAACCAGACGAATCCGAATCCATATTCTAACAGACAGAGTCGCACTTTTGTCACCCAGTTACTTTACCTCTAGTATCTAAGTCATACAACATATTATACGCTTTACGAGGTATTCTGGTATCTTCCATGTAAAGTAATTTCATTCAGTATCAGATACATTTAACAGCAGAGACAATGTAAATAGGAAATCGATCAGTTTCCGCCATAAATAAGATCATTCAGAATACGTCTATCAACACCTAGAAACTTCTTCAAAGCGAAAACATGGACCGATTCATAGAAGTTTATCTAGTCCCCATAACTCAGAACCATATTGTACAATTGGCTGAACCTGGGTATCAACAAGTTTGATAAATAACGTAAAAGATAAATTATTCAGAACATGTAACTTTTTCATGATACAAATCAAAACATTTTTAGGCTTACTTGACAGGTCTTTGCATGTACCAGCAAAACTCAATAGAGTTAAGAATAAAATACCCAAGTATCTATTGGCATTGACAACTAGCATAAGATTACCGTCATACTACCATCTTTCTCGAGCATATAAATATCCACCTTTACGGAATACTATAACATTGCTTTTGTCCATATTCACTGTTAACTGCAGAGATCTAGCAGCACGGCGTATACTGCTAAGTTGTGTTTGTAAACCTATAACAGTTTCTGACATCAAAATAACATCATCAGCCAACGAAAGGATAAACAATTCAAAAGCATCAAGCGAAAGTGAAGCATCATGTCTACCATTATTAATTACTTCAATAGCTAACTCGTTAATAAACAAAGAAAACAAAATGGGACTGCATGCGTCGCCCTGTTTTTACTCCTTTTGAACAGTTCATATAATCTGTAAGTTTCGATCCACAGTGGACCCTGGTTCTTACTCTATCATACATACTTCTAATACATTTATAAAGTTTACCTTTAATACCATTTTTAAGGAAGACTGGCCACAGAAGATTTCTATTAATCGAGTCAAAAGATTTTTCGAAGTCTATGAAAGCTACGTATCATTTTCTGTTATAAGAAAACTGCCTCTGTACAAGTGCAAGCAAAGTAAACATATGATCAATAGTAGAATAACCTTTTTTTGAAGCCTGCTTGATGATAACCTGTAATACTATTTTCTTCTATCCATTCCTGCAGTCTATGATTAATAATCAATCCAAACAGTTTACTACTAATGTCACAGAGGGAAATCCCTCTATAATTGCTGGGATTGTTAACATCGCCCTTCTTATAAAATGGCAGAATAATTGATTTGGTCCAGTTGACGGGAAACATACTACCATCAAATAATATATTAAACAATTTCAGAAAGAAGTTTGCCACCTGGTTAGAAGAATGTTTGAATAATTCATCGATAATGCCGTCAGGGCCAGCTACCTTACGATTTTTCAGTTTTCCTAATGCTAACAGTACTTCCTCTTGTGTAATTGGCTGGTTCATATACTCAGCACTGCTCACATCAAAACACTTCTTCGGTTGGTGTGTTATCAACATTTGTATCTAATAAGGTTTGGAAATGCTGAAACCATACATCAGGGGTAATACTGTTTCTGGGCTGTTTTATTTTGATTGAAACTCTGTGGATAGTATTCCAAAATTCCTTTTGACATTTTAAAGATGAAACGATTTTATTTAACAAAGATTTATTGAACACTTTCTCTTTCCTCTGTAACAAGTGCTTATACTCTCGTCTAGCAATTGTATAAGCGTCCCTGTCTTCTATTTTTAAAGTGCAACGACTAATTCGTAATAATCTCCTAGCAGTTCTTTTACTAGCATCATATTCTTTATCATACCAATCAGTAGATGTTTTACTGCTATCCAAAGATATACATCTTTTCATACATTCAGCACTTTCTTTTATGCAAGCATTAAACATGTTCAGCGCTTGATTTATATTTACATGCACTAAATGTATTGCACTATCTAGCTTTGTTTGAGTTTCTACACTAGATAACATATCTTGAAACAAACTAGCATTTTCATCATTCCATGCAATTTTTTCTATGACATATTTCTGTTCTTGGTTGCTGGCATGCACAATACTTTCTTTAGGAAAAACAAGATGAAGTGACACAGGTAAATGATCAGAGTCGATACGTTCTAAGACACTTAGCCTGCATGAATCAAACAAACGAGCAAATAGTTCATTAGAAAATATGAAATAGTCGTCAAAACTGCATCCAGAGTCAGAAATGTATGTATAGCAACCTTCATGGTCGCCTTTACACACCCCATTAAGAATACACAGATCAAAAGCATTGGATACATTCAGTAACCTCTGTCCATACTTGTTTAAAATGCGGTCTTGAGAGTGCCGGTCAATACTAAGAGGATGGCTGTCATACTGTTTATCAGAATCATTATTTCCGGATATATCTTGTGAAATAGTAAAGGTTCTGCTATTTAAATCACCATTTAAAATAACGTAAACATCTCTAGAAAGTAACAAATGAAAGACATTCTTCAAGCAAATTAATACTATTATCAATATCAAAATGGGTATAAAATGGAGACCTTCAGGGGGTATGTAAGAGCAAAGATATAGAACATCATTATCTAGACCAAATAGATTTTTATCAATCATAAAGACAGAAATTCTCATGATCAACGTCAATAGTCTTAACAAAGGGGGAAAACTCCTTTCTTGTCAAGCAAATTACCCCTCCCGACCTTCTCCCTTGTTTTGAAAATTTAATGGCGGATTTACAAAATACTTTATAACCAACAAAGGAATCGGCACAACACTCTTCCATAAATCTTTCGGTTAAACACACAAAATTAAATTCATAAATGGACAGAAAATCATGGTCAGTAAGTTTAGAAAATAAGCCATTCACATTCCAGGATAAAAAAGAAAGGTTTATTTACATCTGTACATTCTGCATCCTTTACTTCATTGCACGTGTTTTCAACAAACTTCACAAGCTCGCCACCCTGACCCACAAAACACCGCTCACCACTGCTACCAGTGACAGGCGTTTGTACTGGTATATGTTTTATGTGGTTCCCTTTCCTTGTCACACCGGTGTTGAGAAAATGTTCCTCACGTGGCTGGCCACCCTGCTATCTGGGCTCTTTTAAATTACCTTGGTCATCTAGGAAATACTTTCTACCATCAATAAGCAGATGATCAAAATTCATCATTGCTCTGTTGCCTTCGGATCTTGCATTCTTCAGGTGAGGGGAAAGGCCACGTCTAATTTCTCGTACACGAGTAGAAAAATCCTCTCCTATGAAACGTCACTCCCTTTTAGGAAAATTGGAAATGAAATGAGGCAGGAACAGTAAACAGTAAACAAGTGGGGTAACGTTTGCTCCCATAAGAAAACCTAACACAGAGTAACTTTTATTCAAGACTGGCACAGCCTTTTAAACTTGAATAAAGTCAGACAAATACATAGACGAACAATCTAACAGTGGGGGGAAAAAACAAGCGCAGGCCAACAACTGAACTGTCTTCATAGTAATGACTTGGCAAAATTTGGACTTAAGGAGGGAGGGGGGGAGGGTTGAAGATGGAGAAACTGAGAACATGAAATTAAGAAAATATGTTACAGATATGAAAACTCTTCACTAGCTGCATACGGGAACCATCACAATCCCTTTTGAAGGCAGATACATTTGTATTGCCTGCTCCGAGGCCTTTTGTCCGCTGGATCGGAACTCATCAAGGAGACACGGCTGGTTGTGTCTGCACTCCTGGCGTCAAATAGAGACACACCACAGTCCATAATACTGTGGTGTTCTCACCACCAAGGGTACAAAAAAGAATCCAATAGCACCCCCAAAGCAGCCAGCGAAGAGTAGTAAATGAAACCAAACGAAAGTGAGGGGAGGAAAAAAGTTGCTGAAAAACTAAAGACATTATGCAAATAGTATAAAATGTAGGGGACAATCTTTAAGGCTACGCCTGAAGATCCACCCAAAGATGTAAGGGAGATCAAAAGACAAACACACAGACGGACAGAAACAAATTCAAATACAAACACACAGACGGACAGGAACAAATACAAATAACCTCAATTTAATCAAAAGAAAATTGGAAATGAAATGAGGCAGGGAACAGTAAACAGTAAACAAGTGGGGTAACGTTTGCCCCCATAAGAAAACCTAACACAGAGTAACTTTTATTCAAGACTGGCACAGCCTTTTAAACTTGAATAAAGTCAGACAAATACATAGACGAACAATCTAACAGTGGGGGAAAAAACAAGCGCAGGCCAACAACTGAACTGTCTTCATAGTAATGACTTGGCAAAGATTTGGACTTAAGGGGAGGGGGGTGGGGGGGGGGGTTGAAGATGGAGAAACTGAGAACATGAAATTAAGAAAATATGTTACAGATATGAAAACTCTTCACTAGCTGCATAAGGGAACCATCGCAATCCCTTTTGAAGGCAGATATATTTGTATTGCCTGCTCCGAGGCCTTTTGTCCGCTGGGTCGGAACTCATCAGGGAGACACGGCTGGTTGTGTCTGCGCTCCTGGCGTCAAATAGAGACACACCACAGTCCATAATACTGTGGCGTTCTCACCACCAAGGGTACAAAAAAGAATCCAATAGCACCCCCAAAGCAGCCAGCGAAGAGTAGTAAATGAAACCAAACTAAAGTGGGGGGAGGAAAAAAGTTGCTGAAAAACTAAAGACATTATGCAAATAGTATAAAATGTAGGGGGTCGGAACTCATCAGGGAGACACGGCTGGTTGTGTCTGCGCTCCTGGCGTCAAATAGCACAGACACAACCAGCCGTGTCTCCCTGATGAGTTCCGATCCAGCGGACAAGAGGCCTCAGAGCAGGCAATACAAATATATCTGCCTTCAAAAGGGATTACGATGGTTCCCTTATGCAGCTAGTCAAGAGTTTTCATATCTGTAATATATTTTCTTAATTTCATGTTCCCAGTTTCTCCATCTTCAAACTCCCCCCCCCCCCCCTCCTCCTCCTTAAGTCCAAATCTTTGCCAAGTCATTACTATGAAGACAATTGGGTTGTTGGCCTGCACTTGTTTTTTTCCCCCACTATTAGATTGTTCGTCTATGTATTTGTCTGACTTTATTCAAGTTTAAAAGGCTGTGCCAGTCTTGAATAAAAGTTACTCTGTGTTAGGTTTCTTATGGGAGCAAAAGTTACCCCACTTGTTTACTGTTTATTGTTTACTGTTCCCTGCCTCATTTCATTTCCAATTAAAATATTTAGATTAACGACTTTAATAGGTGGTGATTGTGATGATAGTAGTTATGTGTGGGTAGTTGTATGTGGGGGTGTGGGTAATGCTAATAATGATTGGAAGGGAATGCGTGTCTGTGTGAGTGTCTGTGTGTGCATGCATGCGTGCTAAGCTTGCAACAACCAATCACCCCAGACGAAGCTGAGGCTTTTAGCTCGCGTGTTTTTTTGTTGGCACACGCCACGAATCTGTTCGCCATTTCAGTTAAAGGTCGGGCAGCAAATTGGAAGCACACTTTACCAGATACAATCGACAGTAAGGTAAGCTACTGGGTGGAGAGAAGAGGGGTTGGGTGGAAGGAGAAGTGGACCAGCATTTAGTCTGCGGTTGTGATTGCAACATGAGTGTTAGAAATGATGTACTTGAGGGAGTTAAGTAATTAAATCCAAACATTTCAATATGTCACCTTTGTATTTTCTTGTGGACAGTTTTGCAAGGAGTATCATTTCTCACTGATGTGTTTTGTAGTATGTACTAAGTTAACACCGCTTCACGCCATGTTTGTGTGCTTATTCATCCTTCAGCTGAATTTCAGCAACGTTGCAGTCTGTTTTTGTCTTCATATCTCTTTTCTTCTTTCTGTCAGTGTCAGTGGTATTGAAACCCTCATTTTTCTTTTCTTTTTTTTAGTCCACCTGTTTGCAACTGCTTGAATTTGAATAAACCTGCAAAATAGAAATACGATTAATCATTGCTCGATCAATTGTCTTTGTTAGACCTGTTCACACTGTTGTTTATTTTCAAGCATGACAACTTAGAACTCAGGCGGTGTCAGACAAGAACTGAAGTTAGACAGGTGTTTCTTGACACAGGCGGCCTGGGTGAACAAGCCAGATGACGACATTGTCCTACTTTCTGCTGGTGGCCCTAGGCCTTCTGCTGTACGTGTGTCAATCTTCCTTTGGCCAGGAACATTCCTGCCAGCCTGATGACCCTAATCACCCGGATGGCAAATGTGGACCAGCATTGTCTGAGTATCGCGAAGAACAGTGTGAAGAAGAGGAAGCTGAGCAAGGCGGTAAGTATATGCATGCACAAGCACAGACCCACCCAGACAGACAGACAGACAACAACAACACACACACACACACACACACTCACACACATACACACACACACGCGCGCGCGCGCTTGCGCGCGCACACACACACATACAGTTTTTCTTCCCCACTCTCTGTCTGTCTGTCTGTCTGTCTGTCTGTCTCTCCCCCTCTTTCTTTCTCTCTGTCTGTCTGTCTCTCTCTGTCTCTTCTCTCTGTCTCTGTCTCTCTCTCTCTCTCTCTCTCTCTCTCTCTCTCTCTCAACACACACACACACACACACACACACGATTCGTTAATTAAATGTTTGTCATGTTCATCTGGTGGCCTAGTATTTCAACATTTGTTTCCATGTAGTTGTCTGTGTTGTTTTCATTTCCTTTCTTGAGAGCAGTGGAGTTATAATGGATTTGTACCAAGAACTATGGAGCAAAACTTGCTTTGCAAAGTTTATTAAACACTTTAGTCAGAAAAGGGACAATTAAATTTCCCCCGTTTTTTCCCAAAAATTCACTTTCTCAAGATCTGATTTTTTTTTCAAACTTTCATCTTTTAATAATTTTGCGCATTTTTTGTTCAGAAATAGCATCATATACTTTTGGGATTTCTATCTCTACGTTGATTTGCTGAATATGTTTTTCTGAATGGAAAACTCCCCTTCAGCAATTTTCATAGTAACTGAGAACTTGTTAATTTCACGCATGTTTTTTTTCCCCAGTACAGGTTGATTTCCATTGCTTGTCTCTTTGTTTGTTGTCCTGTGTACACAAGACAGGTAGGTCTAGGCTCGTTACTTCGATGTTTGTTACGTTCATCTGGTGGCTTAGGACTTCAGCCTTCGTTTTCAATGTTAGTTTCAAGGTGAGGTCACTGCAGGCAGAGACTGACTCAAATTTGAAAAGTGATTTTAAGTGACTTTGTCGATGAACATGGACCAACAAATCACAAGACAAAATGCAACCGTTTAGGTGTTCTTCAGGCAGGATAAACATAATTCAGGACAATGAAAACGAAGAACAAGCAATCATTTGTCTTATTATTCATTTATTGCCCACCTTGCGACGAATTCGAGAAGATTAGTGATTGCTCGTTTTTCGTTTTCATTTTCATTTTCTTGAATGTTGTTTATCTTGCCTGAAGAAGACTAAGAGGTCAAAGCGTGTCATGTTTTGTTTCGTAACTTTTTGTGTCCATGTTCATTGGTGGAGTCACTTAAATTACTTTTAAACTTTGTTTTCAAAGCTAATTTTGATTCTCAGCAAAACGTTGGTCTATCTCTCTCTCTCTCTCTCTCTCTCTCTCTCTCTCTCTCACACACACACACACAAACACACACATACAGAGAGAGAGAGAGGAGAGAGAGAGAGGATACAGATACGGATACGGATGTTTTATTCAAATAGGCCCTAGCCCATAATGAAGGGGGTAACGTGAACGAATCTTTTCGAAAAAGAAACAGGAACAAATCAATCAAATATCCATCAAAGTGCAACAGGTAATCGACTAACTAAATATCAAACAGTACACAACAGTTAATTCTTAACTGCATACTATACTTCTAAGCCTAAATACCTTGTACAAGAAAACAGCTTAACGTTTCATGGTAGCTTCGTTTGTGGATGCCATGAGAAATGAAAGCTGAAATAAGGAAGGATGCTTAGAATAGGATATAAAAGAAGTTAGACTGCCTGGGTTCTTTCAAAACAGGATGACAAAACAACGGAGAAAAAAACTTCGAACCCATTGGAGAGATGAGGAATTGAGTACTTGGACTCTTAGAGTCTTCAAAGCCACTTAGAATATTTTTATCAATTAATTGACTCCTCGGATCATTCAAAATAGGACAACAGAACACAAAGCGAACCTTATTTTCTTCGGCAGCTTTACACAGCGGACAGAGAAGATCACATTTGCTATGCTTCCAGTAACGATAATAATGAACAAAAAGTTCAGAAATACTTAATCTGAACTTTGTCCTAATATACCTTAAATGACTGTCCATTTCCATTGATAGATATGATGGGACACAATGCATACCTCTGAACTGTCTTTAAAAAGCAAAACGGTCGCTTTCTTGAACATGACATGACCATTTTTGCCATCTGCAATCGATTAGTCTATTCCGAAATATCTGAAGGAAATCATTCATATCTCCAACACCCTGTTGTAACCACACGAAACAAAAAAAACAAGTTCATATAATTTAACCCTCATATTTGAAACCCAGTTTACTCTTCCTCTCGTATCCAAATCATATAACTTATTATATGCTTTCATTGGCAACCTTGAGATTTCCATTTGTGTTATTTTTAACCAGTAGTGTATACACTTGGTAGCAGACTTCAAACATATATGGATATCTGTTTACTTTGCCATAGATTCAGTCACTAGGTGTTTGCATGCTCACTCGTAAAAATTTCTTTAGTGCAAATAAATAAAAATGTTCACATATGTAGCAGGATCATAAAGGCCCCAAGGTTCAGCTCCAAAATATATATAGACGAAGATTGTGCTGATGTGTTCATATATAGCATTGTTTTGCAACAGATCCATGAGAAAATTAACTCTGCAGTCGGTCTCATTGATGTCGATACAAATGAAGCCTTGAATGTTTTCAATACCTGTATTAAAGATGCTGCAGAGTGTATAAATAAAAAGAATTGATAATGATTTGAAGTCCAAAGACTGGTTTGATACTGAATGTCATGAAAATTAAAGAAAAGTTCATAACTTACTTAAGAAATTTAAACGTACACATGACGACGAAGATCGTAACAGTGTCTGTAGGGCGAGAAGAGAGTATAAACATTTGCAAAGGATAAAGCAGAAGCAGTTTAACAACACTTTACTGACAAAACTAATCGCGTCCATAAAGAATGAGAAATAATTTTGGAAGAACGTACATCGGGTTTCATTAAAAAGAAGACAACCAGCGAACAGTATTTGCATGGAAACCTGGTATGAACATTTTACGACACTTCTAACTAAAGATTTAGAACATAATAGTGAATTTCAGTGGAATCAAAATGAAGGGGAAGATGATTATTTAAACCGTCCAATTTCCAAAGAGGAGGTAGCAACTGCATTAAGAAAAGTTAAAAAGAAAAGCTGCTGGGCCAGATGGTATAATTGGTGAACTGTATGTAAAACAGATATAATTTTGAACTTCTTTGTTACCTTCTTTAATTTTTTTTATTCAATAAAGGAATTTATCCTGAATGTTGGACTAAATGTATTGTTCTATCCCTGTACAAAAAGGCCCAGAGAATAATCCTAACAATTATAGAGGGATTTCTTTAAGTGACATGAGCAGCAAATTGTACAGTACTATCATTAATCATAGGCTGCAGGGATGAATTGAAGATAATGATATAACTGGCGAATATCGGGCAGGATTTAAACGCTATGATTCAACTGTTGATCATATGTTTACTTTGATGGCCTTTGTGCAAAAACAGTTTTCTTTAAATCGTAAGTTATATGTTGCTTTTGTAGACTTTGAAAAGGCATTTGATTCAGTGAACAGAACTCTTCTCTGGCCTTATTCTGTTAAAAGCTGGCGTTCATGATTAGCTGCTTAAGTTTATAATAAGCATCTTTTCCTGTGTAAAAGCTAACGTTCGGTATGGGGGTAACATGACTGATTATGTTCAATGTACCTCAGGTGTAAAACAAGGGAATGTATTTAGTCCTGTTTTGTTTTCTCTTTTCATTCAGGAGTTGACTTTACAAGTTCTTAGAACTGGAAAACATGGTGCACAGTTTACCTGTGACATTCTAGACTTGTTTACATTTCTTTTGGCTGATGATGTTGTTTTGATGTCTGAAACTTAGGCTTGCAAACTGAACTAAATAATTTGTTCTGATCTGCAACGTCACTTCAATTAAAAGTCAACATGTCAGAAAGCAACATTATCGTGTTTAGAATGGGTGGGTATTTAAGAATTAGAAACAAGTGGACTTGCAATGGAGTGGTGATGCCAGTAGTTAACGTATATAAATATTTAGGAATATATTTTTCACAAAATTCAGCTTCCCTTTTGCATGTAAAGATCTTGTAAGTAGAGCCAAGCGTGCATTACTCTGCATTATATGTTAGCTATCAATATTAGAAAACACATCTTTGAAACTATTTATGAAATTGTTTGACTCTCAGGTACAGCCCATCGCACTGTATGGAGCTGGGAGAGAGAGAGAGAGAGAGAGAGAGAGAGAGAGAGAGAGAGAGAGAGAGACGGGGGGGGGGGGGGGATCACTAGGGATTTTGAATAATCAAGCAGCAACAGCAGGGAGATTTTGACAACGACCTATGAGGGACACGTGACGCTGATGTGGTTATAAAATTACCATGAAACTTAACTGTGTTTTACAGTGTTAAATGACTTAGAATTGTTATGATTCATGACATTCAAGGAATGATTATAAAAAAATTTCTTTGTGTGCCTTGTAGTAACCGTTTTCTGAGTTTAAAAAACAAACAAAAAAAAAACAACAACCCCAAAACAATGACTACCAGATACTTTACTTGTCAAGAGAAAGAGTTTTTTTTAATGTTGTGTTACAAAAATGCAAAATCAGACTATTAAGTCAAAGACGTTTTTCCTTATTCACATTGTATCTTTGTTTCTACTTCTGTTCACAATCGTGATCATCACAATCAAGACAAACACGAAAAAAGAAAACAATCATGTGTGTGATATTTACACACAAGGTTTCCTAAGAAAGGATTATACAAGCTATATCTAAACAGTGACGCCAAGAAAAGTACGCCAAAAGAGTTGTTAAACGAGCCTTTGAATCTACTACGCCTGAGAGTACCCACCAAAAAAAAAACCCTTACAAGGCAACAAAAGTGAGAAAGCAGCTGTTTCTGATAACGATATGGATCCTGAGTTCTGGCAGATTATGATCAACACTGGAATGCTAGTCGCTCTCATGCCATCAGAAAGAAACATCAAAAGACACAAGTCTTTAGATGGCTGGGGCTAGAAACCGTTCAGTGTGGAGAAGACAACTTACTAATGTATTCGAACAATAACGTAAACGGTTCAAAGTAAACGTTAGTCATAGTTTTGTTTTGCAGAACTGCCAGTCTCAGGAAGAACAGTTTTTTTGTTTGTTTCTCTGTTTTTCATTCCTCTCAAAATAACACACACAATTTGACGTACCCCTCGTGATCAATGACAAATTTGATTTTGAGGCAGTTTTGATGAGCTGGAAAATACAGATGTACTAGAATGCATGAAAATAAGACGCCGCGACTCAAAATGTGTCATCCAGGGAGTGACGTCAACCTCCTTCTACATTATTCCTCTGAGTGATTTTCTCATAGGGTGAATTACGTGTTCTATCCCACACTTCATCAAAATCGACCCTGGCATCAACATTCTTCGAACAGATTCCAAAGGCCATTAAAAAAAAAAAAAGATTTCTTGCTTTTGGTTCTCTCTCTCTCTCTCGCTCTCTCTCTTCTCTCTCTGTGACGAGATGAGTAGGTGTGGTAGGTGGGTCCTCTAGGGGAAGGACTGGGGATAATTTCTCACTGAGAATTATCTTAACATTTCACCTACACCCTCCCTCTTACTAGTGGTGGAAGGAGCAACTTTCCGGTACTAGTCATCGAAGACATTTTTATTTTATTCCGGGACTGGGTAAAATACTTAACAGTGGCTCTGAGATAGTTTTCCTTAGGCCTGTACTCTTATATGTACTTGTAGCTCTGAGAGACAGAATTGAAGAGAGAAGTTCAAACATTCAACATTTGATTGAACAACAGAGAACTGACACAAGTTAAGTGCAATTTCACACATCAACTTTTATTGCTTACACATAGGTAAGTTTGGTCATGTCAAGTTCATAGGCTAGGGTTTTGTTCTCATTGGACTACCACAATGAGGGGCCCTCCCTCACTCCTACTTTACTCGTTTGCACTCAGTGCAGCAAGCTTAAGTTGGCATACAGGGGGTCTGTCTAAGTTACACTGAATGTATCCAAAGAGGTACTCATATACAGGGTCTCCCTGTCTCATAAAGTGAGGGCAAGGGTCTGATGGATTTGAGTCCAGGTGGTAAGCTAACTTAGCTTTGCTTCGGAGAGGGTAGTCGATCTCTCCTGTGGTTGGTGACTGCCCCACTGGTGTAGATTGGTTGTCTGGTGTCGCCCTGGTGTTGGGCAAAGTCCCAGCTTCTGGTCCAGCCACAATGTGTAGCATGACCAGGATAGCGTGACCAGGATCCCAGTTCTGCAATAAAGAGAACTTGGTCTGTAGGTGAGAATCTGATGGCTGGTTTGTCGAGTGCACACATTTACCCTTGTTTACTTTCAGTACAGGTGTGAGACTCAGCCAGCAAAGTTTTCTCTATGGTAGAGTTTCTGCTATAACTATTAATCTCCACTTTTGTTTAAAGGCTAAGGTAAGCTTACAAAAGGGTAGGAGACAGTAATACAATGTTACATAGTTTCAGTCAAACAACTCTTCCATGTTTCTTATGAATTAAATCACACTGACTTGGGCTACACTGAGTCCAAGTACACATGTGGTGTAGACTAAAAGTCATACACTACAAATCATTCCAACAATCACCAGTATTTATAAATCAGAGTAGCAGTTCTTCACCTAGCACAGGCATACTGTTTTCCTGATAAAAATTAATCAATTAATTATTTTCTTAATAGACAGAATTGCCTACTGGCAAAAGTCAGGGTGAACACAAAGAACAGTGATCAGATAGTTAACAAAGAATCATAACCACTGGGAGAGAGCTTTTGCCATATGATGGCAAGCCAACTCCTACACAGAATAATCATTCATCCATTTGATACATGTTGCTAAGCATTTGTACAAAGTTACAGTGTTAATGCACACAGCATACATAAAATCAATACATAGATTCGAAAAGGTAAAACAGAGTTCCAACTCACTTTTCCTGCAAATGAACAGTGAATGACTGGAGATCAACGAGGTTACCAGGATTTTTCCCACACCTTCTCTAGTTGTCTCTTTTGTCTTCCTCTGGTCTGGTCTACAGGCAGTCTTGAGGGGTCAGTGAAATTGCACCCCTGTGCGGCTAGTATAAATGTATTCTAACTGCGGAATTCAGTTGTGACAACCTGTCACTCACACATCAGGGGTGAGAGGGGGAGGGATCTAGTCTTAATACCAGTCGCCACGGAAACCGTTTGAACCTAATCGGCACAGCTCACTGACTTCAGCGGCCGGTTTAATTTATGCGTCCGTATAGACACAGACACTCACGGAGAAACTCCAGTGACCTGATTCACCAGTTCAGCCAGTGCACGGACTGTAGATATGAAAGGGGGGAGGGGGGTGAGAGGTGGGGGGAGGGAGGCACGGCAGTGGCGTCACGCCTTTGTTTCACGGGATAGAGGGGGGCGAGGGTGAATGGTGGTGAAGATAACGCCGGGGAAAGGTGGTGGGTGGTGAGACGGGTAATTGCCACAATGAAATTAAAATTTCACTGCATCGTAGCTATTCAGAGTGGGGAAGGAGAGTAGAGAAAGGGGGGGGGGGGGGGTAGGTCAACAAGAATGACAGGCATCACGCATTTCCCATCACGCAGTCTTTTTCTTTGTCATAGATCGTGTCGGCCGGGCGGTTCGCTCCGTCCTAAGCTAGGGAAAGGGGGAGGGGGGTTGAGAGAGGAGAGTGGGCATAGATTTGAAATCTATTTTTTGGGTTTGGGGTTTTAGTGGGACCGATCGGATGGTTTTGTCAAGCATTTCGTCACTCCCCTCTCTCTCTCTCTCTCTCTCTCTCTCTCTCTCTCTCTCTCTTGTGTGTGTGTGTGTGTGTGTGTGTGTGTGTGTGTTTAGTGTCAAGCGTTTCCAAAGGGTGCTTCTCTTCATTCTCTACAAGACATCACCCGTGCCTAGTTTGGCCCTGAATAGAAGGGAATATATCATTTCACGAACTAACTCTCCTTGATAGAAGGGAATATATCATTTCACGAACTAACTCTCCTTGATAGAAGGGAATATATCATTTCACGAACTAACTCTCCTTATAGAAGGGAATATATCATTTCACGAACTAACTCTCCTTGATAGAAGGGAATATATCATTTCACGAACTAACTCTCTTGATAGAAGGGAATATATCATTCATGAAGTAACTCCTTGATAGAAGGGAATGTATCATTTCACGAACTAACTCTCCTTGATAGAAGGGAATATATCATTTTCACAAACTAACTCTGGATGAACTGCAAGTGGTAGAAGGGATGTTTGATGTGAACTTGGTTGTGTTTGTTTGGGAGACCAAACGGGATTGTCTGGACCCACTCTGAAGAAGCTGACGCCCTTGTACAAGCAACACGCTGCGGGTACTTCTACCAGATAACTATTCCTGCTATATCAAAAGCTTGATCATGCCAGCAACACTTTGTCTTGTCCTACATGTAAAAAGCTGTCGACAGAACATTTCCTTTTGCGTTGACATGCTGAAACCTGCAGAGGTGGTGGAATAAAAGACGTCTACCCTGGCAAAAACAGGGAGGACTGATGGGAAAAAGCACGGAATATTCAAACTGTCATGGGATACTTGCAGTTACCTCCTGCATGTATCCTTACTGAGCGACTTCGATTTTGAAACGTTCATTCCGCAAGATGAGTTATGACGGGTGACTAGCAGCAAAACGGTATATACAGCCACCCATGGTCCTTTAAAACGTCTGTTGCTAGCAACATCCTTGGCTTCTTGACACTCAGTGTTTTGTTAATGATGGTGACTCCCAAAAGCTGATCAACAGAATGATAGATTACTCAGAACTAATCACTGACGAGGCCTATGTGCGTGTGAAAAAAGACTGAAAGACTGTGTATGAACACGTAGCTGAATCAGAGTACGGAGAAGGACGAATAACAACAAACTCTACCGTCTCCTGTCAGGTACTATGTGATCACTTACAACATTATTTGACGGGGATACCCTTAGTTGTGTTCAACAGTGGAAAATACGACTTACAAGTCATCAAACCCTTTTTGATACAATGGCTGTCTACAAAAAGAACATCAAAGATGCTGAAGAGGACAACGCCTTCCGTTTTTTAATTAAAGTAGACAATTAATGTATGTGTCTGTCTACTAATAACTCACGTTTTCACACATCACCAACTTTCTGGCCCTGATTTTCATACAGCAAGTACCTCGCTGCCCTTAACACACAAAAAGAAAGGAATCTTTCCCTACGAGTTTATTACTTCACTGGACATGTAGGATATGGATTATCTCCCACCCAAAGATGCAGTGTGTTCTCTGGCTTGTAGCGATGTTCTCTTGCTGCCTGGTTTCTGAGGGGAACGCACCTCTTCAAAAGTCTTTGGTGCTGTTCTTGTGATAGCACGCCAGTACGTTCTGTCTTGAGCTGTCATCATAAGATTATCGGGGTAGATACTGCTCCACTGCAGGCTTCCAGCCTATCTTTGGAGGTTTGTGTGTATCGCCTCTCTTTCTGCAACTCTGGCTTAGCTCTTCAAACATCAGCTGCTTTGGAATCCAGTGTTCCTCCATTCTTATGAGGTGGCCAGACAAACGAAGCTGTGGCTGAGGATCATTGCTTTAATAGACAGACTTTGACTTTGCCCTGTCCAGAACTTCAGTGTTAGTGACCTTGTCTTGCCACTGGCATCAAAGGATGGAGCAAAGGGCTCGCTGGTGGAAACACTCCAGCAGTTTAATGTGTCTTCTGTTGACCATCTATGTTTCACAGCTGAAAACAACCTTTAGTTTGGTGCTCACTGTGGTGGTTAAGCACCATGCTGTGTAATCGTTCCAGCGCTTTGTTTTACTGTTCTAGCTGCTGTGTCCTTGACTATAAAGCCATCCTTTGAAATAACACTGTCCACTTATATGAAGTTGTCAACATTTTTGCAGTTCAATGTCATCTGTTGTGATTTTTGGCGGTGGTGAATTGGAGTTGAGTGCAGGTTGGAAAAGCACTTTAGTTCTTCTCAGGCTGATCGTGAAACTGAACTGCTTGGAGGCCTGAGAGAACTTGATGAGCATTGTCTCTGGTCGTTCTACGTGTGGGCCATCAGAGTGTGTTTCAACCTTTCTTTTCGTAGCTGATTTTGATTCTCAGCAAAATGAGAGAGAGAGAGAGAGAGAGAGAGAGAGAGAGAGAGAGAGAGAGAGAGAGAGAGGGTCGCCAAGTGACAATTCCTGTGAACTGGGTCCATAATGACAGAAGTACAGTGGGCCTCTTGCTTCATGATTTTTTGTCATTGGTGACTGTTCGAAGGC
>CM065741.1:36676752-36681752 GCA_033310375.1 Conus canariensis | reverse complement strand
ATTATCATCATCATCAATCATCATCATCATCATTACTATTTCATCCTTCTCTCAAGAAGTCCAAAGTTGAGACAGAGTGCGATGGGCGCATTGGTCAGTCATGTGTTCTTACAGTGGACCACAGAAGCAATGCGGTGCTTAAGACCCACTGTACACAGCAGCTGCTGCAATCTCACTCCAAGGGACTCAGTGACAACGCTAGGCTGATTTACCAAGAGAAGGAACCGATCCTGGCAGCTATCATGTCCCAAGCAGCTGACGCTGACAGATAAGAATTGAAGAAAAAAAAAAAAAAAAAGCCTGGTCAATGAGGAAGTGACACCAACCTCGGTTGTGGGAGGAGAAAAGAGTGCACTTATTCCAAGAGGGGGTCCATTTAAGGGAAAAGGAAAAGGGAACTAAACGGGGCAACAACAAGGTCAGAAAATGACAAATTGTCTCCCTTCCAACCGCGGCATTGGATATTCTTCTTACCTCTCCTTGAAGACTGTTCCACATTCCACTCAAGTCTGTATTGTCATGCATCCTTCCTCAAGTGCCCAATGATTTTCTTGAAACCACCGTCGTGGCATGAAATCTTGGAGTCAAAGACGACAATTATGACGCCGATGTTGATGAGGACTACGATGATGAAGCCGACGACGACGACGACGACGACGACGACGTCATGAAATTAGACACAGCTGTGGGTCGTACATAACTTTCAACACGCAGCAAATTAACACGCTCAGGTTCAATTAGACTGCCCCATTGATTTCTTCTTCTTTTGTTTTTTGTTTTTTGAAGTGTGCCACATACTGGGATAGTGAAGGTGGAAAAGGAGGGGGGGGGGGGGGGGGGGGGTTGACAAAGGGCAGGAGGGTGAGGGCAAGGGAGTTCTTCTGCGGACACTCCCTGTATGGACAGACAAGTATTAATCCCATCTACCCAACAAAGGGAGTGGAGTTTTGTGTGTATAGCCGTTTTTTAATCCCGCCATTTAGGCAGCCATACTCATTTTCGGGGAAGGTGCATACTATGTGTAACGTGTCATCCATACCAACGGCCAAACTGGACTTCTCTTCCGAAAGATGGTGATGGGATTTGACGTGTGTGCAAGATGTTATGCGTGCGTTCACATACGGAACCTCGGTTTATAGTCTCGTTCCAAGGACTGAATGGGAAATGGAGTCAGAACTAATGTTAACTCCGATGGAAAATTCCCCCTGTACCGAAACGGCCCGGCGGAGATTCGAACCCGCAACCCTTGGATTACGAGTCCGGCGCTCTACCAACTGAGCTATTCCGGCCCCGGCATGGGAGTATTAGAAAGAAGAGGGCATGACGGCAGGCTACGGCAGTCATTTCCTTGCTCCAATCACAGAGAAGGCGCCAGGCAGAGCGAGGCAGAGTGAGGACGATCCACTCTCAGCATAGCGGGGGAAAGACAGACAGCTCCTGCAACAAAATCTGAACTTATACAGTAACCCAGAGTGAGATTCAATGTTAGATAATCCTGAAGAGGTGATTGAGGTAGCCGAGTTGATGTTGATCGTTGGAAAACCAAGGAAAGGCATACCTATACCCAGCGTAATGTTGCATGCGATTCGATTCAGATATTATCACCAAAAGAATGATGTTTGATGTTAGGTGACCCAGAAAATATCATCACCAAGAGAGAAATCCATTATTAAGTGCCACAGAAAAAAAGACCTACTGGGACCCTGACTGATGTTAAACTTCAGGTGACCCAGACAAGTCAAACAGCAGACCGGACTGATGTCAATGTAAGATGACCCTGAAAAGTCCTATAGTTATCCATGGTGACGTTAAATGTTAGTGGGGGGGGGGGGGGGGGGTCAGAAAAGGTCGCACAATAACCCGAACTGATGCTTAATGTTAGGTGACCTGTAAACTATCGTACAGTGATGCTCAATGATAGTTTTTTTTCAGAAAAAAGATTGCACAGTAAGTCAAACTGATGCTCAATGGTAGGAGACCCAGAGAAGGTCGTAGAATAACCCACAGTGATGTTCTATATTAGGTGACCCAAGAGAGACCATACACTAATCCACAGTGAATTTCAATGTCGGGTGATTCAGACAGGCCATACAGTAACGCAAGATGATGTTACGCGAATAAAAAAAAAAGAAGAAAAAAAGTCATACAATGACCCGAGGTCATGTTCAGTGTTCTGTGACCCATAAAAGGTCACACAATGACCCGAGGTCATGTTCAATGTTATGTGACCCACAAAAGGTCATACAATGACCTGAAGTCATGTTCAGTGTTACCTGACCCACAAAAGGTCATACAATGACCCGAGGTCATGTTCAGTGTTACCTGACCCACAAAAGGTCATACAATGACCCGAGGTCATGTTCAATGTTATGTGACCACACAAAAGGTCATACAATGACCCGAAGTCATGTTCAGTGTTACCTGACCCACAAAAGATCATACAATGACCCGAGGTCATGTTCAATGTTATGTGACCCACAAAAGGTCATACAATGACCCGAAGTCATGTTCAGTGTTACCTGACCCACAAAAGGTTATACAATGACCCGAAGTCATGTTCAGTGTTACCTGACCCACAAAAGGTCATACAATGACCCGAAGTCATGTTCAGTGTTATCTGACCCACAAAAGGTCATACAATGACCCGAAGTCATGTTCAGTGTTATCTGACCCACAAAAGGTCATACAATGACCCGAGGTCATGTTCAATGTTATGTGACCCACAAAAGGTCATACAATGAACCGAAGTCATGTTCAGTGTTACCTGACCCACAAAAGGTCATACAATGACCCGAAGTCATGTTTAATGTTATGTGACCTACAAAAGGTCATACAATGACCCGAAGTCATGTTCAGTGTTACCTGACCCACAAAGGGTCATACAATGACCCGAAGTCATGTTCGGTGTTACCTGACCCACAAAAGGTCATACAATGACCCGGGATGATGTTCAAAATTATGTGAAGCAGGAAAAGGTTATACAGTCATCTGGAGTAATGTTCATTGCTAGAAAATGCAGAAAAGGTGGTAAATAATCCCAATAAATGTTCAACATAAGGTGACCCCCCCCCCCCAACTCTCCCCTACCAAAACCTCATACAATAGCCAATGGTGATGTTCAATATTAGGTGGCCCAGGAAGTGTCAAATGGTACTCCAGAGTTATGGTCAATGTTAGGTAGCCCAGGAAATGTCATACGGTACCCCAGGGTTATGGTCAATGTTAGGTGACCCCCCAGAAAAAGTCCAGCAGGAACACAGAGTGCTGGTCAATATCAAATGACTCAGAAAAGGTACAATCGTGACCCAGGGTGATGTTTAAGGCTTGATTATTCCCAGAAGGTTCAGTGACTGATTTTCAACGTTAGGTGACCCAGAAAAGGGGAGGGAAAAAAAAACTCAGAATGATTTTGTATGTTTCCTGCCCCCCCCCCCCCCCCCCCCAAAAAAAAAAAAAAAAGTTCAAACAGTAACAGAGACAGATGTTCAATGCTAGGTGATCCAGAAGTTGTCATGCAGTTACCATGGGAGTGTTGGGAGTTATGTAACCCAGAAAATATTACACAATACGCTGGTGTGATTTTCAATGTGACGAGACTAAAATCAAGGTCAGCCTACAAACAAGAGATATGTTCAATAATAAAGAGACCCAGAAAATATCATACTGTAAATCAGAGTGATGTTCACTGGAAGGATGTTCAACGTGAGCTGACCAAGTAAAGATCATACAGTATCGCAGAGTGGTATTCAACGTTAGGCGACCCAGAAAATATCATACAGCTGCCCGCAGTGATATTCAGTATTAGGTGAACCAGAAAATATCATACAGTATCGCAGAGTGATGTTCAACGTTAGGTGACCCAGAAAATGTCATACAATTGATGTTCAATGCCAGGTGACCCACAAGAGATAATGCATCGTAAAATTCATCATCTGGTGACCCACAAAAGGTCAAGCAGTATCCCAGCGTACTATTCATTATTACGTGAAGCAGGTCAAACAGAAGATCAGGGCGGTATTCAATGTTAGATTAACAAGGGAGGTCACACAATAAACCAGAGTGATATTCCCACAATCCATGTAAGGTGACTCAGAAAATGATGTTACGTGAAACGTGATGTAACGTGAATACGAAAAGGTCATACAATGACCCGGAGTGATGTTCAATGTTGTGTGAACCAGGAAAGGGTCCTACAGTCATCTGGAGAAATGTTCATTGCTAGAAAGCACAGATAAGATGGTAAAATAATCCCAATAATGTTCGACATGAGGCCACATCCCCTCCCGTCCAAGAAAAATCATTCAGTAACCAATGGTCAAGTTCAACATTAAGGTGGCCCAGGAAATGTCGTATAGTACCCCAGAGTTATGGTCAATGTTAGGTGGCCCAGGAAACGTCATACAGTACCCCAGAGTTATGGTCAATGTTAGGTGGCCCAGGAAACGTCATACAGTACCCCAGAGTTATGGTCAATGTTAGGTGGCCCAGGAAATGTCATACAGTACCCCAGAGTTATGGTCAATGTTAGGTGGCCCAGGAAATGTCATATGGTACCCCGGAGTATAGTTAATGTTAGGTGGCCCAGGAAATGTCATACGGTACCCCGGAGTTATAGTCAATGCTAGGTGGCCCAGGAAATGTCATATGGTACCTCAGAGTTATGGTCAATATTAGTTGGCCCAGAAAATGTCATACAGTAGCCCAGCTATATTCAATGTTAGGTGAGCCCCAAAAGGTCGAAGAGTAAGCCAGAGCGCTGTTCAACGTTAAATGACCCGGAAAAGGTCCAATGGTGACTCAGTGTGATGTTGTAATGTTTGATTACTCCAAGAAAGGTCATACAGTGACTCAGGTTGATTTTCAGTATTAGGTGACCCAGAGAAGGACAAAGAAAAACTCTAGAATGATCTTCAATGTTTCATGGCCAATCAGTGACTTAGCCAGATGCTCAATAGCAGTGTGAGGTGACTGCAGGAGGAATTTGAAACAATTTCTTAAAA
>CM065741.1:36668416-36676652 GCA_033310375.1 Conus canariensis | reverse complement strand
GGGGAAATCAAAATGAAGGGAAGAGATTTTTAAACCGCCAAATTCAAAGAGGGGTCAACCCCTTAAAAAAGTTAAAAAGAAAAGCTGCTGGGGCCGGGGGAATAATTGGTGAACTGTATGAAAAAAACAGATATAATTTTTGAACTTCTTTGTTACCTTTTTTAATTTTTTTTTATTAAATAAAGGAATTTACCCTGAATGTTGGACAAAAGTATTTTCTATCCCTGTCCAAAAGGCCCGAGAAAATCCTAACAATTATAAGGGATTTCTTTAAGTAAATGAGCAGCAAATTATCATCTATCTTAACTTTGGCTGCGGGGATAAATTTGAAATAATGAATAAATGGCGAATATCGGGCGGATTTAAAACGCTATGATTCAACTGTTGTTCAATTGTTTATTTTTTGAGCCCTTTTCCCCCAAAAACATTTTTTTTTTAAATCGTAATTATATTTTGCTTTTGTAGCTTTGAAAGGATTGTTTTCAGTGAACAGAACTTTCTCTGGCTTATTCTGTTAAAAGGGGTTCATGATTAGCTGTTTAAATTTTATAATAGCATTTTTCCTGTGTAAAAGCTAACTTCGGGGATGGGGGGAACTAAGATTTTTGTTCAATGACCCCCCAGGTGTAAAAAAAAGGGAATGTATTTATTCCTTTTTGTTTTCTCTTTTCATTCTGGGGTTGACTTTACCAAAATTCTTTTGAACTGGAAAACAAAGGTGCACGTTTTTCCTGTGACTTCAGACTTGTTTACTTTTTTTTTGGCTGAGATGTTTGTTTGATGTCGAAAATTAGGCTTGCAAACTGAATAAATAATTTGTTCGATCTCAACTCACTTCAATTAAAAGTCAAATGTCAGAAAGCAACTTATCGTGTTTAGAATGGGTGGGGATTTAAGAATTAGAAACAAATGGGCTTGCAATGGAGTGGTGATGCCAAGTTGTTAAAAGTTATAAAATATTTAGGAATATATTTTTCACAAAATTTAGCCTTTCCCCTTTTTTTTGAAAGATCTTGTAATGAGCCAAGCGTGCTTACTCGCATTATATGTTAGCTTCAATATTAAAAAAACATTTTAAAAACTATTTTTGAAATTGTTTGACTTGGTACACCCCCATCGCCGGGGGGGGGGGGGGGGGGGCGGAGAGAGAGGGGGAGGGGGGAAAAGAGAGAGAGGGGAAAAGAAAGAGAGAGAGGGGGGGGGGCGGGGGGGGGGGGGGGGGGGGGGGGGGGGGTTTTAAAAAAGGGGGAAAAAAGGGGGGGGGAGTTTTTGAAAAACGACCTAGGGGGGAAACCCCTTTACGCTGATGGGAAAAATTTTACCGGGGTTTTAACGGGGTTTTTTTTTTTAAAAAGATTTTAAAAATTTTTTAAAACATGACATTCAAGGAAAAAATTTTTATAAAAAATTTCTTTGTGTCCCCTTTTAAAAACCGTTTTTGATTTTTTAAAAAAAAAAAAAAAAAAAAAAAAAACCCCCCAAAAACAAAAAAATACCAGATACTTTTTTTTGTCAAGGAAAAATTTTTTTTTTTTAATTTTTTTTTTACAAAAATGCAAAATAAGACTATTAATAAAAAACGTTTTTCCTTTTCACTTTGTATCTTTGTTTTACTTTTTTCACAATCGGATCATCACAATCAAGACAAACACAAAAAAAAAAAAACAATCAGGGTTTGGGGATATTTAAAAAAGGGGTTTCCTAAAAAAGGGGATTTAAAGTTTATATCAAACAGTCCCCCCCAAAAAAAAGTACCCCAAAAGAGTTTTTAAAACCCCCCCTTTTTAAATTCTCCCAAAAGCCTGAGGTACCCCCCCAAAAAAAAAAAAAACCCTTACAAGGCAACAAAAGTGAAAAAGCGCTGTTTCTGATAACGAAGGGATGGGGGAGTTTGAGTTTATGTAAACACTGGAATGCTAGTCGCTCTCCCCCCATCAGAAAAAAAACAAAAAAAAAAGACAAAATTTTTTTTAAGAGGCCCGGGGCTAGAAACCGTTCAGTGGGGGGGAAGACTTTTTACAAATGTATTCGAAAAAAAAACGTAAACGGTTAAAGTAACTTAGTCATATTTTTGTTTTGCAGAACTGCCAGTCGGGGGAAAAGAACAGTTTTTTTGTTTGTTTTCTGTTTTTCATCCTTCAAAATAACACACACAATTGGAGAAACCCCCCCGTGATAAAGGGAAAAATTTGTTTTTTGAGGCTTTTTGATGGGGGAAAAAAAATACGAGTCCCTAGAATGCATGAAAATAAGACGCCGCGATCAAAATGTGCCCATCCAGGGGGGTGACGTCAACCTCCTTTACATTATTCCTGGGGGGTGATTTTTTTAGGGGGAATTACGTGTTCTACCCCCCACTTCATAAATCAAAACCCGGGGCTCAACATTTTCGAACAGATTCCCAAAGGCCAAAAAAAAAAAAAAAAAGATTTTTGTTTTTTGGGTTTTCTCTCTCTCTCTCGCTCTCTTTTTTCTCTCTCTCTGTGACGAGATGAGTGGGTTTTGGTAGGTGGGTCCCCGGGGGGAAGGACTGGGGAAAATTTTTCTCACTGAAAAATTTCTTAAAATTTCACCTACACCCCCCCCTCTTATAGGGGGGGAAAAGGAGCAACTTTCCGGTACTAGTCATCAAAGAAAATTTTTTTTTTTTTCCCGGGGGTTTTTTTTAAAATACTTAACGGGGGCGGGGGAATAGTTTTCCTTGGCCGGTACTCTTATATGTACTTTACTCTGAAGACAGAATTGAAGAGAGAAGTTAAAAAATTCAAAAATTTTATTGAACAAAAGAAATGCACAATTAAGTGGGAATTTAACTCAACTTTTATTGCTTAAATAGGTAAGTTTTTTTAGTCAAGTTAAGGGTGGGTTTTTTTTTTTCATTGGATACCACAATGGGGGCCCCCCTCACTCCCCATTTTAAAATCGTTTGCACCAGGCAGCAAGCTTATTTTCTTTTCGGGGGGGCTGTCTAAATTACATGAATTATCCAAAGAAGGTACTCCCTATACGGGGGGCCCTGTCTTTAAAAATGAGGGAAAAGGGGGGGTGGGGTTTGAGTCCCGGGGGAAGCAACTTAGCTTTGTTTTTGGGGGGTATCCCATCCCCTTTGGGGGTGACTGCCCCACTGGGTAGATTGGTTGGGTGGTGGGCGCCCTGGTGTTTGGGGGAAAATCCCAGCTTTGGTCCCCCCCCCAATGTGGCTGACCAGGAAAAGGGGCCGGATCCCATTCTGCAATAAAGAGAAAATTGGTCTTTTAGGTGGAATTGATGGGGGGTTTGTGAGTGACACATTTACCCTTGTTTATTTCGTACAGGTGGAGACCACCCCCAAAGTTTTTTTCTAGGGGGAGTTTCTGCTTTTAACTATTAATCTCCACTTTTTTTTAAAGGGTAAGGGGAAGCTTACAAAAAGGGGAGGGACAGTAATACAATTTTACATATTTTTAGTCAAACAACCTTCATGTTTCTTATGAATTAAAAAAACACACGATTTGGGGGCACTGGCCCCAAATAAAAAAGTGGTTTTTAAAAAAAAGTCATACAAAAAAATCATTCCAACAATCACCATATTTAAAAATTTTTAGTAGCATTTTTTCCCCCGCACGGGGATCTGTTTTTCCCGATAAAATTAATCAAAAATTTTTTTTTTTAAAAAGCAGAATTCCTTACTGGCAAATCAGGGTAACAAAAAGAACTGATCAGATATTTTAAAAAAAATCAAACCACGGGGAGAGGGTTTTCCCCAAAAGAGGGGAAGCCAACTCCTCACAGAAAACATTCATCCATTTGAAAACCCGTTGCAAAACATTTGACAAATTTTTAAATGTTAATTTCCCCCGCTACATAAAACCAAATAGATTCAAAAGGTAAAACAGAGTTCCAACTCATTTTCGGGGAATAAACAGTGAATGATGGAGATCAACGAGGTTACCGGGTTTTTTTTCCCCACACCTTTCTAGTTGTCTTTTTGTTTCCCCCTTTTTGGGCTGGCCCTACAGGCACCCTTGGGGGGCAGTAAAATTGCACCCCTGTGCGGCTAGTATAAGTATTCTAACTGGGGGAAATTTTAGTTGTGAAACCCCGTCATAAACCCCCAAATCAGGGGTGAAGGGGGGGGATTTTTAATACCAGTCCCCACGGAAACCGTTTGAACCTAATCGGCACATCACTGACTTCAGGGGCCCCGGGTTTTAAATTTTGCTTTCCGTAAGACACAGACATACGGAAAAAACCTCCGTGACCAAATTTTCCCTTTTTCCCGTGCAGGACTGTAGATAAAAGGGGGGGGGGGGGTGAGAGGGTGGGGGGAGGGGAGGCACGGCAGGGGGGTCCCCCTTTTGGGTTTTAGGGGGAATAAGGGGGGCGAGGGTGAAGGGTTTGGTGAAGTAACGCGGGGAAAGGTGGGGGGGGGTGGGGGGGGTTTTAAAAGCCACAATGAAATAAAATTTCATGCACCCGTAGCTTTTCAGAGGGGGGGAAAGGAGAGTAGAAAAAGGGGGGGGGGGGGGGGGGTAGGTCAACAAGAATGCAGGCATCACGCTTTTCCCCCTAAACGCAATTTTTTTTTTTTTTTGTCATAGATCGTGTCCCCGGGGGGGTTTGCTCCGCCCAAAAGCAAAGGGAAAGGGGGGGGGGGGGTTGAGAGGGAGGGGCTAGTTTTAAATCTTTTTTTTTGGGTTTTTGGGGTTTTGGGGGGCCGAGGGGGTGGTTTTGTAAAACATTTTTTTTTTCCCCCTCTCTTCCCTCTCTCCCTTTTTCTCTCTGTGTGTGTTTTGGTGTTGGGGTGGTGTTTGTGTGTGTGTTTTGTCAAGCTTTTCCCAAAAGGGGGTTTTCTTCATTCTCTCAAGACATCCCCGGGCCCCATTTTTGGCCCCCCGAAAAAAAGGGAATATATATTTCACGAATAACTTCCTTGAAAAAAGAAGGAATATATCATTTCACAAAACTAACTCTCCTTTTAGAAGGGAATATATTTTTTCCCCGAATAACTCTCCTTGATAAAAGGGGAAATTTATATTTTTATAAGAAAATCCCCCTTGATAAAAGGGGGAAAGTATATTTCAAAAACTAACTCTCCTTGAAAAAAGGGAAAAAATATCATTTTCAAAACCCTAACCTGGATGAACTGAAGTGGTAGAAGGGATTTTTTGATGTGAATTGGTTTTTTTTTTTGGGGGAGACCAAACGGGTTTTGTCTCCCCCCCCCTTTTTGAAGAAGGGGACGCCCTTGTACAAGCAACACCTGCGGTATTCCCAAAATTTTTCCCCTGCTTATAAAAATTTGGATCGGGCCCAAAAAAACCCTTTTTGTCTTGTCCTACATGAAAAAAAGCTGTCGCAAAATTTTTTCCCCCTTTTGCGGGGACATGCAAAACCTGCAGAGGTGGTGGAAAAAAAAGCCCGTCTACCCAAAAAAAAAAAAGGGGAGGCTGGGGAAAAAAAAGCAGGGAAAAATATTCAAACTGTCGGGGAATTGCTTTACCCCCTGCAGGGTTCCTTATGGGGGGATTTTTTTTTTTTAAAAAACGTTCTTCCGCAAGAGGGGGATGACGGTGACTAGCAAAAAAACGGGATATACACCCCCTGGCCCTTTTTAAAAGTCTGTTGCTAGCAACACCCCTTTGGGTTTTGACCCCCCGGGGTTTTTTTTAATGAGGGGGACCCCAAAAGCTGGTCAACAATATAGATTACTCAGAACTAACACTGACGAGGCCTTGGCGTGTGAAAAAAGACTGAAAGACTGTGTATGAACACCTTTGCCCGAATCAAGTCGGAGGGGACAAAAAAACAACAAACTCTAAAACCCTCCCCTGTCCGGACTATGTGATCCTTAAAAACATTATTTACGGGGGTACCCTTAGTTGTGTTCAACAGGGGAAAAAAACACTTTTTAAAAATCTCAAACCCTTTTTGATCAATGGTTTTACAAAAAGAACAAAAAAGATGCGAAGAGGCAACGCCTTCCTTTTTTTAATTTAAAAATAAAAATTAATGTTGTTTTCTGTTACTAAAACTCACCCTTTTACCTCCCCAACTTTCCGGGCCCCCGTTTTTAACAGCAATACCCGCTGCCCTTAAAAAACAAAAAAAAAAGGAATTTTTCCCCCACGAGTTTATTATTTTTTGACCGTGGATATTGGGTTTTTTTCCCCCCCCAAAGTGCCCTGTTTCTCCCGGCTTGGGACAAAAAACTCTTGTGCCTGGTTTTGAGGGGAACGCCCCTCTTCAAAAGTTTTTGGGGGCTGTTTTTTGGGTAGACGCCATCCGGGTTTTGTCTTGAGCGTCATCATTTAAAATTAAGGGGGGTTATAGCTCCACTGCACTTTTCCCCCTTCTTTGGGGGTTTTGGGGTGTAAGCCCCTTTTCTGCCCAAATTGCTTTTGCTTTTTTAAAAAAATCGTGCTTTTGGGAAAAAAGTGTTCCCCATTTTTTATGGGTGGCCAGACAAACAAGTGTGGCTAGGGGGATTGCTTTTAAAAAACAACTTTTTCTTTTTGCCCTGCCAGAAAATTTTAGTGTTAGTGACCCCTTTTTTTGCCACTGGCATAAAGGATGGGGCAAAGGCCCCGCTGGTGGAAAAACTCCCAGCGTTTTTAAAGTGGGTTTTTGTTTTTCCAAAAAATTTTTTCCCTGAAAAAAACCTTTGTTTGGTGCTCACTGTGGTTTGGTTTAAAAAAACCCCCCTGTGTAATCGTTTTCCCCGCTTTGGGTTTTTTGTTCTTCTGCTGTTGGGGGTTGACTATAAAACCCTCCTTTGGAAAAAAAACTGTCCCCCTTATATGAAGTTGTCAACATTTTTTCAGTTTTTTGTCATCTGTTGGATTTTTGGGGGGGTGAATTGGGGGTTTATGCAGGTTGGAAAAGCCTTTATTTTCTCGGGGGGAAAAAAAAGTGAACTGGGAAATGTTGGAGGGCCTGAGAAACTTTATGGCATTGTCTGGTGTTTATTTTTGGGGGCCCTCGGTGTGTTTTAAACCCCTTTTTTTTCGTAGTGATTTTGATTCTAAAAAAAAGAGAGAGAGAGAGAGGGGGGGGGGGGGAGAGGAAAGGGGAGAGGGGGAGAGGAGAGGTCCCAAGTAAAAAAATTCCTTGACTGGGTCCATAATGACAAAGTACGGGGGCCCCTTCTTCATGTTTTTTTTTTTCATTGGGAAGTTCGAAGGCGAACTGTCTTTTGTTTAGGTAATTTAAATGAATATGATGTTTTTTTGGTCATGTCCCCGTATTCAAGTCAAGCCCCAAAAACCTTTCTGAGGGTTAAGATTAAGTGTAGAGCTCTTTTTTTTTTTTTTTTTTTTTTTACAACCAACATATTCAACAATTATTCTAAAAAAAAAAGCTTTTGTGGAGAGAAAATACTGATATGTTTTACGTACTTTTATTGGGGGTCCATAGTAAAACGTTTTAAACATTTCCTGTGGAGCTGATGGAGGGAGTTCGAACCCCATAGGGGTTTTGGTATTTTCGTTGAAAATCTCTCCGTCCCCCCAGCAGAATGGATACCCATTCTTTTAGGGAGGTAAAGGCGTTGACAGGAAGGGAAATGGACTCCCCTTTCCATCACTCATTTCCTAACAATGGTAAACTCTGACAGTTCACTGCCCCTTGGCAACAGGATCTTAGAATTTATTTTTCAACTGCAATGATTTTTCTGTTTTGGGGTTTCAGGAACAAAAAACGAAAAGGGAAAAAGAGGGCGGGCTTCCCCACTGTGGAACGACGGGGCTTTCTCTCCATGCTGAAGACAGGGCCAAGAGGAATGAAGCATTTCGTTGCAGAGAGTTTTACAGGGGAAAATTTTCTGTGAATGTTGTAAAAATCACTGCACGATAAAAAAAATTTTTCCGAGTATGTTCCCCACTCACTGAATCGTCCCATTTTAATAAAGCCTGTTGCCTAAAGAAGACGGTTTCATGGCAATACCATGAATGGAGTCTAATATACTTTACTTGTTGTAACTAAGATCTAATCACCCCTTTCGGCGTGTTTCACTAATCTTTATGATCAACTTTTTGAGCAGTGTGTGGGGTGTAGAAATAAAAGTTGATGATGAAACCAAGACCTGGGTCTGACTTTTTTTCCTTTGTCTGGCTTAGAACGGGGACTGCAGGATTCAGCTGAAAAGATCTCGGGTGTCATTTGTGTGCTACAACACTGAAATGACACATTTGTGCAGTTTTTCAATCTTTCTCTGGAATTAATTAGTGTGTGTGTGTTTTTTTGTGGTGTGTGTGTG
>CM065741.1:36645916-36663416 GCA_033310375.1 Conus canariensis | reverse complement strand
CGCTCTACCAACTGAGCTATTCCGGCCCCGGCATGGGAGTATTAGAAAGAAGAGGGCATGACGGCAGGCTACGGCAGTCATTTCCTTGCTCCAATCACAGAGAAGGCGCCAGGCAGAGCGAGGCAGAGTGAGGACGATCCACTCTCAGCATAGCGGGGGAAAGACAGACAGCTCCTGCAACAAAATCTGAACTTATACAGTAACCCAGAGTGAGATTCAATGTTAGATAATCCTGAAGAGGTGATTGAGGTAGCCGAGTTGATGTTGATCGTTGGAAAACCAAGGAAAGGCATACCTATACCCAGCGTAATGTTGCATGCGATTCGATTCAGATATTATCACCAAAAGAATGATGTTTGATGTTAGGTGACCCAGAAAATATCATCACCAAGAGAGAAATCCATTATTAAGTGCCACAGAAAAAAAGACCTACTGGGACCCTGACTGATGTTAAACTTCAGGTGACCCAGACAAGTCAAACAGCAGACCGGACTGATGTCAATGTAAGATGACCCTGAAAAGTCCTATAGTTATCCATGGTGACGTTAAATGTTAGTGGGGGGGGGGGGGGGGGTCAGAAAAGGTCGCACAATAACCCGAACTGATGCTTAATGTTAGGTGACCTGTAAACTATCGTACAGTGATGCTCAATGATAGGTTTTTTTCAGAAAAAAGATTGCACAGTAAGTCAAACTGATGCTCAATGGTAGGAGACCCAGAGAAGGTCGTAGAATAACCCACAGTGATGTTCTATATTAGGTGACCCAAGAGAGACCATACACTAATCCACAGTGAATTTCAATGTCGGGTGATTCAGACAGGCCATACAGTAACGCAAGATGATGTTACGCGAATAAAAAAAAAAGAAGAAAAAAAGTCATACAATGACCCGAGGTCATGTTCAGTGTTCTGTGACCCATAAAAGGTCACACAATGACCCGAGGTCATGTTCAATGTTATGTGACCCACAAAAGGTCATACAATGACCTGAAGTCATGTTCAGTGTTACCTGACCCACAAAAGGTCATACAATGACCCGAGGTCATGTTCAGTGTTACCTGACCCACAAAAGGTCATACAATGACCCGAGGTCATGTTCAATGTTATGTGACCCACAAAAGGTCATACAATGACCCGAAGTCATGTTCAGTGTTACCTGACCCACAAAAGATCATACAATGACCCGAGGTCATGTTCAATGTTATGTGACCCACAAAAGGTCATACAATGACCCGAAGTCATGTTCAGTGTTACCTGACCCACAAAAGGTTATACAATGACCCGAAGTCATGTTCAGTGTTACCTGACCCACAAAAGGTCATACAATGACCCGAAGTCATGTTCAGTGTTATCTGACCCACAAAAGGTCATACAATGACCCGAAGTCATGTTCAGTGTTATCTGACCCACAAAAGGTCATACAATGACCCGAGGTCATGTTCAATGTTATGTGACCCACAAAAGGTCATACAATGAACCGAAGTCATGTTCAGTGTTACCTGACCCACAAAAGGTCATACAATGACCCGAAGTCATGTTTAATGTTATGTGACCTACAAAAGGTCATACAATGACCCGAAGTCATGTTCAGTGTTACCTGACCCACAAAGGGTCATACAATGACCCGAAGTCATGTTCGGTGTTACCTGACCCACAAAAGGTCATACAATGACCCGGGATGATGTTCAAAATTATGTGAAGCAGGAAAAGGTTATACAGTCATCTGGAGTAATGTTCATTGCTAGAAAATGCAGAAAAGGTGGTAAAATAATCCCAATAAATGTTCAACATAAGATGACCCCCCCCCCCAACTCTCCCCTACCAAAACCTCATACAATAGCCAATGGTGATGTTCAATATTAGGTGGCCCAGGAAGTGTCAAATGGTACTCCAGAGTTATGGTCAATGTTAGGTAGCCCAGAAATGTCATACGGTACCCCAGGGTTATGGTCAATGTTAGGTGACCCCCCAGAAAAAGTCCAGCAGGAACGCAGAGTGCTGGTCAATATCAAATGACTCAGAAAAGGTACAATCGTGACCCAGGGTGATGTTTAAGGCTTGATTATTCCCAGAAGGTTCAGTGACTGATTTTCAACGTTAGGTGACCCAGAAAAGGGGAGGGAAAAAAAAACTCAGAATGATTTTGTATGTTTCCTGCCCCCCCCCCCCCCCCCCCCCAAAAAAAAAAAAAAAAGTTCAAACAGTAACAGAGACAGATGTTCAATGCTAGGTGATCCAGAAGTTGTCATGCAGTTACCATGGGAGGTGTTGGGAGTTATGTAACCCAGAAAATATTACACAATACGCTGGTGTGATTTTCAATGTGACGAGACTAAAATCAAGGTCAGCCTACAAACAAGAGATATGTTCAATAATAAAGAGACCCAGAAAATATCATACTGTAAATCAGAGTGATGTTCACTGGAAGGATGTTCAACGTGAGCTGACCAAGTAAAGATCATACAGTATCGCAGAGTGATATTCAACGTTAGGCGACCCAGAAAATATCATACAGCTGCCCGCAGTGATATTCAGTATTAGGTGAACCAGAAAATATCATACAGTATCGCAGAGTGATGTTCAACGTTAGGTGACCCAGAAAATGTCATACAATTGATGTTCAATGCCAGGTGACCCACAAGAGATAATGCATCGTAAAATTCATCATCTGGTGACCCACAAAAGGTCAAGCAGTATCCCAGCGTACTATTCATTATTACGTGAAGCAGGTCAAACAGAAGATCAGGGCGGTATTCAATGTTAGATTAACAAGGGAGGTCACACAATAAACCAGAGTGATATTCCCACAATCCATGTAAGGTGACTCAGAAAATGATGTTACGTGAAACGTGATGTAACGTGAATACGAAAAGGTCATACAATGACCCGGAGTGATGTTCAATGTTGTGTGAACCAGGAAAGGGTCCTACAGTCATCTGGAGAAATGTTCATTGCTAGAAAGCACAGATAAGATGGTAAAATAATCCCAATAATGTTCGACATGAGGCCACATCCCCTCCCGTCCAAGAAAAATCATTCAGTAACCAATGGTCAAGTTCAACATTAGGTGGCCCAGGAAATGTCGTATAGTACCCCAGAGTTATGGTCAATGTTAGGTGGCCCAGGAAACGTCATACAGTACCCCAGAGTTATGGTCAATGTTAGGTGGCACAGGAAACGTCATACAGTACCCCAGAGTTATGGTCAATGTTAGGTGGCCCAGGAAATGTCATACAGTACCCCAGAGTTATGGTCAATGTTAGGTGGCCCAGGAAATGTCATATGGTACCCCGGAGTATAGTTAATGTTAGGTGGCCCAGGAAATGTCATACGGTACCCCGGAGTTATAGTCAATGCTAGGTGGCCCAGGAAATGTCATATGGTACCTCAGAGTTATGGTCAATATTAGTTGGCCCAGAAAATGTCATACAGTAGCCCAGCTATATTCAATGTTAGGTGAGCCCCAAAAGGTCGAAGAGTAAGCCAGAGCGCTGTTCAACGTTAAATGACCCGGAAAAGGTCCAATGGTGACTCAGTGTGATGTTGTAATGTTTGATTACTCCAAGAAAGGTCATACAGTGACTCAGGTTGATTTTCAGTATTAGGTGACCCAGAGAAGGACAAAGAAAAACTCTAGAATGATCTTCAATGTTTCATGGCCAATCAGTGACTTAGCCAGATGCTCAATAGCAGTGTGAGGTGACTGCAGGAGGAATTTGAAACAATTTCTTAAAAGAAAATCACAGTTCGTCCTGCAGATAACAAAGACAAACAAATTACAAAACAAAACACGAAGCGTTTCGACCTTTTACGCCTTCTTCAAGCAAGATAAACAACATTCAAGACAATGAAAACGCAAGATGGGCGAGAAGATGAGTGATTGCTCGTTCTTCCTTTTCATTGTCCAGAATGTTGTTTATCTGCCTGAAGAAGACCTAAGAGGTCGAAACGCGTCGTGTTTTGTCTTGTAATTTATTTTTGTCCCTGTAATCTGGCGGATTAACTATAATTTCTTTTCAAAACAAATGTTCAAAATGTTAGGTAATCCAGAAATAGTCATGAAGTCACCATGGGAGATGTTGGGTGTTAGATAACCCAGAATATTATTACACAATACGTTAGTGAGTTTTTCAATGTAAGGACTCTAGAAATAAATGTCTGACTAAAACCAAGAAAGACGTTCAACCAAAATATTGTTACACGCACGATACGCTGGCGAGATTTTTCCATGCAAAGAGACTAGAAACAAAAAGGAAGGTCAGACAACAACCAAGAGAGATTTTCAACCTGAATATTGTTGCATAATACGCTGGTGCAATGTTCAATGTAAGGAGACTATATAAAAATAAAAAATAAAAAAAAAGTCAGACTGCAACCAGGAGAGGTGCTGAATACTAAAGAAACCCAGAAAAGGTCATACTGTAACTCTGAGTGATGTTTACCATAAGGATGTTCGACGTAAAGTGGGGGCCGGAATAGCTCAGTTGGTAGAGCGCCGGACTCATGATCCTGGGGTTGCGGGTTCGAATTTCGGTACAGGGGGATTTTTCCCTCGGAGTTAACATTGGTTCTGACTCCATTCCCCATACAGTCTTTCGAATGAGACTATAAACCGAGGTTCCGTATGTGAACGCACGCACAGCATCTTGCACACATGTAAAATCCTATCACCAACTTTCGGAAGAGAAGGCCAGTTTGGCCGTTGGTATGGATGACACGTTACACATAGCATGCACCTTCCCCGAAGATGGAGTATGGCTGCCTTAATGGCAGGATAAAAAACGGTCATACACACAAAACTCTACCGCCTGCCTATACGGGCAGTGTCCGCAGGAGTATCAGCCTGCGTACGCAGAAAGAAAGAAAAGAAAAGACGTAAAGTGACCTGGAAAAGATCACACAGTAATCCAGAGTGATTTTCAATGTGATGAGACATAGTAGGTGTCATGCAGTAAGCTGGGATCATGTTCAATGTCAGGTTAACCAGAAAATGTCATACGTTTTTTTCATATATTCAGCACATTCCGGTACACATTTGTCAAACAAATTTAGTGTTTTATGTATATCAGTATCTATTAAACTTATCTCAATGTAATTTTTTTTTTTTTACTCGCTTTTTCGTTACATAAGAAATCACAAAACAAAGAAGCACATTGATCATTCCACACTTTCTTTTTCTCTATACCTTCGTTTTTTTATGTATCATATTTTATTTCATTTTTTGTGCTAGTGTCCACTAAGTCTCCACAAAAGAAACGAACATGAAGTGACACAGGAAAATGATCAGAATATATGTTCTGTAACTGTACTTTATACAAACATCACATAAAAGAGCAAAAAGTTCATTTGCCAATTTTGAGTAAGCATTCACACCGCTTCGACAGTCAGAAACATACGTATAACAACCTTTTAGGTAGCCTATACCTACGTCTGCACCATTTAGGATGCCTATATTGAAAACAGTGCACATGTTTAATAGCAGTTTCCCGTAATGGTTTAGATCTTTATCTTGAGAGCATCGAAAAATGCTAAGAGACAGGCTATCGTGCCGTCTATAAAAAGAAAAAAGAATAAACTCGGGAAAATTCCTGAGAGATATCAGAAGTTCTACCATTTAAGTCACCATTCAAAAATACTTTGAAATGATTTATTATCAAAAGGTCAGTTAGACATTCTTCCACTGAATTAATACATCAAAAGAGACATAAAAAGGAGGTTCTTCGGATAGAATATACGAGCAAACATGCAAAACATCCCCTTCTATTCCGAACAAAGTTTTGGCAGTCAAGAACACAATCCAATTTGGATTGTTTACGTGAATAAATCTAACAAAGGGAATAAATTCGTTTTCCACTACACAGATCACACCTCAAGATTGTTTCCCTTGTCTTGTGAATTTAATTGCAGACTTGCAAAATATTTTGTGCCCGATAAAAAATATTTTAAAAAAATTATCACAACATTATTCCATAAATAATTCAGTTCAAACTGACAAAGGAATGTAATAAAACCGGAATCAACAGGTTTTGATATTAAACCGTCAGCCTTCCATGTCAAGAAAGCAAAAGGTTTATGAAGAGAAGACATCGCGTACTTTGTGTATTTACACGTGCAACCAGCCGGCAGCTCTGCCAAACAGGTCTGACACAACGAACAGTTCTTAAAACAGTTTAAGTACTATATTCGCCAAACATTTAAAACAAACAAACAAAAACGAATCACAAAACAAAACACGACGCGTTTCGACCTTTTAGGTCTTCTTCAGGCAAGATAAACAACACTCGGGGACAACGAAAATGAAGAACGAGCAATCACTTATCTTATCAAATTCGGCGCAAGATGGGCGTTGAATGATTCATGCTAAATTTGGATTGAATACCTTGTGGAGCTATTCCAGATACAGGTTTGTTGTTGTTGTTGTTGTTGTTTTTGCACGAACATTCCATTATTTGAGAGCATATCCCTTAGTGTAAGAACTTCAACTTGAATATAATCCAAATCTGTAAGGCTCGGGGATTTCAGGATAACTGCTTTAGGGACACACTTGTACATGTTCATTGACGGTTCCATTGAATTTATGCTGCCTGAGTCAAACAGTTTCGCACAGTAATTGAATGAAGAGAGTATGAATGCATTCAGGAATAATTTTCTGGCATTAAAGTTGAAAAAATGCTTTATCCTGCATAATATAAGGATTTGTCTGGATTCTCTTCTGCATGATGTTTTGATGTGAGCAAGTCCATGAAAAAGATTGTTGTCAATTATTATGCATTGTACACGATGACCAGCGACTTCTTCAATTCTTACATTGTCGACAAAAACAGAAGGTAACTGTTTCGTGTTTCGCCATTTTTGACGGGCTGTAATGAGTATAATGCTGGTTTGGCTGGGGTTTAGTTACATATGATTCACATGGCACCATTCACTTAAGATGTCTACAGACTTTTGTAATGAGGCACACACTGAAATAAGGTTAGAGCTGTTTGTGTAGATCATCGTGTCATCACAAAAACGTTCACAATAGTCTTTAATATGAAGAGATAGACGGCAACCTAAAACTGAGCCCTGGGGTACTCCATGTTTGACAGGTAATATATTGGATGTTGAGCAATTTAGACAAACATATTGTTAACGACTGTCTAGGGATGATGAAACTCCGGCGCATTTCGTGTTATGCCATACAATGGTTTTTTATTTATCTTTTTTTCTTTCTTGCATAATGACGTGTGGTCTATGACATCAAAAGCCATTGCAACATCAACAAACAACGCATCCACAAGAAAAAAAAATTCATGTTTATCAATATTCATTTGTCAGTACTCATACGAAAAAAACAGGTTGCACATTGAAAAAAAGATCTACATGTATAAGAGCACGTGCTTGTGCCTCTCTATTACTTCCCTATAATACCGAAAGAACAGGCGTGAGCCAGTCTTCAAATTGTCCTTACCATCCGCCTAGAGTCTGTTATGCGCTTTCAAGAGACTGTGAGAAGCAAAAGTAAGGATTAATTGGGGGGGGGGGGGGGGGGGGGGGTGAAGGAAATTCACTCAATAAGATGGTTGATGGAGAGTGTATTCAGTTGAACACACATCAAGAACACTTCTTCCCGAGGGAAATGAGAAACTGTCTTACGTTTTCTTCAGCGATATAAATAATATAGTTTACAACTGCTCTTTCCTTCTTCAGCTGCTTCACATCTTGGTCGGCAGTTAGGGGAGAGAGAGAGAGAGAGAGAGAGAGAGAGAGAGAGAGAGAGAGAGAGAGAGAGAGAGAGAGAGAGATTAATTGATTGAACATCTTTATTTCCTAGGGTAACAGATAAGCAAGAGAATGTTTTTTGTTTTTTGTTTTTTTGTTTTTTGTTTTGTTTTTGTTTTTCAATCTGGTCCTTGTCCCAGTTCAGGGTCTAAGGATATCAATGCGGAACAACTATTACACAATATAAAACTAATTTAAACAAGAAGAGTGGTGATTCATATTAGTATTAAAGAAAAAAAAAGAAAAGACAAAAAAGGAACACACTGAAATATTTGTCCACACACACACACACACACACACACACACACACACACACACACACACACACACACACATGTAGAATGTATTATTCCTACACCGAAAGAAGATATAGAAGCAGCTTACACCAAAGTAGTATTACCAGCATAGCCTGAGGAGGTAACTCTTAATACACGAGTCAACCATGTTCAAGTATACCAGCATATGGTCATTTTCAAGACCATTGTTAGAAGAAGAAGAAGAAGAAGAAGAAGAAGAAGAAGAAGAAGAAGAAGAAGAAGAAGAAGAAGCCAGACTTGTTTGCAAGCAAGGCGGAGTGGAATAAGAGACAAAGTTGTTGCTGAGAGAGAGAGAGAGAGAGAGAGAGAGAGAGAGAGAGAGAGAGAGAGAGAGAGAGAGAGAGGAGAGAGAGAGAGAGAGAGAGAGATGCCTTCATATTCTGAAAAAGACAACAACAACAAAAAAGAAATAAAAATATAAAATGCAATCAGAGATAAAGATAGAAAGCTAAAAGCGAAAGTGTGAAGGAATCGAGGGAAGCAGAAGAGGAAGAAGAGAAAAAAAAAAAAAAAACCCTTCCTCTATCCTCCCTCCCCTGAAAAAAGGGGAAAACGGGGAGGGGGGGGGGGGCGTTGGGGGGGGGGGGGCGTTGGGGGGGGGGGGGAGATTTCTTTATTTAGGCAGTACGCTGTTTTGCACAGATACATTGCATGAGTACATTATAAATCTTTCACATATTGACTTACCGACATTTGTATGCACTGGCATAGTGTGTCCAATCATTTACAATCACTTTGGGAAAACTGTATGTTGGCGATGATATAGTAACAGCGTACATGTGGATTCCCACCGATGACATAATTTTTCTGCTTATCAACGTAATCAGTGAGTCTGCAAATTATGTAAACAATCTTTTTCTGTAAGATTCTGAACTTCGATGGCATTTAATATCAGTTGGTATTGAGTGCCAGAGAAGAGGATCAGAATAAAGACTTGTTTTAAATAGGTCGGTTCGAGGTATGGGAACCTGGAGTCTTGTAGAATTTCTAGAATTCACGTTAAATTTGGATCGAATAGTTTGTGGGGCTAATCCAGATTATAAAAAAAAAGAAGAAAGAATTGCATGAACGTTCCTTTATTGATAGTAATCATCTTTTAATGGTAGGTCTCCACCTTGAACATAATCTGATTCTGTAAGCCTTGAGGATTTCAGGAGAACTGTTTTAAGGGCACGTTTATACATGCTAATTGAAGGTTTCATTGAGTTACCGCTGCCGAGTCAAATAGCGTCGAACAGTAATTGATTGAAGAGAGTACGTATGCATTCAGGAATAATTTTCTGGCCTCAAAATTCAGAAAGTGCTTAATCCGGCATCATCATCATCATCATCATCATCATCATCATCATCATCATCATCATCATCATTCTCTTGCCCATGATGGGCGTAGAGGAGAGATGAGAGACACTCTCGAAGCCAGGCGCCGCCATCCGGCCCTGTCCTCTGCCTGTCGCATCAGCGTGGGGCCATCCATCCTGGTCCATTCTTTGATGTTGTCCATCCAGCATTTGGCTTGTCGTCCCCTTCGTCTGCCGCCTTCCAGCGTGCCCTGGAGGACTGTTTTGGGCAGTGAGTTGTGGCGTATGACATGGCCGAACCACGACAGCTTCCTCTTCTTGACTATTGCCAAGAGGGGTTCTTGGGGGCCTGCAAGTGATGTTATTTGGCTCCTCACAAGGTCGTTCGTCTTCCGGTCTTGCCAAGGGATCCCGAGCAAGCGCCTGAAGCATTTAGTTTCAAACGTCTGGATTCTCTTGGTGGTCTCTGCTGTCATGGTCCAGCTTTCGCAGCCATACAGCAGGATGGACAGCACCAGGGATTTGTACAGCTTCATCTTCGTAGGAAAGCTGATCTCCCTGCTCTTCCAGATCTTGTTTAGCTTTGCCATTGCTGCTGTTGCGATCGCTAGTCTGGTCTTGATTTCTGTTGTAGAGCGACCGTCTTTGGTAAGAGTGGCGCCAAGGTATTTGAAAGCGTCCGCTTCTTCAAGCTGTTGCCCGTTCATGTAGATTTCAGCATGGGTGTTGGTTGTGTTGTTGACCAGGACTTTGCTTTTTTCTGTGCTCACTTCCATTCCGTATGCACCTGCCCTTTCTTCCAGTCTCTTTGTCAGGTCTTGTAGTTCTTCGTTGCTGCCACCCATCAGGTCGATGTCATCTGCGAACCTCAGATTATTGATGGTTCTTCCTCCGATGGAGACAGTGGAGTGTGTACCGGATCGGCCGGGGTCCGGGTTACCAACGACCGCGCTTCCCACTGACAAGCACCAGGGTGGAAGTGAAAAGTCAGCTACTGGGGCAAAGACATCATACAAGCCGCCAACTGAGAAAATTACCATTGGGACCTGGAATGTTCGTACACTCCATCAGTGCGGCAAAGTAAAAGAACTAGAGCACGAGCTGAGACGCTACCAATGGGACATTGTGGGTATGTCGAAGTAAGATGGACAGGCTTTGGTAATCCGGCATAACTGTTTTTATTTGTCTGGATACTGTTTTGCATAATGTTTTGATATGAGCTGTCCATGAAAGATTGTGGTCTATGAGTGTTCCGAGAACACGGTGATTGTCCACTTCTTTGATTCGCTTACATCGTTGACACAGAGATAAATTGTTTTACGTTTTGCCTTACTTGACGGGTCGTTATGAGTATGACTTTAGTCTTACTGGGATTTAAAGACATGATTATCACTGCACCATTCGCTAGAGAGAGAGAGAGAGAGAGAGAGAGAGAGAGAGAGAGAGAAGAGAGAGAGAGAGAGGAGAGAGAGAGAGAGAGGAGCATCATTATTGTCGTCAACAACGTTGTTCTCACGATGATGAAAACTTTACCTGTTATTGCACTAAATTTGTATAAAGAGACACATTTACCCGCCAAGGACAAAGCACACGTGTTTACACACATTCTAATGACGTAACACTTACTGGTACCTTTTTCGCCGACATCCACGCTGAGGCGAGGGTTGTTCAGTTGATCAGAGATCGATATGTGCAGTTGGAAATTAATCTGAACCACACAAATAAGATATTAGAAGACGACTCAGTGTTTCTCGCAGCTGTCGACATCTGCGATCAATACACACAGGTAAGCGAGCACTATGTGCTAGTCGGTTGTGTCGATCAATTCAATCCATGTTTTTTTTTCTATTGAAGTTCGTGTTCTTTTGTTCTCCCAGTAGCGGATCCTATTGCTCCGTGCTCAGCAATTTTGTTTCAGATCATTCCCAGGTGTACAGAATGTATGTGTATGTGTCATCCATACCATCCGGGCATACGGGGAGGGGGGGGGGGGGGGGGGGGGGGGGGGGGGGGGGGCGCTATTTTTCCGAACACGTGTGGGTTTTGCGAGCGATGGCAGCCGAACCTGGGTCATCATTCGAATGCCCGTTTTTATGGATTTGAGTCAGAGCAAAATTAATGTTGACTCCGAGGATCACGAGTGTGACGCCTTGTTGACCCAACTATTCAGCCCAACACATTCAACACGATCCACATCTCTCTCTCTCTCTCTCTCTCTCTCTCTCCTCTCTCTCTCTCTCTCTCTCTCTCTCTTCCTCTCCCACCCCCCCCCCTTTCTCTTTCTTTCTCTCTCTCACTCTCTCACTCACTTGAAACAGCATACCTCTGTGACTTAAACATTTCCCCATTTCACTTAACTTATAATTACTCAGACGTCAATGATGCACTGTCCTTCTGGTACCAAACATTCCTCACCATCATAAATAAACATGCGCTGTTACATCAAAAAAGAGTTAGGCATCCGCAGATGAACCTGTGGTTAACACCAGAATTGCTGCAAGAAATGGTTCTATGTGACCAACTCAAGGCAGCAAATTTGTTTGACAAATACAAAGAGTAGAGAAACTTTGTTTCAAATGAAGTTGAAAAAGCCAAACGAGACTACTTCAGTCAAATGATAACGGATGCAAAATCCGCAGTGCCAATGTGGAGGGCAATAAACACTATTGTATGCAACAAGCGTACAGATTCACAAAATTCAAGCACAAACATCACCCCGGACAAATTTAATACCCCCTTTCTGTCATTATTAGATCTATACCCTTACTCATGCTTCACAGTCTATAAGAGCACCAAATGAATATACATGCCTGACTTCCCTAATATCATTTTGCAAACAAAAACTTGGATCCAGTAACTCAACTAAAATTCCCCTTCTTGCTGTACATGAAGTAGGAATGCACATAGCTCAATTAAAGAATAAAAAAATCCATGGGTCCTGATAACATACCCGCATTTCTTCTCAAACTCACTCTACCTTACATTGTTGAGTCTCTTACATACATATAATTTATCCATTGAAACTAATGTTTTCCCTCAGGCGTTCAAAAACGCCAAAGTGATCCCCCTTCCAAAATCAAATGATTTGTCGGATCCAAATAATTTCAGACCTATATCCTATATAGATATATACTATCTATTCTGTCCAAACCCCTTGAAAGACACATACACACACACATATCTCAGTTCATGGAGAAAAACAAACTATTTCACCCACTCCAATCTGGATTCCGATCTAATCATTCCTGCCACACAGCATTATCACGAATGTGTGACTCATGGCTTTCAAATATGAACCAACCACAAATGACAGGGTTTGTCTTTCTTGACTTCAAAAAGGCGTTTGATCTTGTTGATCATTCCATTCTTCTAAAGAAACTATCTGTCTACTTGAACCATACTCCGACAGTCTCATTATTCCAATCATACTTGAACGATAAGACTCAGTATGTGGTGCTTAATGGCAAAACCTCCGCTTCAGACTTTGTCGGAAATGGGAGTCCCACAGGGCTCAGTACTAGGCCCCCTACTATTCTGCATCTTCATCAGTGATTTACCATTGTCCATATCAGATGAAAAGGTCACGACACATTTATTTGCTGATGACTCGTCACTCCAAACGAATGGTAGTGATCTACAGATAATAGAAACTTCTCTCCAGGAAAGTCTAAACGGTGTTTCAGACTGGTGTCATTCAAACTCAATGGTCATACACCCAGCCAAAACCAAATCTATGATTATAGCTACCCACCAAAAACACCAGTTGACTCCTCTTTGCCTAAAACTTCAGTTGAATGGCATTTCTATCGAGCAGGTAGATGAGCATCGTGTTTTAGGGGTAACGATAGATAAAGAATTGAAATGGCAATCTCATCTCAATAACGTATGCAAGGTAGTCTCAAAACACCTTTTCCTGTTATCTCAATTAAAGCGCTACGTCAAAAGTAATGTGCTTAAACTTTTCTTTAATGTACACATAATGCCATGTATCAATTACGCTTCAACAGTGTGGGACAGAAGTTTTGACGTCCACAAAGAAAGGCTGAATTCCCTCCATAGACGTGCAGCAAAGCTACTCCATCCAGCTTATCTCTAACAACAGACGAAAAACTAAAAGCGCTGAACATACTTCCTCTGAATAGGCAGTTGGAATTCAACAAGGCATCATTTATGTTTACAATCTTGACAGATACTATGCCATGTTATATCAATGCCCTTTTTACAAGATCGAACAGCTTTTCT
Source organism: Conus canariensis (assembly GCA_033310375.1). Taxonomy (NCBI): domain Eukaryota; kingdom Metazoa; phylum Mollusca; class Gastropoda; order Neogastropoda; family Conidae; genus Conus; species Conus canariensis. The sequence goes on along the minus strand of CM065741.1, from coordinate 36,649,798 downwards.
GGCTCGACGAAATTCCTTCTTCCCTACCCATGCCTTGATCTAGATACAAAACAAGCCTAGCTTACTCTGGACCATATGTCTGGAACTCACTTCCACCGAATCTACAAAACATGAATACTTTAAAACTTTTCAAGGAACATTTGCATTTATAAACATTTTACATCTCAGTAATTTAATTATTTGATTACAATGATTAGCACCCATTCACAAAGTCTTCTGTGAACCATACTTTGAATAAATCGTCTAAACATAAAACCTACTCCGTTAAAATCGCTCATCCCCACTCCCACTCTGTCTACCATCCCTTTTCTCCACCCCCTACCTACCATTCTCTCTTCCCCACCCTCCTCTGACCTCTCTCTCTGTAGTTTTGTTTGTTTGTTTGTAAGTTTCCGTCTGTTTTACCATCCCCCATCTCATTAGTACTTTTATGAATAGTTTGCTTATCATTGTAGAATTAGATTACCATGTTGCTATGTTGAATTGTCAGTATGAATGATATGTGTTGAAATAATGTATGCATGACAAGGACAGATTGTAATGTAAGACTAGGCTTTGGCCTAAAATCTTCATCCATGTGTGTTAAAGATCAATCAATCAGTCAATCAATCTCTCTCTCTCCTTTTTCTCTCTTCCTCCCCCCCCCCCATTTCTCTCTCTCTTTCTCTCTCTCTCTCTACCCCCCCCCCCCCCCTCAGAAAACACAATAGAGATATTCAACACCAGGTTCACCTCCCCCCCCCCCCCTCCCCCTCAGAAAACACAATAGAGATATTCAACCACAATTCTCAGGGATTTCCGTTATCTTTCCAAGTTACACCCCCCCCCCCACCCACCCCCAAAGAATGTTGTAGGCGGTCATTGCGTATTAGATGTAATGATTTAATTAAGCTTGGACAGCAAACTGGGCCAGGCAAATGGGTGCAACCAAATGGGAAGCTTCATCATTGCAGGCCATAACATTCAAGGACTGCGAATGGAACAGTCCACTTTCCCACATCATTGCAGGCCATAACATTCAAGGACTGCGAATGGAACAGTCCACTTTCCCACATCATTGCAGGCCATAACATTCAAGGACTGCGAATGGAACAGTCCACTTTCCCACATTATTGCAGGCCATAACATTAAAGGACTGCGAATGGAACAGTCCACTTTCCCACATCATTGCAGTCTATATCATTCAAGGACTGTGAATGGAACAGTCCACTTTCCCACATCATTGCAGTCTATATCATTCAAGGACTGCGAATGGAACAGTCCACTTTCCCACATCATTGCAGTCTATATCATTCAAGGACTGCGAATGGAACAGTCCACTTTCCCACATCATTGCAGTCTATATATCATTCAAGTACTGCAAATGGAACAGCCCACTTTCCCACATCATTGCAGTCTATATCATTCAAGGACTGCGAATGGAACAGTCCACTTTCCCACATCATTGCAGTCTATATCATTCAAGTACTGCAAATGGAACAGCCCACTTTCCCACATCATAGCAGTCTATGTCATTCAAGGACTGTGAATGGAACAGTCCACTTTCCCACATCATTGCAGGCCATAACATTTAAGGACTGTGAATGGAACAGTCCACTTTCTCACATCATTGCAGTCTATATCATTCAAGGACTGCGAATGGAACAGTCCACTTTCCCACATCATTGCAGTCTATATATCATTCAAGTACTGCAAATGGAACAGCCCACTTTCCCACATCATTGCAGTCTATATCATTCAAGGACTGTGAATGGAACAGTCCACTTTCCCACATCATTGCAGTCTATATCATTCAAGTACTGCAAATGGAACAGCCCACTTTCCCACATCATAGCAGTCTATGTCATTCAAGGACTGTGAATGGAACAGTCCACTTTCCCACATCATTGCAGGCCATAACATTTAAGGACTGTGAATGGAACAGTCCACTTTCTCACATCATTGCAGTCTATATCATTCAAGGACTGCGAATGGACCAGTCCACTTTCCTACATCATTGCAGGCCATAACATTCAAGGACTGCGAATGGAACAGTCCACTTTCCTACATCATTGCAGTCTATATTATTCAAAATCTGCGAATGGAACAGTCCACTTTCTGACATCATTGCAGGCCATAACATTCAAGTACTGCGAATGGAACAGTCCACTTTCCCACATCATTGCAGGCCATACAACTCAAGTACTGCAAATGGACCAGTCCACTTTCCCATATTATTGCAGTCCATAACATTCAAGTACTGCAAATGGGCCAGTCCACTTTCCCATATTATTGCAGTCCATAACATTCAAGTACTGCAAATGGACCAGTCCACTTTCCCATATCGTTGCAGTCCATAACATTCAAGTACTGCAAATGGACCAGTCCACTTTCCCATATCGTTGCAGTCCATAACATTCAAGTACTGCAAATGGACCAGTCCACTTTCCCATATCGTTGCAGTCCATAACATTCAAGTACTGCAAATGGACCAGTCCACTTTCCCATATCGTTGCAGTCCATAACATTCAAGTACTGCAAATGGACCAGTCCACTTTCCCATATCGTTGCAGTCCATAACATTCAAGTACTGCAAATGGACCAGTCCACTTTCCCATCACCAGCATCTGGTCAAATGACAATTAAACTGGTATGCAGCACCAGTGGCTGATGTTTTCATCGCCATTTCATTACCTGAACAGATAAAATACCATTAATCGCCCTGTTAAAACAAATCCTGTATAAGGGGGAGAATCACTCCGTAAATTTGCTGTATATTATTTAGCAGCACCTGTCTTTTGTGTGTGTGTGTGTGTGTGTGTGTGTGTGTGTGTGTGTGTGTGTGTTAATTGTACTGGACTGTATATAATCAGAAATGTTGAGTTTAAGAATGATGGCAATTTGTTGACCAGTGTTGATAGGTCATAACATAATCTCCTGCATTGATTTGTAAGATGGATGGATGGAGGAAGGGAGGGAGGGAAGGATAAATATATCTATCTAGACAGATAGATAGATCGATAGAGAGAGAGAGAGAGAGAGAGAGAGAGAGGATAACAATAATGCTGTCTTGGTGTCCTGGGCCCCATATCTTGTGAAACAGACCATAATAAACACCACAAAGAAAAAAAGCATGCCCTCACGAATTTTCACTATTGCACGGCTTTCATAGGTAAGGGTACAGTAATGAGATAGACAGATATAGAGAGAGACATATACATAGTTTTGAGTCTGTAGAACATTGAAATATTTGAATTTGGTGTAAATCTGCTAATAGCATAGCTGGGTTGTGTTTTGGTGCAATACTCATAGGTAAGGGTACAATAATGAGATAGATAGATAGAGATATATATATATATATATATATAATATAGAGAGAGAGAGAGAGAGAGAGAGAGAGAGAGAGAGAGAGTTTTGAGTCTGTAGAACATTGAAATATTCGAATTTGATGTGAATCTGCAAATAGCATAGCCGGGTTGTGTTTTGGTGCAATACTAGCTTGGACTGTTTGTTTACTTTGCTCGTCTTTTTAAGGTGAAAGGAGTACTAAGAGAATCAGAACTGATCTGTCTCAAAGTATTCACCTATGGGATTAATCACCAGGGTTCAGTGAGTGGTAAGTGCCAATATAGATTGTATCCTTGTCTTCTGGAAACTCTCCTGGTCATTTTTTTTTTTTTGTACTTTTTTTTTTTCGTTCGGTTTTATTTTTATTGAAGTTTCTTCCTTTTTGTTTGTTTGTTTGTTTGTTTGTTTTTTTAAGAGTGTAGTCTACCATTTGGGTTTTTTTTTTTTTATTGTTTGTTTGGTTAGTTGGTTTTTGTTTTTGTGTGTGTTTTTTTGCCACTGTGGTCCACTCGCTTATCTTCGTTCTAGAATTTTGTTTTATTTTGATTTTTGTTG
>CM065741.1:36623416-36640916 GCA_033310375.1 Conus canariensis | reverse complement strand
AAAACCCAAAAAGATTAAAAACAATGCCCCTAGGAATCTGAAGATGATGGGATTTGTACATAGGACCTGAAGATGGTGCGATACCAACCTTAACTGAGTAAAAGTGGTGTGCTGTATAGAGTATAAGGCTGCCCAGAAACTATTCGTTCATTCCAGGTGCGTGTGTGCCTAACTGTCAAAGTCCTCAGCCAGGCCTCCCCCCCCCCCCCCCCCTGTCCATTCCCTTCCCCCTACCCCTTCCTCCCTACTCTCTCCTTCCTCCCTCTCCTTCCGTCGAATATAGTACAATATACAGAGAGCTTTTTTCTTTTTTGTTTTGTTACTAAAAAGAAAAGCAGTAAACTCCAGCTGATCTTGCCGCATAACGGATCCTGTTCTTTTGATAATTTGTTTGTTTATGTTCAGTTGGTGTATTGTTTATCTGTTTGTTTATTTTCAGTTGGTGTATTGTTTACCCAGTTGTTTCGTGTTTATGGTTTGAAGTATTTCTTTTGTCCATTTCTCTCATTTATGTGATTTTTTTTTTAAAAAAAGAAAACCGGAAGAATTTATTCATATATCTATTGTTTTTGTTTTTTCTTTTTTTTTTTTTTTAAATTTCCATTGTTATGCTTTATCGTTCAATCATTCATACATTTATTTACAACCTGAAAATTTGTTGGTATATTTAATGTTTTTGTTTGTTTTTCTTTTCTTTTCTTTTTCTTTTTTTTCCATTGTTATGCTTTCTCATTCAGTCATTGGTGCGTTTATTTACAGTTTTGTTGGTAGCTAACGATTTTGTTTCCTCTGTTTCAGAGGCAGCACCATGGCTAGCAGCACAGAGACAAAGAGGTGATGAGAACGTCTGTCATTTGTACAGGGTTTTTTTTTTTTTTTTTAAATTTCGTTAATGTCATGTTTTTATTACTATATACTTTGTTTATCTCATTTATGTTATGTTTTAGTAGTATATAGTTTATCTCATTTATGTTGTATTATTATATAGTTTGTTTATCTCATTCATGTTATGTTTTATTATTATATAGTTTATCTCATTTGTGTTATGTTTTATTACTATTCTAGTTTGTTTATGTCATTTATGTTATGTTTTATTATTATATGGTTTATCTCATTTATGTTATGTTTTATGATTATATAGTTTATCTCAGTTATGTTATGTTTTATGATTATATAATTTATGTTATGTTTTATGATTATATAATTTATCTCGTTTATGTAGTGTTTTATGGTTATATAGTTTATCTCATTTATGTAATGTTTTATGATTATATAGTTTATCTCATTTATGTAATGTTTTATTATTATAGTTTGTTTATCTCATTTATGATATGTTTCATTATTCCCCATCTGCTCCCCTTGCCTGTCCCACCCCACCCCCCTGCCCACCTCCATCCCCTCCTCACATTCTTCCCCTCCTTCCCCCATTCTGCACCATCTGCCTCCACCCTTCCTTCCACCTACTTAACAGCTGTCTGCTCATTCTGGGGATGTGAGGGGGGGGGGGGGGGGAGGGGGGGATGTCAGCATTAATTATGTGGTCACCCTCAGGAAATTTTGTGGGTTAATTTCCCCTGTTCTGTCACTGTTGTGGACTTGAAAAAAAAGCAAGTGTGTGTGTGTGTGTGTGTGTGTGTGTGTGTGTGTGTGTGTGCGCGCGCGGGCACATGCATCTGTGTGTGTGTGTGTATGTGTGTGTGTGGGTGTATGCATTTGCGTGTGTGTTTCATCGTTTTATTTCATGACTGAAGTTGTATGTGGTGATTGAGGCATTTGCTTGAGAAACTGATGCAGTGGTTAGCATATTAGATTTGCTGGCTGGGAGGTCATGCTTCGATTCCCGTCAGAGACATTTATTTTTGGATTTTTTTGGTTTTGGCCGGCTCCAGCCCAGAGTTGCATGTGCTATGGGCCCCAGTGGGAAGACTGGAACCCCTCAGTTGGGTTTCATCCAGTCAATGAATGCTTTCTCTGAGACAGTTGCTCAATTTTCCTGACCAGCACTGCAGGTGTCTGCATCTCTTGGGCCTGGTCGAGGCTGAAATGTAGTATGAAAAGGAACGTAGAATGTGGGACTCCAAAGCATCATCTTCATTTCCGGTCATTTGTGTTCCCATTGATAATTTTTTTTTTTTTTTACTCACAAAATTGGTGGCCCATTGTGCTTTATTCTTGTGGTGACTTCAGTTCTCATTTCCTCTTCACATCGATGCCCACGATGAGTTCATGTTGAGGTCAAGGATGTCGGCAAGTTCATAGCAACTGTCATCGGAAGGATTTGGCTGTGCCCTTTGGAGGGCGACATTCAGTCATGATGGCTTTGCGACCAGGCAGTTATTTCTGTCTGAAGAATTCTTAATAAGTGGTGGTTTCTGTCTAAAGAAGCCTTAGTGGTGTTTTGAGTAAGGTGGATCAGAACAGGCACCACTGCACAGTTTTAAAATGACTTGGAGGCTGTGCCGTGTCTCCTCTGGTGGGTTGCCTCTGGATATCCTGATGATGATGACTCCCCATGGGCCACTGGTACTGGGGTTGTGAAAGGACAAAACTGTGTGTGACAATGTGCAGGGAATCAGAACGAGCAGTGTAGACTGATGCCTGTAAAGGGACATCAGCATTGATATAATTAAAATGGAGAACAAAAGAATAGAAAGTCTTTGAAATCAAACAGAACATTTTTTTTTTTTTTTTTTTTAAGCATATCAACCCAGAATACTCATCTTAATCTTTGGTAAATTATGTGATTTACGAACTGCAAGCAGAAACCTAACTTAGTAACACATCACAGTGACAACCCTGAAAGTAAATCTTTAAAAGTTTAAATAATACATGCACCAAACATGAACAAACGAATCACAGGACAAAACAACACCCATCTTGCTCTGAATTTGATGAGAGAAGTGATTGCTTGTTCTTCATTTTCGTTGTCCTGAGCGTTGTTTATCTTTGCCCGAAAAAGACCTAAGAGGTTGAAACGTGTCGTGTTTTGTCTTGTGATTCGTTTGTTCATGTTTGGCGGATGTATTATTTAAACTTTCTGAAGATTTAGATTTCCGCCTGCAGTAGCCTTCCCCTGACAACACAATCAAAGACCTACATCTGTGTGACTGCATGACAGAGTGTAGCTGTAGGTTCTATCTGTAGAGCTCAGTGGTAGAGCACCGGACTCATAATCTTGGTGATCCTGGGGTTGCGGGTTTGAATCTCTGCCGGGCCGTTTTGGTACAGGGAGAATTTTTCCTCGAAGTTAACATTGGTTCTGACTCCATTTCCCATACAGTCCTTCAAATAAGACTGTAAACCAAGGTTCCGTGTGTGAACGCATGCACAACATCTTGCACACACATAAAATCCCATCACCAACTTTCATAAGAGAAGGCCAGTTTGGCCGTTAGTATGGATGACACATTACACATAGCATGCACCCTGCATGAGAAATGGAAAGAATGAAGGAAGTAAGGAAATTGACTGAACGATATTGACTGGATGACACGGGAAACGACTGAATGAAGCGCCAGCTGGCAGCTCTTTAGTTGGCGCTACCCAGGTAGGCAGCCCGTTATGTAAATGAGTGGGGATTGTAAAGCGCTTAGAGCTTAGTCTCTGGCCGAGGACAGGCACCATATAAGTATTCATAATAATAATAGTAATAATAATAGAGTGTCAGAGAGCACTGTGAGTACAGCCAGTACCAGTGCTAAAACACAGGCTTGGGTACTGCAAATTATCAGGAGAAAGATGTGCTGGATGTGTCTGTGTGTTTTTGCCTGAAAGCCAGACTGGATGGAACTTTTTGTGGTATCATCACTCGTACACGTAAAATTATCTTTGTTTCTGTTGTTTCAAGTCCCTTTCTTTTCATACTTTTTGTGCTCCTCAATGTTTAGTTTTCTTGTTAGGTTGAAATAGATCTCTAGCTCTGTGTCTTAAGATTTATCTTTTTGGTTAGTTTTATTTGTTTTGTTTTTTTGTTTGTTTTTGTTTTGTTTTGTTTGGTACGGTGTTTTCCCTTTCCTTTGACAAAGGTCACACTGTTTTGTGCTACTATACAACAGTATACACGTGTTTCGATGCCTTCTGTGTAGAATATGGAGCTAGCTTGGTAGAACAGTAAGGGCAAGGATGAACAGTGGCTAACGTAGAGCCAGTACTTTCCCTATTGTAGAATAAAGAATCATGGTCGTTGTTGTATCTATCTGTCCACGTGTATTTCAGAAGAGAGGAGACGGTCAGTGGCTCAGAGACGGACAGAGAGGTGGAGAGGGTGACGCTGACCGCCAGCAGAAAGCGGACCCACGACGGTCGCTGCGTCACTGACCGGAACGCCAACGCCTTCCCAGAAGTGGTGAGTATTCAGTGGTGCCTCAGTGACAGGGCAGGGCCTCCTCTGAGTGGGTGGCATTGTGGCGACCTGGTAGTGTTAGCTGCTTAATGGAGTGCCGGTGCGGGACTACCTACGACAGGACAAACCCAGATAATGACAGTTTACTGGGGAGTTAGATTGAGCGGTGTAAGATGAATCATTGATAAAGGATAAATAAATACCAGTCGAATGAGTGAGAACGAGCACTGTGGAATTAATAAATGAATAATAAATGTCAGTCTGAGCTATTCAGAATGAGCATTGTGAGATTAATGATGAAGAATTACCAGTCAGAGTGAGTAGTGTGAGATGAATGATTAAGAAATGAGAGTCAGAATGAATGAGAATGAGCATTGTGAGAGTAGTTATTAATGAACAATAAACGCCAGTCCGAGTGAGTGAGTGAGTATGAGCATTCTGAGATTCATTAATGAATGATAAATGCCAGTCTGAGTGAGTGAGAATGAACATTCTGAGATTCATTAATGAACAATGAATGCCAGTTTGAGTGAGTGAGAATGAACATTCTGAGATTCATTAATGAACAATGAATGCCAGTCTGAGTGAGTGAGAATAAGCATTCTGAGATTCATTAATGAACAATGAATGCCAGTCTGAGTGAGTGAGAATGAACATTCTGAGATTCATTAATGAACAATGAATGCCAGTCTGAGTGAGTGAGAATAAGTATTCTGAGATTCATTAATGAACAATGAATGCCAGTCTGGGTGAGTGAGAATGAACATTCTGAGATTCATTAATGAACAATGAATGCCAGTCTGAGTGAGTGAGAATAAGCATTCTGAGATTCATTAATGAACAATGAATGCCAGTCTGAGTGAGTGAGAATGAACATTCTGAGATTCATTAATGAACAATGAATGCCAGTCTGAGTGAGTGAGTGAGAATGAACATTGTTAGATTCATTAATGAACAATGAATGCCAGTCTGAGTGAGTGAGAATGAACATTCTGAGATTCATTAATGAACAATGAATGCCAGTCTGAGTGAGTGAGAATGAACATTCTGAGATTCATTAATGAACAATGAATGCCAGTCTGAGCGAGTGAGTGAGAATGAACATTGTTAGATTCATTAATGAACAATGAATGCCAGTCTGAGTGAGTGAGAATGAACATTCTGAGATTCATTAATGAACAATGAATGCCAGTCTGAGTGAGTGAGAATGAACATTCTGAGATTCATTAATGAACAATGAATGCCAGTCTGAGTGAGTGAGAATGAACATTCTGAGATTCATTAATGAACAATGAATGCCAGTCTGAGTGAGTGAGTGAGAATGAACATTCTGAGATTCATTAATGAACAATGAATGCCAGTCTGAGTGAGTGAGTGAGAATGAACATTCTGAGATTCATTAATGAACAATGAATGCCAGTCTGAGTGAGTGAGAATAAGCATTCTGAGATTCATTAATGAACAATGAATGCCAGTCTGAGTGAGTGAGAATGAACATTCTGAGATTCATTAATGAATAATAAATGCCAGTCTGAGTGAGTCAGAATGAGCATTGTGAGATTAATCATTCACAGATGTCAGTTCCAGTGAGCAGTTTTAGAGTAGTGATTAATAAATCCAGTTAGAATGATAACAATCAATAGTGTGACTGGGGCCGAAATAGCTCTGTGGTAGAGCGCCAGACTTGTAATCTTGATGATCCTGGGGTTGCGGGTTCGAATCTCCACTGGGCTGGTTCGGGACAGGGGGATTTTTCCCTCGGAGTTAACATTGGTTGTGACTCCATTTCCCAAACAGTCCTCAGAGACTATAAACCGAGGTTCCGTGTGTGAAGGCGCACATAACTTCTTGCACACATGTCAAATCCCATCACCAACTTTCAGAGGAGAAGGCCAGTTTGGCCGTTGGTATGGATGGCACGTTACACATAGCATGCACTTTCCCGAAGTTGGAGTATGGCTGCCTTAATGGCGGGATTTTAAAAAAAACGGTCATACACACAAAACTTCACTCCCTTTGTTGGGTAGATGGGGTTAATCCTTGCCTGTCTATACAGGGAGCGTCTGCAGGAGTATCAGCCTGCGTATGCAGAAAAAAAAAAAAAAAGAGAGAGAAAAAAAAGTGACTTTAGTGATTAATGAAAACCAATCAAAGTGCGTCGGAATTAGCAGAGTGAAATAAGCGATGAATAAATGCCAGTCTGACGAAAATAAGTGATTGCATGTTCTTCATTTTCGTTGTCCTGAGTGTTGTTTATCTTGCCTGAAGAAGAACAAAAAGGTCAAAACACATTGTGTTATGTCTTGTGATCCGTTTGTCTGGGTTGTTCGATGGAGTCGCTATATAAGTACGTTTTGAAATTAATAGTGAATGCCAGTCAGTATGAGTCAGAAGGTGCAGTAAAAGATTTATGTTTTAACAAATGCAAATCAGAGTGAATCAGAGAGATTAATATGATATTAATGACCAGTAACATGACAAGTGAATCAGAGAGATTGATGTGATGTTAATGATCAATAGCATGACAGACTGAATCACAAAGAGTGGTATGAGATTAATGATGAATGAATGTCAGTCAAAGTGTGTCAGAGTAGCGTGAGATTGGTGACTAGTGAATGCCAGTCTCAGTGAATCCGAAAGAGCAGTGTGAGATGAATGATTTGTTTTGTCAGTCAGAGTGGGCCACAGAGAGCAGCTTGAGAGAAATGATCAGTGATTGCCTGTCACAATGTTGCAAACTAAACATGCACACACCACGCATGCATGCATGCACGCACATGCACACACACACACACACACACACGCACGCACACACGCATGCGCACCACACACACACACGCTCGCACATGTGTGCACACATACACACACATACACACACTCGCGCATGCACACACACGCACGCACATGCACAACACACTCACACACACGCATGCACACACACAACGTATGCATGCATGCATACACACACACACACACACACACACACACACACACACACACACACACACACACACTACACACACACACACACACGCACATTTTTTTTTTTTTTTTTTTTTTTACTTAAACAACAGGTTGCATTCTATGCTTGCAAGTCCGCTCAGTTGAGTGACTGGGAAGCTTTTTTTTTAAGAGCCGTTTTGCTAGTCACACACACACACACACACACACACACACACACACACACACACACTCTCTCTCTCTCTCTCTCTCTCTCTCTGATCCCTGATACATGGCAGTGGTATATAGAATGTTATGTGGCATTTGATTATATTTTCATATTTGGAAAAAAAAAAGAAGAAAAAATTGCTTAAGAAATGAAAAAAGAAAAAGTGTAAGATAACAGTGTGATAGCACTAGCGGCATAGAACATGAGATATCAAACAGAGAGAGAGAGAGAGATAAGATAATGTTGCTTATAGCCCAGCCAACCGCAAGGGGCCACATCAGGGCTGTGAGAGAGAGAGAGAGAGAGAGCAAGCGAGTGATAGATAAACTGAGGGTTTAAAAAAAATTATATTGTGTGTATGAGTGTGTGTATGTGTGTGTGTGTGTGTCAGTGTGTTCGAGTGGGTGGGTGGGTGAGCATGCATGTACATGTATATGTGTGTGTGTGTGAAGATTCTACAACAGCAGACTTGCACAGTCTGAATTAGTCATATACACTGCAGACTTTGAACCTCCAAACAAGCAAATACTGCGAATCGCCGCCCCAGACAGAAAACGAACACGCTGATCACAGGCAAAGAATGAATGTGTTTTACAAGTGCTAACACACCTTTTGAAACCAGAGGGCAAAACGCGGGTGAGCGTCTGATAACCCTTTCCAAAGTCAGCCAGCAAAGGCGGTGACATTCGGATTGCCCACGATAAAAGGGTGTCAAAGTCGACGGGCTGAATCGGCCTGATTAGGTCACATGACGACTTGCCCTTATAGGTCAGCACGACATGGTTTTCACCAGCTGACCTATATCCTGTGGTGATGATTTCCTACCGTCATGTCCATGTGGGGTGCAGTGCACAGATTCTCTGCAAACAGCTTCCCCTGCCTCCTGGAAGTTTGCTGCCAGTGAATTCCTCTTTTGTTTTGCCAAACTTGAACATTATTTCATTCAGCATGTCATCATCTCTATGATGCACTTTTGCTTTGCCTGACTTGAACTTCACTTCATTCAGAATTTCATGATTTATGATGCAGTTTTGCTGTGCCGAAACTCATAACATTGCTTCATCCAGAATTTCATGAAACGTGATGCAATTTTGCTTTGCCAAACTCAAGCATTATCTCATTCTTGACATAACTCTGCCGGTGAATAAATCCATAAATGACACACGAAACGTTTGAAATTCTTCACAAATTCCAGCATGCCTGTGAGAAAGGAAGTTCTTTGCTTGTCCACTCCCTCTAGTAACAGTTTAATGAATACTGTGATCAGTAATATCTGGTAATAAATGAAAGAGCAGTGCAACCCCTGAAATATTGCCTGTCTTTGTGCTTATTGTTACCAGGCTTTTTTTTGTTTTGTTTCGTGTGTGTGTGTTTTGTTGTCCCTTTTGTCGTTTTTATTGTTGTCGGATTAATATCAGGTCGTAATTGCGTGCACACACATGTAAATGCACAAGTGCGCACATCCGCACATGCTTACACACATGCAAACATTCACATACAAGCGCACTCACACACACACGGGCACGTGCGTGTGGGCCCATGCATGTGCACATGCATTTTCTCCCCTTCACACGCACACACACTTGCATATGACACATGCATATATATAATGTACACACACACACACACACACACACACACACACACACACACACAGTGTCTTGTTCATCTTCAAGCAAAAACGACTGGTATCTTGTTTGGCTTCCTTCTTTTTCTGCTTAATTCAAGTTTGATTACGTAATATATATTTACCAGTGTGTATGTGTGTGTGTGGATGAGGATGTGTATGTGCGGTTTTGTATTTGTTGTGTTTGTGTCAGGGAGGGATGGGGGGTGGGGGTGGGAGGGGTGGATGGGAAGGAAGAGAAGGGAAGGAAGAGGGAGAGAAGTTGAGGTGAGAGACATAAGAGAAATTCTACAGAGGGCGCGTAGAAGGTAAACACCTCCACCCACCACCACCACCAACACCCACCCCCAAAACAATAAACCCATACACACTATCCCTCTCTTACACAAATGCGGCATTACAGAAGAATCTCCATACAACAGTGGGTTTAGTGCTTCTAATGTACAGTGACTGTGAACAGTATGCTTTTCACATCCATAGCAACAGAGTCATGTTTTTCACTAACACTGTGAAATTCCGCGATCAATGAATCCTGTTTTTTTTGTTTGTTTGTTTGTTTGTTTTTTATTTACCTCCTGAAGTAAAACAAACGTTCAGAATGCTACTTTCGGAATGATCCATTCGGCCACCTTACATTCCTTTAACAAAAAAAAAAAAAAGAAGAAGAAAAGAAAGAAACTAGGCAAATCACAGTGAGCGTCCGATAGTATCGAATTTAGTTTACCGTCATCTTTTTCACTTGTCGTGCCAGTTGTCCCCCTTTTCAACTGATTTCTCATCCCCCCCCCCCCCCTCCCCAGAATCCTATTTTTCAGCTTCGGTTGCTCGGTGTCTTTGGAATTCCACCCATACTCTCTTACTCTCTCTGTCTCTCTCACTCTCTCTTCATTTTACTTTTTTTTTTTTTTTCCGTATCGTATTGTTAGTTGTAGTCACTTTTTGCACGCTTCTTTTGTTGCCTTATCTTATTTGCATTTTGACCCTACTCAGGGCGAGGACTGGATGTAAAAAAGCACAGCATGCTTATCTATTATCCTCGTAAATGAAGAATTCTCTCTCTCTCTCTCTCTCTCTCTCTCATTACATGAAAACATTGAAAATATAATTTTTGAAAGCAGCAGTATGGTCTTTTTGAGCAGACGAGAAATCGAGATAGGGAACTGAGCACGTTAAAGAACCCATATGATAACGAGTGAGACGTCTCGAGGAAAAATCTGTCCGTTGTCTCAAGCGCAGCAAGAGTCGGTTCAAAAGTTCAGTTTGATCCATCTATAGACAATCTCAGTTCATCGGTCCACTAGATAGCTAACTTCGGTCCAAAAGGCCGCTTCGATTTGTAGGTCAACGAAATCTATGCCGACAGTCAGTCATCAGGTGGGTGGTCGCCCCACTACGATGACACAATTTCTCCAGGGAGAGTTGGTGGGTTCCCCGTCCCCTTCCCCCTCCCTTCCAAGCCGTGTAAGTTCTTGTCATGGATTTTAAAAAAAGAAAAAAGAAAAGGTTACCTTCCCCCGTGCCCTGTGACAGGAATGTTTTTTTTTTACGTAGAACGCGGCGAGTTCTGCGTCCTGGTGATGACGTTTTGTATTTATTTTGTCGTGTTATGACTCGGTCGTCAAGTCAGAGTTCTCTGGCTACCAACCTGCCCCTGAAGCAAGAAACAGTAAACAAGTGGGGTAGCTTTTGTTCCTGTAGTGTCCAAGCCAATGACAATCCATGTTATATAGTTGCAAAGCGAGAGGACTGCAGGCGGAAAGCTAAACAAATCTTAAATAAATGTTAGCGAACCGCCCAGAGAACGTGGACAGGTGATGGTTTTATTCCAAACGAGTATAATACCCTGAAAAACTCTTTCACGGAATACTTTACTCCAAAGAAGAATACCTCTTATGAAACATTCAGATTCAGACAAACTACTCAGCAAGAAGGGGAAAGTATCGATGCATTTCATACTCGTTTGCGTAGCATGGCAGCTTTGTGTGATTTCCATGACATGGATAGGGAAATCCTAGGTCAGATTGTGCAAGGCTGTTCATCAACTAGGGTACGTACGAGAGCACTGAAAGACAGTTTAACTCTTCAACAGGTACTTGATGAAGCCAGAAGTTTTGAATTGGTAGGAAGCAGAGCTGCAGTCATTGAAAAGACGTGCTGTAAAGGCTTGTGTAGCAAACACAGTTTTAGATCCTGACAGTGCTGAAGCATGTGCTCTCACTTCAAAGGGTTCAACTTACCACAATCATAAACAAGGTCGTCATAATCAAAGCAAAGTCCAAAGTCAGAGGTTTTCGTCAAGTGGTTCAAACAACCAACAACAGCATCAGCGACCTCGTGGGAATGCGTTTGGCCGAATGCGTTTGGCCGAAATGGTTCCCCTCCATAACAGAATGCGCGTGGTCAGCATACTTCCTGTCGATATTGTGGCAGCACCACATACCATCCCAGGAACTTCTGTCCAGCTAAAGACAAGCGATGCTCTTCATGCAACAAGATAGGACATTATGCTCGCGTCTGTCTTTCCACAGCTAGGGTCAGGCAAATTGATCTTCCTGTGAACAATGACACCGTGACAGTTTCAAGTGAAAGTGATGAATTTGTTTTCTCTGAGAACGGACGGAATGGGCAAATTCCAAAGTTTTCCACACTTCTCATGAAAACTCCAACTGAGTTCTTGATTGACACTGGTGCATCAGTGAACATCATAAACTATACAACTTACCTGTCACTTCACACGAAGCCTACACTGATGTCCCCTTGTCCTCGCAAATTTGCCTACAACTCTAAGACACCTCTCCCAATCTTAGGATATTTTCAAGGTGAAATACAACACAATAAGAAGAGTGTCAAGGCTACTTTCTATGTGATGCAAGCAGACTCCACTTCATGCAGAAATCTTCTGTGTAATGAAACAGCTCAGGCTTTGAAATTGATACTGTTTGCTTTCAGTTCTCAATCCTGTGCTATTGCTGATGAGTTTCCCACACTGTTTGATGGTCAGCTTGGAAAAATCAAGGATGTCAATGTCAAATTACACATTAATCCAAACGTACAGCCTGTAGCCCAGCGCCACAGACGTATTCCTTTTCATGTGAGAAAAGATGTTGAAACTGAACTTAAGCGTCTTGAAGACATGGACATCATCGGAAAGGTCAATGGTCCAACTCCTTGGATAAGTCCAGTTGTTGTTGTCCCTAAGAAGTCAAACGGTGTCCAAGTGTGCATCAACATGAGAGAAGCGAACAAAGCCATCGGACGAGAAAAACACCCTATGCTTACCATTGATGATCTCATTGCTGACGTGAATGGTTCAGAATTTTTCAGCAAACTTGATATGACTAATGCATACCATCAGTGCATGTTGGATGAAAATAGTCGTTACATTACAACTTTCACTACCCATGTTGGACTGAGGAGATACAAACGCCTACTCTTTGGTGTAAATGCTGCCTCAGAAATTTTTCAGAACATTATTTGCATGACATTCCAGGTGCAAAGAATCTGTCAGATGACATCATCATTCATGGCAAAACTCAAGAAGAACGTGACGCAAGTCTTTGAGCAACGCTACAACGACTCCTTGATAATGGGGCAAAACTCAATAAGGAAAAGTGTGTGTTCTCTGCAAGACAATTGACTTTCTTTGGTCACGTGTTTGGCGAAAACGGCGTTTCTCCTGATCCAGAGAAGATAGAGGCAATCGTCAACATGAAAGCCCCACGAAATGCAAATGAGGTGAGATCTTTCCTGGGTATGGCTCAGTACGTCTCGAGATTTATTCCTCGATACTCAGTCCTCACAGAACCTCTTCGCAAACTGACAAAAAAAAGATGTGCCTTGGAAATGGACAAATCATGAAGAACAAGCGTTCGTGAACCTGAAACAAGCCCTGACAAGTTCTCAAGTCATGGCGTACTTTGACTCCACACGACAAACCGAAGTTGTTGTTGACGGCAGTCCAGTTGGTATTGCTGCTATCCTGACACAAAATGGCAAGGTTATTTCATATGCCAGCAGAGCACCGACTGAAGTTGAGCAGCGATACTCACAAACTGAACGTGAAATGCTAGCAGTTGTATTTGGTGCTGAATATTTTCACATCTACCTGTTTGGAGCACAATTCACAATCTTCACTGACCACAAACCTCTTCTTGGCATTTTCAGGAGTCAAACCAGCAAGCGCACGCATTGAACGTTGGCGTCTGCGACTGATGCCATATGACATGGAACTCAAGTATCGTCCTGGACGAAATGATTTGAATCCTGCCGATTACGCAAGCCGTCATCCACAAGAAATTCCCAAACGAGAAAACGCTGCAGAACCATACATTAACTATGTATGCAACAACACTGTGCCAAAGGCAATGACTCTTCAAGAGGTACAGTCTGCAACACAGGATGACTCTGATCTGAAAAGACTGATGTGTGCAATAGAGACTGGAAGATGGGGAAAGGATCTGAATGACTACACCAAGTTCAAAGGTGAATTGGCTGTTTCCAACGGTGTTATCCTGCGGGGTCATCGATTGATCATTCCTCGTACTCTACAACAGAAAGTTACTGACATTGCCCACTCTTCACATCAAGGAATTGTGAAAACAAAACAGCTGATCAGAGAAAAAGTATGGTTTCCGCAAATTGACAAGATGGTTGAAGAGACGGTAAAATCTTGTATCTCTTGTCAAGCATCAACACCCACTCCTGTTCGACGTGAACCTCTCAATATGACTCCACTACCCAGTGCTCCTTGGAGTGAAGTTGCTGTAGACTTTGTCGGTCCGTTTCCATCTGGAGACTATGCTTTGGTAGTTGTTGATGAGTACAGCAGGTACCCAGAAGTTGATATCATCAATTCAACATCTGCAAAGACGGTCATCCCTCATTTGGACATGATATTCTCCCATCATGGCATCCCAGATGTGGTGAAGACTGACAATGGCCCTCCATTCGCCAGTTCTGATTTCAAGAACTTTGCAGAAACACATGGGTTTCACCATCGCAGAGTTACACCCCTCTGGCTTGAAGCAAACGGTGAAGCCGAACGTTTTGTGCGTACTCTGAATAAACATGTTCGTGCATCCTCTGCACAAGGAAACAACTGGAAAACTCATCTTCCCAATTTTCTGCGACACTACAGAGCAACTCCTCATGTTTCAACGAAAATATCTCCATATGAAGCCCTCACAGGGAGAAAGATGAAAGTAGGCTTACCTGAACTGGCCGAGCTAAATCCGATGCAGTCTGAGTCTATCCTCACCCAGTTGGCAAAGAACGATTCTCAGAGTAAAGAGAAGATGAAAACATATGCGGACAATAAACGTCGGACTACCCCAAACCTTATGAATCCTGGAGACCAAGTTCTTGTTAAACAAACTCGCCGCAACAAAACTACGCCTCAGTACGACCCCAAACCTTATACTGTTGTGGAAAAGAAAGGAACAATGATAACTGCCCGACATGGATCAACTAAGATTGTCTGAAACTCTTCCTTCTTCAAGCCACTCCGAGGCCACATTCCTTCGCCTTAAGAAGAAGAAGATGATGATTACGATTATTTCAGTCCTGTGCCCCAGACAAATCCAGTGTGTCCAGATCCTCCACAAAACCAATCCTACTCCCAAGCTCTTCCCACAAATCCCCAGGGACTACAAAGACCATCCAGAAATCGAAAGTCCCCAGAATACCTGAAAGACTGTGTTGTGTAACTTGAAGTTTGAATATACAGACATTCCTGGACATACGTCAAGAAAAAAAAGAATGCACAGACAAGCACAAACACATACACACTATTTCTGGTTGTTCATGCATGAAGTTGAACTCGTTATGTTTTGATAAATGGGCACGGAGAAGACACTTTGGATTGTTGTTTGTTATTGTTCATTTTTAAAGAATAAGCTCCGAATGTTGCTGCCCCTCAGAGACAATAACAGTGACAATTCCGTTTGGAAGATATGTTCATGTGCATTGCCTGTTCAATATCTGGACAGACATTTCATTCAAGGTGGAGAGGGATGTAGTGTCCAAGCCAATGACAATCCATGTTATATATTTATAGTCGTTGTCATGGAGACTGGTCCGGAAGTGAGCATGTTAATTGTGGAGTAACAGTTCTACCAGAGATCTGCCATTAGTCAAGTAAACGGCGCTCTGCGGGCTCAAACACACGGGCTGTGTTTCTCATCTGCTTGTGTGTGCTATTGTATTAGTTAAACAGACACACAGATAGTACAGTTCCCATAAGAAAACCTAACACAGAGTAACTTTTATTCAAGACTGGCACAGCCTTTTAAACTTGCATAAAGTCAGACAAATACATAGACGAACAATCTAATAGTGGGGGAAAAAACAAGCGCAGGCCAACAACTGAACTGTCTTCATAGTAATGACTTGGCAAAGATTTGGACTTAAGGAGGAAGGGGGGGGGGGGGGGGGGGGGGGTTCGAAGATGGAGAAACTGGGAACATGAAATTAAGAAAATATATTACAGATATGAAAACTCTTCACTAGCTGCATAAGGGAACCATCGCAATCCCTTTTGAAGGCAGATATATTTGTATTGCCTGCTCCGAGGCCTTTCGTCCGCTGGGTCGGAACTCATCAGGGAGACACGGCTGGTTGTGTCTGCGCTCCTGGCGTCAAATAGAGACACACCACAGTCCATAATACTGTGGTGTTCTCACCACCAAGGGTGCAAAAAAGAATCCAATAGCACCCCCAAAGCAGCCAGTGAAGGGTAGTAAATGAAACCAAACGAAAGTGTGTGTGTGTGTGTGTGGGGGGGGGGGGGGGGGGGTTTGCTGAAAGGCTAAAGACATTATGCAAATAGTATAAAATGTAGGGGACAACCTTTGAGCCTACGCTTGAGGATCCACCCAAAGACGCAAGGGAGATCAAAAGACAAACACACAGATGGACAGAAACAAATACAAATAACCTCAATTTAATTTCATTTTAATTCAGCTACCCCACTTGTTTACTGTTTATTGTTTACTGTTCCCTACCTCATTTCATTTCCAATCCTGAAGCAAGAATCGAACCTGGTTTCTTAATTCCAAGGCCACCCTTTTGAAATAAGCTTTATTTACCTGATGAGGGCTTTAGCAAAAATCTAAGAATATAGGCTACTCTCTCATATTCCGTTGCTTTTATAACCTAGGAAGGTTCCATCAACGAATATATCCTGATCCCTGATCCTGATCCGGATTCTGATGGCTCCTTATTTGGGTATAAACATTTACACTGTCATACCTGAAGCTCAGAATTCCGTTTAAGAATTTTAAGTAAACCGTAAAGTTTGAATAATTAGGAGTAAGCGGATTAAAAGAGAGAGAGAAGATCAAGTATGAAAAATGGTTTAAGTTGTTTATGATTTTCTGTTAGATACTCCAGTTGTTAAGTAGTTTATGATTTTCTGTTAGATACTCCAATTGTTCAGCAGTTTATGATTTTCTGTTAGATACTCTGCCACTGCCAGCTCAGTCGCAAGCATTTTTAGGGTAAAGTTCCACGGAATACCCTGCAGCACCCCTCTGCCTGTCTCTCTCGGCCCCTTCCTCTGTCATAGTGTGGACGATATTCTCTAGAAGCCTTCTGCTGTAGGCCCACTGATCTCCTTACAGAGTTTCTCACTCCAACCCCCACCCCTTCGCCTCTTTCCCTTCTCATCCTCCCGCCTGCTCTGTAGCAGGAACGTTAATACGTAGAAGGCAGAGAAGTCTGCGTCGTGATGATGACGTTGTGTGTGTGTGTGTGTGTGTGTGTACAACTCGGATATCAAGTCAGAGTTCTCAGGGTGAACATTCCAGGTGCTCAGGTGAAAAGGTGTTGCCATGATATCAGTGATCTTCTAATCTTAGTAACTTTCGAAACCAGTACAGCAAACTCAGCCAAATAGTCAGATCATAGCAGTGTGTAAAGGTCAAGTGCTACAAACCCAAATGTCCGCCATTTCCACCTCCAACACCACGTGAAACGAAAATTCGAGTGTTATACAACACCAGTTGCGGGTGTTCTTTGGTCAGCATAATGTCGCCTTGATTAACGAGTAAAATACAAGTGATCACCCAGTAAACGTGGGCTATAAGTATCGCACCCACATTTTATTTCTTGTTGATTTTGGATATCCTTGCATATCTTTGGCGGTCGACCTTTTTTTTAAGTGCACGTTTCAGTTGAATTTTTCGCCAGGGACTGCTTCCATGTTGTGGTATTTTCTAGTCCACGCTGCATGCAGGACATTGGTGGCTTTGTCTTGTCACATCAAACTGTCACGGTCACATCACCAGTTTAGATCTGTTTTGGTGGTCAGTCGTGTCATCTCAACCTCTCACTGTCACATCACCAGTTTAGATCTATTTTGCTG
>CM065741.1:36558416-36615916 GCA_033310375.1 Conus canariensis | reverse complement strand
GGGGGGGGTGTTACTTTTGTCGCTTTTTTTTTTTTTTTCCTATTGTCTATCTTCTGTTGCCACTTCAGTGGCGTTACACCCACGCTGCTCTTTCCAACTCCATCCATGACCTGGCCTGGCTTGGCCCACCACAGCCCACCTAGCACCGGCAGTCCACAAGAAGCCAGTGAATTCAGGTCATCAAGAGGCAGCCCGCCAGAGAAGACGCTGCACTACTGCCAGGCAACTTCAGCGGTGTTCAGCAGTGCCAGGTCTGATCCAGCATATGTAGGACACCACCCAGTAAGGCCCCCTACGTTCGTTCATTCAAGCCATCAGCTGGAGCAAAGGCCATCAACAGCAATCCGCCAGCGCGCCCTGTCCTGGGCTGCCTTTCCAGTTCTCTCCAGCGTATCCCGCTGTCTTCCTCTCTGCACAGAAGGCTCCCTCCTCGCTCCAAGAAGAGTTTGCTGGGTTGTTGTTGTTTTAGGGCGTTTCTGTAGCTACATAGATTTAAGGACAAGGTGAGGAAGCTAACCTCGCGCTTGCCCTGGTTCCCCATTTATCCGGCTTGCCACCGGCCATACCGGGCATGGGCTGGGTTAAGCCCCTACTGATGACAGCAATTTGCTTAGTATGGAGCTGGTGGGAGTGAGCTCTCCCTCGGGGGTAGGGGGGGGGGGAGGGGGGGGTGTCACCATGTTCATTCAACAATAGACCCATGAATTTGCCGATACTGGTAACCAAGACGAATCAAAGCTAGGCCATAGACGTGGAGAGTTCTGCAGTTTCTTTGCATGAGTTTGGAGAGAGATGGTGGATGCCCCCATGGATCTTCACCAGAATGTTTTCCTTGAAACCCATCTATCTTTCCATAAAGTGTGCTTTAAATTGATTGAGTGGTGGGGTTTTTTGTTTGTTTGGTTGGTTTTTTTTTTTTTTTTTGCTTGCATAATCTTGCAGACAGACTCATAAGCAAACCCAGAGATGCATTGCAGATGTTACCTCTTTGGCAGAGATAGAGGCATGGAATATTTCTTTTGGCAGAGTGCCAGACTCATAATTTTGGTGATTTGGGGGTTGCTGGTTCAGAGTCTTCGCTGACCATTTCAGTACAGGAAGATTTTTTTTTTTCTCTCCATGGAATTGCATTGGTTGTAACTCCGTTTCTTGAAAAATCCTTTGAATGAGACTGTAAACTGAAGTTTATTGTATGTACGCAGGCATAACATCTTAACACTCATCTGACACGCCATCGTAAACTTTCATAAGAGAAGACCTGTTTGGCGGTTGGTATGGATGGCACGTTACACACAGCATTGCAGCCTGTCTGAGAAATCAGACAAATGAAGGGGAAAAAAACGCTGAGTGACTGATATTGACTGATGACACCTGAGACAACTGTGTGCAATGTTGGCAGGCAGCTTTTCAGTCGGTACTACCAAGGTAGACAGCCCTTTGTGTAAAGTGGAAAGTGAAATGTAAAATGCCTTGAGCTTGGTTTCTAACCAAGAATAGGGGTATTTAAGTGTTTTTTTTTTTTTTTAATTAGAAAGAAAGAGGCTTAGTTCCCGCCAAGGACATAGACAAAGTACAGGACAAAACACAGTGCATTTCAACCTCTTGGGTCTTCTTCAGGCAAAAACAGTTAACATTTAGGACAATGAGGTAACAATGAAAACTTAGCTGTTCATTTTCGGCACCCGAACGTCATTTCCGTCCAGCAGCCATTTTATTCGGGTGCCGAATATGAACAGCTAAGTTTTCTTTGTCCTAAGTGTTATTTGTTTTTGCCTGAAGAAGACCCAAGAGGTTGAAATGCATTGTGTCTTGTCCTGTACTTCGTTTGTCTATGTCCTTGGCGGTAAACTAACCCCCTCTCTTTCTAAATTTTGCTTCATTTTCCGCCCTCAGTCACTCCGTTTTGAAACTTAAGTATTTTTAGTCATAACAATAAAAATGATTTTAATAATGATAAGTCATAAAGCGCATAGTGTGCTCCACAGCTTGCCATGCCACAGTCGATTGCTGCGCCGCCGATGAGCTGGTGGTTGTAGTGAGTTCCCCTGCACTGGTATATTTGAGAGTGACAATGATTCGTTCTCTCCCCTGACAGATTGACTTCGTGGCTCACGATGATCTCCCCTACACCACCGGCTCTGCCGACGACGTCTACAAGTTCGTCAAAGAACTGGGCATGTAAGTAATGTCAGTCGCATTTAAGCTGACTCAATGGGTTTTCTTATGTTGTTTTTACAAGCCCGTCAAAGAAATGTGTGTGAAAGACAGTGATTGTGCTAGTAGTTTTTAAAACCAGTATGGCAACTTCAGTAAGGCAAGCGGGTCAAAGAGGGTAGCCGGGCCATTTGTGTTCAGTTCATGATGTTTATAGGCCAGCCAGCCACAAGGGGCAGTGGCCAAAGTCAAGCGCTACAAATGCAGCGGTCCAGTTTTTCCAATGCCAACATCTGGTCAAATGCAAATTAAATTAAATGGATACATTGTAATAGTGGCCAAATGTTTTTGTCAATATTATTTTTGTATAATGTATGGGAGCTGGAACAGCTCAGTAGGTGGAACGCCAGGCTGATAATCTTGGTGATCCTGGGGTTACGGGTTCAAATCTCCACCGGCCGTTTCAGTACAGGGAGATTTTCCCCTCGGAGTTAAGATGGGTTCTGACTCCATTTCCCAGAGTCCTTCAAATGAGACTGTAAACCAAGGTTCCATGTATGAACACACACACATAACATCTTACACACTTGTAAAATCCCATCAGCAACTTTCGGAAGAGAAGGCCAGTTGGGCTGTTGGTATGGATGACATGTTACATTTAGTATGTACCTGCATGAGAAATTGAAAGAATGTAGGAAATAAGGAAATTGAGTGAACGATATTAACTAGATGACACGGGAAACGACTGAATGAAGCACGAGCAGACAGCTCTTCAGTCGGCACTACCCAGGTAGGCAGCCTGTTGTGTACACGAGAGTGTGGATTGTCAGTGCCTTGAACCTTTGGCAAGTCACTTTAAAGGAAAATGCTTTGTTATTATTATTGTTATTATTATCCGTATTTCCAAATCTGAACTAATGAAATGCTGAGGACGGCTGGTGACAGCTAACCTGGAAGTACATTGATGTTATCAGCTGATTCTGTTTTTTTTTTCTTCTTTTCCTTTCTAATGGTATAAATCAAACGGGCATGTGCTCTGCACGTTTTTTGTCATTGCATTGCAATGCATTTATTTTATTTTCTGCTGTCTCTGGGCATTTCAATTTGGCGTGATTGTAGAGATAAAGGAATGAATGGTTCCCTGCGTTGTGTGTGTGTGTGTGTGTGTGTGTGTGTGTGTGTGTGTGTGTGTGTGTGTGTTGTTGTTGTTGTTGTTGTTGTTGTTGTTGTTGTTCAATTTAACGTCTTCCCACTTAACGTGATTACAGACAGATTGTGTAATGGTGTGTGTGTATGTGTGAGTGTGTGCGTGTGTGTGTGTGTGTGGTGTGTGTGTGCGTGCACATAAGCGCTCACTCGCGCACGTGTGCGTATGTGTGTGTGTGCGTGCGCGCATGTGTGTGTGCGTGCTTGCATGTGTGTGTGTGTGTGTGTGTGTAATTCCTTTTTGTATATGAGGGGTTGTTGAAAGTTAAAGATAAATTCCTACTGGACTGCGTAATAATTGTGGGCATAATGAACAGAAAAGCATAATTATTTAACATTTTAGGTAATGTCAGTGGTGTCGACCGATCATGTGAAATATTAGTTCCAGCCTTGTGCGCTGTATTCTTTGCCCTTGGACAATCTAGTAATGGGTGACTTACACTAAGAATTTCCCCACATACGTATTTAACATTTTTGCTGTATTTGGTTCGAAGTGAACTCAAATGCATCCTATGAATTAAGGATACTACCTCTCTGGATATCGGACTTTCGAATTTGTCCAATTGAGTCTTGGGGTGAATGTCAGGATTTGGTTGATGTGTGTGTGTGTGTGTGTATGTGTATGTGTGTGTGTGTGTGTGTGTATATATGTGTGTGTGTGTGTGTGTATGCGTGTGTGTGTGTGTGTGTGTGTGTGTGTGTGTGAGAGAGAGAGAGTGCACGCACAATCACGTGTGTGAGTGTGTGCTTTTTGCAGCGATCACTGCTGTACACCATTGGGCCTCACATATGCGCTGATGGAAGTGATACAAATCATCACCATCATGTCATTATTGTCTTAGCTTTTACTGGTGTTGGGTTCCATGCCATTATAGCATCTTTGAGCAAAAATTCCAATGATTTTTTGTTTTTGTTTTTTGTAAGTCACAACTATATATTTTTTCTCTTCCCCTCGCCTTCTGTCCCCAGTCCCCCCCCCCCCCCCCCCCCCCCCCACCATTACCTCTCCCTCCCACTCTTTTCAGCACACTCTTCCTGCTGCTAAGAATGTTTTGTTTGTTTCTTTCTTCGATGCCTATCTGTATGGTGGCTGGTTTCCAGGTTTCTCCCCACGGAGCGAACGGAGGGGATCTCAACGACAGATGTCATCACCCGCATCATCAGGGACTATGACCTGTACATCCGTCGCAACCTGGCCCGCGGCTACTCCCACAAAGACCTCAACGTCAGCTACATGAAGGTCAGTGCACAGGGCCGGGGCCCGCGGGGGGAGGGGGTGGGGTCACCCGTCACTGGCCCGCCGTGGTTAGTCCTCGATGGGATGTCGAGTCCCTGGGTTCAAATCCCATCTGTTTTGTGATGTACCTGGTGTCCTTCTATTCCAGAGTTGTTGAGTGGGCTTGGGGCTCAGCGAGAAAGGCTGGAACTGCCTGCTTTCATGGGGAACTGTCTGCTTTCATGGGGAACTGTCTGCTTTTGTGGGGGACTGTCTGCTTTCATGGGGAACTGTCTGCTTTCATGTGACAGATGGGGAGAGGGGACTGTCTGCTTTCATGGGCAACTGTCTGCTTTCATGGGGAACTGTCTGCTTTCATGTGACAGATGGGGAGAGGGGACTTGCTGCTTTCATGGGCAACTGTCTGCTTTCATGGGGACTGTCTGCTTTCATGTGACAGATGGGGAGAGGGGTCTGTCTGCTTTCATGGGGAACTGTCTGCTTTCATGGGAACTGTGGGGACTCTCTGCTTTCATGGGGAACTGTCTACTTTCATGGGAACTGTCTGCTTTCATGGGAACTGTGGGAACTGTCTGCTTTCATGGGAACTGTCTGCTTTCATGGGGAACTGTCTACTTTCATGGGAACTGTGTGCTTTCACGGGGAACTGTGTGCTTTCACGGGGAACTGTCTGCTTTCATGTGAAAGATGGGGAGAGGGGACTGTCTGCTTTCATTGGGAACTGTCTGCTTTGATGGGGACTGTCTGCTTTCATGTGACAGATGGGGAGAGGGGACTATCTGCTTTCATGGGAAACTGTCTGCTTTCATGGGGAACTGTCTACTTTCATGGGGGACTGTCTGCTTTCATGGGGAACTGTGTGCTTTCATGGGGAATTGTCTGCTTTTGTAGGGGACTGTCTGCTTTCATGGGAACTGTCTGCTTTCATGGGAACTGTCCACTTTCATGGGGACTGTCTGCTTTCATGGGGAACTGTCCACTTTCATGGCGGACTGTCTGCTTTCATGGGAACTGTCTGCTTTCATGGGGAACTGTCTGCTTTCATGGGGACTGTCTGCTTTCATGGGGAACTGTCTGCTTTCATGGGGAACTGCTTTCATGGGGACTGTCTGCTTTCATGGGGAACTGTCCACTTTCATGGCGGACTGTCTGCTTTCATGGGGACTGTCTGCTTTCATGGGGAACTGTCTGCTTTCATGGGGAACTGTCTGCTTTCATGGGGACTACCTGCTTTCATGTGGAACTGTCTACTTTCATGTGGAACTGTCTGCTTTCATGGGGACTGTCTGCTTTCATGGGAACTGTCTGCTTTCATATGACAGATTGGGAGAGGGGACTGTCTGCTTTCATGGGACAGATGGGAAGATTGGAACTGTCTGCTTTTCATGGGACAGATGGGGAGATTGGAACTGTCTGCTTTCATGGGACAGATGGGGAGAGGGGACTGTCTGCTTTCATGGGACAGATGGGAAGATTGGACCTGTCTGCTTTTCATGTGACAGATGGGGAGAGGGGTCTGTCTGCTTTCATGGGGAACTGTCTGCTTTCATGGGGAACTGTCTGCTTTCATGGGGAACTGTCTGCTTTTTGGGGGGACTGTCTGCTTATCATGGGAACTGTCTGCTTTTGTGGGGACTGTCTGCTTTCATGGGGAACTGTCTACTTTCATGGGGGACTGTCTGCTTTCATGGGGAACTGTGTGCTTTCATGGGGAATTGTCTGCTTTCATGGGGTACTGTCTGCTTTCACGGGGAACTGTGCTTTCATGTGACAGATGGGGAGAGGGGACTGTCTGCTTTCATTGGGAACTGTCTGCTTTCATGGGGAACTGTCTGCTTTCATGTGACAGATGAGGAGAGGGGACTATCTGCTTTCATGGGGAACTGTCTGCTTTCATGGGGAACTGTCTACTTTCATGGGGGACTGTCTGCTATCATGGGGAACTGTCTGCTTTCATGGGGAACTGTCTGCTTTCAATGGGAAACTGTCTGCTTTCATGGGGAACTGTCTGCTTTCATGGGGAACTGTCTGCTTTCATGGGGAACTATCCACTTTCATGGCGGACTGTCTGCTTTCATGGGAACTGTCTGCTTTCATGGGGACTGTCTGCTTTCATGGGAACTGTCTGCTCTCATGGGGAACTGTCCACTTTCATGCCGGACTGTCTGCTTTCATGGGACTGTCTGCTTTCATGGGGAACTGTCTGCTTTCATGGGGAACTGTCTACTTTCATGGGGACTGTCTGCTTTCATGGGGGAACTGTCCACTTTCATGGCGGACTGTCTTCTTTCATGGGGACTGTCTGCTTTCATGGGGAACTGTCTGCTTTCGTGGGGAACTGTCTGCTTTCATGGGGACTGTCTGCTTTCATGTGGAACTGTCTACTTTCATGTGGAACTGTCTACTTTCATGGGAACTGTCTGCTTTCATGGGAACTGTCTGCTTTCATGGGAACTGTCTGCTTTCATGGGGAACTGTCTGCTTTCATGGGACAGATGGGGAGAGGGGACTGTCTGCTTTCATGGGACAGATGGGAAGATTGGAACTGTCTGCTTTTCATGTGACAGATGGGGAGGAGGGTCTGTCTGCTTTCATGGGGAACTGTCTGCTTTCATGGGGAACTGTCTGCTTTTTGGGGGTACTGTCTGCTTTCATGGGAACTGTCTGCTTTCATGGGAACTGTGGGGACTGTCTGCTTTCATGGGGAACTGTCTACTTTCATGGGAACTGTCTGCTTTCATGGGAACTGTGGGAACTGTCTGCTTTCATGGGAACTGTCTGTTTTCATGGGAACTGTCTGCTTTCATGGGGAACTGTCTACTTTCATGGGAACTGTCTACTTTCACAGGGAACTGTCTGCTTTCACGGGAACTGTCTGCTTTCATGTGAAAGATGGGGAGAGGGGACTGTCTGCTTTCATTGGGAACTGTCTGCTTTCATGGGGAACTGTCTGCTTTCATGTGACAGATGGGGAGAGGGGACTATCTGCTTTCATGGGGAACTGTCTGCTTTCATGGGAACTGTCTACTTTCATGGGGAACTGTCTGCTTTCATGGGGAATTGTCTGCTTTTGTAGGGGACTGTCTGCGTTCATGGGAACTGTCTGCTTTCATGGGAACTGTCTGCTTTCATGGGGAACTGTCCACTTTCATGGCGGACTGTCTGCTTTCATGGGGACTGTCTGCTTTCATGGGGAACTGTCTGCTTTCATTGGGAACTGTACACTTTCATGGCGGACTGTCTGCTTTCATGGGGACTGTCTGCTTTCATGGGAACTGTCTACTTTCATGTGGAACTGTCTGCTTTCATGGGAACTGTCTACTTTCATGTGGAACTGTCTACTTTCATGGGGAACTGTCTGCTTTCATGGGGACTGTCTGCTTTCATGGGAACTGTCTGCTTTCATGGGGAACTGTCTGCTTTCATGGGACAGATGGGGAGAGGGGACTGTCTGCTTTCATGGACAGATGGGAAGATTGGAACTGTCTGCTTTTCATGGGACAGATGGGAGATTGGAACTGTCTGCTTTCATGGGACAGATGGGGAGAGGGGACTGTCTGCTTTCATGGGACAGATGGGAAGATTGGAACTGGCTGCTTTTCATGGGACGGATGGGGAGATTGGAACTGTCTGCTTTCATGGGACAGATGGGGAGAGGGGACTGTCTGCTTTCATGGGACAGATGGGGAGAGGGACTGTCTGCTTTCATGGGACAGATGGGGAGAGGGCACCGCCTGCTTTCATGGGACAGATGGGGAGAGGGCACCGTCTGCTTTCATGGGACGGATGGGGAGAGGGCACCGTCTGCTTTCATGGGACGGATGGGGAAAGGGCACTGTCTGCTTTCATGGGACAGATGGGGAGAGGGCACCGTCTGCTTTCATGGGACGGATGGGGAGAGGGCACCGTTTGCTTTCATGGGACAGATGGGGAGAGGGGACTGTTTTTCATTTGATGGATCAGAAGAATTGATTCACCTACTTTTGTTTGATGGATGGAAGAATGGAGTGTTTGCTTTTCATTTGATGGATCAGAAGAATTGCGTCACCTGCTTTCGCATCTGCTGGAGGTGGAGAGTGGGGACTTCCATTTTATGTATGCAGGCTGGATAACTCTCATAGGATCCGAGAAATTCTGGGAAAACCGTCTGACTTTCAGAGGCATGAAAAATGATGATCAGAGGGGAAAATAGAAGTCCGCTGGGAAAAAAAAAAAGAAAAGAAATTGTGGAACACTTAATCACTCCGAGTCTTACACCATATCCAGTTTTTCATGTCCAGGTTTCCATGATTCCATGTTCAAGGCAAGGGTGTGTGTGTGTGTGTGTGTGTGTGTGTGTGTGTGTGTGTGTGTGTGTGTGTGTGTATGTGTGTGTGAATGAGTTCATTTTTCAGATGTCTTCAGTCAGAGTTCTAGATGTTTATCTGATATGTCAGTCGCTATGTATGGAATTCTGTCATCACAATAACATCTTAGCACAGCTTTTGATAATATCGACCACAACATTCTTCTCCACGGGCATCAGAATGCTGTGGTCCTGCCTCATGGCAATGACCGGTCATAACCTTTCTCTCTGCAGCTTCAAGCACACTCACACACACACACACACACACACACACACACACACACACACACACACACACACACACATCATATCAAGTGTGTGTGTGTGAAGATGAGTGAGTGTGTGTGTGTGTGTGTGTGAGTGTGTGGGGTGTTTGTGTGTGTGTGTGTGTGTGTGTGTGTGTGTGTGTGTTGTGTTGTGATTAGTGTCTGCGATGGTGTTTAATTACACGGCTCAGATTACAATCGTTAACGAACTATCAGTGTCATTCATTCATTCCCTTCTCTTGCCCCTATTGGATTAGCCTGTTGCTTGCCTTCAGGAAGAGGCTGAGGGTGGGGGGGGGGGGGGGGGGGTGGCTTAAGGTGCAGAGGAAAAGGAGAACGAGGGTGGGGGAGAACAGGGGGGGGGGAGGTGACAAGGAAGAGACGTCAAGAATAAGAAAAATGATACGAATGAAAGAGCAGGAGAAGACGAGGAAAGGGGGGGGGGGAGGGAGGAAGGGAGGGGATGGATTAAAGAGAATGAAGTAGAGAGAGAGAGGGTTGGGGGGGGGGAGAGGGAAGAGAGGAGTGGAGAGGGAGAAGAGAGAGAGAAGTGCAGTTGGAGGATGAGGGAGTTGTAAGGGGGGGGGGGGGGGGGGGGGGGGGGGGGGGCAAAAAAAGCCTCCCCCTCCTCTGTTCCCCTCCCCCCTCCACCTCCTTTGCCCCCTCCTCCCCCCTTCCCCCTCCCTCCTCCTCCCCTCTCCCCCTCCCCCTACTCCCCCTCCCCCCTGGGGTTACTACCTATTTTGGGGCCAAGAGAGATAAACACTTATCAGTTATTATAATAGAACCCTTCCGACCTCCCCACCCCTCTTCTCCCCTTCCTCCGTCTATCACCTTTACCATCTAGGGGTCAACACGGGGTCACTGACATCCTGGCTCTGTTGCCTGTCGATGGTGTTAATGTGACGACACTCATTCCGCAGTTCTCTGTTCAGGTTGCTGTCCTCCACAGTGATGGCTACATCAGTTGTTGCCCCTTTTTCAGCATTGCTTGGGAATTAAACGTCTCGGTTTTTAAACTAGTATTTTGGTTTTGCATGACCTGCTTGTATCTTGGTTTCTCATTTTGGTTTGTTTTTTTGAGTTGGTAAATAATTCATTCGTATTTCATTTAGAAATTACTGCTTCATTTTTAGTTTCAAACTCTGTGTGACCGTTTTTCATGGAAAAAAAGAAAAAAGAAAGGAAAAAAAAAATTAGTTTTCAAATTTTATCACAGGGAGGGGAGAAGCTGTGGTAATCACTTCATCACTTCTTGAAGGTGAATTTGAACAATCAGAGAAAAAAAAGTCAAAATGCTGGATAGGTTGCGCTGTAGCCCTCGTCCAGCTTGTCTCCCCTTTAGGATGAAGCCCAAGGTAAGTCGGTTGGTTTCCAGTACAATGATTGTCCTTTCGTTCTTTTCTGCCTCTATTTTCTGTCCTGATGGTCCTACTCATCGATATATGAGCTGGTTTACAATGTGAGTTGGTCCTACAGTGGCATCCCTGGTAGCCCAGTAGTGTGACTCTACTTAAGGCTGATTACTTTAATGTGGAGAGTGTTCATGCTTGGGAAGTTTGAGTCTGAGCTAATTGAGCTACCAAAGATGACATGTACTTAATCGCAGGCTAGGCTAGCGCACACAGCCGTTTTTGATGCAATGTAGTCACAAAAGTTCCCATAAGAAATTTCGAAAAAATGATGGCATTTGTGTATGAGTTTAGAAGACATTTTTTTTTTGTGTGCAGTAAGGGTCACAGAACAGAGACTTGAGTTCTAAAAGTGATAGTATTTGTGTATAAGGTTAGGAGACAATATGTTTGTGCTGTAAAGATGTCATAACAGAGATTTGAGTACTAAAAATTCTGGTATTTGTGTATAAGGTTAGGAGACAATACGTTGTGCTGTAAAGATGTCATAACAGAGACTTGAGTACTAAAAATGCTGGTAATTTGTGTGTAAGGTTAGGAGACAATATGTTTGCTGTAAAGATGTCATAACAGATGACTTGAGTACTAAAAATGCTGGTAATTGTGTATAGGTAGGAGACATGTTGTGCTGTAAAGATGTCATAACAAGATTTGATCTAAAATGTGTATTTGTGTAAAGTGAGACATGTTGTGCTGTAGATGTCAGAACAGAGATTTGAGTCTGAAAATGCTGGTATTTGTGTCTAAGGTTAGGAGACATTGTTGTGCTGTAAGATGTCAAACAGAGACTTGAGTTACTGAAATGCTGGTATTTGTGTAAAATGTTAGAAGATAGTTATGTCATGCAGTAGGTGACATACAAGACTTGATACTGAAAATGCTGGTATTTGTGTGTAAGGTTAGAAGACAATATGTTGTGCTGTAATGGTGACATAACAGAGACTTGAGATACTGAAAAATGATGGTATTTGTGTGTAAGGTTAAAGGCAATATGTTGTGCTGTAATGGTGACATTACAAAGACTTCAGTACTAAAAATGATGGTATTTGTGTATAAGGTTAGAAGACAATATGTTGTGCTGTAAAGATGTCATAACAGAGACTGTGTACTAAAAATCGTATCTGTGTAAAGGTTAGGACACAGTATGCGTGCGTAGGTGAGTAACAGAATTGAGTACTGAAAGCTGTATTTCGTATGAGGTTAGAAGACAATATGTCGTGCAGTAATGGTGACAGAACAGGCTTGAGCCGCCATGGGTCTCTAACAGTTCTGTGTCCTCGGTCACACACAAGACAGAGGCACTGTCACCACTCCAGTCCTTTCTCTTGTCCATTCCATCATTCTCAGCAAGGTCCACTGTCCGCTCTACCCTGTGTGGTGTGGCCCTCTGCCTGACAAAGGCAGTTGGTCCCATGGTCCTGGTGTGAGTGGTGGGAAACCCATCTCAGGCTCATTCAGGGGTAATCTGCTCACCCACCATTGCTGCTGACGTGTGACGAAAGAGAGTGGAGGAGGGAAGTACGATCACTGAAGCTTGACTTTGCACTCACCCTTCCACTGGCACAGTCAGAGAGTGGATGGCCGACAGATCAGTGAAAAGATCACGTCCACATGTCGGCCAGATGATTTAGTTGTCTTGGACAAACGGGCAATGTGGTATTTAAACTCTGTGTTTGGTATTCAAGTGCTTCATGCTGTTCAGGCGAAGCGTTTGAAGGTCATGGAGATATGTGCCGAACTGGAAGAGAAGCTGAAACTAAACATGGGTAGGCCAGTGGGCGACTGGAGAGAACATTTGCACTTGTTCACCCCAGAGTTTAGTTGTCCAGACAGTCAGATAGGTTGATGTTAAAAGCCCAGCATCTCTTGGACATTTGGTACGGAGTATCAGGGCGGGTCCTGATGATGGGTACTTTGTATTTCTTGCTCAAATTAACTCCTTTCATTTTCAGTGCACGAATGATGAAATTTACCCTTTAAAAACAGTGTGTTGTGGACTTTATCACATTTGTAAAGTGGGACCCGTGAGTTTAGTTTACGAAAAAACACACGTGAGCGGTGAGGACGCAAGCTTCTGTCATCAGAGTTAAAGAATTTCTAATACCGCCAATATGCAAGCGACCCAGTATGCAACAACGCTACAGTAATAACAACACTGTGCTGAAAAGCAGCACAGTAGATGTCATGTTTGCTAGGCATTTACCCAGTTAGTTTTGATTGGAAGAAAGGCCCAGTCAGCAAATGTTTAACCTATTTCATTGGACATCTTTTTGTGCATTTCAAAGAAATCATGTCGTCAGCATTTCTCCAGAGATAGCGGAGTTTAGGTGTCTGCAAAGATTGAAAATCAGCATTAAAGAAACACAAAATTACAACTTGCACTCTGGTCAATGGATGGACATTGTTGCCTGCATTTCACCTTTGAAAACTTTTAAATTAGTTCGAACATACCTCCTTCAAAATGAGAATAGAGAATGAAGCAACCTTTGAAACAATAACGAGATGGGAAGCTCTGAGCATGCGCGTTTTATGTTGTTCAGGCGAAGCGCCTCAAGATTAAAGAGAACTACGCCAAGCTGGAGGAGAAGTTGAAGGACAAGGGGAAGGAACTGATGTCCGCCTGGAAGGAATCCAAGGACAGGGGTAACCTCCTCCTGCACAAGTGGGAGGAGAAGAGCAAAGAGTTCATCGGCAACTTCGTCGACATGTTCGGCAAAGAGGGAAAGCTGGTCAGTCAGCTTTGTGTGTGTGTGTGTGTGTGTGTGTGTGTGTGTGTGTGTGTGTGTGTGTGGAGAAGAGCAAAGAGTTCATCGGCAACTTCGTCGACATGTTCGGCAGAGAGGGAAAACTGGTCAGTCAGCTTTGTGTGTGTGTGTGTGTGTGTGTGTGTGTGTGTGTATGTGTGTGTGTGTGTGTGTGTGTGTGTGTGTGTGTGTGTGTGTGTGTGGAGAAGAGCAAAGAGTTCATCGGCAACTTCGTCGACATGTTCGGCAAAGAGGGAAAGCTGGTCAGTCAGCTGTGTGTGTGTGTGTGTGTGTGTGTGTGTGTGTGTGGAGAAGAGCAAAGAGTTCATCGGCAACTTCGTCGACATGTTCGGCAAAGAGGGAAAACTGGTCAGTCAGCTTTGTGTGTGTGTGTGTGTGTGTGTGTGTGTGTGGAGAAGAGCAAAGAGTTCATCGGCAACTTCGTCGACATGTTCGGCAAAGAGGGAAAACTGGTCAGTCAGCTTTGTGTGTGTGTGTGTGTGTGTGTGTGTGTGTGTGTGTGTGTGTATCTGTGTATGTGTGTGTGTGTGTGTGTGTGTGTGTGTGTGTGGAGAAGAGCAAATAGTTCATCGGCAACTTCGTCGACATGTTCGGCAAAGAGGGAAAACTGGTCAGTCAGCTTTGTGTGTGTGTGTGTGTGTGTATGTGTGTGTGTGGAGAAGAGCAAAGAGTTCATCGGCAACTTCGTCGACATGTTCGGCAAAGAGGGAAAGCTGGTCAGTCAGCTTTGTGTGTGTGTGTGTGTGTGTGTGTGTGTGTGTGTGTGTGTGGAGAAGAGCAAAGAGTTCATCGGCAACTTCGTCGACATGTTCGGCAAAGAGGGAAAGCTGGTCAGTCAGCTTTGTGTGTGTGTGTGTGTGTGTGTGTGTGTGTGTGTGAGGAGAAGAGCAAAGAGTTCATCGGCAACTTCGTCGACATGTTCGGCAAAGAGGGAAAACTGGTCAGTCAGCTTTGTGTGTGTGTGTGTGTGTGTGTGTGTGTGTGTGTGTGTGTGTGGAGAAGAGCAAAGAGTTCATCGGCAACTTCGTCGACATGTTCGGCAAAGAGGGAAAACTGGTCAGTCGGCTTTGTGTGTGTGTGTGTGTATCTGTGTATGTGTGTGTGTGTGTGTGTGTGTGTGTGTGTGTGTGTGGAGAAGAGCAAAGAGTTCATCGGCAACTTCGTCGACATGTTCGGCAAAGAGGGAAAACTGGTCAGTCAGCTGTGTGTGTGTGTGTGTGTGTGTGTGTGTGTGTGTGTGGAGAAGAGCAAAGAGTTCATCGGCAACTTCGTCGACATGTTCGGCAAAGAGGGAAAACTGGTCAGTCAGCTTTGTGTGAGTGTGTGTGTGTGTGTGTGTGTGTGTGTGTATCTGTGTATGTGTGTGTGTGTGTGTGTATGTGTGTGTGTGTGTCTGTGTGTGTGTGTGTGTGTGTGTGTGTGTGTATGTGTGTGTGTTGTGTCTGTGTGTGTGTGTATGTCTGTCTGTCTGTCTGTCTGTCTGTCTGTGTATGTTTGTATGTGTGTTTAGAAAGAAAGGAGGATAGAGTTGGGAATTATGCACACAAAAGAAGCAAGTACTGTAGGGAAGAAAAACAATCCTTCCATGTAAAGTTTCTTTCAAAAAGTGTATGACAGAGCATGATTATATGTCAGTGTGTTTTTGTTACCAGGATGTATGTGTGTGTGTCTGTGTTTTTGTGATGGAGAGATGCATGCTTGTGTGTGCGAGTTTGTGTTTTGTGTGTGTGAATGTGTGCCTGTCTAATTTACATCATATTTCTGTTGACAGCATGCCTCATACCATCAACCCATCACCACATATTCTGTGCTCATCATAGAGATAATGTTTTGATCAGTATCTGTTGGTTGGCTAGTTTGAATGTTTGGGCCATACAAGGATTTACGCAACAATATTAAACCTCTTTTAACCTTCACCATCTTCATATCTCTAGGACCTTTGGAATTATTCTTATGAAATGTTAGAATCGTTTGAAAATTTAATTTACCCTATGTCAGTGTGAATGTTTGGCCCATACAAGGATTACGCAACAATAATGAACCTCTTTTAACCTTCACCCATCTTTATATCTCTAGGGCCTTTGGAATTATTCTCATGAAATGTTAGAATCATTTAAAAACTAGATTTACCCTATGTCAGCAAATTCAGTGCCCGTGCATCTAAAGGGGAAGAGATAATCAGGTGTGCCACTTGAACTCCGCACACTTCCGATGATGCACGTTCTGGTGGACCCATACTTTTTTTTTAAAGAGCAAGAACTGGAAGCTTCACAGCAGTGAGCATGTCCAGGTGGATGATGACTCTTTGATGGGTATGGCTGTTGTACAACCGCAACATCCGAAGAGGGAGAAACACCAGAAAAACGCTCAGTAAAGCCAGTGTCTGGTGTGTGTGCAGTCAAGAGTGACGTCCTTGAACATTAATCAGTCTTTGTCAAAAGACAGAAAATATGGCCTAGAGACCTTGATCAAAGGGCAGACCCTGAATCATTCTGTATCGTTCTATCATTCTGACCTTGATCAAAGGTAGATCTCGAATCATCCTGTATTGTTCTATAATTCTGACCTTGATCAAAGGGCAGACCCTGAATCGTTCTGTATCGTTCTATCATTCTGACCTTGATCAAAGGTAGATCTCGAATCATCCTGTATTGTTCTATAATTCTGACCTTGATCAAAGGCAGACCCTGAATTGTTCTGTATCGTTCTTCATTCTGACCTTGATCAAAGGTAGATCTCGAATCATCCTGTATTGTTCTGTAATTCTGACCTTGATCAAAGGGCAGATCCTGAATCATTCTGATTCTGACCTTGATCAAAGGTAGATCTCGAATCATTCTGTATCGTTCTATAATTCTGATTTTGAACAAAAGGCAGATCTCGAATCATTCTGTATTGTTCATTTATTCTTATCTTGAACAAACCTGTATCATTCTGTATTGTTCTGTAATTGTTACCTTGATCAAAGGGCACATCATTCTCTATTGTTCTGTAATTCTGACCTGCACCACAGGAACAGCAGAGCAGAGTTTCTACAGCTGTGAGCAGAGCCAGTGACACCAGATGGTTCATGTTGTTTGAAATGACATCATAGGAGCTGGATGGATGGAGTCGCCTTCCTTTGTTTGTTTACACACACACATGCTCACACACACACATATGCATGTGTGCATGCGCGCATCCATGGAGCTGTAGGTTGATTGTTTCTCTTCTCACAGTGCAGGGATTTTGTTTGTGGCTTCCGCCCCTAGTTTTGGGATCTCAGGTGTTGACTGTTACACCTGCCATCTCTGTCATAGTCGTTGTACTTCAGGTGTTGACATGTTACACCTGCCATCTCTCCCCTAGTCTTTTTTACACCTGCCATCTCTCCATAGTTTTGGGATCTCAGGTGTTGACATGTTACACCTGCCATCTCTCCCTCAGTCTTTATACTTCGGGTGTTGACATGTTACACCTGCCATCTCCCCCCTAGTCTTTGTACTTCGGGTGTTGACATGTTACACCTGTCATCTCTTCCCTTGTCTTTGTTCTTCAGGTGTTGACATGTTACACCTGCCATCTCTTCCCTTGTCTTTGTACTTCAGGTGGTGACATGTTACACCTGCCATCTCTCCCCTTGTCTTTGTACTATCAGGTGTTTACATGTTACACCTGCCATCTCTTCCCCTAGTCTTTGTACTTCAGGTGTTGACATGTTACACCTGCCATCTCTTCCCCTAGTCTTTGTACTTCAGGTGTTGACATGTTACACCTACCATCTCTTCCCCTAGTCTTTGTACTTCAGGTGTTGACATGTTACACCTGCCATCTCCCCCTAGTCTTTGTACTTCAGGTGTTGACATGTTACACCTGCCATCTCTTCCCTTGTCTTTGTTCTTCAGGTGTTGACATGTTACACCTGCCATCTCTCCCCTAGTCTTTATACTTCGGGTGTTGACATGTTACACCTGCCATCTCCCCCCTAGTCTTTGTACTTCGGGTGTTGACATGTTACACCTGTCATCTCTTCCCTTGTCTTTGTTCTTCAGGTGTTGACATGTTACACCTGCCATCTCTTCCCTTGTCTTTGTACTTCAGGTGGTGACATGTTACACCTGCCATCTCTCCCTTGTCTTTGTATATCAGGTGTTTACATGTTACACCTGCCATCTCTTCCCCTAGTCTTTGTACTTCAGGTGTTGACATGTTACACCTGCCATCTCTTCCCCTAGTCTTTGTACTTCAGGTGTTGACATGTTACACCTGCCATCTCTTCCCCTAGTCTTTGTACTTCAGGTGTTGACATGTTACACCTGCCATCTCCCCCCTAGTCTTTGTACTTCAGGTGTTGACATGTTACACCTGCCATCTCTTCCCTTGTCTTTGTTCTTCAGGTGTTGACATGTTACACCTGCCATCTCTTCCCTTGTCTTTGTACTTCAGGTGGTGACATGTTACACCTGCCATCTCTCCCCTTTGTCTTTGTACATCAGGTGTTTACATGTTACACCTGCCATCTCTTCCCCTAGTCTTTGTACTTCAGGTGTTGACATGTTACACCTGCCATCTCTTCCCCTAGTCTTTGTACGTCAGGTGTTGACATGTTACACCTGCCATCTCTTCCCCTAGTCTTTGTACTTCAGGTGTTGACATGTTACACCTGCCATCTCTTCCCCAAGTCTTTGTACTTCTGGTGTTGACATGTTACACCTGCCATCTCTCCCCTAGTCTTTGTACTTCAGGTGTTGACATGTTACACCTGCCATCTCTTTCCCTTGTCTTTGTACTTCAAGTGTTGACATGTTACACCTGCCATCTCTCCCCTAGTCTTTGTACTTCAGGTGTTGACATGTTACACCTGCCATCTCTCCCCTAGTCTTTGTACTTCAAGTGTTGACATGTTACACCTGCCATCTCTTCCCTTGTCTTTGTACTTCAAGTGTTGACATGTAACACCTGCAATCTCCCCCCTAGTCTTTGTACTTCAAGTGTTGACATGTTACACATGCCATGTGTCCCCTTCGGTTTATGTGTTGACAAGTTTCATGCTTTTTTTCTTTCCCCCCAGAATAAATGGTTTACGGAGAACAAGATGCGCATTGAACGAGCCATCTCCCCCACGCCCACCTTCTCCATCGAAGATTGCCCTTCCACCAACGATCCCCCCTCCCCCTCCAGCGACTTCAGCAGCCCACCCAGGAAAAGGGGGCGCTTCTCAGCGAGTTTCAGCTCGCCGGAGCTGTCGGATGACGAGGAGTTGTAACTGACGTGGCTGAGGCCGGTGGGACCACATGGGATGGAGTCGTCTTCCCGTGTTTTTTTGCACAAACACACGCGCACACACACACACATACACATATACACGTGCACACACACATACGAACACACACACACACATACGCACGCATATAACCACGCGTATGTGCGCGCGCACACACACTCACACACTCTCACGCATTTACACACACACACACACACACACACACACACACACACACACACACACACACACACACACATGTGTGTGCGCGCACACACATTCACACACACACACACACATTCACACACACACACGCTCACACACACACACACACACACACACACCACGCGCGAATTTGTATGTGTGTGTGTGTCTTAATTGCAGTTGTGTATTTTGGGGGTTGTGCATACACCTCAGTCTCCCATGACATCATTGCGAGTGCATTCAACAGATCGGTGCTGCCTTCTCTTCACTGAGTGTTTGGTCGTGCTTTAAGGAGGCTTCCTCTTCTTTCATCCCGTTTCATTTTTATTTAAAGTGTGTGTGTGTGTGTGCGTGTATGCGTATGTGTGTGTGTGCGTGTATGCGTATGTGTGTGCGTGTGTATGCGTATGTGTGTGTGTGTGAGAGAGAGAAAGGAGAGAGAGTCCATGCAGACTGGATCAGTCGCTGCATTGTTTAGCGTTCGAATGACGAAACAGTCCACACACCCACTCCTCCCCCACCACCCCCCCACCCCCCATCCCACCTAACCCCACTCTCCACCACCACCACCACCACCACCACCTCCCCCTCCAACTCCTTCATTCTGCCAGATCATCCCATACGTTTCTGTTTTGTGTCCTAACAGTTTTCTGTTCTTTTTTTTCTTTTTGAAACGGTGTTTTGGATTTGTTGTCAGCAATGTGAAGGAAAGTGGAACTGACATGGGAAAAGCCCTGACAGCTGCTGGATAAGGGTAACTGGCTGGGTAAAGGGTAACTGGCTGGGTAAAAGGTAACTGGCTGGGTATGGGTAACTGGCTGGGTATGGGTAACTGGCTGGTAAAGGGTAACTGGCTGGGTATGGGTAACTGGCTGGGTAAAGGGTAACTGGCTGGGTAAGGGTAACTGGCTGGGTATGGGTAACTGGCTGGGTATGGGTGACTGGCTGGGTATGGGTAACTGGCTGGGTAAAGGGTAACTGACTGGGTAAGGGTAACTGACTGGGTAAGGGTGACTGGCTGGGTAAAGGGTGACTGGCTGGGAAAGGGTAACTGGCTGGGTAAGGGTGACTGGCTGGGTATGGGTAACTGGCTGGGTAAAGGGTAACTGCTGGGTAAGGGTAACTGGCTGGGTAAGGGTGACTGGCTGGGTAAAGGGTAACTGGCTGGTTAAGGGTGACTGGCTGGTTAAGGGTGACTGGCTATGTAGGGGCAACTGGCTGTGTAAGGGTAACTGGCTGGGTAAAAGTACTGGGTGGGGCTAACTGACTGGTAAGGTAAGCGACAGGTGTCAGTGTCATTGGTGAAGAGAACAAGGTGAATAAGGATGTTGGGGTAAGGGTGACTGACTGGGTCAGGGTATTGGGCAAGGGTAATCGGGTGGGTGAGGGTAACTCGCTTGGTGCGGGTAACTGGCTGGGGAAGAGTGTTGGATAACTGGCTGCTTAAGGTACTGGATGAGGATGACTAGCTGGGGGAAGGGTACTGGGTAAGAAAAACTGGCTGGATAAGGTTATTGGGTAAGGTTAGTCGGCTGGGGAAGGGTACTGGGTAAGAGTGACTGGCTGGGTAACTTGAGAAAAGATGTTTGAACGTCAGTGCCCGGATTAACATGAAGCTGATAATGGACTCACAGTCTGCCAGTTTGCTGCGCACAGACCACAACAATGCGGGCGTGGACTCGAAATTCATATGGAGTCGTCAAGCTCTAAGCCTGCTGTCCACTCGGCGTGAATCCAGGCCTTGGCGCTGGTTGAATGAAGGAGAAATCCTGGGAATCATGTTTTGTTTGTTTTGTTGTCCGCCGAGACGACGGAAACCATCTAGTCATCCTGGAATCAGGGGTGAGTGCGTAGATGGCTGGTCAGGCTGATCTGCGCCCGGAAAGATCTATCACAGTACGGACAGGGGATGGTGGCAGCAGCTGGAGATCTGTTGACACTGGTCTTCCTGATCATCCTGCGCTGCTCAGCTGCAGCAGAATCGTAGTTGGTAATGAGGGTGTTGATGGTAAACATGTCGTTTCGTACCATGAGTGTCGAGTGTTACCAGAAGTTGTTTGATTTAAAATGTTGCTGCTTTGGCTGAAGATGATATTCACGGGTGGAAAACTGGTCCTTTTGAGCCTGTTGCTTGGTTTTTTTTCGTTTTTTTTTTCATGTATTTGCAGTTGGCCATATGTGATACCTGTTTTATCATTTTGGGATATGCTGTTTCATTCTTGTCCTTGTTTTTCTTTTGGTTTTGTTTTCTTTTGAGGGGGAGGGGACCATTGATAACCTCTGACATCAGAGCATGTTTTGTTGAAATCCAAATGGCTTTGGTTCATCAGCTTTAAGACACTTCCAAATGTAGTGATTGAAATCCAAATGGCTTTGGTTTATTAGCTTTAAAACATGTCTTGGTGTCATTGGTTGAGAGCCGAACAGTACTGGTTCGGATTGTACATGTTTCAGATTGCGTCGTCGTTTATGGAGGGTTTTTGTGCGGGGTTGTGTTGTTTGTTTTTGAGAGCTACGAAACATGTCACAGCCTGGTCTGTATATATTTTTCTTCTCGTTCTTCCATGTTTTTAGGAATGGGGTCACCACGGCTCAGTTGAACTAAGTCACTTTGTGGTCTTGCTGATACTTAGTCATTGTTCCTGTACAGTGTGATCAGTGTGTGTGTCACATGGTCAGGGCTGGGCTACGTGGTAGTTAGCAGATGCAGCGGTATTCTGTTGGGATTTTCTCTGACATCACAGTCGGTGGAACGGTGATGCTTCATGATGCTTTGAGATGATGTGCCATCGTTGCTTTCAAGGATTCTGCAGCCATATTGAAGAGCGTGTGCCTTTATTTTGTTTTTTCTTC
This sequence comes from Conus canariensis, assembly GCA_033310375.1. NCBI lineage: Eukaryota > Metazoa > Mollusca > Gastropoda > Neogastropoda > Conidae > Conus > Conus canariensis. Next base: position 36,594,232 of record CM065741.1, on the reverse strand, counting down.
TTCTTTTCCTCTCCTTTATCCTCCCCAGCATCCGTGACCCTTCCCCTCACACCCCCACCCCCTCCCCACCAAACGGTACTTACCCACCTGGTTAATTCCAGTCCCAGCTTCCTGTCTTTCCTCTTGTCAGAGTCTGTTGATTTCTCCCTTCCTGTCCCTTACCTGCCCCTGTCTACACAGCTACATCAAGGGAGAGCTCTGTCACAGTTTCTGTGGATCTCCCCACACAGCTTCACCCAGGGGTGGTTTTGTCAAGGTCCCAGCCTTGGCTGTCCAGGGGGAGTTACGAGCATCCCATCATAACAGGACACGATGCATTGTCACAGTGTTGTTGTTGTTGTCGTACCCTGGCTAAAAGACTCCAGGGATCATCCGAACAGCCAAAGTACTTGAACACCATGGTACAAATGCATCAGCTGGAGATGAGAACATTACGTGTGTGACCGTTTTTGATTACCCCGCCACATGGGCAGCCACACTCAGACTTCGGGGGATTTTGGAGACCGATAATGTTATGCTAGGAGCTTGTCACAACTGAAGACAATCCCCGCATAACTATGCAGAGCATAACAACATTTTGATGTAGCTTTGGTATTCTAGCCTATGTCAATTTGCCTGACACAGCCTTAAGCCAAGGCGGCATTGTCACAGTCATTTTGATAGCGGTTAGTGGGGCCTATTCTGCTGTCACCTACCCATGAAATCATCTCCTGGTGTGTGTGGCAGTTCCCATGCATTTGTTGTCCTTCTCTATGCATGGGTTATCTCACAGGGATCAGCAGGAACGTCGCAGCACTTTGACGCACCATTCGCCACGCAGCGACTCCCCCCCCCCCCCCCCCCCCGACCAAAGGAAGTAGGGTGCTAAGTGACAACCTCCCGACAGTTACGCAGGCAATGTTGTGCACAGTTGTTAGGCAATGTTGTGCACAGTTGTTAGGCAGGCAAGGTTGTGCACAGTTGTTAGGCAATGTTGTGCACAGTTGTTAGGCAGGCAATGTTGTGCACAGTTGTTGATGCTAGGGTTATATCTCTGGATGCCATGTTCATCATGCGGTTGGACGTCAGCAGCGGGCTTCATCACTCTAGTCTTCCATAACAGTCGTATTTTCTGTCGGTGCATTCCAGCCAGTGGCCATATCACGCACTTTCAGCCTGTTTAACGGTTCATGTGGCTTGATTGTGTATTCTAGTCATCGTGGTTCTAGGGCATTGGGATTACACGGAAAAAAAAAGCAACGCATGTTTATTTAGTTTATTATGTCCTGTCTCATTTGACAGCATTGATTTTTTTTCTTTTAATAATATGTATTTTGAACATGATCATGAATGTATTTGTGGACTGGGTGAATTTGGGTTGAGAATTTCATGTTGAGATCAGGAGCTGCAATTGACAGAATAATTAATGATAACAGATTGATGGGTTTTTTTGGGGGATTTGTTCTTTTGTAGGGGGTATGCTTTTGTTCTGTTTTGTTTTGTTTGACTTTTTGTTGCTCATGATTGCATATCTTACTTGTCTGATGTGTTGATTTAATGGCTGTCTCCAAGGAGTGCTCCCGTTGAAGTTTTGCTGATGTAAAATGTTGAAAAAGGTCATGTCTTTTTTCTGAACCTCTTGTTGCTGTTGTTTTTCCAATAACATTCTTTTGAGGGCCCTACTTAAACTCTTTTTTAATTATCATGACTTTAGATGAATTAAATGTCAAAATGTTAGATTACAACGTAAATGACAAATTCAGAACGACTTATTCTCTCTCTGATGAGACTTTTAAGTTTCATCTTGAAAATCAGAGCTCAAAGTTTTGCTGACTTCTCACACAGAATATCCATAGCAGCAATTAAAACAATACTACATTTAATGGCAAATAATGACAGACATGGTGGATGATGATGAAGAGAAATTTTTGTGATATGTATTGTATTGCATAGAGTATATCATAACCATTCACAGAACTACAGTCGTGGGAGATCAGGAATGTGATCTTAAGCCCCCTCTTGAAAAGTGCCAAGAGGCACCGACATATCTCTGAAGTGCAGAGGAAGTATTCAGTCCAGGTGTTTTCTTTGTGTTTTTTTTTTTACTGATGTATCCTCTGCGTCAGCTGCCTGAAGTGGAAAGGGGAGTAATCACAGGGTTCCCATCGACGCACAAAATGCACATTATTACGCACACACACACACATACACACACAAACTTTTTGAAATGCATTTCAAGCATCAGTCAACCCTTTGACGCTGAAAAACAGCAGTCACTTGTGCAGGCCCTTGGAATATCTGCACTATAGTTAACCATAGCAGGTCAAAGGTCACTGCACAAGCCCACCAGTCCTTTAAAGGCTTTTTGCAGCCAGTGTAAAATTGCAAGCAATGCTGCTTGCTTCATGACACAGCCAAACACAGTCTGAGGTCACAGGTTGCTGCACAAGCCTTCCAATCATTTACAGGCTTTTCACAGCCAGTGTAAAATTGCAAGCATTGGGCAATGCTGCTTCTTGACGCAGCCGAACACAAATAGTCCTGCACACAGTGCGTCTCGTGTAAGGCAAGCTAAAAGTAGGATGCATGAGACAAGTGATGATGTAGTATACAAAGGCAAAACGGTGAGCTGAACACATGGCTGAAATGAAAATTAAACCATTCAGCTGCAGTGATGACCCTTCAGAATTTTGTAGACCTGTTCCGCAGAAAAATCAAGGGGAGATAGTGCCTGTCTTTCCACTGCAATTCAGGGTTATCTTTTCTCAGTTTTATGGGTCAAACAAATAAATCCAGAGAGTCAACTATTTGATTTGAAGAGCATGGCATAATAACAATTGGTGTATGGACCTGTCTGAATTACAGATGCCCCAAGCACTTCGCATCATATCCTTGTGTTTTGTATTTTCTCTTTCTGATTGAATCATTGAATTAACCGATGGGGCAGAATTGCTTTGGGGTGGGGTAGCCAAGGTGGCGTGGTGGTAGAGCTCTCCAAATTCACGGTGGGACATTGCAAGTTGAAGTCATGCTAGACCCCAACAGATTAAAACCAGCATTTTCACCACTGCTGTTCACGTGTTGTCGATCTGCTGATGTTGGTCCTGGAATGATTGGAAGGCTTCTGCTTTCTGCAAATGATGGGAAGTCTTCCGCTTTTTGTAAATGGTGGGAAACCTTCTGCTTTCTGTGATGGAAAGCCTACAGCTTTCTTTGAATGACTGGAAGTCTTCCGCTTTCTTTGAATGATGGGAAAGCCTTCTGCTTTCTATGAATGATGGGAGGCAGTGTGATTTCTTTTCTTTAATGGTGGGAAGGCTTCCACTTTCTGTAAGTGATGGAAAGTCTTTTGCTGTCTGCGATTGATGGAAGATCTTCTGCTTTCTGTAAATGATGGCAAGTCTGCTTTCTGTGGATGATGGAAAGCTACAGCTTTCTTTGGATGTGAAGTCTTCCACTTTCTTTGAATGATGGAAAATCTTCGGCTTTCTGTGAATGATGGAAGGCCTCCACCTTTCTTTAAATGATAGGAAGACTTCTGTTTTCTGTAAATTATGGAAGATCTTCCGTTTTCTGTGAATGATGGAAAGCTTTCAGCTTTGAATGATGGGAAGCCTTCTGCTTTCTGTGAATGAAGGCAAGCCTTCCGCTTTCCGTGAATAATTGGAAACCTTCAAATGATGGGAAGCATTCTATTTTCTGTGAATGAAGGCAAGCCGTCCGCTTTCCATGAATAATAGGAAACCTTCAAATGATGGGAAGCCTTCTGTTTCAGTAAATGATGGGAAGCCTTGATTGTCTATGAATGATAGGAAGCCTTCTGTTCCCTGGGGGGAATAGGAAGCCTTCCATTTTCTGTAAATGATGAGAAGCTTTCCGCTCTCTTTGAAGGATAGAAAGCCTTGCACTTTCTGTGAATGATGGAAAGTCTTCTGCTTTCTATGAATGATGAGAAGCCTTCCACTTTCTGTGAATTATGGGTTGCCTTCTGATTTTTTTCACGGTGGGAAGGCTTCCACTTTTAGTAAATGATGGGAAGTCTTCTGCTGTCTGCGATTGATGGAAGATCATCTGCTTTCTGTGAATGATGGAAACCCTTCAGCTGTCTTTGAATGATGGGAAGTCTTCCGCTTTCTTTGAATGATAGAAAGCCTTCAGCTGTCTTTGATTGATGGGTAGTCTTCCACTTTCTTTGATTGATGGGTAGTCTTCCGCTTTCTGTGAATGATGGAAAGCCTTGCACTTTCTGTGAATGATGAGAAGCCTTCCAATTTCTGTGAATTATGGGATGCCTTCCGCTTTCTGTGAGTGATAGACAGCTCGCATCTTTCTGTTGATGACAAGGAAGATACACCAGCTCCCTGGTATCTGTGATGAGAAATACGCTGACAGCTGGTACCAGGTACCGAGGCAAGATTTTGTGTAGTAAGCCATTGACAGATGAACCTCACTGAGCGGCAGATCAGTGTGAACATCTTTTATTTGTACATATATATGTTTTTATGCGGACAACTACAAATGCATAGCAGACCTTGCAGAAAAGGAAAACCATCCAGAGATAATTAGGTGGGGTGGCATAAGACTGGGTATAGTATTCCACTCAGGTTCATAAAAACAAATGAAACTGAAGGACGTGCTGTATGTATTATTCCACAGAATAGAGGAAGTTCATGTCTACAAGGCTGAAAAGCATGCCAGTCTAGCCAAAAATTTGAAAGAAAAACATCTGACTTCCAAGCCCAAGTCCTCGCCGTAGAGGTTGGAGCGTGGGGATTTGTAGGGTCATCAGCCTGTGATGTCATAGAACGGCTATTGACGTATGGTCAGAAGAGGACCAGAACCCCAAAGGCAATGGCAGAGGTAGCTTAAACGCGTTCCAAACTGGATTTTGTCAAAGAAGAACGAACGTGAACTTCATAAGGCTTAAATTTTCCAACTTAGAATAGTAGTCGGTAGCTAAGTAGATAAAACATCTGTCAACATGCGATGCTTTTTGTTTGTTTGTTTTTTTTTGCTGACCTATTAGCTGGCAATGCTTGATAATTCAAAGAGCTTTTTGTTCAGCAATGTGTGATAAGTACCATGACCAAAAGAGCGCTTAGAATGTGTGAACATTCAATATTAGGGAGAATGTGCAAGTGCTCAAAAAGCGCTGAAATTGTATGAGTACTCAGAGATTGCTGAAAATGAAATAGCCTGCAGAGACCGTTGAAAATGAACGAGTACTTAAAAGAGCACTGGATTTTGTGTGAGTACTTCAAGAGTGCTGAAAATTTATGTGTACACGAAGAGAATTAAGAAATCAATAGTATTCAAAGAGTTCTGAGAATAAATCAGTACACAAAGAAAGTTGAAAATGTATGAGTACTTAAAAGGCTGAAAATGTACAAGTTCTCTAAGACCGCTGAAATGTATGAATCTTCAAAGACCGCTGAAAATGTGTGAGCACCCAAAGACCGCTGATAGTGTATGAGAACTCAAAGAGCGCGGACAATGTATGTGTATTCATAGAGAATCGAGAATTTATGAGTACTCAATGGACCTATGAAAATTTTTTTTTTAAGTATACCCTAAGAACGTTGAACATGTATACATACTCAAAGATCCATTTGCTGAGAATGACTGACAGTTTACCATGTATTATTGATCTGATGGTCAAGGCAAGTCAGGTAGCTCTTTCGAAAGTCTTGGACCCAGCAGGACACGGGGAAGGACACATGAAATGGCACAACACTAGAAGGGCACCGAGGAGGATGCAGACCTCCGCCTGTGTTGGGCAAATCCTGGGTCTGCCCTTTGATTCTGACCTGCCCTTTGATCCTGATCTGCCCTTTGATCCTGACCTGCCCTTTGATCCCAGCCTGCCCTTTGCTCCTGACCTGCCCTTTGATCCCAGCCTGCCCTTTGATATGAACCTGCCCTTTGATCTCAGACTGCCTTTTGATCCTGACCTCCCCTTTGAGCCTGACCTGCCCTTTGATCCCAAGCTGCCCTTTAACCCCCAGTCCACCCTTTTGGATTCCAATCTGCACCAGAATGGCATTGGTCACATGGCATGTGTCCAAATGAGTAAAATGGGTCCGAGGTAATCTTTGGGACAGCAAATAACCAAGCCAACAGTTGTGTGGCTGAAAACATCATCCATGACAGAAACAATAAAACTGTACAGGCGTCAGGTTATATGTAGACATGTACATAGTAATGACGCCTTAGCATGAACTTTCAACCCGAGAGTGGATTGAAAACCCATTGACTTTTCTTCCTGTTACAATGAGTGGGGGGGAAACCAAGCTACCATTTGTGACCTTTTTTCTTTTTTTTTTGAAGATGGTGGTCAGAGAAGAGATGTTATTTTTGGCTTTTATTGACTCAACATTGTGGACACCCCAAAGTGAGTGTGGACTGGGGTGGAGTATCTTGCTGCTTACTGTGTTACGTAGCGAACTGTTTCCACATTGTTCATTCCAGTCTGTTTGACATATCAATGTTTTCTGTTGATGCAGGTGCGATTCATGCTGTCGATGCAGTGTGTTGTGATACCGAGGCGTTCAAAGAGTGGATTTTATCAGCTCTGTAGTTACAGTGGTAATGAGAATGGTGGTATTTCATAAACAGTTGGCACCATGTGTCATTGACCAGAGGATTGTCTTTTTAATCCTTAAAACAACAGTGATGCCTCTCCTTTACAGTATGTATATATATATATAAAATAGAAGGAGAATTTATTTATATTGTAGAATGATTTTTATTTTCAGGAAAAGTTCAGTTTTTTTTTGTTTTTTTTTTAACGGTGTCATTCATCATTATGCATTTGTCAGTAGAAATGATGCACCGAGTATAAAGAGGTCAACATCACCAGTGTCATCGAAGTCGTCGTCATTCTTGTCATCATCAACACTAGTGTAGTGTGAATGAGAGTAACCAATGAGGTGTCGGGGTCATTGCAACGAATTGCATGGCGCTTGTACAGGTCATTTAACCGCAATGGAATTTCTGATGAAAAAGAAGTAGTTGCTGTTGTTGGTTTCTTTTGTTTTTAACTCAGAAAAAAAAGGAAGAGAGTGTGCATTTTACAGTGGAGCCTTCCACTAACGGGTCCTCAACGACAGGTACCTTTGTGGGCAGTCTTGTGGGTTTTTCTGTGGACGACGGTAGTTCAAGGGTTATGTCAATTATGTATGCTTGTAGCAGCTGCACCTTGTAGGGGAGGCCAAGTGTAGCTTTTTTTCGAAAATCCAGTGAGCACACCGACGTTTTGCGTGTCTAAAAACAAAGGGGAGACGGCTGATGTACAGGATGGAAGCTGCTTACTATGTTGAACCTGTTCACGGTGTCCATGGCGATGTCCATGCGCGGCGTGTTCCTATTGCAGGGATGTGGGTATTTGACTGTGATGAGATGTTCACATGTTGAAATAGATCACCGAGTGCTTTAACGAGTCTGTCTGGTGTTGTTTTTCTGTGAATTTGGAGTGTGAAGTGATGAGTGTGCGTGTGTGTGTGTGTATGTGTGTGTGTGCATGTGTGTGTGTTGTTGTTCTTAAATTTAACGTCTTCCCAGTAAAAGTGATTGCAGACGGATTGTGTAATGGTGTATGTGTATGTGTGTGTCCATGCTCACATGCGTGTGCATGTGCATTTGATTATTGAGCTTTGCTCTGCTATTGAATAGGTCGTTCACAAACAACATAGGCATTGAATTCTCGGTCACTATTCAGTATACAAACTGTGTCAGTAGAAACCCTGGACAGCTGAACTCCCAATATCAGGTGGGTAGGCACAGCTTTCAAGGAGAATAAACACATCGTGTCACATTGTAGGTGGCATTGTTTTTCAGGAGCCTTGCTGGTCTTGTGGCTAAGATCCAGACGCATGGGTCCAGGATTCTATTCCCACTGGAGAAAGCCAGGTAGGATAATAAAATAATTTTTTTTTTTTTAATCTGATGTTCTCTTCTGTGATACATTCCATGCAGACTGCAGCTCCCTCACAGTCTTTCAGGGGAGAGTGAGGTCCTGTGCATGACGTGTGCATAAAACATCTTCAATCCCATTTCATCGTTAGGAAGCGGCAGCCGTTGTGTGCTGGTAGAAAACAGATGATGCGACTACAGATACATGCACACTGATGAATCTTCAGAGCTACGAAGTTGGAGTGTGTGTGTGTGTGTTAGTGCTCTCTTTCTCCCCCCCCCCCCCCCTCTCTCTTTCTCTCCTTTTCTCTCTCTCTCTCCCTTTCTCTCTCTGTTCCCCTTTTCTCTCTCTCTCTCTCTGTGGGTGCCTGTCCTAATGTAAAACAGGCAGGACATGATGACCAGCAAGGCCCCCTATGACAACAGCAATTGTGTGCTTGTGAAGTCAACATGAGAGAGCATCCCACCCCATCCCCTGGTATTCCCCCTTCCCCACCCTTGGTTATAAAGATTGCCGTCTTGTCCGTCCCAACATCTCATGAACCAACAGACACCAAAACCTTTGCCGTAATCTCGCCCACAGCTATGGCATGAGAGAGAAACCAGAGGTAAGGCCATGCCGATCGTGTGTGCGACTGTCTGGCTGCATATAGGATCAGCAGTAGAGGCCTGGGCCTTCCTGAAGTCATGTACGCCATCTAGACAGATGAAATAAAAGCAAGGTTCAAGCATGCTCCCTTGAGGTACTCCAAGCTCTCTCTCTCTCTCTCTCTGGTTCATCAAAATGATCGATGTTCTGTGTCAGTTTTTCAATTTCATTTTCTCTTGAACTTTTTTTTAGCCTCCACATGACACTTATTAGTCCTCACGTCTGACAAAGATTTTTTTTTCTTTTGTCAACTGTAATTTGTGTATTATAATTATAAACAATCAACTGGAAAATAATGACCTGCATCATTATTATCCGAGTGAAACTGATCCAGTGTTTTTGTATACATAAATAAACGAAGAACAGAGAAATAAACAAGATGCGAAGCATATAAATGTACTCCCAGTTTTCCAAACCGCTTATAAATCGGCCAAGTGCTTTGTGAGATAAGAAATAAAGGCAAAATAACGGTTTTAACGGTTATTTAACCGATGTACACTTTTGAAACTGGTATTTTAGTCCTCACTGGGCTAAAGCCTGTGTACATACCAAATCGGACAATATGTCAAGAATAACGGTTTTTAACGGCCAGATTTTGAAACACTACATGGAAGTGCCATTTGTGTGTGATAACCTTTCTATATACAAAATTTCATTAAAACCCACCGATATATAAAAAAATAACGGTTTAACGGTTATATAACCGATATACACTTTTGAAACCGGTATTTTAGTCCTCACTGGGCTAAAGCCTGTGTACATATCAAATTTCATCCAAATTGGACAATATGTCAAGAATAACGGTTTTTAACGGTCAAATTTTGAAACACTATATACAAGTGCCATTTGTGTGTGATAACCTTTCTAAATACCAAATTTCATTAAAATCCACCTATATATAAGAAATAACGGCAGAATAACGGTTTTTAACAGTTGTTTAATCCATTTTCAGCATTACATCACTTACATATGGACAGAGGCTCCGATTTGTCACAAGATCATCCAAACCATTTATAAATTGGCCAAGTACTTTCTGAGATATTCCATAAAGAAGAAAAACCGTTATAGGCCATTACAACCGTTAGTAACGGCTATAACGGTAAACTAAAACATCGGGCATCATCCTTGGCCCATAATGAACATACCTACAAATTTTCAGAAAGATCGGCCCAGTAGTTTTGTCTGGAGCGAGTGGAACACATTTTGACCACAGACAGACAGACACACAGACAGCATTTCTTCGTTCCCATTCTAAAGTACTCCCTGTTCTATAAGAACTGGGAGTACAAAAAGGCACTGATGAGTCCTGTCAGGTTGCACAGTGTAATCAAGTGACCGTATTTGCACATTTTCAATGTTGTTTGTAATTTTTGTGTGTCTGATGCTTATAACTAGCTTGCTTTTTGGGTTTTTTTTTTAGTCTTAGAGTATATATATATATGTATATATATATATATTGACTGGATGACATGGGAAACGACTGACTGAATAGCCAGCTGGCAGCTCTTCAGTTGGCACTACCCAGGTAGGCAGACCATTGTGTAAACAAGTGTAGATTGTAAAGCATTGGACTAGTTACAGCTTGGTCTCTAGCGCAGGATAGGCGCTAAATACGTATTCATAATAATGACAATAACATACACATATATTTAAAGGAACAAAAACAACAGTCTTTTCACGTCTTCAGACTTGAATGTATTTTTCACCCAAATTTCACAGATACAGTTATTCTTTAGGCCAGAGTACAATCATAAAAACCTAGGCATCACAATAAAATGGAACTCCAAATCAGGTTAGTTTTCGGTCATTTGAAAAAAAAAAAAAAAAAAAAGAAATGAAGCCAAGCTTACAACTGTGGCATCATAGCATTAACAGGTACACACCTGTGGAAACCAGTGATACATACACAAACACATTCAAAGAGAGAGAGAAAGAGAGAGATCACAGTCGTCAAACATACTGAGTGGAAAAAACAACAGAGAAAGACGAACCAGGAGAGGAAAAGAGTAGGGGGTACAGAAAAAGAGAGAGAGAGTGTGTGTGTGTGCGTGTTTATGTGTGTGTGTGTTGCATGCTTGCGTATATATATATAAATACATACATACTCATGTACATCCACAACTGCTTCCAAATAGCTGACAAAGTGAAATTCCTTCTATTTCTGTGCGAATGCCCACACGAAACAAGAGGGCAGACAAAAAGGAAGCAAGTGTACCAGCGTAGGAGAGGGTGGCAGATGGTATGTGTGTGTGTGTGTGTAAGGTGGAGGGGGGGGGGGGGGGAGGATAGTAAGATGCAGGGGTGGGAGCAGAACCCCCTAGCTATACTGAAAAGGCCAGGTGCCCAGGCAACCACTTTAGGCCCCTGGTGGGGTGCAGAGGCAATGCCCATGTGGGGGAGGGGGGTGGGGGCATTGCCCCCCAGACGCTGAAGAAAATTTATCTTGCCAAGACACTTATGTGACCTCTCCTTGAAAACAAAGTTAAAAATTAACTTCTATACAAAAAGACTCCAAATATGACAAAATATGACTTACAGCTTAAATATCAAACTGAAAATGTTATGCCAAGTACTTAGAATACATCTTAAATTCAGTAAACCGTCAAAACAAAATAGGATGGAATGTATTTACTCACCAATGATGTTAATAGAAGATAGTGGCCAAATTTAATTCACTTAATTTATAAGTTCAAGACTGAGGATTTTGTGTGGGTTTGTTTTTTTTAAGTCTTACATGGCTTAAATTCAGCTGAAAGTCAATGTCTGCACTAGCACTGGATTGGAACAAACACTGAGCAAAATCAAAAGCTGCAGTGAGCCAAGTCTTACAATAGAAATCAGTGGCTGATGGCACCGAGACATCTGAAAAATGAAAGTCAATGGTTAGAGTGGATGTATGTTTCAGCACATTCAATCTCTCCACATGTTTCATCTCCTGCACTTCGATCGACTTTTTACCATTTGACTTGGCCGACTACACAGTATACACCAAGCAGCGCCCACTTCATTTGCTTTCTGAAGCCATTTTCTGAACAGACCATTCAATTCGTCCATCTCATCCATCCATTCATTGCTCCACTTGTTTTTCTTCAGGTCACTGTTCATCTTCCATGCCTCTGCTTCGTCATTAATCAACTCCATTTTTGACAAATATAAAGCATGATGATAATTATGGTCTTCGCGCACTGAAAACAAGATGGTGGATTTCAAACATGAGAGGCGCGAAAACCTGAGTCGGAACACAGAACGCACACACGGGTAAAAAACAAAAACAAAAGGAAAAATTTGCTATACGGAATTCCGTTCCGTATCAATACGGAAGGTCTCCCACCCCTGCAGATGGGAAGTAAATACAGTCATCCAAGCAGAGGTAAAAAAAAGAAAAAAAGGTGAACAAATTCAAGCATTTTCCATACAAGACGATCTGTATCTTCTCAAAACAGAAAGAAGAGCAGGGGGGGGGGGGGGGGGGGGAGGACAGGGGGCTGAGGTGGGGGAGGGGTAGGGGAAGGAGGTGAAGGGTTAAAGGAAAAATGGGCAAATCATATGAAAAAGTCTGATGAGGATTTTTCATTTGTACGAACATCTATCTACCTACATTTCTACCTGTCTATATATAACAATTTTGTAGAGGGGGAAAACAAGTGCAGGCTAACAATTCCTCTGTCATTACCTTAATGACTTGGCAAAGATTTTCAGAAAAAGAAGGGAGTGGGGGAGAAAAGAAATGAAAACGGAAAATCAGGGATATGTAGGTTAAATATAAAATCCTTCACTAGCAACGTAAGGGGAACATCACAATCCATCTTCAAGACAGAATCATTCATATCGCTTGCTCCGAGGCCTTTAGTCTCCTGGATCGGCATGGCCGATTATGTCTGTGCTCCCTTGGCATCAGATGGAGATATTCTGCAGTCTATAATTCTGTGGTATTCTCACCATCAAGTGTTAAAAAAAAAAAAAAAAAAACAGCCAGATTTCAACAGCACCCCAAAGTTGCCAGAGAAGGGTAGAAAAGTAAGACAAAAAAAAGAATTGCTGAAGAATTAAAATCATTATGTGAACAGTATAAAATGTAGGGGGAAAATCTTTGAGCCTATACTTGAAGATCCATATATATATATACACATAATAGAGGAAAAGGGGTGGTGGTGGGGGGGGGGGGGGGGGGAAGAAAGGGGGGATGGTCAGGGAGGTAAGGTGAGATAATGTTGCTTACAGCCCAACTGACCACAAAGGTCGGGGCGGTCACCACGCTGAAGTCGACTCACAAGTCATTCCTTCACACAACCCTTTTAAAATACACCTTCTAAAACCACACAGGAAATGTCCAATAAAATCTTTCCTCCATTAAAATCTCAGATCAGATGAAACATGATAATCTCTTCCAGAAATTCAAAGATCACATCAGGTGGAACATGGTTTTCCATGGAGTCTGCTGTGAAATGTTTATGTCTTGCATCATGCAAGTCCCAACACTCTAAACGAATATGCTTCATTGTGAGTGGTACATGACATGGGAATGCACCAGGGAGCTCCTCCACGCTTTAAAAGGTATAAATGAGTTGAAAACAAATGGTCCGAGTGTGCAGCTGGCGTAAAACTGTTTCTTCTTTGCAACCACTACGTCAAGGAAGCAGTGGTGCAACCGAAACAAACAGCAATACAGTCTGAATAACTTCCACACCTTATGACCTAAGACCATGTTATGTACGTACGTATCAGGCAGGAAGATGGAGATGGTGAGGATGGGAGTGGTGGGGAAAGGGAATAAAACTGAATGCGGTTTACTTTTTTTTTTTCCAATAAGAACTTGCGCATGCGTAACGGTGGACACACGGGATGTGGGTGGGTGGGGGGAGCGGGTGAGGTGCGTTGGGACCATTCTGATGGGGGGGGGGGGGGGGGCAGACAGAGGGGGGGGGGGGGAGAACTAGTATTTCATAATCTAATGACACCTTAATACTGACTATGCATGAGAGGACATGTACATACGAAGGTGGACTGGCGCGGGGAGGGGGGGGGGGGGTACAGGGAATGTAATGATAGCGCTTTGTGTTGTTGAGGGCTCTTTCACTCATTACATACTGAGAGAACAATGGCTGGACTATTTAAAAAAAAAAAAAAAAATTATTCACTGGAAAGGCTAGATTGCATAGAGACTAACCGTGCATGGAGACTAAACTGCATAGAGAAATAACCATGTCTTCACTCAGAGAGAGTCAGGGTGGAAGTGAGGAACTGGTGGCCTGCACGCAGTGGCTGGCAAAGACAACGAGGGAGGGGCCTTTTCCACCAGCTGGGAAGGAGCTGTTTTATTAAATGTTGACAGGCGGTGCCAGAGCTATGCTGAGGGCTGTTGCAATGGGGGTACTGTTGGCCACACTTCTGTATTGACTGGAGGGCAACCTAACGTGTATAGTGCATATATGCGTACACACACACACCATATATATATATATATATATATATATATAGATATATATATCACTACAATACTGGGCTTTTCCAAAGGCAGACACAAATGACCAAAGCCAAGTCGTGAGAAAAGACATTTCGTCAACAAGCAAATGCTGGTATTAGAAACAGAAAAAGGTCAAACACGGACTGGAACTGATCAGATGTTGAAAGGAACTCGTGTGTGTGTGTGTGTGTGTGTGTGTGTGTGTGTGTGTGTGTTGTGTGTGTGTGTGTGTGTGTGTGTGTGTGTGTGTGTGTGTGTGTGTTGTGATGTTGTGTGTGGTGTGTGTGTGTGTGTGAGTGTTGTTTAATGTTTGACTGTGTGTTTGTTGTGTGTGTGTGTGTGTGTGTGTGTGTGTGTGTGTGTGTTGTGTTGTGGTAAGCAGGAGTGGTGTGGGTTGGAGGTGTTGGTGAACTAGGGAGGGAAAGAACATATCATATCACGAGCGAAATGAATAACGAAACGAATGTCATATAAATGTGTAAACACAAAAGATAAAGAATCATAATAATGACAATTATAATCTGAATAAAATAAAAGAACAACAGATGGCTGAATAAATGCATATATTGATATAAAAAAAATGGATAAAGGGATGAATTAGAAGGAACTTTAGTAAATAAATCATGGCAAGAATGGACAACAAAATAAAACTACTGATCAGCTGCCTACACTGATTAAAAAAAAAAAAAAAGAAAAGAAAGATAAAGGAATGAATTAAAAGGAACTTGGTGAATAAATCATGGAAAGAATGGGTGCTTATGATGAAAAGGTGTTATTAGGAGCCCTTCATCAAAAAAAGAGAGAGAGAGAGAGAGAGATAGAGAGAGAGAGAGAGAGAGAGATAGAGAAGAGAGAGAGAGAGAGAGAGAAAGAGATTGGGGGGGGTGTTGGGCAGTGAACTTGAAGTGAGAAAGGCCAACAGACGTCAAGCTTTACTTTTGTTTCCAACTGCGTGACCACCTCTTCAAAGCCATCGACAGAGCGCCAGCTTGCCTTGATTTCTCCTGTCACCACCCTCAGGGACTTCTGCTCCAAAAAATCGTAAGAGCCGACCGACACCATGGTAACACTCCCCCCCCCCCCCCAAATACAAAGCAGCATCGTGTTGCTGCTTAACTACAAGTTAAATGTGAATGCATGGAAACTGATGGGTTACACAAACGCTAGAAAAGGGAGGGAGAGAAAGAGGTGCGGGGTGAGAGGGGTGATGGGGGAGGAGGGCCAGACGGGTGATGGGGGGGGGGGGGGGGGGGGGGGGGGGGGGGAGGGGGGGGGAAGAGAGAAAGAAAGAGAGAGAGAGAGAAAGAGAGAGACTGACACTGACAATGATTATTTTATAATGGGGAAAAAAAAATATTGGGTTAGTAAGCCATTTTTCATACTTGCTGTTAGGCCTACAAAGCTAGAACTAAATGATACAACGTGTGCTCAAAACATGCTCATACAGGTTAGTAAGCTATTTTTCATACTTGCTGTTAGGCCTACAAAGCTAGAACTAAATGATACAACGTGTGCTCAAAACATGCTCATACAAACAAACAACAAAACAACCAACCAAACAAACAATAACCACCACCAGCAAGAAGCAGGTCCTACCATCATCAGTGAAAATAAGCAAATGAAGGCAAAAGCAATTTAAAGTGCAACAACCACAAACACAATTAACAACAACAAGACAGCACACATAGAAGTAGCCACTCCTATCACAAGAAGATACTATATATAGAAGTAGCCAGTAACATATACAGAAGTAGCCAATCTTATAACAAGAAGAGATACGATAGTACATATAGAAGTAGCCAGTAGCACATATAGAAGCAGCCAATCTCATAACACAAGAAGTTAGTATATATAGAAGTACCCAGTCTTATACCGCATTTGTGAATTAAAAACCAAAAAGGTAAAGTATCCAGTCTTATGTGGCACTTGTGAATTAAAAACCAAAAAGGAACTTGAATACGTGGGCATGCGCATGCGCACATGGGAGCACAAATGCATACAGTGGCACGTAAGGAGGAAACTAGACATATGCTATTCGAGTTTAAGTAACAGAAGCCGACAAAACCAAATATCTGAAAAGATTACCCTTGAAAGAGGAGCGCGCGCAGCCTTTGTTACGACATCCACAGGGAGCGAGTTCCACAGATATGCTCCCAAGAATGACAAACTCGTTTTAAAGACATGAATGCTAGGTCTTGGTGACAATAGCCTCTAGATCAACCTAGAATTCCTCAGGACTCATTTTGGGAACAGTTTAGACAGATAAGATGGGAGTTTCTTGTTCAGAAGCTTGTACATCAGTGTACCTTTGTTAAAGTGGAGATGTTCCAAATGAGGTAGGATTAGTAACTGTTTCATCTTTTGTTCTGTCGACAGGGGTGGATCAGGCAAAATAAGTTTGGCTGTTCTCCAGTACAGGCAGTCTAATCTTGTCAGATGTACACAGCACAGTCAACCCACACAGAGAGATACGCATACGGATGTTTAATTCACACAGGCCATGGCCCCTAATGAAGAGGGTGTTGTGATCAGATGATTTCAGACAGAAATAAGCAAATCATCAAACATCTAGGCATCCGCAAGTAAAAGCAGACTCGATATTAAACAACATACAACAATCAATACCTAACTACATGCTATACTTCAAATCTTAATGCCTTGTACAAGCAAATAGCAAAACGTTTTACAGTAGTTTCATTTGTAGATGCCATTAGTAATGAAAGTCGAGATGAAGAAGGATGTCTACAATATTTTTGATGAATGAACTGATTCCTCAGGTCACTTTGAGCGGGGCAGCACAACACAAAATGAGCTTCATTTTCTTTGGCACATTTACAAAGCGGACATGTCAGTTCAAGTTTACTATGCTTCTTATAACGATAATAATGAACAGAAAGATCAGAAACACCTAATCTGAACTTTGTCATCATATATTTTTTAGTGATTGTACATTTCAATAGATTTATATACCGGCACACAATGTATTGATCTGAACCATCTATAGAAAGCAAATCGCTCACTTTCATGAATGTGACATGACCATTCTTGCCTTCTGCAATCTATCAATCTGTCCCAAAATGCACGAAGAAATCCATTTATGTCCCCAACGCTCTGTTGTAGCCAAACATAGCCAAAACCAAGTTTATATAATTTAGTCCTCACGTCAGAAACCCAGTTTCTTTTCCCTCTACCATCCAAATCAAACAACATATTATATGCTTTCCTGGGCAACCTTGAAATTTCCAGTTGTGTTATTTTCAACCAATAACATATGCAAGCTGTCGCAAAATTCAAATATACTAGACATCTGTTTACTTTGCTGTAGACTAAATTGTTAGGTGTTCGCATGCTCACTCCTAGGAAATTTTTCAATGCAAATAAATGGACATTTTCACAATAAACAGCAGAATCATAAAGACCCCAAATTTCAGGCTGTACCTGAGAACTGAACAATTTTATAAACAGTTTCAAAGATTGGTTTTCTAATTTTGATAAGTGTTGCATGATAGATGGTAGTGCACGCTTAGCTCTACTGGCAAGATCCTTGCATGCAAAAGTAAAGCTTAATTTTGTCGAAAAATATATTCTTGAACATTTATATACGTTGACCACAGGCATCAACACTCCATTATAAGTCCACCTTTCTCCAATTCCTAAAAACCCACCCTTTCTAAACACAATTATATTGCTTTTTGACATGCTGATTGTTAATTGAAATGAAGTTGCGGACAGTAATAGATTATTTAGTTGAGTTTGTAAGCCAATAATTGTTTCCGACATCAGAAAAACACTGTCTGCAAAGAGAAGAATAAACAACTCAAGAGCATCGCAAGTAAATTGTGCACCATGTTTTCCATTTCTAACAACCTCTGATGTTAACTTATCAGTGAAAAGAGAAAATAAAACAGGACTGCACACATCCCCTTGTTTTACACCAGAGATACACTGAATGTAGTCAGTCATGTTTCCTCTACACCGAACCTTAGCTTTAACACAGGAATGCATGCTAACTATGCATCTGAACAGTTTTCCATGAACACCAGCTTTTAAGAGAAAAGGCCAGAGAATAGTTCTATTTACAGAATCAAATGCTTTCTCATAATCTGTAAAAGCGACATACAGCTTACAATTTAAACTTTAAGAAAACTGTTTTTGCGTACCAAAGCCATCAAAGTAAACATATGATCCACAGTTGGATAACTGCATTTAAAACCTACCTGATATTCGCCAGTGATATCATTATCTTCAACCCATTCCTGCAACCGGTGATTGATAATAGTGCTGTATAATTTATTATCAGCGTCACTTTAAGAAATTCCTCTATAGTTATTAGGATCATTCATGTTGCTTTTTTTTTGTACTGTGGTAGAACAATACTTTCCGTCCAATGGTCAGGATAAATTCCTTTATCAAATAAAGAATTGAAAAAGGTTACAAAAAAGTTCATAATCAGGTCAGTTTTACAAGCATACCTCAGCAGCTCACCAATTACACCGTGTGGTCCAGGAGCTTTACATTTCTTAATTTTCTTAGAGCAAACATTACTTCCTCTTTTGAAATCGGACGACTTAAATAATCATCCTCTCCTTCATTATGATCCAATGTAACCCGCTGTTAGGATCTATGTCTTTCGTTAGAAGTGACTTCAAATGGTCATACCAGGTTTCGATGCTGATGCTGTTCACTGGTTGTCTTCTTTTTAATGAAATTCGATGAACATTCTTCCAACATTCTTCCTGATTTTCTATAGAAGCAATTAATTCTTGTCAGCTATGCCCATACAGAGAGAGAGAGAGAGAGAGAGAGAGCCATATAGAAAACAAAACAGAAATATAGAGAAAGCAGAGAGACAGAGAGAAGAGAGAGAGAAAGAGAGAGAGGTAAAGTAATGTTGCTTATAGCCCAGCCGACCACTAAGTGCCGTATCAGGGCTGTCACCACGTTAAAATCAACTCAAGTCATCAAAAAATAAAAAATAAAAACACCTTTCACACATCTCTTTGAAATACATCTATTAAAAAAACATACTAGAAACTTCATTAAAGATCTTTCTTCCATAAAATCTTAGATCAGACGAAAAATGTTAATCTCCTTCAGAAACTCAAAGATCATGTCAGGTGGGACATCTCTGAACTAAGTTTTCATGGAGTCTGCTGTAAAATGTTTGTGTCTCACATCATGCAAGTCCCAACACTAAAAGAATATGTTTCACTGTGAGTGGAACATGACATGGAATGCACCATGGAGCTTCTTCACTCTTTAAAAGGTACGAATGAGAGAGAGAGAGAGAGAATATATTATTATTTGTAATGTAATTATTAGAATAAAATGATTTTTACAAAAAAAGCACAAAATAACATGGCAACTTTCTGACAAACTTCAAGAGGAATTACAGTATTCACAAGTTTACATTATCTGATCCTACTGGAATTTCAAGTTGTAGTGTGATAATTATTATTATTATTATTATTATTATCTTTTTCTCTCTCTGTCCTCCTATGTAACAGTGGGTAAAGAATAAGAGTAAAGAAAAGCTCCAAGGAGCTTTTTTCATTACGTATGCTTTCAAATACATGTTTACATGTTTGTTGTATATCTGCAGCCTAATTTTCCTTTTATTTGTTTATTTTTCCTCCATTTCTTTCGGCCCTTCAATTCAGGATTATACCATCCTACGCAAACAAAATGCAAGTCCATTTGTATTTGCTACAATAAACTATAGGTATCATTGGCAACTGTTTCTGATTATGTACAATATCTTTTTGGACTGAACAGAACATTGTTTTACAACTGGGGTGTGGAATCCCCAAAAGTTTCAATTCTGAACATACAATTTAAAAAAAAAAAAAAAAAACACCCTTAAAAAGCAAAACGATCTGATTAGCAAAAGGAAAAAAAAAACAACAGCAACAGTTTCAAGTTATACGGCCATTTTGGGGAACATGGATGGGCGAGGGGATGCAATGGGTGAAATGAGAGGGAGTGGGGAGGGGGGGAGGGGTTTGAAGAGGAAGTGGCAGGAAGAGTAGTGGCAGTTTCGTTAGTCGATTTCTACAGTCAAAGTTTGTGTTATTTGCCGATCCCATTCATTATCTAATATATAAGGCAAGCCACAAAAAACAAACAAACAAAACAAAACAAAAAAAGAATCCACAGAAACCAACACAAAATGACATCTGTGATCCGTTCATTATGTCATACATAAGGCACGCCACAAAAAAAAAAAGAAAAAGAAAAAGAAAAGAAAAGAATAGAAAAAAGAATCCACAAAAACCAACACAAAATGGTATCTGTCAGAGCTACCAAGCGACACCTGTGTCATGTGTCAGAACTACCAAGCTTAACCTGGCTCACTGTGTCATACCATGCCACACCTGTCTCACTGTGTCATACCATGCTAGACCTGTGTCACTGTGTCAGAGCTACCATACCACACCTGTGTCATTGTGTCAGAGCCCCCCCCCCCCCCCCCCCCCCCCCCCCCCCTCTTGTTCAGAGCAAGTTACTTAGTTTTGTGAGGCAGGGGAGTTTACAGCTCGCCCGCAGCTGCAGAGGCCAAGCCGTGAATGCAGGTCAGGGAAAGGGATGTTTTCTGCAGGCTGCTCCCCACCAGCCAGCTAACCGTGCTGTACTCGGCGAACTGAATGTCATCTGTGCATAGCCAGTCTGGCAGCAATATGTTCAACATTGTTGAGCGGCCATTACAAATGGGGCTGTCAGTTTGATCATTAATGGTTGTCATGAAAAATGTAATATATCTGCGCTCTTGAGATGACTGAATAGGCGAATTCCTGACAATTCTTTTAATACCAAACTCGACAAGGTTTATTTTCTGTAGATAACATAGATACGGCATGAAAGCTTGTATGCAAGTGGTCAGGCAATTATTAGAACAATGACAACACACACAAAATTGTGCAAAAATGACGTCATCACTTTCTGGGTATTTAATTTTCCCTAGTTAACTAGTACACAAGTTGGATACATGCCACTGCTCGGACTACAGCAACAAAATTGTTGGATCAGAAATGTGTAAGGCTTGTTTGTTCGCCCTTTCACTAAGTGTCTCGCGTGGGACGGAAAAGTAAAGCTGTGCCTGCACCCGTCTCCCTGAGTCAGAGCAACAATGCTACACCTGTCTCCCTGTGTCAGAGCTACCATACTACACCCTGTGTCAGAGCTACCATGCTACACCTGTCTCCCTGTGTCAGAGCTACCATGCTACACCTGTCTCCCTGTGTCAGAGCTACCATGCTACACCTGTCTCCCTGTGTCAAAGCTACCATGCTACACCTGTCTCCCTGTGTCAGAGCTACCATGCCACGCCTGTCTCCCTGTGTCAGAGCTACCATGCTACACCTGTCTCCCTGTGTCAGAGCTACCATGCTACACCTGTCTCCCTGTGTCAGAGCTACCATGCTACACCTGTCTCCCTGTGTCAGAACTACCATGCCACGCCTGTCTCACTGTGTCAGAGCTACCATGCTACACCTGTCTCCCTGTGTCAGAGCTACCATGCTACACCTATCTCACTGTGTCAGCACCATCATACACCTTTGTCAGCAATATCATACACCTGTGTCAGTACTATGCTACACCTGTGGCAGTACCATCATACACATGTGTCAGTACTATGCTATGCCTGTGTCAGCACCATCACACACATGTGTCAGTACCATGCTACACCTGCGTCACCGTCTCAGAACCTACCACTTCCCACGTCCGCCAATAGAGCTCCCCTCCCCCCCTGCCCCATCCTGCCACCCCCCCCCCCCCCCCCCCATTTCCCAAGCAGGCAGCGCCCCGCCGGCCGCCACGGTCAGTCAGTCAGGTCACAGCTTTCCCTCCTCCTTCATGAGCTCGTCGCGGACCTCGGTGATGGCGAAGCCCAACAGGTTCTGGCCCCGCCAGGTGCTCTTCTTCCAGGCCTTGTGGTTGTCCTGGGCCAGGCCGATGCCCCAGATGGTGTCCATGGGGCTGGCCTCCACCAGCGTCCTGGGGTAGGTGGCGAACAGCTCCTCCTTCAGCTCTGGGTTCTGGGCAAACTGACAGGCAAACCACAGGCACGTGACAGGCACCAGACAGGCAGGCCTACCTCTAATGTTCTCCTGTCAGGGACACCCCTGTCTCCAACATCAGAGACGCATTTCATCATTTTCAGGGACATTACAGAAACTGACAGCAACCACAGGCACATGACTGTGACAGAGAGGTCAATCCCCACACTTGTTCTACTTTCAGGGGCACCCGTCTCTAACATCCAAGACACATTTCATCATTCTGAGCAAACTAACAGGCAAACCACAGAATGTCACGTGCCCGTGACCGTCCAGAGAGGCCTACCCCCCAACTGTTCTACATTCAGTGACACCCATCTCCAAAATTAGAGACACATTGCATCATTTTCAGGTATATTACAATAACTGACAGGTAACCACAGGCATGTGACTGTCCAGAGAGGCCTACCCTCTATTTTCTACTTATAGGGACACTCATCTCTAACATCAGAGACATGTTTCATCATTTCCAGGGATATTACAATAACCGACTGGCAACCACAGGCACGTGACCGTCCAGAGAGGCCTACCTGCAATCGTCTATGTTCAGGGATACCCGTCTCCAACATCACAGACACATTTCATCATTTTCAGGGACATCAGAAGGAAATAATCTGCAGGGCGCTCTCATAGAACATCACATGACCTGACCGTGACCGTGACAGAGAAGCCTACCCATGTGTTCTACTTTCTGGGATACCCATCTCCAACATCGGAGACACATTTCATCATTTTCAGGGATATCACAAAACCTGAAAGGCAACCACACACATGTGACACTGGAGAGGCCTCCCTGTCTACTTTCAGGGACACCCATCTCCAACATCAGAGATGCATTTCATCCTTTTCAGGGACATGACAAGAACATTATCTACAAGTGCCGTTTTCACTCGTGACCCACAATACAAACAAAACACCAACACCAGAGACACATTTCATCATTTTCAGGGACATTACAAGGAAATAATCTGCAAAGTGCGTTTTCACTTGTGACCTGCAATACAAACAGTAACACCTTGTCATAACTGAACACTGTGAACTCACCTTGATTTACATTATACATGTACAAGAATATTTAAGTAGGGAGGACTACTGAGACCGAAAACACAGTGAGCTTACCTAGATTTACATTACGAACGAGAATATGAAGTAGGGGGGACTACTGAGCCTGACAACACAAAGAACTTACCTAGATTTACATTACGAACAAGAGAATAAGAAGCAGGGGGGACTACTGAGCCTGACAACATTGTGAACTCACCTTGATTTACATTATGTACAGGAATATAGGGTAGGGGGGGACTACTGAGACTGATGGATGGACCACAACAACAACAAAAAATCCGGCGATTTTGTGATTCTGCTTTTCGACAATTGAGCTGGGGGTGGGGGTGGGGGGGGGGGGGGGGGGGGGGTGTGGTGGTGGTGGTGGTGGGGGTGGTGGTTCTGTGCTCATCAGTCTCAACATGCCAGCGGCAGTCATCTCTCCTGCCATGTTGGATAGAGAAATCGCAGGCACAAACTTAACAAAATGCATGCCATTAGCCCTTCTTTCCTGGCTTGATGAATGGCCACTTGTCTGTATAATGATTCCTGAATGTTTGCTATTGTTTCGCGGCTGCTTTCTTCCTCGAGGGAGAAAGACTGTGCGGCGAACCTTCTTCCACCATCCTTTCAGCCACCATTATGGTGTAAAAACGGATGAGACTGAGTCTACTTTGCACATGCGCTACGAAGCACCAGCCAATCGGCAGCTGGCTATTGATTCCACCCTGATTGGGCGTTTTGGCTAGCAGCCATCTTCTCAATACTGGAGTAATACTAATACTGATAATGATAACAGTAATCACATCACACACCATGCTTACAAATTTCACAGTGATAATCTAACATAGTAACAACCAACAATGCACCTACCAATGCATGCACATATACACACTCTCATGGCACGCACCCAATCCTCATTCAGGAATGACTTACTGAAGGGGAGGAGACCACTGGGGGCACATCAGCGCACACAAACCACAGCCAAGCTGAACCCACATCCACACTGAGATGGGGATACTGCCCAAAACTTTTTTTTTTTTTTTTTTTGGCTGTCCCATCTTCAGTGGCACTGTACCCAATCCACTCATTCTGCTCCCCGCCCCCCCCCCCCCCCCCCCTCCCTCCACATCCACAGCCTGGCACGGCCCAATGCAGCCCCGGCACAATCCACAGGGAGCAGTCTATGCTGGGTTGTCGAGAGGCAACCCACCGGAGGAGACACTGCACTGCCACCTAGTCACTCCGGTGATGTTCAGTGGCGCCTGTTCTGATCCAACATATGCGGGACACCACCTACTAAGCCTCCTACTAACGACAGTAATTGCTTAGTCACAGAACCAGCGTGAGAGAGTTCTGTCTTAGGAGGGTGCCAACATGTCCGTCCAACGACAGCCCCCATGAATTTGCCACAGCTCCCCAATGAAGAGAACACTGTGAAGAGTCCACACTGTATGGAGTGAAGAGAACACTGTGAAGAGTCCACAATATAGAGTGAAGAGAACACTGTGAAGAGTCCACACTGTATGGAAAGAAGAGAACACTGTGAAGAGTCCACAATATAGAGTGAAGAGAACACTGTGAAGAGTCCACACTGTATGGAGTGAAGAGAACACTGTGAAGAGTCCATACTGTATGGAGTGAAGAGAACACTGTGAAGAGTCCACAATATAGAGTGAAGAGAACACTGTGAAGAGTCCACATTGTATGGAGTGAAGAGAACACTGTGAAGAGTCCACATTGTATGGAGTGAAGAGAACACTGTGAAGAGTCCACAATATAGAGTGAAGAGAACACTGTGAAGAGTCCACATTGTGTGGAGTGAAGAGAACACTGTGAAGAGTCCACAATATAGAGTGAAGAGAACACTGTGAAGAGTCCACATTGTATGGAGTGAATAGAACACTGTGAAGAGTCCACATTGTATGGAGTGAACAGAACACTGTGAAGAGTCCACATTGTATGGAGTGAAGAGAACACTGTGAAGAGTCCACAATATAGAGTGAAGAGAACACTGTGAAGAGTCCACACTGTATGGAGTGAAGAGAACACTGTGAAGAGTCCACAATATAGAGTGAAGAGAACACTGTGAAGAGTCCACATTGCATGGAGTGAAGAGAACACTGTGAAGAGTCCACAATATAGAGTGAAGAGAACACTGTGAAGAGTCCACATTGCATGGAGTGAATAGAACACTGTGAAGAGTCCACATTGTATGGAGTGAAGAGAACACTGTGAAGAGTCCACATTGTATGGAGTGAAGAGAACACTGTGAAGAGTCCACATTATGTGGAGTGAAGAGAACACTGTGAAGAGTCCACAATATAGAGTGAACAGAACACTGTGAAGAGTCCACAATATAGAGTGAAGAGAACACTGTGAAGAGTCCACATTGCATGGAGTGAAGAGAACACTGTGAAGAGTCCACAATATAGAGTAAAGAGAACACTGTGAAGAGTCCACATTGCATGGAGTGAAGAGAACACTGTGAAGAGTCCACATTGTATGGAGTGAAGAGAACACTGTGAAGAGTCCACATTGTATGGAGTGAAGAGAACACTGTGAAGAGTCCACATTATATGGAGTGAACAGAACACTTTGAAGAGTCCACAATATAGAGTGAACAGAACACTGTGAAGAGTCCACAATATAGAGTGAAGAGAACACTGTGAACAGTCCACATTGCATGGAGTGAAGAGAACACTGTGAAGAGTCCACATTGTATGGAGTGAAGAGAACACTGTGAAGAGTCCACATTGTATGGAGTGAAGAGAACACTGTGAAGAGTCCACATTATATGGAGTGAACAGAACACTGTGAAGAGTCCACAATATAGAGTGAAGAGAACACTGTGAAGAGTCCACATTGTATGGAGTGAAGAGAACACTGTGAAGAGTCCACAATATAGAGTGAAGAGAACACTGTGAAAAAAACCACGATGCACAGAGTGAAAAGAACATTCTATAAACAGTCCATGATCTAAAGAGTAAGGTAAGGTAATGTTGCTTATACCATGATCTAAAGAGTGAAGACAAAATTCCATTAACAAAATTGAAAATGAAATGAGGCAGGGAACAGTATACAATAAACAGTAAACAAGTAGGGTAACTTTTGCTCCCATAAGAAAACCTAACACAGAGTAACTTTTATTCAAGACTGGCACAGCCTTTTAAACTTGTTAAAGTCAGACAAATACAAACAATTTAATAGCGGGGGGAAAAAACAAGCGCAGGCCAACAACTCATATATTTTCTTATATTTTCTTAATTTCACGTTCCCAGTTTCTCCATCTTCAACAACCCCCCCCCCCCCCAAGTCCAAATCTTTACCAAGTCATTACTATAAAACAGTTGAGTTGCTGGCCTGCACTTGTTTTTTCCCCCCACTATCAGACTGTTCATCTTTGCATTTGTCTGACTTTATTCAAATTTAAAAGGTTGTGCCAGTCTTGAATAAAAGTTACTTTGTGTTAGGTTTTTTTATGGGAGCAAAAGTTACCCTACTTGTTTACTGTTTATTCTATAAACAGTCCATGATCTACAGAGTGAAGAGAACATTCTATAAACAGTCCATGATCTACACAGTGAAGAGAACATTCTATAAAGAGTCCATGATCTACACAGTGAAGACAACGTTCTATAAAGAGTCCACGATCTACAGGGTGAATACAACATTCTATAAAGAGTCCATGATCTATGGAGTGAAGAGAACATTTTCTAAAGAGTCCACGGTGTACGGAGTAAAGAGAACATTCTGTAAAGAGTCTACAATGTACAGACTGAAGAGAACACTCTATAAACGGTCCACAATCTACAGAGTAAAGAGAACATTTTGTAAAGAGTCCATGGTGTATAGAGTAAAGAGAACATGTTATCAACAGAGTGAAGAAAACATTCTGTAAAGCATACAGAACTCTACGCACAACGTTCATGTGCAGACTGAAGGGAAAAAATGCAGAGAGTCCACGATGAACAGACAAAAGAGAACATTCCGTAAAGAGTCCACGATGTACAAGAACCCTCCTTTACGAGTCCTTAAAGTACAAAGTGAAGGGGACTCTCTGTAAAGAGTCCATGGTGTGCCCTGAGAAGAGGATTCTCTGTGAAGGGTCGACAATGTACTGCAGAGAGAAGAACACACAATGCATCTCCAAGCAACTTTGCACAAGGAGTTGAGCAGAGTGGCATGGAGAGAGCTATTTCTCCCATGCGTCTGTCGCAGCATCTCTAGACCTCATGGAAGACGACAACGATGCAGAAAATGATTATGATTATGGAGGACAGGAATAGCTCAGTTCGTAAAGCGTCGAAGTCATGATCCTGGGGTTGCGGGTCTGAATCTCCACCATGCCGTTTCGGTTGAGGGGGCAATTTTTCCTTTTTCCTTCGCAGTAAACATTCGTTCTGACTCCATTTCCCACAAAAGTCCTACGAATGAGACGATAAACTTGAGGTTCCATGTGTGAATGCATGCGTAACGTCTTGCACACACGTAAAATACAACCACCAACTTTCAGAAGAGAAGGCCAGTTTCGGCCTTTGGTATAGATGACACATATACAGATTGCAGGCACCTGAAAAGAACGGAAGAATGAACAAAGAAAAAAACGAAGCGACTGACAGTCGACTGAATGACATTGGAAACAAACAGAATGTAGCACCTAGCTGGCAGCTCTTCAGTTGGCTCTACTCAGGGAGGCAGCCTGTTCTGTACACGAGAGCGTGGTTTGGAAAGTGCCTACAGCTTGGTCTCTGACCGAGGATAAGCACTCTATAAGTAACTCTTCATAATAGTAATAATAATGATGATGATGATGCCTAATATGCTGTACCTTGGCCTTGTTGGCGCGTTTGACGATGTTGACCCGCTCGCTCTGCCAGGTGGCTTCATCAAAGTTCTTCACTGAGCGGCCCATCTTTTTCTGGAACTTGGGGTCGTCATTGCCCAGGATCTGTTCACCGACTTCCTTGTCGCCAAACAACACTGCCACACACACACACATGCGCACACACGCATAAAGACACACACACACACACACACACACATTCACACACACCCACATGCATGCATACAAACACACACACACACACACATATGCATGCGTACACACACACATAAAGACAAGCACACACACACACCCACATGCATGCACACACACACACACACACACACACAAAACAGCTTTCAAAAGATATGCCAAACCTACACCCAAATGAAATGCTAGGCAATGACAGCTTACAAATTCATATTACAAACACATGCACACATACACACATGCACTCACACACAAATACACAAACACACCCTCATATAGATACATACACACACTCCCTCACACACACACACACACACACACACACACACACACTCACTCACTCACAGACACACAGACACACACACACACACACACACACACACACACTCATGCCTGTAAAAGGATATAAATGAGGCGTAATGCAAAACACCGTGAAATGAGGCGGACAGAAAAAATTGATTTACATAAATACGAAGAAGAATCAAACTTCTTTCAGTTTCGGGGGATTGTTACAGGTCTGTGCTGCACAATCAAGCTGTTTTGTTTTGTAAACACACACATGCCTGTAAGTTAATGCAAATGAGGCGTAATGCAAAACGCCATGAAATGAGGCGGTTCAGGAGGAAGTGTGTGAAAAAAGTGTGTGAACAATGCAAATTAAAACTGAGGCGATTGCCTAGAAAGGCACTGGCGCATCACTTACGACGTTCTGCACTGCTGTATGGGCTTTAAAAAAATTAGGCGAAAAAAAATCCGCTCATTTTAGAAATGGCCTGGTTTGTGTACATTTTGCAGGGAGCAATCCTCTCATTTATGCTGTTTTGTAAACACACACACACACACACACACAGAGGGACAGGATTGGCTGCATCATTCTCTGTCTGCCAAGTCTGCCTTTGTTTCCTTGTCATTCTCTGTTTATCTGCCTGTGAAGTCTGCCCTTGTTACTTTCCGTTCCTCTGTCCAGTTTCCCTTTGTCTGGCAATCTGTCGCCGAGTCTGCCTTTGTCATTCTCTGTTTATCTAAGTCAGTATCATAATCATATTCATCACTTTTATTTTCATTTCCATCACTGTCATAATCATCATCATTATCACCATCATCATTACTTTCGTAGTATTATCATTTATCAATGGTCAATGGTAACTATGTTATCTTTGAAACAGCCATTTCCCTTAACAATAAGATGGGTGTGCGCGCCACACACCCGCACACACACACACATTCTACAGGAATACATAACGTATCAAACACATGAGCACATGTGTGTATGCAAAAGAGCATGCTCACACAAGCTGAAGCTCACAGTTCACACACACACACACAGAGCGTACACACGCACACTCACCACTTTCACTGGCACATATACTCAAGTCACACACACATCGACTGACACAAGCCACCCATTCATGCTCACATGCATACACACATATGTGAATGTAAACATATTTGAAAACACACACGCTTGTACACACAAAAGCCACCCACTCAAGCTCGCATGCATACATACATATGTGAATGTAAACAATTGAACACACACACACACACACACACAAGCCACCCACTCAAACTCACATGCATACATATGTGAATGTAAACAAACAGTGAACACACACACACACACACACACACACACACACACACACACACACACACACACACACACACACAAGCCACCCACTCATGCTCACATGCATGTAAACATATTTGAACACAAATACACATAATAGCGGGGCACAGTATATTAGGCTGGTACACTCCTTGCTGTGGTGTGGCTGTGGCTGTGGCTGCAGTTTTAACTGACAAAACCCACAGAGGGAATGATCCCACTCGTCCAGCTGCTATGTCATGTACCACTTACAGTGAAACATGTTCTTTCAGAATGTTGGAACTTGCATGATGTGAAATAAACACTTCATAGCAGACTCTATGAAACCTTGTTCAGCGATGTCCCAACTGATGTGATCTTTTTCATCTGATCTAAGATTTTACGGAGGAAAGATTTTCAACAAAATTTCCGGTGTGTTTTTTGATGCGTTTTAAAGGGTTGTGTGAACTAGGTCTTTTTTCTCTTTTTTTAAATTATGACTTGTGAGTCGACTTCAACGTGGTGACAGCCCTGATATGGCCCTTTGCGGTCGGCTGGGCTATAATATAAGCAACATCACTTTACTTTACCTCATCCAGCTGCGGTTTAGCTGAGGTGTGGCTGATGGTTCGATTTGCTTGCATTTTTTTTTGAAAGCACTCTGTAGCTTTCATGCCAGCCGCAGCCGTCAAGCGATTATGTGGGCATGTAATGGCCCCTTATGCTAACAGCTGACCATAAGCTCCATAAGCTAACACTGTAACAGCAGTACACACTCCCATGCGGATGCACACTCCCATGCGGATGTTGCGTTCTTCTTTCCAACAGCAATACGCATAGCATGCTGTCCATCACAAAATCAGTTCCAGCTAGCGAGCGCCTTCAGAAAAATTCCCACGCATGGGAAGATTCAGTTTATCACATGTTTGTGATTAATTAACAAAAGTGCCAAAAATGAACATGCTCTCTTTGCGGCTGCTGTATGAATACAAAGCTGCCGTCGGCATACGGGGCCCACAGGCAAGTTTGATTATCAGCGCTTTTCTCTGTGTATGCAGAAGCGCTTGATGCAGTCACTTAAATAGAAAAAAATAACTTTCTTCTCAGATGTCTAATAGAGCTACTTTATGCGCCACTTTGTTTTTTCTTTTTTGCTCTTCCTGTTGGTGGTGTTTATCTTTGGATCAAGTGAATTTTTTTTAAACACACCTACTTCGATTTAATTAAATAAGTTTTTATTTACCTGAAGAGGGCTTAACCCTATGCATGGCAGTGTAAACTGCCATATTGGCACAGTGTATTTCACTG
Source organism: Conus canariensis (assembly GCA_033310375.1). NCBI lineage: Eukaryota > Metazoa > Mollusca > Gastropoda > Neogastropoda > Conidae > Conus > Conus canariensis. Next base: position 36,563,197 of record CM065741.1, on the reverse strand, counting down.
TATTCAGTAACTACTGGAAAGCCTGATTTTTTTGACAGAAGTAATTTGCAAAACATAAGCATGATATATATTTTCTTGAAGCTTATTGAATTCTCTATTGATTGTGATATATATCAGGTTGTTTTTGTCAATATGGTGGTCATGTGACCCAAGATGGCCGCCAACTTTACCAGTGATTTTCAATAAATATGTGGAGACCACCTCATTTCCTGAAAGAAAAAAATCATTATGGACAAATAAATTATGGTAAGTATTAGAAAAATATGTAAACTTTTAGAAAAAAATAAGTCTGGCTTTGAAATTTTCACTGTTTTTATTGTATAAATCGCAATAAAGGATTATTGGAGAATTTTTCGCTTGTCGTTTTTGGCCGTCTCAGCTATTGATCATTACAAACACCAAATTATGACACAAAATCATGCCTCTCAGGCACTTACATTCAGTCAACTGGTAAAAGGATACAGCCCCACTGCCAACTAGTAAGTCTGAATTAATTGTCAGCATCTCCTCCATCCGGAGGATGAGGTCGGCGACGGCCTCTCTGCATCATCCGTCTGTAGTGCTGCAGCTGTGGCTCACAAAGTTCATGACAGCCAACTTCACAGCCAGGACACCAGTGCCTGGATCTCCTTCTGCCCCCCCTGCCATGCCTGTCACTGCACACCACACAGTCTCTCTCTCTCCTCCCTGGCAGGAGAACAAGTCGATGAAGAGGAACAGGCGGCCTCACAGGATCTTGTTGCTGATGTTCACCGGCACCACACAGACTCTCCACAATGGACACTACAAAGTCATACTTGCTCAGCCTCCTGTTTTCTTCAGTGCTCATTGCATAGATCTCATTGGCATTGAGCACAGAAATGTCCAACAGGTTCCTGAAAATCTTGACCCAGTAGCGATGAGTTGGTCTCTCTGCTGCAATGTGGCACACTTTTTTGTCACTCATGTCAACTCCACCCATGTGGGCATTGTAATCAAAAATCATCACAGGCTTTGTTTTCACTCTTCCTCTGATTTCTCTGTCATCATTTCTTGCAGTGTGGTATGTGCTGAGAACAAGTACAGGATTTCTCTGGCTTCTCTTCTCTCTGAATACCACACACAGCTTTTGCCCCTGCCTGGCATACACCATTGTTCCAACACGTGGTCTGGCTTGCTTGATCTCTGCACTCAAACCCCTTGAATTTGCCCTGACTGTGCCTGTGAGGAGAGTACCTTGATCAAACAGAGTGTCTGCAAGCCTTGGTTTTGTATAGAAATTGTCTGTGTACAGATGATAGCCTCTGTTGAGCAGATTACAGGCTTGCATGAGTCTCATGACGACAGCGTGGGCTTGTCCTTCATCACGCTCAATGTCAAAGTCTCTGCCCCCATACAACTCCACATGGCACACATACCCATTGCCACTATCACAAAGCTGAAATTTCTTTATTCCAAATCTTGCATGACGCTTGTTGGGCATGTACTGAATGTATGCACATCGATTTTTCATTCCTATCATGCTTTCATCAATTGCAATTTCCCGAGCTGGAATGTAAAATTGCTTGAAAGCATCATTCAATCTGTCAAGTACAGGGCGTACCTTGTGCCATGGATCAAACCCGTCCTGTCCCCTTGGTATTTGATGTACATCATTCACATGGAACATCCTTGAGATTAGTAGGAAAAACCTCTGAGACATTGTGGCATTGAAAAAAGGGGTCTGCTGTGACGGTTTAGTTACCCAGTAACTTTGCAACTTTGTCTTTCTAATCAGTCCCATGTTCAGACACAAACCAAGGAATTTTTTCATGTCAACAACAGTCATTCCATTCTCAGGCCAGTGCCTGAACCTAGACTTTGGGTGCTGTCCCAACCAACGAACAAGTTCAGGACTGTCGAGAAACAAACGAGCGTAAGCGTTTGTTTCCCTCACCAAATGTACGAACATGGCGTCATCAAAAAACATACTGAAAGAGTCAATTGGATCTCCGTTTTCAGGTGCATTTCGAGGTCCTGGATTTCTAACTCTAAATTCTGGAATATCCCTTGCTTCATTTTCGGGTGGTTCAACAATAATCCAGTCGGGTTGCATCGGCACAGCAATGTTTACAGCACCACCCTCACCCTCACCTTCATCCACGTGGTCCGATTCGTTCGCTTCACTTGAGTCGCTGTCACTTTCTGAATCGTTTCCTATGTCAAAATCACTGTCATTATCACTAGCTGGTTCGTCTCTTTCATTTTCATGTTCTTCTTCCTCGTCCAAAGGTTCTTCTCCGCCGATATTTGCCGCAAACATGTCAAAAAGCCCAGGTCGAGCACCTCGTTCCGCCATCTTGGTGATTTGCATAAAGTGGTGCAAATGAACCATACTCAGAACAAAAATTCTCATTGGAGCTAGCATTTGGCTCTGCACTATGAAAGATCAACCAACTGACCAATCACAGAAGGCGTCTCAAAGCGGAAACCGAAAGTGCGATGACGTAGTAGGCGTACAAATAAAGGGCCGACCCGATCGGCCCGTGCAATCACAGAAGTGGAAAAGGGCCGATCTAATCGGCCTGACACAGGAAGGTTCTGGGTGTAAAGTCGTCACACAAACTTTAACGATGTAAACTTATTATAGCAAAAAAACAAAAAACAAAAAAAAAAAACAAAAAAAACCCTAAGAATATGAGCTGCTCTCTCTTTTTCCGTTGCTATTATAACCGAGGACGGTTCCAGCAACGTACAAGTCCTAATCCTGATCCTGAAACATAAAAACAAACTCTGCCTCACCTACCTGCTTTTTGGTACATGGTGTACTGTTCTCCAGAGGTGTAGGTATGTCCATCGATCTCAAAATTCACTTGATGCCACAGGCAGTATGGAGATTCCACTCTCCAGAAGAATTCGTACTTCTGCTTCGCCTCTTGCAAGCTGGTGGCTTCCTCGTTTGTGCTCTGACTTGCTGGTGCATCGCCTGCTGCGTCGTCCGCCATCTTTCAATTTCCAAGAAATCACCTGGAAGACCAATTTATGAGAAACGGGGATTTTTTCAGTTTACCTTCTACCTGCTTATTGGAACAGAATCAAATCGTCTATTGTCTTCAATCAAGGTTAAAAAAAAAAAAAATGAATACGTACAGGGGACTGTCAACTCAGTGTCTAGGAAGGTTCTGGGTGTAAAGTCGTCACACAAACTTTAACGATGTAAACTTATTCGACAACGCGCTGTTACATAGATGTGCAAGTCACATAGCATTTGCTCAGATGCAAGAGGCTTCACGATTGGTTGGTTTTCATGAAGTTCAACGTTAGCCAGTTCTGATTGGCTACAATTGCTTCCTGTAAGGAAATGAAGTGGAGATTCGCGGCAGACACTCTTACGAAACTTAGCTCTCATGTTGCATGGAACAGCCCATTTGCAATTTTTGCCTGCATTCTTCTTCTTCTGTTAGGCGGCCAACATCGTTATGTCGATGATTATGACACACTAAGGGAGGTTGCATTTGTAGCGCAGTAGTGAGGGAGTCTGTAAAATATGGTGGTGGGGGGGGGGGGGGGGGGTTGGGGGGGGATTTGAACAGGAGGCAGTAACTGGCATGGTCGGGTGGGAGAGGGGGGGGGTAGGGAGGACAGAAGTTTTGTGTTTACAGATGAGAGGCCAGCCTGGACTTGAAAGAGTCCATCGACTCGGCCGTCACGACCCTCTGAGGCAGTCTATTCCATTTCGGGATAGTCCTTGGGAACAACGACATCTGTCGAAATTTGGTTCAATTGAAATGACATGGCTGCCGAAGCACTTGCCAACAATTTCTTACTGACATTTTTTTAAATGCAGTATGGTCAAATAAGCGCAGGTTAGAAAGAGTGTATTCAGTGTACTGTAAAAACTGTAAAAGACGTTTTTTGTTTTTTTTCAATTTTATTTACCACCACCACCCCCTCCCCCCCCCTCCCCCCTAAAAAGTCACTTTTTCATCATGATAAGTTAATTTCAAACACTGAAAATCCTGGAGATCACTCCCAAATGAAAGAAAAAAGAAGAGACAAAAGAGTCTCTCCATCTGTGTACACAATAACCAGCCCAGATTGTTATTATAAGCAGTTTGTGCAAGTTTAAGGGGGAGGGAGGGGGGGGGGAGTACAGTGAAACCACGGCACTGATAGTAAGTTGTCTCCCTTCCAGTAAAAACGGACACAAATCAAAACTTGTTCTTAAAAACCAATATTTCTATAGGATGGAAAGCTGCCAAATTTTACTGGGAACTACCCTCATGTATGTTCATTTCTGTTGTTATGATAAAAGCTACCCTAATTTCAGATGCAGGTTTTTGTTTTTGTTTTTGTTTTTCCAAACCCACCCCGTTTAAGGTATGATTTTGACAGGAGACAAGAACGAAAAAAAAAAAAAAATTTTTTTGTCCCTAGTATTTTAGTATCAATAAAGCACAAATTTGATTTTATCTAGCAATGTTAATGTGAACATTATTCTTTGCTGGATACAGCCTAAGTCAGTGTGTGTGTGTGTGTGTGTGTGTGTGTGTGTGTGTGTGTGTGTGTGTGTGTGTGTGTGTCGTCGTCGTCGGTTTAATGTCCTTCCACTATAGTGATTCAGACAGTTTATGTGTGGGTGAATGAAGTATGCAAGTGTATGAAGTGTATTATTCCATTAACGATAGAATATGACATCCCCTCCTCCCCCCCCCCCACCCCTCATCCCCCATCCCTCTTCCACCTTGACGATTTTAAGTGAGAAGTGATAAAATCTACAGATAAGGACCAATTGAACTATTTAACAAACACTTACAGAGTCA
>CM065741.1:36540916-36553416 GCA_033310375.1 Conus canariensis | reverse complement strand
TAAGTACATATGTGTTTTAATATGATACGTTTCACCGCTATCATAAAAGCCCAAAATTCGCGCAAGGCTTCTAGGAAAAACGTACTCCCTTCTTTCTTCTGGAAAGTGCATAGTAATTATAAGATTTGCCTCATTAATTTTTAACCGAATGCCAAAACTGCCAAATACTTCTTTTAAAGAACAAAAGTTGTAGTAACCATCAGGTATTTTTAAATGCTTTAATACATTACCTTGTCCGTCCTTAACACCCACCCAGTTATTCTTAGTTTTTTCAGATATATTAATCCACTTTATTTTAAAACCAATTTCTCTAAGGGCAACCCTATTATTACCGCGCCTATTGTCAATTGGATACGTTAAGAACACACGCTGGTTTTGCTTGGTTATATAAATGTACATCTTTTTTATAACTATTTTAAAACTATTTAAAAATGGAACCTTTTAAATATAACGAAAGTGCCACTTACAATGTAGGAGCGTTTTATAACCCCAAATCTTTGGACTTCAGTTTACTAACCATTGCAGTAGACGAATCATATGGCTTCCAAGTCAGACTTGTAAACCCACTAACTAGAAATTTAAATCCTCCAATAAAGAGTGACAGAGTGCCATCAGCATGGTCATCTCACCCCATGGCTTTTTACCAGAATCAGTTAAATTTTGCAGTTTACTGCTCAACCACTGGCTGCGGTGTTTCATATGCAAACCATTTAAACCACCCCAACCTCTTAGTAAGGTCAGTATATAACTTTCATGTTCATTATCAGTATAGACGCATACTAACTGAACTACAAGTACGCCTCCCCAATGACAACGCGTTTAATCCATTTCTCAGCCCAATGGACAATAATGCATATGAAAGAATCTGCAATGAATTTAACATTAATCCTTCAACTGACTTTAGACAAAAGTTAGACCGCAATCATGGGCTAGGCACATTGTATTTGTGGGGTACAAAAAGAGAATATAATTTTGACTACTGGCCCGGCCACACCTCTTTTAAGTCAAACTCCCAAGTTAGATTGGGGTCAATAGAACAAAAACACCCCAATGCTTGGGCAACATTTATCTTAGATGAAAGTGAAGGCCTAACAATGCCAGGAGTGCAAAGGCTTAATGACTCCATACGGACATACGTTTGGTGCCTTTTAGGAGCGCAAGCACAGACCAAGTCTAGCATAGTGGATCAATCTACAGGTTTTGACGCCAGAAAACAATTTCTAGCCAATTTAGAAGATGCTATTAACTCTGCTGTTGATTTGCCTGCCAGCATACAAAGGTACCAAAACGTTCTTTCACATGCTAGGTCAAAGGTTGACTTTGTTGTAGGCCATGGATTATACATGTTGCCTTCTGACCTTAGACTGCAGATTGGCATGATACAGAATTATAATAATGAAATCCTCATAGCCGGAGACGATCAAAACTTAGGACACAATCAAGGCTTAAACACAAGGCCTGCTCCATCCATTTAAAAAAAAGTACCTAGCCCTGAAGAAAGCGATTCAGTTATAAGCGCCCCACAGCCAGAAAGCAGCCCAGAAAGCACGCCACCTGTTAATGTACCTCGCACTGACAGTCACACTAGCGAAAAGACAGCCCTCGTTGTATTTTTAACTTTTACTGGATTAGCCATACTTTATTTCACTAAAAATTAAACCGGCAGCCAGCACTCCTAACGTCCACAGATGGTCGGCCATATAACCAGCCACTTTGCCTATGGTAGACAAAACCCAACTAACAACACTGCCTATTATGCCAGGCAGAGCATTAAGCACAACAAGTCTTACAAAGAAAGGAAGTTTATTTGGACAGACGATAATATATTTTTAGTTGATCCTAGCGACAAACTGAGCGACTGTTTAGAACATTACTATAGACTATTTGAGGGAACTGAAACACTGTTTATTATTGATGACTGCTCAGCTGAACGAGACATTGTTAAAAAAAGAAAAGCTCTGTCAAAGCTAGCCTTTAGTGGTCGCCACGCCTTAGTTTCTGTGTGGCTCTTAACTCAAAAATATAATGCTGTCTTAAAAGACTTTCGATCGCAGTTAAAATCGGTTGTATTATTTTACACTAAGGACAGGGATAGTTTTGAAGAATGTTTAAGTGAAAATTATATAATAAGGGACAAAGATGAGCTAAAAAAAAATAAAAGAGCAGTTAGAAAAATCTAAGCACGCTAAGCTATGCTTACGGACTGACCCCCCAGTTCAATACGTTTGTTTATTGTAGATTGTTTATTATAATTTTAATATTAAAAAGAATGTCTCGAGGGCCAGAATCAAAAGCAGAGTTAGCTCCTAAATGCGTTGCAGTAGAGCTAAAAGATCTAGCAGATACAACGGACTTTGATCTAATAGGAGTTCCAGGAAATGTTTATGGATTTGAATACACAGATGATGGGGTTTACAAACGAACAGAAATTGAAGACAAAAAACGACAGCAGTATCCTACCCTGGAAGAGATAAGAAATTTAAGGGCAAACGATTTTGGCAAACACGAATACAAACTTCATAAACGAGAGAATGCTTGGGCGTTGCTTCCTGACATTAACTGGGATTTAAAATTTGAACTACGAAGCCCCCATGTATACTTTGATAAGAAATACAATTTTAGAAAAGCTTTGAATGAAGGACGCCTTCTTGCTAGCCTAGTCCCAGGATTACAACAGAAAAAGCAGATTGAAATAACTAAGCAGGGCTCTGTATATATGCTGCGGAGAAAGAAGTCCTTAGCTGAAGTGGGGGGCGACACCGTCGGCTTAGAGTTTAACCCAAAACTAGAATCACTGCCTAGAAAAATGACGATGCTTTTTCGCTTATTTATTACTCCGAGGGAGTCTGATCCTAGTTTGCCAGAGCATACGTTAATCAGAGGTGTACAAATAAAGTCTGAAAACTTGGACGGGCCTCTCAGGCTTGTTATTGCTATTACTAAAAACGGGGATGAAATAAACACTTCTGTATCTTCTGACAAAGTCACTGTGATGGTTGACAATGCTAAACTAACAGTGCTTGATTTTATTTTTATTAAGTATGTTGATTTTATTGCGTTTTACTCTGTTGATGAAGTGCTGCCAGAAGGGTTAATAAGAAACTATGTACAAGATTAATCTTAATTAAAAAATTAATCTTAATTAAAAAATGGAGGTTCAACAGTTTAGGTTAAAGCAAATAACCGAACTTCAAAAGGAAATAGAAAGTGACTTAGATAAGTATAGGACTACTAGAAAGAAATATGCTAAAGCTTTAAATACTCTTTCTTATGTAATTACTGGCTCATCAGCTGTAGCTAGCGTAAGTGCTGGGTCTAGTGTTGCTCTTTTAGCTACTGGGGCCGGGGCACCAGCCTCTTTAGCATTAGGGGGCCTTGGTTTAGGTTTAGGCGCTGTGTCTATGATTGTGAGTGCTGTTTTAAAAAAAATTAACGCCTAAACTACAAAAGCACACTGCCATTGTAGCCCTAGCATCAGCAAAACTTTGTTCATTAAGATTAAGAATAAGCAAATCATTACAGGATGAAAACATTACAGACGAAGAATTTCAGAAGCTTATGGCCGATGGTGAGGATTATAGACGACAAAAAATTGAACTTCAAAAGGAGTGGAGAAAGACTTTTACTTCGCGACAGGTAGACACTGATGCAATTAAACAGAACATTGAAAAACAAACACATGATCGGTTAAACCCAAAATAAGCCAAAAAAATAAGTTTAACAAAAAATAAGTTTTAGCAAAAAATAAATACTATTTTTTTTAACTCACTGTGTTTGGCGGGACAACTTGCAACTCTTCGCGAACAAACGATCTTTTAGGGGCAGGCTTTTTAGACGCAGTAGCACCGCTAGAAGAGAGAGTCTCTCTTAAATAATACACAGGAGGGGTTGTTTTCATAATTCTTTCAACTTCATATACATCTACGCTCCATATGGGGTCTGTGGCTCTAATTCTAACATCACCTTCTGCCTCTCCAGGAGCATACAAGTATATTACTTTTAATCCAAACGGCAAGAGTTTTTGATTACCTTGAATGTCTTCAGTAATACTTATTTTTTTTAATTTGATCGCGTTTACTGGTTTAAGGCCTGTTGCTTTAAATTCTTCATTGTTCATGGCACGTAAGACTGCTGGCAATCTCCTAACCCATTCTGTGTTGCGTTTTCTGTCCATAATTTCTCTGTGATATTGATAGGTAAACAGGCGTTCGGCTAGATTCTTATTAAAGTTTTCTACTAGGGCTTGTGACCGATGGTTGCCTGGGATCCCTCTCTTAACTGTAACATGGTGTTTTAAAAACAGTTGGTTTACAGAACCTTTAAACTCTTTTCCATCATCAACTTGAATCATCCTAGGATACTTTAATGGACCTCGCATGTATATTTGTTGTAAAGCCACAGCCACGGCAGTTGAGCTTTTATCCGTTAAAGGTTCGGCGTCTTTGTATCTTGAAGCCATGTCAACAACTGTCAGAGCATACTTAAACTTTTTTCTTCTAACTTTATCATGTGGAAGATACAGCAAGTCCATCTGGTGGGTGTCATTTGGAACTGAATTAACAAATTTAGGCCTTATTATTCTTTTTGGGGCAGGCAGATATATTTGCCAAATTGCCTGTTTTGAAAGCCAGTCTTTTGCCTCTGACTTAGACACCCCAGCAGCTTTACTCAGTTTTTCAATAGCAGTCTTTCCTTTCCAATACCCTCTAGGAGAATAATATATTTTGTACTTCGTATTGTCCATATTTTAAATGCAGTTTATTTTACACAAGAAAGTGAGCAACAAGATAGACTGAGGTCATCCCAACTACAATAAAAACTATCTCTGAACTCTTCTGTTCCTCAGATAGTTCATAAAAGTCGGACAGTTCTGGCGGCGGCGATGTTAGAAACTTCTTTCCTGTCACTAAGTAATACTCATTCATTGCGTCATCAACGTCTGTAAATGTGTGCTCTGCATGACCCTGTTCTCTTAACTTTTTATTAATAAAGTCTAAGTGAGCAATTCTTCTTTTCTCGTAAGCGTCTCTTGCCTTAGCCAGCTCTTCCATTGCCATGTTATGCCGTTCTCTCTCTTCATCGGACCGCAATTTACTAAACATATAATTGCTGCCAGAGAAGGCCAATGCGTTAACAATAGCTCCTCCCACCATCAGAACCAATCCAGACATCTTTTTATAAATCAATATTTTCTAGATTAATCTGCCTAAATGCATTAATCTTTCTATGCATTAATCTGCCTATGCATTAATATTTTCTGGGATAATCCCCTGCGTAACAAGAAAGTCTTTTGAGGCAATCCCTGCCGTTATTACAACTATAACCTTAACAACATCCTCAATGTCTAACCTTCCTAGATCCGCCGGCTTCATTTTTAACATTTTTTTGCTAGCACGCTATAACCAATACTAAGACCGCTAATTACAGCAGAATGGTAAATCGTATTGATAATCTTTTTTTCACTCATCTTTTTATTAACTAAAAAAATAATTAAAATAATCATAATACGAAAGACTGTCTATGTGCTTTTTAATCAAATAATTTTTTGTTGTTAAAGCTAAAAATAAGGCTGCAACTAGTCTTGGCGAATCTTCTATCTTTCCCATGTTGGGCGGTTTTATTCCTAACAAACATTTTGCGAGGGTTGAATAGACTATAACACCAACGATAGGCACTGCATAATTAACCAGCGTTAAACTCATGGTTTTAAAAGTATTATATTATTTTTTATTGTTTTAAAAATGGATTGTGACGAACTATTAAAGTGTGAGGAGCAGGCAGACCACTCCGTAGACCACTGCCATAAAGAAAGATTATACTCTCTGGCCGCGTGTGGAAAAACTAAACAGTATTTAGGTGTTGAACTAAGTATTGAACAAATCCAACAACTGTCTACATCAGACGTTGAAAAGTACTACGCTAGGTACGAAGCACAGTTAGGTTCAAAAATGGTTAGATCAGTAGGCCAGACAATGATTAGCCTATATGCTAAGTTAGTAAGTAAGATGGCGCCGGTTGATTCAGAAGAAGATTTAAAATATGACTTATCACAAGATCCGGTTTTAAACAAGTCCCTAGAAACTCTCGCATGTGACATGTATTACAGATTTGGGACGATGTTATGTCCATTAATCATGGGATTAATTACTTTTAATCATATTAATTTTGATCATATTAAATTTAATCGCAATAAAAAAAATGAGCGATCAGGAGAAGAAGACGCCACAGGACAATCCGCAGGACCCTCCGAAGGAGCAGAATGTACCTCAAGTGAGCCCGCAAGAGCAGAATGTACCACAAGTGAGTGTACCACAAGTGAGTAATGTTACTAAGTCTAAAAATCCTGGACGCGTTGAGGCTGGGCGTAAACTAGCTGAATGGAACAGACTGAGAAAAGCAAACCAATCAACAAAACAAAAATTGTTAGATAGTAATACAACATCGCCACCGTTAACAACAACACAATTAACAACAACACAATCACAATCAAGCGATAAGATGTATTATTATGTATTTGCTGCTGTTGTTGTTGGTGGGGGGTTTTTAGCATGCAAATGTCTAACACCATACTTAGCAGCAAAGTCACAACCCCCCACAAAGCCAGTAAAAGAAGAAGAACCAACTTCTGCAAAAAAAGTACAACCTCCTGCTGTAGACCCATTTTCTATGGAATAGTTTTTTAAAGAACTAAATAAAGTACAAGTTAAGAACTAGATAAGTACAAGTTAAGTTAGTTATAGAAAGTACTTTTTAAGTTAAGCGCAAGTAAATTACAAGTTAAGTGCAAAAAAATTAAGTACTAGTTAGGTTCTTAAGTAAGTTCTTGTTATGTTCTTAAGTAAGTTCTTATTAGGTTCTTAAGTTAAGTACAAGTCAAGTCAGTCAAGTTAATCTTTTAAAGTTCTCCAATGTCCTACAGCATATGAAAACTCAGGATTGACGTAAGTTCTCTTGTTATTGTTAGAGACTAGTGATTTCTTGTTAACTGCAGTTGTGTTTACTTGATGAAGAGTAGAGCGCAGATTAACATTTGTGTGATAAAATACTTTGTTTTCAAAGAGAGCTTGCTTGTAGTTGTCGTGAGTTATATTTTTTTTACAACTTCTTTACTTATCCCCTTAGCCTTCTTCATTACAGAAGTCTGGCTAGCAACGCTATACATCTTCGACCGCAAACCAACATATTCTTTGATAATTGTCCCATTGAGTTCATCCTTCATCTTTCCAATCACTTTCTTGTTAACAGTTGAATGTAAAGGACTGTCTTTTGGATAGTCGCATGTGTCGTACCATCCGTCAACTCCTTTAGCTACTTCTGTTTCTAAGTCTTTGTAAAAGTCTTCAGTTGGGACGTCTAGAATAAAAGAGTCAGTGTCTGTGTAAAGTACTCTTGCTTCTGGGTACAGTGGTTTAAAGTAGTCGTACAGAAATTCTAACATCAATAACTTCGACAACTCTAATACGGTGAAGCCGATAAACACCGGTTTGTCTAACTTAACATCCTTTTTCTTCATCATGATGCCAACCAGGCTGTCGTTAAATCTTCTAAAGTCTTGATAGTTAGGTTTAGAGGCCAACTTAATTGCTTGGTTTTCTTTTGTAACTAATTTCACATCTTTACGTTTGTGTGGGTTCTCCATAGTTTTGCCAAAACAGCTGTTATTCATCAGTTTAAAGAAGTCTTTTTCTGAAGCGTCAGTGGCTTTAGTCCTAAGATCAGTATTCTTCTTGATGTATGGCCTCATAAAGGGCTCTTGGTCGCATATAATTATTCTGTGAACAGCTGCCAGTTTCAACCCGTGTCTTAAGTAAAACTGTAACAGCCGATAATGACAGACATATTTAGTTTTGTTAAAGAGGTTAGGCACGAGTTTAGGCGGTTCTGTGGGACTCATCTTTAATCTTTCTGCGGCTAGGGGGAAATCGTTATGAAGGTCGTGCAACTCTGCTGGATAGTCTAAGTCCACTTCTAAGATTAATCCTATTGGATTATCAGGTGTAAGCTGTGATAGCATACTCAACACGGCAGTAACCTCATGAGGCCGATTTATCATTTCAAAGTTTTAGTGGCAGTGCCTGGCTCATGGCCCATCCATACAGATTGTTAGCGTCTAAGTACATTAGATAGTTGGACGGTTTAGTCGGGTCATAATCATCTAAATATTTGTTGTTGGCTTTGCAGTAAGGATGTGAGGCCATGCTAATACCTCCCCTTAAGCCGTCTTCAATCATCTGGAGTGTGGGTAGATCAGAAATTAAGTCAATCTGAATGTTTGTAGACTTTAAGAATGCATCCCAAGAAAGGCCAGGCGCAGAGATGTAATGTGATGAGTCTAAGCTGTAATGTTTCATGCATGTAGATCTGTAATTCTGAAAGACGTCTGCCAATAAACACACGTCAGCCATCAAGTAGTGATCATGATAATCGCCCATTGTTTGACAGTGTAATTCTGAGCGTATTCATATTCAGAGTCAGTTATGTCTTTGCCTCTAAGACTAGAAAAGAAAGCACCTTTAGGAGGAAGCGTGTCTTCGTCAAACCTATCCCACGAGTTCATGTATTCATAAGGATAAACTCCTTTACGCACCAAAGATGGATCAAAGTATTGTTTAGTGATTGGAAAGGCTTGTAGAGATCCCGCTAACTTATCTAAACTCCCCATCAGATGTTGGGCAGAGTCATAAAAGGATAAACAGTCAAGAGTAAAAGTCATGTACTTTTCTGAAGACTGTGCAATGCAGGTAACCCTCTTATATTCAGAAGTCACTGCTTGCATGATAAAATGAGAATCGTAGCCTCGTAGGTTATGAAAGAAGATAGCAGTTTCCATTTTGGGGGTCAACCTTAAGTTGAAGATTACAATTGTTGTGCGCGGTCCCTCTGAACTTTCCAGTAATGTGATCGTGGTCTCTTACTGTCGCGTCTTTACTGTTAGGTGTTAGCTCTAAGCCGCAAATCCAGCAGTGAGTGGCTGAGTTATAGCGTTCTTGGTCTTCAGGAGTCATAATAATGTCTGAAAGATTTAGTTGGTTGGAGTAGTAATTGCGAAGTTGTTTCATCTGCTCTAAAAATCTACTAGCTGCGTTGGGTCCTCTGTAAATCTCAGGTGTTGTGTGTGCCCCATCTGACCTAACAACAATAAACGCATAAGAACAGATCTGATGGTGGGTTAATAAGGTTGTTTTTTGTTCTTGTTCTTGTTGGGGGCCGTAGTACTGTGGCAAGAGCGATTCAAAGTCAGCATAAACCACATATGGGCTCATCTGCATTTTGTGTACATTCTTAAAACTAACTTTAGACCCGGGTTTAGGTGTGAGGAGTTTGGTTTCACAGTCTACAAAACTTTTACAATGTTTCTTATGACTGGCAGCTGCTTCTATAGTAGGAATTCTGACCAAACACCTTCTACAAAGCCCTTGTTTAGCATTATCCTTTGACGTATAAGCCAGAAGTCTACTCATTGTTCTAATTAATACATAATGGCTCTTTGTACTATCCGCAAACAGTATCAAGTCTACATGATTCTTAAGTGAATCGCCTAAAGTAGGAGCATTGGGAGAAATCCTTAGAGGCACTAGATTATCTACTGCAGACCATGTGTATACGTTTACGGTGATTGGGGTGTTTTGCTCTTCAAACTGAGATATGCTTTCTATACTCACTGGAAAGGTTATGTTATCAAAGTTCAGCTCGTTAAGATGAGCCATATAATTAGATACTCTGTTTGCATGATTTTTAACAGGATGTAGATGCGCTAAAACGCACCACATAAAACACATGTTGTCAGAATTATGTATGTTTAAGACTGCTCGTTTTAACTCTAACTCTTTTGGGAGAGGAAGGTAAGAATTGCCAACTATAGGATAGAACTTTGTTTGTTTCAATATAATTTGAAGGACTTTCCCTTCAGACCAGCCAGAACCCCTTAACTTAGCCTCCTCACTTGCATGATTAAACTGTGTAAGCATGTAATCAGCCCAGTTAGAATTAAAGTCGTGATAGCTAATAACTTCTTTCTGTCTTGTTGAAACCCAAACTGGCATGATACTATCATCAGGCGTTATATAATCAATCAGAATAGTTAACAGAACTTTTACTGGCGGCTCCATCTGAAGAAACTCTGGGATTTTAGAGATAGCATGTGCTACGCTTTCATGAACATTTGAGGGGTTAATGATACCCATGTCTACTTCACTAAACATATTGCTTAATTGTTTGTCACTACTAAATATTTCTTCCATCGTATATAGTTTTCCATCCTCGAATTTACTTGTGGTCGTCATTTTTAAAGCCACAATATTTACGTAAATTAAAAAAATAAATGTAAATAAAAGTAAGTAAACCTCGCTTTTTATTCTTCTCCCAAGCGTTGCAACACTTCAAGACACGTTAACCTTACAATAACACCTACCAATATTTTAGCTTTTTCTGAATCACTACAGTCAATGTTCATCACTTTAACTGCTTCGTCAAATAGTTCACTATGATCTTTTATTATATTGTTTACATCATTCTCAAACCCAAATTCACTAAAATCGATGTTTAATACTTTCATTGTTTCGTCAAATAGTTCATTACAATTCTTTAAATCAGATTCACTGAGTTCAGCAGCCATTTCTAAATGTAAATAAATAAAAAAAATAATTGTAAATGTAAATTCAGCTATTGTTTATTATTCATAGTCTTTTCTAATCGTAAAACCTGATCTTCATTAAAACGAATAGCTACTCCTTCAGGGCTGGTAGAAACAGTCAGATTAGCATCTTCAGGAGCTATATCATCAACTAAAATAGCAAACAACTTTATAGCCGGTTGGGGCCAAGAATCTGGTATTTTACTGATTGCCTGCTTCACACTTTCTCGAATATTTATGCGTTCAAAAAGATCAGTAATTAATTCTTCAAACCTGCTCTTTAACTGATCTTTATCAACCTCCCAATCCAACTCGTAAAGTATATTAATAAGCTCTGTAGCTAGTTCAGCCTTCATTTTTTAAACCAAAATAAAAACAACAATTAAAAAATAATTAACTAGCCGTTCCTCTTGTTTTGCGCAAGAATCAGAAGAGAAATCAATAACAGGTAGCTGATTGAGTGCTACCGCTGCACGCTTGTGCTTGGACCGCCCACGGTTGTTTTGACGTGACTCATATGTGGGCGTGATCGTCCCACGATCGCGCCAGAAAAATCTATTGCCGCAATGCGCAATTCAGTCGTGCATGTGCCGCGCAGAGGTAGATTTCATCATTCTCTCACTGACTGTCGTGCGAGAAGGCTGTGTTTGACTGTGCTCCTACTGTGTTTGGCTGTGTTGTTATTTTAACAATGGCTAACAGGTTTACCGAAGAACAGGCTTGTGCTATTCAAGATCACAACTACTCATTATTTTAAACAAAATAAAAACAACAATTAAAAAAAGATAACATAGCCGTTCCTCTGTGTTTTGCGCAAGAATCAAAGAGAAACAATAACAGTACTGATTGAGTGCTACCGCTGCACGCTTGTGCTTGGACGCCAGTTGTTTGACGTGACTCATATGTGACGTGATCGCCACGATCTCCCAGAAAATCTATTGCGCAATGCGCAATTCAGTCTGCGATGTGCCGCCGCAGTAGAGTTCATCATTCTTAACTGACTGTCTGCGAAAGGCGGTTACTTCTCCTACTGGTTGTGGCTGTGTTGATTTAACATGCAACAGACCGAAAACAGGCTGTGCTATTCAAAGTTCACAACTATCCCAAATTCTACAAGCTGGGGATCAACATTACTAGCTATATAGCAAACGTCAAAGTATCATTTGGCTTATGCAACTGAATAGCGATTTTCGGGAGTTCTGCAAACAAACTAGATAGGGCTGGGCAGGCCTTAGTACATCTACCAGTATGGAGAGGAGTAGTGTGTAGCCAGCACTATCTCCATATAAATGCTCCAAATATACAATGACGGATGTACTACTACTGACGATTAGAGCCGCCATAAAAGCTCGGCTACAGCAGTAAAATGCTGTAACTCTGCCAAAGCCAGTTGTAAGCCTGGTTGAAAAAGAGGAACACAGCAGCGGTCTAGACTGAGCGTTTTCACAGGAACGTTTGACCTAATTTACAGGCTGCAATTAGGTCAAACGTTCCTGTGAGAACGCTCGGGCCTACAAGCAGTGCAGTAAACTAGGTCAAACGTTCTTGTAAGAACGCTCAGGCAAAGCAGTGCAGTAACTAGGTCAAACGTTCTTGTGAGAACGCTCTGTCTAGCTGATTAAAGGTTTTACTTAGCTGAGGGAGAGAATGTAAATATCTAGGTTCACGATCACCAAATCTTATCTAGCACGCATAGCCCCCCATTTTAATGTACCGATTGCGTCGATTTTTGGAGGTTTTGCGTGTTAATTTTGTTTAGAAAACAGGTGTTAATTTTGGCAAAAAGTAGCATGAGATGGACGTGATTTGTATGTGAAAAGGGGGGTTTTCGTGCAAAATAAGATGGGTGGTCTTGAACATAGATATT
>CM065741.1:36530916-36538416 GCA_033310375.1 Conus canariensis | reverse complement strand
GAAGATGATACTGTGGAGATCCAGTCCGGTCGTAGATTGCATGACAGGGCTGTACTCTACGCTTACTCGCATAATACATCCCGACATCAACCAAACTCAGACCCGGGAGATGCAGACACCTGCAGTGTTGGTCAGGAAATTTGAGCAACACTATCAGAGACACATCCACTGAGGGGAAGAAATTCGACAATGTGCTTACAGTCTTCCCAGCAGAGCAGCAAATTCGACTCTGAATCAGAACCGGTCGAGGTGGAAAAATCCTGCTGCAAATGAATGTCTCCGATGGAAATCGAACCAACGACCTCCAAGACAGGAGTCTGCAATACTAACCACTTCACCAAGGCGGCTGCTTGTGTTATGATTTTAAACTAACAATTTACAGATGAATAAAGGAACGAAAATCACGTTTTAGTTATGAAAATCTGGAAACCGCGGACTATTTCAGGTATTTATGTTTACAGTTTAATCAGAATGCAACTTTCAACAAGGCCAGAAAAGTGTGTTTTGAGAGGGGACAAAAAGCCATGTTTGGTTCAATGAAAAATGCCAGAAAGCGAAATCTCCCCACTTGCAGTACTTTTAGATTTATTTGACAAGCTTGTTGCACCCGTTTTGTTGTTTGGGTGTGACATTTGGGGATTTGAAAACTTTGCACTAATTTAAAAAAAAACTACAGCTCAAATTTCTGAAATGTATTTTTCGTTTGAATCGAAGAATTATGAATTCATTTGTTTATGGTGAAATAGGAAAGTACCCACTATCTTTAAAAGTCAAAAGTTAGAACGATCAAATTTTGGACCAACCTATTAATTTCAAGAAGTGACAGGGCCAGCCTGTTAATTTAAAAAAGTGACAGGGCCAACCTGTTAATTTCAAAAAGTGTCAGGGCCTGCCTGTTAATTTCAAAAAGTGACAGGGCCAGCCTGTTAATTTCAAAAAGTGACAGGACCAGCCTGTTAATTCAAAAAGTGACAGGGCCAGCCTGCTAATTTCAAAAAGTGACAAGACCAGTCTGTTAATTTCAAAAAGTGATAGGGCTAGCCTGTTAATTTCAAAAAGTGACAGGGTCAGCTTGTTAATTTCTAAAAGTGACAGGACCAGCCTGCTGATTTCTAAAAGTGACAGGACCAGCCTGTTAATTTCAAAGAGTGACAGGACCAACCTGTCAATTTCAAAGAGTGACAGGGCCAGCCTGTTAATTTCAAAGAGTGACAGGGCCAACCTGTTAATTTCAAAGAGTGACAAGGCCAACCTGTTAATTTCAAAAAGTGACGGGGCCAGCCTGTTTATTTCAAAATGTGACAGGGCCAACCTGTTAATTTCAAAGAGTGACAGGGCCGGCCTGTTAATTTCAAAAAGTGAAAGGACCAGTCTATCAATTTCAAAAAGTGACAAAGTGTCGTACGGAGTAGTACGCTCGCTTTTTGCCAGATCGGTGTGGTGCCTATTTGCACAGATAAATGACTTCCTTGACTTGACTTAGTCCTCTTCGCTCCTTGAGAAGCATAGGGCCTCAACAGCAACCTCCCACCTCCGTCTGTCCCTGGCACAGGTCTTGATATCCCCCCAGGTCAGGCTGGAGGCTCTCAGCTCGTTTAGCAAGCTCCTCCCCCAGGTATGCTTTGGGCGCCCTCGCTTCCTCTTGCCCTGCGGGTTCCACTCGAGCGCCTGCCTGGTGATGTTAGAGGGCTCCTGCCGCAGTGTGTGGCCGACCCATCGCCACTTTCTCTTCCTGACCTGGACGTCCATTGGCTGTTGGTTTGCCCTCGTCCACAGGTCGGTGTTTGGCACTCTGTCGAAAAACCGCAAGTGGAAGATCTGCCGGAGACATTTATTGATGAAGGTTTGGATCTTCGTGGAGGTGTTGGTAGTGACTCGCCAAGTCTCTGACCCGTAGAGTAGCACTGATTTTACGTTGGAATTGAATATTCTCAGTGCACAGATAAATCCTCATCTAAGAACCTTCATTACGACGATTGTTGAGCTCCGTTCGATGTCCCTTACTGTTCTGAGTTTATATTTCAACGGCCAGCTTTATTTTAATCAAATCTACTAAATCCATATGTGAGCTGTTTGCAGGTGATGCCACCACAACTGGACAACGCTTAATGACGAGAACTGTGCTAGCAAACTCAACAATGTGGTACAATGGACTGAATGTCACTTGTTGTTTCACCCACAAAGAAAACAAAATCCGTACGTATCACACAAACAACCAGAAAAAAAATCAAACACACACAACAAAACGAAACAAAAGAAACAAACAAAACAAAACAACAACAAGAACAACAAGCACACAAAATGTCAATGAATCCTACCACCACCCAACTCTGTGTGTGTGTGTGTGTGTGTGTGTGTGTGTGTGTGTGTGTGTGTGTGTGTTCTGTCTGTCTGACTGTGTGTGTGTGTGTGTGTGTGTGTGTGTGTGTGTGTGTGTGTTCTCTCTCTCTCTCTCTCTCTCTCTCTCTCTCTCTCTCTCTTACCATCATCTCTTAATATGTTAAAGAAGGGGGGCCAGACCAGGTCAACCCCCATTTCACACCGAAAACAAACTCTTCTTTCAATGCTTGCTGAGAACGCGCAGCCACAATCGACGCGTGCTCAGCAGCGGGGAGGGTTGGAAGGGGGGGGGGGGAGTTGGGGGAGGGGCGGAAAGCTATGAGGGAGAGTGTCGAGCAGGTCTGTGGTGTTGAGATAGGGAAGAGCGGAGGGTGACGGTGGTGGTGGAGGCTTCGGGATGTGATGAACTCAGTCTTCCGAGCTGGCAAGTCGGTACAATCCATCGACGCACATGCTGAGCAGGTTGATCACCGTGCAACACCGGCGCTTCATACCTGTGTCTCGTCTGCTCTGTGGGCATTTGGATTAATTCCCTTGCCAAGGAAAGCTAATCCCCCAAGCTTGAAGTGTGGAGTTGGCCCGATTCTCGTGGGAAAAACAAAAGAAAGAAAGAACGAACGAAGGAAAGAAAGAAAGTCTCATCTCTCATGTTTATTTATCAAGAAATTGGATCTGCCTTCGAAAGTCACTGCGTGCTGTTTGGTTAAAAGTTCGTCTGCTCAAGGTATGTACTGTAGAAATTTTTCAGAAGAATACGTTAACTGCTCGCTTGTTTTATTTGTTTGTTTTTGTTGTTGGTTGATTTTTGTACTCCCAGTTCTTAAAGAACAGCTTTTTCTTCTCCATGGAATATCTCAGAAAGTACTTGGCTGATCTTTGTGAAAATTAGCAGGTATGTTCATTATGGGTCACGGATGATGCCCGATGTTTTAGTTTACCGTTACAGCCGTTACTAACGGCTGTAACGGTCTGTAATGCGTTTTCTTCTTTAGTAGAAAGAAACTCGTGGAGAGCGTGGCAGCAGAGAGTCCTCAGAAGAGAAGCCCCCTTCAAGCAAGTGTTTCGGCCCTTATCTCCTGACATTCTAGGGGGGTTGGGCCACACCCGGTTCATGACTCCGGATGTCCCTCTGCTGCCCCTTTTTTTCCCATCTTGGGACGAGCCATGGCTGGGATTCGAACCCATGACCCTCTGGACATGCTCATTTTCCACTTAATGACTCGCGCTTTAACCACTGAGCCACAGGGACACCTGATATTTGTAGGGAAATTAAGCCTTATGAAGTTCACTTTTGTTCCTCCTTGACCAGATCCAGCTTGAACACCTCTCTGCCGCTTCTGCCATTGCTTTCAGGGCTCTGGTTTTTTCCTTCCCTGCAACTGAGAGCTGTTTCATGAGGCTGTATGCAGACGTTCCTACAAACCCCCTAGCTCCAATTTCTGCAGTGAGGACTTTGACCTGATAGCCTTCTCTCCTCAGGCTGTTTGCCAGATCAGCATACTTTTCAGTCTTGTAGATTTGAGCTGCCTCCATTCTGTTCTCATATGGCACCGTGAGCTCGATCATGATCAGCTGCTTGGTTGACTTAGAGTGGACTACTATGTCTGGTCTCATGCCACTCTTGCTGATGATCTCTGGGTGACTCTTCCATTCTGGGAGGTCTGCAGTGCACTCCCAGTCATCTGCCCCGTCCAGCAGACTCTGCCTGAATGTTTCGAGTGGCACTGTTGTTCTTGGCCATGATTTGCTGCCTCCTGCCGTGAAGAATGTTGCGGGTGCTTTTGGAGTCCTGATTTTCCCTTTTGTGGTGTTGGTACTAGCCCAGACTACTTGTACAATTTCTTTGAGCACTTGGTTGTGCCTCCATGTGTACCTTCCTTGAGCCAGGGCTACTTTACATGAGCTTAGGACATGCTCCACTGTTTGTTTTTCATGGCAGAGGGGGCATGCAGGATCGTCTGTTTTCCCCCACTTCACCAGGTTTGCATTTGAGGGCAGAAGGTCATATGCAGATCTGAGAATGAAGCTGATCCTGAGAGGGGCCATGTGCCAAATGTCATTCCAAGTGAGACTTCTTTGCAGTGCATTCTCCCACGTTGTCCATTGCCCTTGCTGGCTCTGCTGGACTGCTTTTTGGAGTCTTTTTTGGTCTTCTTCTTTTCTCATCTCCTGAATCATCATGTCTCTTTTGGCTTTTCCTTTGGCCTTTGACCACCATTCAGTTTTGGTCACCCCCAGTCCCTGTCTGTTGGTCTGTGTGTGTCCTGTTATTTCTCTGATCTTGAGACTTTCTTTTGCAGAATCCATCGCCTCTTGAACTTTCCATTTTCTGCCTGTCTTCAGCTGGGGCTTAATTGCTTCTACCACCTTGTCTCCTGAGTCCTCCAGCATGCTTTGAAGTCTGATCTTCCCTGCTTTGTATTCCTCCAGGATGGATTTCAGGGGTAGTTTCAGCTTTGCTTGGCGACAGTACAGCGCTATGTCAGTCAGACAGGGTGGGACACCAAGCCATTTCCTTGTGAACTTGTTGATTTTGGCTTCCATTGCCTCTACTATGCTGGTGCAGATGTCGTATATCATCAGAGGCCATAGCAGCTTTGGTATCAGCATGAACTGCAGACACCAGACCTTGTATTTGCCAGGGAGCCCACACTGGTCAATGGTCTCCAAGCCTTCCTCCGCCATCTGCTTGGTTTCTTTTGCTCTTTGTGTGTCTTTCAGCGTATCATCATACCATCTTCCAAGGCTCTTGACTGGTTCTTCTGTGACTGTTGGAATGGCCTGGTTGGCAACACTGAAGACCACAGATCCGGCCACTTTTCCTTTCCTCAGTGAGAGACTCCGTGATTTCTTTGGCTTGAACTTCATTCTGGATGAGGCAACTATGTCGTCCAGCCTCTCCAGCACATGACGTGTCTCGTCTTCTCTGGATGAAATCACTGTAGTGTCATCCATGAAGGCCTTGAGAGGAGGCATCTTGTATCCATCGCCAAGGTCTGTTTGTCTCGCGTTGTTTGTTGCTGCTTTCAAGATGAGTTCCATTGCCAGCACGAACAGTATTGGGGAAATTGCACAGCCCATTGCAATACCCACTTCCAAGTTGATCCAGTCTGTTGTGTACTCCTTGGTAGAGAACCGCATTGAGAAGCCATTGAAGTACTTCTTGAGCATGTCGCGGATGTTCTTTGGCACATGGTACATCTCAAGAGCCAACTGTATCATCTCATGGGGCACAGATCCATATGCGTTTGCCAGATCAAGCCACACTACGTCCAGGTCTCTCTTTTCTGTTTTTGCTTTTTGGATTGCGTCCCAGATCATTGTGGCGTGTTCTACACAGCCCGCCACGCCTGGGATGCCACCTTTCTGGACTGACACATCCAAGTACTTGTTTTCCATCAGGTACTTGGTCAGCCTTGCTGCCATGACAGAGAAGAAGATTTTCCCTTCGACGTTCAGTAGTGATATTGGCCTGAACTGGCTAATGTCACTTGAGTTTTGCTCTTTGGGGATGTACACACCATCTGCCGTCATCCACTGGCCGCTGATCTTCTGGTTTCTCCAAGCCGATCGCAGCAGCTTGTGGAGCCACTCCAGCACCTTGGGACATTTCTTGTAAAGCTGGTAAGGTATTCCGTTTGGCCCTGGTGATGATTTGGCTCTGGCTTTGTCGACCACCTTCTTGATTTCCGCCAACGTTGGAGGCTTGCCATTGAACTGTTCCTCAGGGTTGGTTGGCCACACCAGACCTTGAATGTCGAGTGGTGCTTTGCTCTGTGGGTCAGAGTATGTTTTCCTCAGATGCTGCTCAAGAACTCCTTTGTCCACACTTAGGGTCCCAGATTTTGGCTGCTCAAACAGTGTTCTGGCAAACTGGAAGGGGTCTCTGAAGAAGCGCTCTTGTGTCTTCTTCTTTTTGCTCTTCCTCTTCCTCGCAGATTCCGCTTTGCTGAGGGCACTGTGTTTTTCTTTCAGGTCTTTCCACAGTTTTTCCAAGCCTTGTTTTTCAGCTGGCAGTGCGGTCTTCATTTGCATCTTGAGGTTTTTCTTTTGGACCCTGATCTTGTCCATCTTTTCTTGGCGTCTGGATTTCTTTGGAGGTGTTTTCTCTTTGGGTAGTTTTGCTCCATAGGCGTCTCTACATGTGGCATACACAATGTCCCCATATGTGGCTAGTTTGTGTTCCAGGGTGCTTTTCCCTATCAGTGCATCGAGTCTTTGGACGGTTTTTGCATCCAGTTTCTCCCAATCTTCAGTTTCGTTTGCTCGTGGCAGGTTGAGTTTCAGGCGCCTGGCATCGAGGGCCTGTGCAAATTCCTCATCCGAACCAACAGCGTGGATGTCCTTGGCACTGTGGTTTAAATCCTGGCCTTGGTCTTCCGACGTCTTATCTGCTGATGCAGTGCGCTGCTGCTCATTCAGATGAGTCTTCACACATCCCATCTTTGTTCTGTGGATCTTCATGCCACGGGTGGTAGCGAAACGCTTTCCACAGACACATGGATATTCCATTTGGTCCATGTTCATAGTCCGTTTGGGATTTGCAGTCATGATTGGTTGAGCACCGATGGATTCATCATTCTCTCCCCCTTTCGGTGAATCCTGGGAGCATCTTTTCCTTTTATTTTTAGTAGCCACATGTTTAAGGCAAAGTGGGGAGCCAGCCCACAGAGCCCTTGGTTCTGGTCTTTCCCAGTGTCCTCCGGTCTTTCCCGGACGTCCTCCGGCCTATTCCCGGAAGTCAATGGTTTACCCATGCATCAGTAGAAAGAAACTCGTGGAGAGCGTGGCAGCAGAGAGTCCTCAGAAGAGAAGCCCCCTTCAAGCAAGTGTTTCGGCCCTTATCTCCTGACATTCTAGGGGGGTTGGGCCACACCCGGTTCATGACTCCGGATGTCCCTCTGCTGCCCCTTTTTTTCCCATCTTGGGACGAGCCATGGCTGGGATTCGAACCCATGACCCTCTGGACATGCTCATTTTCCACTTAATGACTCGCGCTTTAACCACTGAGCCACAGGGACACCTGATATTTGTAGGGAAATTAAGCCTTATGAAGTTCACTTTTGTTCCTCCTTGACCAGATCCAGCTTGAACACCTCTCTGCCGCTTCTGCCATTGCTTTCAGGGCTCTGGTTTTTTCCTTCCCTGCAACTGAGAGCT
>CM065741.1:36523416-36525916 GCA_033310375.1 Conus canariensis | reverse complement strand
TACTCCCCCAGATATTCCCCCGCTCCATACTTCCCCAGATATTCTCCCTGCCCCATACTCCCCCATATATTCCCTGTTTCATACTCCCCTAGATATTCCCCCTGCTCCATACTTCCCCAGATAATCTCCCTGCCCCATACTCCCCCATATATTCTCCCTGCCCCATACTCCCCCAGATATTCCCCCTGCTCCACACTCCCCCAGATATTCCCCCCGCTCCATACTCCCCTAGAAATTTCCCCTGCTCCATACTCCCCCGGACATTGCCCCGCCTGCCGCTGCTTTGTGCTCTTCTTGTTCGACGCTCCTCCTCTCTCCCTCACAACAACTCTTTGCAGCAATCTACGACTTTACTACGACTGACGAAGACTGGGGGGTCTATTTGAAATATACACGTAATGATTGTTTTCCTTGACTCTGATCTGAAAACACTTAAAGAAGCATCTGGTAATCTTTGTTTCTGGTGTAATTCCTGTAAAAGGGTTCTGGTCCTCGGAGCAATCTTTTGTTGTACTTGATGCCCGTGTTTTGGTCACGGTCATCACAGTCGTGTTGCTCCCTCTGGTGGAGGTTCTGTTCTCTTGTCTTCGAGCTGCGTTTAATTTTGTATTCAGTCGGTGCTCGCGGAAATGCTGGCTGCCAATATTTCCATGGATACGTTGCATACTTCCTGAACGGCTGGTTGGATTTCCGTGCCTTCCATGTTCTGTCTGTGTTCTTTTTCTCTGAGATGGTTCTCTGATGGCTAACCATCTTATTCTGGTGAGGCGTTTTTGTCTTAATTCCCTTTAGTGTTGGAGAGAGAGAGAGAAAGAGAGAGAGAGAGAGAGAGAGAGAGAGAGAGAGAGGGGGAGGGAGGGAGGGAGACAGACAGACAGACAGACAGACAGACAGACAGACAGAGACAGAGACATAGAGACGGACAGAGACCGAGGGAGACAGATACAGAGAGAAAGATAGAGAGAGGAAGAGAGTGAAAGATTCCAGCACTCACACACACACACACACACACACACACACACACACACACACACACACACACACACACACACACACACCAGAGAGAGAGAGAGGAGAGAGAGAGAGAGTGTGTGTGTGTGTGTGTGTGTGTGTGTGTGTGTGTGTGTGTGTGTAAGGCGATGGGAAAGGGAGGGGAGGTCCGCGTGACTGTGTGCCAAAATGTGGTCACCTTTATCCCCAGTATAAAGATGCCACGACTCACCCAGACACAGTTAGAAATAATAGATAAAGACAAGACACCTGACAGGCGAACACGGCTCACAGCCGGCCATCAACAACGAGAACTGGACGACTGCCAACCCGGGCACGCATTGTCCTATGCCGGCAGTCTTCTGTTACAGTAGGTATCACATCACTGTGACCGTACACCCTACCTAGCCCACGGAAACCTTCTCTACAAACGTTTGTCCACGTTGCCACAAGGTGTGGTTGGTCTGCTGGTGGCGGCATGTCTTTCTCATTCTGCTGTTCTGCTCTGTGGCAGGTCTTTCACCGCATCACTCGACAGCCTAAAAAAGATGGCGAGCAGGAAAGAACTAATATGCAAGTAAAATTAAAAAAAATGCCATTCGTGAAACGCAAAGTACACGAAAATGATTACATTTCCAGACCATCGCTATATCGTGGTGCAGGATTGCTCTCAGGCGGCTGGTTCGGCAGTTGCGCCAGTAGGCCTGCTTCTCTGGATTCCTCTGATAACTCTCTCTCTCTCTCTCTCTCTCTCTCTCTCTCTCTCTCTCTCTCTCTCTCTCTCGTCGTTTGCCCGGCCGCCTGTCCTAACCGGGTATCCAACTTTACGGCATGTAATTTAAAATTGGTTTCTGACTCCATTTCCCAAAAAGTCTTTCGAATGAGACTATAAATTCAGGTTCCGTGTGTGAACGCACACATTAACTTCTTGCACACACGTAAAATCCCATCACCAACTTTCGGAAGAGAAGGACAGTCTGGCCGTTGGTTTGGGTGACACGTCACGCATAGCATGCATACACTCGCTGTGAAGGATCGAAAGAATGAAGGAAGAAAGATGAGTGAATGATATTGACTGAATGACACATGAAATGACTGAAGGTAGCGCAGGCAGGCAGATCTTCAGTCGGCTCTACCGGGGTAGGCAGCTCGTAGTGTAAACGAGAGTGTGGATTGTTCAGTGCTTAGAGCTTGGTCTCTAGTCGAGGATAGGCGCAATATAAGTACGTTTAATGATGATGATGATGATGATGATGATGATGATATTATTGACAATAATAATAATAATGATAATAATAGGAAGAAGAAGAAGAAGAAGAAGAGCTTGGGTGGAAACGTCGTGCCCAAAAAAAAAAAAAATAATAATAAAAAAAAAAAAAACGAAATAAAATAACGAAATAAAAATAACGTAAGACGAGAAGGGAGGGAACTGGGGGGTGCAAGGAGGCCTTCTTTCAAAACGAAGGAAAAAATTTCAGCCTGCACTGTCGGGGCATCGGCGCTGGCGAAA
>CM065741.1:36515916-36518416 GCA_033310375.1 Conus canariensis | reverse complement strand
CTCACAACGTGCAGAACGTGTGTGGTCGTCCTCCTGTGGACGAGTGTGCTGATGATGCAGGGGACGACAAGGGCCGCGCTGAACGTGTTCGATGACCTGCCTAGTAAGAGAAGAGTTGTCTTTCCTTGATTCATCATCGAGTTTGTGGGGTTTTGTGGTGGGGAGTAAGATGGAGATGTCTTTGCTTGATTCACCAACTTGGGGTGGGGGTGGGGGGGGGTTGGGAGTAAGATGGAGTTATCTTTGCTTGATATATCGACTTGGGGGGGGGGGGGGGGGGGGTTGTGGTGGGGGAGTAAGATGGAGTTGTCTTTGCTTGATTCATCGACTTGGGGGGAGGGGGGGGGGGGTTGGGTTGGGGAGTAAGATGGAGTTGTCTTTGCTTGATTTATCGACTTGGGGGGTTTTGTGGTGGGAGTAAGATTGAATTATCTTTGCTTGGTATGGGCTCTGTTGTGCAATTAGATGCGTGCATCGAGTTCTCTGTTTCTTTCCCGTTCTTATTAAAGACATGTTGCTTTGCGTTGGTGTTACGCCGCGTTACACAACATCTCCATTACAACTTACGTGGCATTGGTGTGTGCAATTTACTTATAGCACATTGCGTTGTGTTGCGTTGTATTTCATTACACAATATTTACATATTGCAGAGTATTTGTATCATATAACGTGCTTATAGTATATTGTGTTGCTTGTCGTTGTGTTATGTAACACATTCACATCATACTGCATCGTGTTGTATTACAAAACGTGTTTATCACACATTGTGTTGCGGTTATATCATGTAAGATATTTTTTTGTGAATGTTTGCGTTTGTCTTGTATTACATAACATTGCATTGTGTTACATCGATGTATACTACATGTTCTTAGCATTTGA
Source organism: Conus canariensis (assembly GCA_033310375.1). Taxonomy (NCBI): domain Eukaryota; kingdom Metazoa; phylum Mollusca; class Gastropoda; order Neogastropoda; family Conidae; genus Conus; species Conus canariensis. The sequence continues at coordinate 36,517,537 of CM065741.1, read as the reverse complement.
TGCATTGTATCTAATTTCTCCTTCTTGTAGAAGTTTTTCTTTTGAAGCTGATAGTATTGTGTTGTATTCCTTGCTTAATGTAACTCATATACTGTATATTGTTTTTGTGTTGTGTTGTATCACATTACTACTATATAGCAATGTATTGTATTGCAATATGTTGTATTACGTAACTTGTTTACGGCATTTGCGTTGTATTGCATTTCCTCATTGTTTGACCAGTTCATTGCATAATCCGTTGTTCAGCAGTATATTGTTTTGTATAACTTATCAATGACACGTTGCATTGTTCTGCGTTTTGTTATGAAACGTGTTTAAAACTTACAGCATTTTATTGCATCACGTTGTATTATATAACGTATTCATGACATTTTGCCTTGTATTGCTTTGTTTTGTGTTACAAATTGTTACGTACAGCATACTGCACTTCATAGCTTTGTAGTGTATTTGTCACGGATCAAATTTGACCTGATGACGGGGACTTCTTCTTCTTCTTATTGTTGTTGTTGTTGTTGTTGTTGTTGTTGTTGTTGTTGTTGTTCATCATCTTCTTCTTCTTCTTCTTCTTCTTCTTCTTCTTCTTCTGCGTACGCAGGCTGATACTCCTGCGGACACTCTTAGTATGGACAGGTAGGGATTAATCCCATCTGCCCAACAAAGGAAGTGGAGTTTTGTGTGTATGACCGTTTTTTGTTTTTTTTTAATCCCGCCATTAAGGCAGCCATACTCCATGTTCGGGGAAGATGACGGGGACACAAGTAATTGTTTGTTTTATAACTGACTTAAGCGGGGTGTTCGGTACACGTAAGGATGTGTAGTGTATTGAATAGTAGTACATCGCGTTGTTGTCTGTCACTTGGTTGTTCCACGTTGCAGTGGATCGTCTAACTGATCTACACAATGCACTGCATGATATCACTTGTGTATAACGCTGTGCTGCATGCACTGTATAACGCTGTGCTGCGTGCATTGTACGATACAACCTATTTCAGTCACGTGGCTTTTTATTACCCTGCATGGTATCACTTAATCTTAGCGCATCTTTCATTGTGTGGCGTCACAATGTATGTAAAACATATTTTCAACATATTGTCGTGTCTGACGTTGCAAATGTATCATGGAACCTACAAAATTGTATTGTACTGTATTACATTGTGATACAGAAGGGTTTTTCCCCCCAGCTAATGTATTGCATAACATTGCAAAATTTCATGTAACAAATTTACAGTAATTTACAGCATTTGAAAGCGTAACTTAACTTGTGATAGTATATTGCATTTAATTGCGTTGCATTGTATTATCTAGCTATTCAAAATCGCGTGTCGTATTGTATTAGACTGTTTTGCATTATATAAGTAATTTTTAGCATATTGCCTTGTTTTGCATTACATGTATTATATGTTTTGTTTATAGTGTGTTGTATAGCGCTACATCATAGTATATAAGTTGTGTTCACAGCAAATCGCTTTGTTTTGCATTATATTGTAGCACATAACTTTTTTGAAACATATTGCATTGTGTTGAGATGTATTGTGCCACACAAGTTATCATTGTTATTATTATAATGAATACTTACATAGCGCCTATTCTCGGCTAGAGACCAAGCTCTAAGCGCTTTACA
>CM065741.1:36508416-36510916 GCA_033310375.1 Conus canariensis | reverse complement strand
GGGCGAGTTGCCAGTTCCGCCGGCGTGAGAACTCTTGTGCGCGCGAGTCGTGAAACCCGATTTGAATGCGGGCAGTTTTGTCCCCCGGGAAGAAAGAGGCGTGAAGGGAACACTAGTGGTGTGATCAGTGGGACTACTGCGCATTTCAGTTTTCAGACTTGAAGGGATTTTGTGAGCAGGAGAATCGTATTGGGTTGAAAAATAAACTTAGGTTACACTGTGGTTTTAGGAGAGAGCGCGCACGCGGGCGCGCTCACACACACACACACACACACACAGACACACACAGACACACACAGACACACAGACACACACACACACACACACACAGAGAGAGAGAGAGAGATTTACTCGAATTATTTCTTTGTTAAATTATGAATTGTCACTTGCAGCTACTTTATGGTGATGATGATGATGATGGTGATGGTGATGATGATGATTATCATTAGTAGTAGTAGTAGTATAGTATCATTATTATTATTGTTGTTGTTATCATCATCATCATCATCATTACTATTATTATTGCTGTTGTTATTATTATTGTTATCATCATCATCATCATCATCATCATCATCATCACCACAATGCAAAACATCACGTGTCATAAGTCATTTCCGATTATTCACCACAAGCAACACGCTTTTACCGATGCTAGCCACAAGGGACTTAACCCTACCCACTACACCCCTCACTGAATTACTTCCCTTGGTCCGACAGCTTACGAAGACCACCGGTGCCGACGGCAGTGCGCGGAGGGAACGGGGCCCGTGACGTGCGAGTACACGTTCGTGGTGGAGTACTACCACACGCTGACCAAGGCCTGTCACTCCTGCCCGCACAACCTGACGGACTGCGCGCGACCTCACTGCGTGGCAGGGGACGGCATGAGGCGGGGGTTGGTCACCGTCAATAGGATGTTGCCAGGGCCGGCTATCCACGTCAGTTGAATTATCCTTTCCTTCTTCCTACCCACCCCTCTCCTGTCTCTGTCTGTCTGTCTGTCTGTCTGTCTGTCTGTCTGTCTGTCTGTCTCTCTCTCTCTCTCTCTCTCTCTCTCTCTCTCCACGCCCCAACCTCTCCACCCCGTCCCTAAGCTTACTCCTCCCTGTGCTTCCTCTTTGTCTGTCTGTCTGTCTGTCTCTGTGTCTGTCTCTGTGTCTGTCTGTGTCTGTCTGTCTGTCTGTCTGTGTCTGTGTCTCCATCTCTGTCTGTCTGCCTGTCTCTGTCTGTCTGTCTGTCTCTGTCTCAGTCTTCGTGTGTGTGTGTGTGTGTGTGTGTGTGTGTGTGTGTGTGTGTGTGTGTGTGTGTGTGTGTGTCTGTCACAGTCTCTGTCTGTGTCTCTGTCTCTCTCTCTCTCTGTTTCCGTCTTTGTCTCCCTTTGTCTGCCTGTCTGTCTGTCTGTTTCTTCATTCCTTCGCTTCCACACGCAAGTTGTTCGCCATGTGCCGAATCAATTTCAGTTTAAACAAAACAAACCCAAAAAAAGACCTTAAAACGTAACAACACCCCACCCCACCCCCACCCACCCCCTACCTTTCGCCCCCCTCTCCAGACAGCATATTCCAGTTACTGTCGATCAGAGACCTCCCTGAACATTCACCTTAGGATTGTTTCATCAGACAACGTTTTCCAACCAACGACCATTCTCGGGAGTGGGAAGGGGGCGGGATGAGGGGATGGGGAGGGGGAGGGGAGGGGAGGGGAGGGAAGGAAAAGGGGCAGGGGAGGTGGGAGATGGGGGTGTGGGCAAGAGGGATTAGGGCAATCTGGGAGGGGTGGTGGTGGGATGGGTGATGGTGGGATGGGCGGGGGGGTATCAAAGTCGGAAATCAGACCAGTGTGAGGAGTTAATAGTTTATGTTTCAATGCCGTTGTTGTTTGTTTCTTCGTTTTCCTTTCTTATTTTTTCTTGCATCCCCCCCCCCTCCCCCTGTTTTGTAAAGGCCTTGGTCTCTTCAGTTCTTCTGGAGGTGAACACATCTAATATTCTTGTTATATGGGGGTGAGGCTACAATGTGTGGGTGGGTGGGTGGGTGGGGGGAGGGGTATTAAAATGGGTGTAGAAACAATTGTACACGCCAGTATCTCTTACGTGGATAGCGAATCTTAAACTGTTGACCCATTCTGACGAAAGGAGCAACCCTCAGGATAGAACAGATGACGGCCAGCTGTAAGTATATCCACAAAGGAACATTCGGTAAAACAACAACTAAGCAAAAGACATCGTCAACGCCAGTGAGGACGACATCCCTGAGCAACGGAACGCCTCTGTTGCATTTGTCATCATCGTCATCATCATTGTCATCATCATCATCATCATCATCATCATCATCATCATCATCATCATCATCACCATCATCATCATTCTCATCTTCATCACCACCACCATCACCACCATCATCATCATCATCACCGTCATCATCATCATCAATCATCATCGTCAATCATCGTCATCATCATCATCACCATCATCATCATCATCATCAATCATTATCATCGT
>CM065741.1:36503416-36505916 GCA_033310375.1 Conus canariensis | reverse complement strand
GTAATAAACTACATGCAATACAATAGAATGCCGTTCAATACACTACATGCCATACAATACCGTGTAATACAGTACATGCAATATAATACAATACCGTGCAATGCACTACATGCAATACAATACAATATCGTGTAATACACTACATGCAGTAAAATACAATACGGTACAATACAATACAATACAATATAGCATGGTATAGTGCAAAACAATACAACGCAACAAAAACCAGTATAATACAATGCAATCGAATACAACATAATATGATACAATACAATACAATGCAGCAAAATACAGAACAATAAAAAAAAATAAAGAACAGAACGGCGTAGAAGACTACAGCACAGTACAACATGCTGAAACACGATGGAATAACATGCAATGCAATGTGTCATATATATAATACGATACAGGACAACAGACCACAATGCAACAAAATACAGAGCAATACAGTACAGCGCAACACTTTTCAATTCAGCCCAGTGCAATCCGGTTCAATCCTGTCGAGTTCAACCCAGTCCAACACCATACAACAAATACAACACAACGCAGACAATGCTATGAAGTGCATTGCAGTACGATTCAATATGACACAAAGACAATAATTTTGATCGATGGGAATAGCTTAAAGGGCTATTTTTTTTCTCTCCTAGGCAACCGCCGCTCTAGAGTGAACACATTGTTCAGTACTTGATGCTCTCCATTCTTAAGATGTTCCGGTACGCCGTTTTAATTTTTTTTTTTTTTTTTTTTTTAAAGGTACCCGGCTTCAAAACGTCAAAAATACTCTCAAACCGTGAACATAGTCATCCCCACTGTAAGAAAATAGTAATTATAACGTGGAAACTAGCTACGGCGTGATAATAATCATATTCACTGGTCTGATTCTGTTAAGACCGCCGGTGTCGCATCCGCTGCTGTTTCTACTGCAGCAACAGCAACAACAACAGCAAGAATTACTATACCTACTTCCACCACCACTACTACTGCTACTGCTGCTGCTGCTACTACTATGCAGCAGCTACTACTACTTCTGCTATATCTACTGCTGCTGCTACTGCCGTTGCTGCTGCTGCTGCTGCTGCTGTTGCGACTACTACTACTACTGCTACCACTATTGCTGCTGCTGCTGGTGCTTCTTATACTGGTGCTACTATTACCGCCACTGGGATTTTACAGTAGAGAGATTTTTTAACAAAATTTCGGGTGTTGTTTTTAGGTGTGTTTTAAAGGGTTGTGTGTTCTAATGACTTGTGAGTTGATTTGAACGCGGTGACAGCCCTGATGTGGCCCTTTGCGGTCGGCTGGGCTATAAGCAACGTTTTACCTGACCTTACCTTGCTATTGCACCAGCACTACCGATACTGCAGCTACATCCGCGGTTGCTAATTGTACTTACTGCCGTTGCTGCTGCTGCTACTGTTGCTAGTCTATTGCTGCTGCTGCCACTGCCGCTTATGCAACTACTGCTATCACCGCTGCTGCTGACAATACAATACAACTGTCTCTCGTTCTGCTGTTACTGTTATTTCTACTGCCACTACTACAGTTGCTGTACTGGTCTGCTGCAGCAACTTTATACGAACAGAACTGATGCTGGTGGCTTTGCTTCTTCTTGTCTTACTGCTGATGCTGCTTTTGTTCTTGCTGCTACTTCTACTCTTATCAGAGGACAACTAAAACTACCTCCACCTGTTATTTCTTTGTTTTTCGTTCTCGTTTCCCCAACGGGTCATTCTTCTTCTTCTTCTTCTTCTTCTTCTTCTTCTTCTTCTTCTTCTTCTTCTTCTTCTTGTTTCTTCTTCTTCTTTTTCACTTTTTCACGGTTCCAAGTCTGAGGATGGAGTGGCCTGTGCAGCCTACTGCCCTGGGGCTCCTTCTCAGATACTGTTAGAACATATACCTCCAGATGCTTCTGTCTATTCCGCTGAACTTACTGCTCTGGTTCTGGCATTGAAGATAATCTCACAATCTAAGAAGAGGGACTTTCTGGTTCTGTCAGATTCACTGTCAGCGTTGGAGGCCATAGCTGGCCGCAACCTTCAGCACCCAGAACTTTTACACTTTTTTGAACTTTTGACCAAGTTGAAAGTGGATGGTTACAACATTATTCTGGCTTGGGTTCCTGGTCATGTTGGCATGGGAGGGAACAAAATGGTTGATCGTTCAGCCAAGAATGCCACAAGAGAGAAATTGTCCAACATATATATCCCCTGCTCAGATCTGAAACCCAAAATTAACGATTATGTGAGAGACCTCTGGCAGGAGGATTGGAATACACAGACGGATAACAAACTCTTTCAGATCCGTCCAAACCTTAAGGAGTTCCTCCCATCTGCGTCTGGTGGTCGTAAAGAAGAAACAGTTCTGTGCCGGCTGCACACCGGCCATTCGTATTTTACCCATTCGTACCTTTTAAAGAGTGGAGAAGCTCCGTGGTGCATTCCATGTCATGTGCCACTCACAATGAAGCATATTCTTTTAGAGTGTTGGGACTTGCACG
>CM065741.1:36445916-36498416 GCA_033310375.1 Conus canariensis | reverse complement strand
GCGCCCCTGTCAGAAGCCATGACGGCCCTGAAATGGTACTGCTAGCAAGTGAATGGGGGGACGAGAGAGAGAGAGAGAGAGAGAGAGAGAGAGAGAGAGAGAGAGAGAGAGAGAGAGAGAGAGAGAGAGAGAATTTTGAAAGAATTCAGTGAGTTTCGCCTCGCAATATACCCATTTACATAATGAATTTTCTTTTTTTTTTCTTTCTTTCTTTCTTCTTCTTCCTTTGAAAGAATTCAATGAGTTTCACTTCGCAATATACCCATTTACATAATGAATTTTCTTTCTTTCTTTGTTTCTGCTTCTTCTTACTCTTCTTCTGTTTTTCCTTGAACTGGTTTTTGTTCTTTATTTTGTTCAAAGTTGTTTGTCAATTGTTCTGTAAACTACCACCATACAGTACAAAACTATATTAGGCTGTTGTTGATTATTTCCCGATCTGGGAAATGACATCAACGTTTTAGCCATCCACGTCACCCTAGCTTTTATTGTCAAGGAGTGAGAGGAAGCAAAAAACAACAACAACATCAGCAACAACAACAACAACAACAATAAACCCGCATGTGTTTCAGAGATTAAATCCTTTCAACCACCGAGGCAACCAGCACCTCCTCCCTGTGACAGAACTGACGTCATTGAGGCCCGATGACGTGGCCGTGACGCAAGAGGTGCCGGACCGGCTGTTTTACATCGGCATGGACTTCTACTACGTGAACAATCCCCGCTTCCATCACCCGAGCTTCTACCCGGTGGCAGGCAGCAAGATCCTCCAAGACTCCCCCCAGATGAACCACATCTCCCTTGTCCTCCCGCCTTCCCCTCCCCTCTCTCAGCCTGGGGATGTTCCAGAGGTAAACTGACCTAGGTCTGGAACCGGATGAAGAAGTTCTCTGAGAATTCAAGAAGTTTTCAGAGCTAGATTGATGAGGGTGTTAAACTCAGGTGACAGCAGGCGGACATCGAAACAAAATTAAAGGAAAAATTACTGAACCATCAAACGAAAGAACAATTAATTACAACAGGTCTTCCTCAGGCAAGACAAACAACATTCGAAAACAATGAAGACGAAGCATGAACAGACAGTCGATTATCTCCTCAAATTCTCTTTATTTTATTGTCATTATTGTTTTTTTTTAATAATTATTTTTAACTCGTACTGTCTCCGCTCGCAGCAACCTCGTTTCCATTTCACATCCCCTTTGCGCCCAATTGCAGGAGATAAGTAAACTCACTAACTGTTCGTGCTTTGTTTTCATTGTCTTCAATGTTGTCCGTCTTTCCCTGCGGAAGACCAAAGAGATCGAAACGCGTGGCATTTGGTGTGCCATTTGTTTGTTCTTTCGTTCTGGCAGCACAGTAATTTTTCTTTTCATTTAGAGTGGCGAGGGCTTTCAGTGGGACCCTCGTAGATTTTTTTTCTTAATTTACGTTTGGGGGACAGGGGAGGTAACAATGAAGTGATGTTGAGCGAGGTCTTACCTCCCTTATCTCATCTCGGCCTTTCTTCTGGTATTCTTTAATGTTTGAATTCATGTCGGTTTGATCTGTTTGCCGTTCATTTGTCTATTGATTAGTTTGTTTGTTAGTTCGCTTGTTCGTTCGTCCATTCATAATTATTATCCGTTCATTTGACCCTCCCATTGGTATTGTGTCTATTTCATGTTGCTTGCTCGTTAAATAATTAATTGATTCATTCTTGTTTTGACTGATTGATTGATTTATGCATTCAGTCCGTTCATGCGTTAATTTACTAATGTTTAGCAGATTGATTGATTAATTAATTAATTAACGATTGACTAACCAATGACTGAATTGTTCAGATGAATGGTTAACTGCTTCATTGATAATAGCTTCTTATCCACCCTCTCTCTCTCTCTCTCAGTTTGAAAAAAAAAGTCTGAAGTGTGTTTTGTGTGTGTGTGTGTGTGTGTGTGTGTGTGTGCGTGCGTGCGTGCGTGCGTGTGTTCCAGTCTTTGTATTGTAACGCAGACACAGTGAGAGGGCAGAATTGCAGTGAGGAGTACTGCGAGTGCGTGCACCGCCTGCACGTGCAAGTGGGGGAGGTGGTGGAGATGGTGTTGGTGGACGAGGGCGTACCCTGGGATGCCAGTCATCCGACTCATTTGCATGGCCACGCCTTCCGCGTGCTGGCCATGGACAGGGTTAGGCGTAGCTTGAGTTTGGCTGCCTTGATTGGTTGGTGCTTGGTTGGTTGTGTATGTCCCATCTGTCTTGGTGATTTCAGACTCAGCGGATCAGTTGGAATATCATTGTAGATTGACCGGATGACATAAACAATGCACAAAACAAGCCTTTTCAGATTTTTGTCCGTAAAGTAATTTTCAGCACTGTTAGTTATACCCATTTACTTCCAAATACTATTTGAGACAAGAATTGTGATGCTGTTTTCAGTGTAGTTTTAGCCTTAGAGCGTGTGTGTGTGTAAAAGTCCAGCACAACCCTGAGAAACTTGTCAGCCAGCATGACCTTCCCATGGTCTAAGAATCTGGCTGGTTTCTGGGGTCTGTCTGGCCAAATCTCTACATTGGATTTCTGGGTCTTCTTTCAGGTGGCCTCAAGCGTCACTCTGCAGGAGGTGATTGACATGGACGCACGAGGGGAAATCAAGCGGAACCTCCGCTCTCCTGTCCTCAAGGACTCCGTCACGGTCCCTGACGGCGGCTACACCGTCATCCGTTTCCATGCCAACAACCCGGGTCAGTCGTCTGTCGTGTCCTTCAACCTGGTTGGTGACTGGTATTAATGGCGGTTCACTTCACTGTTTGTTGGTCTCTGTATACTGTACTTAATCGTAGTCATCGAAATTAACGTTCAGTCCTTATTTGTAAGTCATAGATATAATGTCCCAAATTGTAGTCACGGTATTAAAAGTTCACTTTCTGTTTGAGATTCTCTAGACACAGTCTGTGATTGAAACCCTCGATATTTCAACGTTCACTCTCTGTTTGTGAGACTCTTGCTGTTCCTAATTGTAGCCATCGATTTTTAATGTTAAAATCCTTGTTTTTGAGTTTCTATGGTGTCCCTAGATGTCGTCATCGATATTCACGTTCGCACCATATTTGTGAGTCTCTACAGAGTCTCTAACCGCAGCTTCGAAATTAACGTTTAGTCCGTGTTTGTGAGTCTCTATAGTGTCTCTAATTGTTGCCATCAATATTAACGTTTACTCTCTGTGAGTCTGTATAGTGTCTCTTACTGTTGTCATCGATATTAACGTTCACTGTCTGCGAGTCTCTATAGTGTCTCTAATTGTCATCGATATGAACGTTCACTCTCTGTGAGTCTCTATACTGTCTCTAATTGTTGTCATCGATATTAACGTTCACTCTCTGCGAGTCTCTATAGTGTCTCTTACTGTTGTCTTCGATATTAACGTTCACTGTCTGTGAGTCTCTATACTGTCTCTCATTGTTGTCATCGATATTAACGTTCACTCTCTGTGAGTCTCTGTAGTGTCTCTAATAAATTGTTGTCATCGATATTAACGTTCACTCTCTGTGAGTCTCTGTAGTGTCTCTAATAAATTGTTGTCATTGATATTAACGTTCACTCTCTGTGAGTCTCTGTAGTGTCTCTAATAATTGTTGTCATCGATATTAACGTTCACTCTCTGTGAGTCTCTGTAGTGTCTCTAATAATTGTAGTCCTCAGTATTATTGGTTACTCCCAGTACGTGGGTCTCTTATACTGTTTCTAATCATAGTCAATGGTATAGACGTCACTCTCTGCTTCTGAGTCTCTATAGAGTCCCGTACTCATCAGTATCAACGTTCACTCTCTGTTTGTGAGTCTCTGTAGTGTCCCTAATTGTTGTCCTTGGTATTAACATTCAATCCCTATTTGTGAGTCATGAACATAATGTCCCTAACTGTAGTCATCTATATCAACATTCACTGCGTGTTTGCGAGTCTCTGTAGTGTCCCTAACTGTAGACATCGGTATTAACATTCAGTCCCTATTTGTGAGTCATGAATATAATATCCGTGATTGTAGTCATCAGTATTAACGTTCGTTCCATGTGTGTAAGTCTCCATAGTGTCTCTAATAGTAGACATCGGTATAAACATTCACTCACTGTTAATGAGTCTGTATACTGTCCCTAATTGTAGTCATCTATGTTAATGTTCACTCCATGTCTGTGAATCTATAATGTCCCTAATCGTAGTCATCTACATTAACTTTCACTCCATGTTTGTGAGTCTCTATAGTGTCCCTGATTGTTGTCAATGTAATATTCACCCCATGTTTGTGAATCTACAATGTCCCTAATTGTAGTCATCTATGTTAACGTTCACTGTATGTTTGTGAATCTCAATGTCCCTAATTGTAGTCCTCTATGTTAACATTCACTCCGTGTTTGTGAATCTACAATGTCCCTAATTGTAGTCCTCTATGTTAACGTTCACTCCGTGTTTGTGAATCTATAATGTCCCAAATTGTAGTCATCTATGTGAACGTTCACTCCATGATTGTGAATTTACAATGTCCCTGATTGTAGTCATCTATGTTAACGTTCACTCCCTGTTTGTGAATCTATAATGTCCCTAATTGTAGTCATTTAAACGTTCACTCCATGTCTGTGAATCAATCTCTCTGTGTGTGTGTGTGTGTGTGTGTGTGTGTGTGTGTGTGTGTGTGTGTGCGTGTGTGTGTGTGTAGGCCTATGTATGTATGTATATTGCTCCCTGTCACCGATCGGCGGTACTAAACCAGTACGTCCATGTGTTTAAGAGTAATGGTGGTTCAAGATGGAGAGCGTATGCGCGCGCGCGCGCGCGCGCGTGTGTGTGTGTGTGTGTAGGTTGGGGTTTCAGTTAGGTGGAGATTAGGATAAGGTCCTCGGGGCTAGGTAGTAAGGTTAGGCTAGGTAGGGGAGCAGGTGAAGTAGGACATACAATATTCTTTCATTCCAGTCTTCACTTATTGAAGGAATGGAATGGAAGCGGGAGGTTGGTTTCGTTCCCGATTGTTACCCTTTTGTTACTTTGGTTCTATACCAGATAAGGCGGGGCAGGATATCGGCTGTTGTTGTGTTGTCAAGTCTGTGAGTAGTTGTGGTAAATTGTCGTGTTGTTGCACGAGCAATAACTAGTCCGTTGGTCAGGCGTGTCAGCTCTGCGGAGGGATACACTGCTCTGACCAATCGTTGTTTTGTGTGGTGAGTAGAGTTCGCTTGATTCCGACCAGGGCGGAATGTGTTGGGGTAGCTTCACTTCGGTCCCTGGTGTTCGTCGGAGTGGACGTACGCCTTGTAGGTGCGGCGGCAGCGCCGTTAGTTTTGAAGAGTGACTTCGAGTCATAGTTAGTGCCAGGTCCTCGTCGGGTTTGGGTGCCCTTGGCCTGTGCTGAGTCGGTGTCGTCCTTGTTGGCAGCCACTGTCAGCCAGTTGCAGAACTGGTGTGGTTGATCGTCTGTATGTCCAGGTTGGTGATCTGTTAGGTTCGTTGTGTTGTAGTTCGTCGTGTTGTCTTGTATTATGGCGAGTTGTACTGTAGTTGTCTCATGTTGCGATTAGTTGTATTATGTTCGTTGCGTATACTGGTTGTCTGGTATGATGTCGTCTTGGTTCCGTGATTGAAATTTGTTGTCAGCCGGTTTGAGTTGTCACTCTTTCCTGTATATTTTTGTAAGTTATGTACATAGTGGTTCCTGAGATCGATTTTCTCAGGACAGTTTGGCTAGACAATGTGGGTTCAATATAATGACCGTTGATGGACAGTGATGTAGATATTGTTTGTGGTTAGTTCATGGTAATGTCAGTGGGTTTAATAAGAGGGTAGTACGAGGTTGCATTTGGTTGAGGATCATAATATGAGTCAGGTGCAGATGTGTCTGCGTGAATCATAGAGGGGTTTGATGATTGTGCTCAATCTCAATTGTAAATAGTAGTAGTTCGTTGAAATTGATTTACGATTTCGCAGTTGACCTGCACAGCATTGGAATCGGTTAACTGTGTAGTAAGGCCAAGGCCAATTTGTGGTCGAGTGGTTTATACTGGGGTACGGTCGTAACCATTCAACTTATATTGGTGTCTTTTCACTTTCGTTACGAGTCAGGGTTCTCGACGCGGGTGTCGTGCGCGTGCGGACTGTATCTGTGACGTTCGCATTTGGTACAGGATAGTGAGTCCATAGGGTAGAAGTTTTTGTAATACAAGTGACAGTCGTCACACATGCAGGAATGTATGTGTTTGTGACAGAATAGGGTCGGAGAAAGATGTCTTAGGTTGTGGGGAGACAGTCCCATTATGAAATTTAGTAGTCGGAAAGAAGGGGAAGGTAAAGTTTAAGGCGAGTAGCTTAGCAGTCGATAGGATAAAAACGGATGATGTGCAGCATGTAATATTGTATGAAGTGTGGTTGTGTTGGCATAACAAGGATTAACCACTAGGTTATCTGACAAGAGATGACCTGAGAGTGAGGTGCTGGATGGAAGTTTTGGCGAACAAATCATGTTGTTTTTGATATATGATTATAATTGACAGTGCAAAGAGGGGTAATAATGTGAAGGATTGTGGCTGCGAGCCGATTCTCTTGTGTGAACATGCTGGAACTGTGAACCGCTAAAATTGATGTTTTTTTTTTTGTTTTGTTTTTTTTTTCTCTGAGAGATGTGTATTACTACTGGTTATTGTGTGGAGACATTTCCTTGTGAAATTGGCCATTTCCTAGATTATTTAGTATGTCCTAAGGGGGTCCAATGGAGTCCGTGTTGGATCGCTTAGATTGGTTTATTTCTCCGAGAATTGGGTGTGATTCATAATTTCATATGTAATAACGTGGATTGGCTCAGGGAGAGAATATTGTTTACCGCTGTTGTAAGGGTTGGCAGGAAATGGGTCTGATAACCCCAAAGTGAGTAATGGGTTGGGGGATGTATTCGAAATTCAAGGGGTCACTCTCATGCCCGAGTGGGAAGTAGGCAAGGGAGATGGAGAGTTAAAGCTTTACCAAGTAGCCTATGTGCCTTGATGACTCGGGTAGTAGCAACATTACAGTAGGGGCCTACAGTTGTGTCAGCAGGTATCCTGTTCCGTCCTGAGGCTGGGGCCAGATCACCGCAGTCTACTGCCGCGTGCCGGCAGTTGAGCGGCGCTTTCCAGTGCCTGTTGTTTTTCCGGGAGAAGGAGACCACCCAGGCCGTCTGCCTTCTGTGGGGCAGCTCTCCTCCGGCTACCGGTGCTCTTCCGGGAGTTCTCCGGCACTGGTTCCTCGTCCCGGTTTAGGCGTCCTGTGAGAGGGCGCTGCACCAGGCCTTTTCCACCCTTGGTGTCCGGCGGGGCCTTCAGAGGAGGAGGCGTCCTACGAGCCCCGGACCCGTCGAGAGGGCGTCTGGTGTGTGTGCGTTGGTGTCGTGCCCATCGCGGGGAGGAGTCAGACTGCGGGAAGCCACGGTCAGCGCCGGGGTGCAGTGTCTTCGGGGAGGGTGTCGGCCCGCGGAGGAGCCACGGACAGCGCCGGGGTGCAGAGTCTTCCGGGGAGGTGTCAGCCTGTGAGGGGCCCCGTACAGCGCCGAGGACTGGAGCTTTCCGGGCCGGGATGGGCTGTCCCATGTTTGTGATAGAAGGGGTGTAGCGTTAGGCAGTAGGGTTAGGGGTGTTAGCTACTGCCTCCTTTTAGGACGTAGTGGCCGGCACAGTGTAGGGTACTTGTCGTTGCCTCCCTTAGGGACGCAGCGACCAGTTTGGTAGTGGTCCCGGGTTAAAAGAAGGGTGAGTCCTGGGAGAGGTGTGGGTGGTAGCGGTCGTTAAAAGATTAGAGTCCCTTTGGTAAATCCTTGTCCCTAGTAGTTAGTCACCACGTGTGCGGGCTATCGCTGTGTCCCCAGGTCACAGTGGTATACTGTAACTGGTGTTTTAGGTTAGGTTAGGGTCTTCCAGGTCATTATAGTAGAGTAGGGTGAGACAGCGGGAATTGGGATACTTGTGTGCAGTTGTGGATGTGCGTGAGTGGTAGCGCCATGGAGTGTGTGTGAAATAAAGAAGCGTGCGTGATTGTAAAACTGTGTTAGTGTGCTGTGTTGTCTGACCTAGTGTGTGATAGGCGTGGGTAAGGGTGGTAGGGCCGTCCGGCTTAGCGACCGTGACACGTGAACGTTCACTCCATGATTGTGAATTTACAATGTCCCTGATTGTAGTCATCTATGTTAACGTTCACTCCCTGTTTGTGAATCTATAATGTCCCTAATTGTAGTCATTTAAACGTTCACTCCATGTCTGTGAATCAATCTCTGTGTGTGTGTGTGTGTGTGTGTGTGTGTGTGTGTGTGTGCGTGTGTGTGTGTGTAGGCCTATGTATGTATGTATATTGCTCCCCAACCCCTCTTTTGGACGCTAACAGTAGGCTCATATGCATTCCTCCTTATTTTCTTCTTCTTCTTTGTTGCTCCTTTTTTTTTCTTCTTCTTTCTTTTTTTTTTTTTTAATCATAATCACCATCATCATCACATGTGATCATCATCAACAATGTTTTTGTTATTTTCCTTGCAGGAGTCTGGCTTCTTCACTGTCACATAGAGTACCATGCTGAGATCGGAATGGGTCTCATTCTTCAAGTTGGACACCCAGACGACTTCCCCTCTCCCCCACCCCGCTTCCCCACCTGTGGGGACTGGGACTATGCCTCAGGAAGTGACGCACAAATGCTCACAAATGCCGAAGGAGAAGCAGATGACGCTTCTCGGGGAGGTCATTCTAATGCCAGTTCCGGAGTTTTCTTGTGTTTAAAAGTTGTCGCCCTTTGCTTGAGCATGGTTTTTCAGTATGTGGTGAAGATTTAGGAGACAGCTGGTCTTCCAAATTTCAATTTTCCATTGTCCAAGCGCTGTTTCGACCCAAAATACGACGTGAGTCTGCCCCGTCCTTATATTTCAATACAGCAATAATTTCGCAACAGCGCCGTCATACCAGAGCCTACATATGAGCTTCTCCGACGTCATGGGCTTCTCCGACGTCATTTACACGCCAAAGCGTCATGTGTCTTGTGGAATTCACTGCGCGCTGATCCATGCGATTCTGCAGGTGATTGATCTGCACTTTCAGAAGTCGCATCCTGGTACGTTGTGTTAAAACAACTTTTTGTTTTTGCTTTTTAAAATTTTTTATTTTTTTAAAAAAGGTTTTTGACTTCTTACTTACATTTTCAGAAGAGGTAATATTCATGCAGTCTTCTTGTTGGTGTTGGTGGTGGTGTTGGTGTTGGTGTGTGTGTGTGTGTGTGTGTGTGTGTGTGTGTGTGTGTGTGTGTGACTGTGTGTGTGTGTGTGTGTGCATGCATGCATGCGTAAATGCATGTGTGTGTAAATAGTAAGTGCCACAGTATTCATCGAGAGATTCCAGTAGTCAGAACCACTATGTTCCCTACACTGTCACAACCGTGATCTTCAACAATCCCTCATGCCCATTGTCATCAGCAATCATACTGCTGAACTGAGCCAGGCAGCACAGCAAGGTTTCGCACTGTGGGGAATTGCTCAGGAGACCAGTCACCAAGTGTAGTGTTGATATTGTCTTGTAGATTGAGACCCATCGGCATTGGCTTTGAGTTCATGCAAACTTCAGATGGTAGTTCTAGAATTGTGGGGAAATCACTGTCAGGAATGACAATGAATATCACTTTTTGCATGGGTAATTTTTTCACATCTTACACTTCTGATACAAATGAGAAGCCATACTTCTGTATGCACTGTAATAGAGGGGAGTCTGTTGCATGCGAGTTTATGACACTTGTGACCCCAAGGTAATGTCATTACCTCATTTATCATGCAGTCATTCCTGTGTTGCCCAACAAACATTATTGATAGAGCTCCCTCCTTTTCGTACTAAAAAATCTACACAAACCAATAAATCAAAATCACATTATATAAATAGAAAAAAAATACTTAAAAGGGGAAAAGTTAACAATATGGTCACATTGTTTTCGATACTGTTCTTCCCGTCTAACTTTTGTCCTAGCCCTTTCAGTCCCATTGTTTGATTTGACGCCCAGATTCTTCGGATGTGGTCTGTGGCGACCCTGAAATGAACAACAGATTTAACATCTTCTCGTTATGCCCTCATTTCCAACTGAAGTGGAAACTGTCATTTACCTTTTCTTTCGTTCTTCTTCTCTTCTTCCACCTTCAAACATCTTGATCTGTAAGACTGTAGATTCTTAGCCTAATGTTGGCCGCGGTATTGCCTTTTCCTTTCACATTATAATTCATGATGGCAGAGATTGTGGCATCCCTGGCATTTTAAGATCTTTGTGATAATGTCTAATAAGGGAATATCATGAAGATCAACCTTCGATCTGGTGAAAAGCCAGAATCAAGCAAAACTTTGCATGCAAGAGATCCTATCAAAATCTGAGTTCTGTGAGTATGCCTCACCTTCATCTGACCAATGGATAACATTCATTACAGACTATTCACAACTATGATCTGTCATTTTCTTCCTTTTTTTTTTTCGTTTCGTCTTTTGCCTTCAATGCAATTCTAATGACATTACCCTCATCCTGCTCATTCCAGCTCCAAGTCTGTAGTCACACACCTGTCTTATCCTGCCTCAACGCACATACCAAAATCCACAGTGGGGATTGATATTGTTGTCATGAGGCAACCCACCAGAGGAGACACTGCACTGCTGCTGAGTCACTTCGGTGGTGTTCAGTTGTGCATGTTTTGATCCAAAACACGCAGCACCCACCAGCTAGACTGCCTACTGATGACTTCTTTTTCTGCGTACGCAGGCAGATACTCCTGCGAACACGCCCTATATAGACGGGCAAGTATTAATCCCATCTGTCCAACAAAGGGAGTGGAGTTTTGTGTGCATGACCATTTTTTATCCCGCCATTAAGGCAGCCATACTCCATCTTCGGGGAAGGTGCATGCTATGTGTAACGTGTCGTCCATACCAACAGCCAAACTGGCCTTCTCTTCCAAAATTTGGTGATGGGATTTTACGTGTATGCAAGAAGATGTTATGCATGCGTTCACACACGGAACCTTGGTTTAGAGTCTCATTCAAAGGACTGTATGGAAAATGGAGTCAGAACCAATGTTAACTCCGAGGGAAATATCCCCCTGTACCGAAACAGCCTGGCGGAGATTCGAACCTGCAACCCTTGGATTACGAGTCCGATGCTCTACCAACTGAGCTATTCCGGACCCCCCCCCCCCCCCCCCCCCCCCCCTGATGACAATAATGGCTTCGTCGCAAATGAGGAGCATTACCCTCCAGAGAGCACCACGACACCTGGCCAACGACAGTCTCCACGGATTTGCTGATACTGGCGACACTGACAGGAACTCACCAAGGACATAGACGTGGAGAGGAGGTCAGTACTGAGGTCACCATGAGAATAATAGGATGAAGGGCCACAGAATTTTGATTTTTTTTTTTTTTTTCTTTTTACCTGATCACTGAGGACGAGGATGTTGAAGAGAATGCTATGGAGTACCATTGTAGCCTAAGACTACATGATAGGACTGAACTCTGTGTCAGCTTTCATAATATATCCCTGTACCGGCCAAGCTTGAGAGATGCAGACACCTGCAGTGTTGGTAAAAAGTTTTTTGTTAGCAACGTACATTAATTGGATGAAACTTGACTATGGTTTCAGAGTCCTGAACTGGGCCCGTAGCAAACTCAACTCTGTAAGGAGGCTTGTCAAGGGCCAAAACATTCCACAAATAATACATGGCTCTGAGGTGAATGGAACCCATGACTTACGAGTTGGGGATTCGCAACACTAACCGCTGCGCCACGGTAGCTGGTTGATCTGTCCATTTCTGTCAAAAGCCTGTGATGTAAAACAATGCACCATGTGAAAACGAACCTTCAATTTGTTTGGGCAGACCCCAAGGTAACCCCTCCAAGCATATCGCACGCGCGCACACACACACACAACACACACACACACACACAGACACACACACACTCACCACATTGTCTCTCTCTACCTCTCCTCCTACACCAGACATCACACACACTCGGTGCCATTGTTCTGGAGCACAACTGATATTTATTTTCCTCCTGTCTGCTGTTATATATATATCTATTCACACAATGTTCAAATTCACCTGACACTTTGTAACTTTTACACACACACATTTCATTTCTCGATAGGAGTCCCACGTTTGTTCATAATGTAATTACTTGGAGCACACAACAACAGTGTCCAAAAAGACAACGTGACACTGCATGTGGAACATTTCACCGTTTTATTCTTTAGAAAAAACAGACAGACAGGCATTAGTGACTATACCTATGTACATTGCATCCTTCCTTGTGTTTGATTTTTCTTCATTTGCATAGCAACAACCAGGCATGAATCGGGCAGACTGTACAATAGCAGTGATGAACGGGAACGTTGAGAAGCACCAGTTTGGGACATGAGGTGAAAGGGCATGGACCCGTGGATCCGGCCAGTGAAAGAATAGTGCAGAAAGATTGGGGCGAAAAGAGTCCACTGGGTTTTAAGCGATAGTCACAAAGCTGGTCATCTTCCTAACAGCTCTCTCTCTCTCTTTCTCCCAACACACACACACCACAGCTCTCTCTCTCACTCTCCCCACAGATGCACGCATATACATACATGCACACACCTATAACATAGCTCTTTCTCACTCTCCACAAATGCACATGCATGCACACATGCGTGCGCGCACACACACACACAGTTACATGCATAACACAACTCGCACTCTCTCTACACACACACACACACACATGCACGCACGCGCACACACATATGAATTCCATAAACACGTCAAATATGTGCATTAGCAATCTACACTGATACACACACACACACCCAGCACTTAAAGTACTTTTTCTGACAAAGAATCCGACAGCCAGTGCATCGTCCCGTGTGTTTCAAGTTCAGTTTTCCCACATCAACGAAGCACGCAGCACAGGTCATGGAGACCCCACGACTCTTCCCTGATCAGTATTGCCTGGTTCTGTCCCTCTGTCCACCACACCATCACATTACCCTGTACGGATATACACTGTCGCTGGCTTGGGTTTCAGACACTGTATATAAATTACAAGGTAAATAGTTCTCTACATCTCTGAAACTCATTACTGTTTGTAAAGAAAAGAAAAAAAAACGAGGTGGGGGGGGGGGGGGGGGGGGAGGAATAATCAAACTTCAGTGAAACAAATGTCAATCACTCAAATGCATCAGCATATGTTAGGAATCGAACAATGTAAACCTCAAACACGAGTAAACAAAACAAAAATCATTTCAATCACCAGCTTTGTATCTACATGAGACTCAGTAACCGGGAAGGGGGGAAGGGCGAGGGGGGAAAGGAGGGGGGTTAAAAAAAAACAACCCCCCAGACACCTGCCATTACATTCTTTAAAACCTGACCAGTTATGAAGTTCCCCTTACTGCATGTTCTCTGGTCTTCTCCTGGGCAGAAAGCGTCATTCTTCACAACTGACGCCTTCCCATCATGTCAGCGTCGACAGCTGACCTTTCACCCTGCCAATAAAGACATGGCACATGAACACCCCACCAAAGATTCTCCCCTAAGGCATTTGTGCGCTAACACACACACACACACCAATAAATGTATGCTTGCATATAGATATACAAATGCTCTGGTAAGTGCACAGTGCATATCCATGCACTGAAGTTACTTTTACCTATGAAGGACTTGGCAAATGCACACACAAAAGATTATACTGTTAAAAAAGCAAACATGACAAGAACACCCATGGAACTGTTAAAAACAGCTTAAAATGATCAATAATGCTGAAACACAAAGTCCACAGTGTGAGTGGAGAATAACATTGTCCAAATTATTACTAGAAATGGAGAGGACTCTCCTTTTTCATAAGCAATGTTGGTTGTGACATAAGCACTTTGCAATGAAACCACATTAAGCATACCGCAGCATCAGGCATGCCATTTCCAAAGCCTCTCTTTTACACAGTTACTGCAGGACACTGTATCGGCACACTGCTCACGATGACACACTTCTGTGACGCCGACCTCTGACACTGCTCGCTGGTCACCCACAACAGATCCGTATCTGACTGTGACCCATTCCAAACATAGAAACAGAGGCCCCGCATCCAACAACAGACTAATCACACGACTGGTTTGTCTCGTACAGGATGGATGGGTTTTCTCCCTTTTCTATGACACAGAGGTGGTTGTAGGGCCAGTTTGGGGGATGTGATGATGAGCCGAGGACCTGCGTGCAGCTTGCTCTTACAGCACTTTCCACAACCCCCAGCAACATGCCTCTTTTCCCAACCCTTAGCAATACATCCCACACGCTTCTCACATCCACCTTGTGAAATTTCACCTACCTTGACGCCAGCGTTCACACCAATGCTGTAAAATCTGATAATGTCCCAATCAAACTTCACACACTCCCGCTCTTAAATTTCGCTTATAAATCCACTTCAAGCCTCTCGGACCAACGCTGCTGAATTTCATCACGTCCATCCAACTTGTGCTTCTTGCACCAATGTTCGCTGAATTTCACCTCATCTCATCCAAATCATTTCTCTCCCCTTGCTGTTGATAATTTCATCTTCTCCAAATCATACTTCGCCCCTACCCGGACGTTTCCCGCTCAATTTCATCTCGTTTGACTCGACACTTCTCCCACTGCTGCAGAGAAGTTGACTCTCGTCCACCCCATCCCAGTGACCCACACTGAGCTTCACACTCAAGTTTCATGTTGTAACCATGTGTCGCTGGATGCCCAACCAAATCCTTAGGAATCTCGGTTCTCTCCTTCTCGAGGTTTTTCTCCTTTTCGCCCAGGGTCTGGGTCTGTTATAACTGTCACTGACAGTACGCATTCCTCACCACCCACCCCAAGTCATTCAGCTCCTGCCGTACGCACAACGTGGGTGAAAACAGAAAAGATTCTGTGACAAATCTTTGTTGATCTAGTCCCATGCAAAACGGGGGGGAAAAAAAAGAAAGGAAAAAACCAACATCAAAGAGCCCTGACACTTGTCTTGTAGTTTTGCTAAAGTGACTTTTTCTTTGCAAAACCCACTTTATTTTCATCTTTCACAAAAACAGACAAAAGTTAGAGCCCACTTATCATACAAGACTACGATTAAATATAGTTTGACATTGTGTTCACACATATTGACTACATTTCGATTAAGGGCCCAAATCAAAAAAAGAAAAAAAGAATGTATACATCATGTGATTGAATAGACCACCATTCAATTTTTACAATGTGTCATATAAATGGAAAGAGAAAACAAAATCTGAAAAACGCTGCGGACTTCAGAGACTAGTTTGTGACTCCACAATACATACTACCCTCACTACAGACACACAACACATGGACGCTCCAGAATATAACAACATACTCACTGCCCCAGGACACACACAACACACCGGCACCTTACAAAACACGACACGCTCCAAAATATACCGACTCTCCAGAAGACGCGCGACACTTAAACACTCCAGAACACACAAAACTTGCCGACAGTCTCAAATACATCCAACACACTAATGCCCCACAACACACACAACTCACTGATACTCCAGAACAGACACAACACAATGATGCACTAGGATACACACAACACATTAATAACCTAGAACAGACACAACACACCTACCACTCCAGAATACACAACACACCTACTCCAGAACACACACCTTCCACTCTAAAACACACACAACACATTAATGCTCCAGAACAGATACAACATGCTGACACTCCAGGAATACACAC
Organism: Conus canariensis; assembly: GCA_033310375.1. Taxonomy (NCBI): domain Eukaryota; kingdom Metazoa; phylum Mollusca; class Gastropoda; order Neogastropoda; family Conidae; genus Conus; species Conus canariensis. The sequence goes on along the minus strand of CM065741.1, from coordinate 36,482,678 downwards.
ACTTGATGCTCCAGAGCTCACCGATGACTGAGAACACACTGACGATCCAGAATGCAAAAGATTGATGCCATCAAACAGGAATACTGATGGTCTAAAAAAGACACATAAAACACTGTTGCTTCACAACACTGATGCTCCCCAAACACACACCGAACACTAGCACTCCAGGCACGCACTGTTACATCAAAACGCAAAATAAAAAATATCGATCTCTAAAACATGCACAACACATTGATGCTTCAGAGAAACGCATAACACACCAAGACTTGAGCTGCTGAAACACAAACATAACACAACAACTCGTCAGATCAACTACTTAAAGCAAGTCTTGTCACCATGAACCAATCATACACACACACACACACACACACACACACACTCACACACACACACAATCACACACCACAATCTCACACACACACACACACACACATTCACACACACACACATTCACACACACACACACACACACACACACAATCACATACACACACGTCAACAGAGCAAGAAACGGACCACAGAAATACACACTATAAACATGAAACTTGTGCACCGATTCAATTACAGCCTGCACACCCATTCAACTACAACTTGAAACAATTCAACAGCTGGTACATCAATTCAGCCACTTACACGCCAATTCAATGGAATCAGAATATGATCAATAAATAAATGCAAGTGACACCAATACCAGAGATGACTGTAAGTGGCATATACGTGACAACATTCCGGTGTTTTGAATGTAATCAGAGCTTGTACTTTAACACCAGTGTGATTCACACGCTTTAACCAACTATGAGTCACTACAGAAACTTGTTGTCAACAACAAACCAGATTGTGTCTGAAAACGAACAAAAAACAAACAAAACCAAACAAGCAAAACACCATGATGCTGAAAGCACGAATTCTGTCAAAATAGAAGACTAACGATGTCCAAAGCTAACCTGCCAGTTAATGTATGACAAATCCCACACGTTCATAACTGTACCCTACTGTACAAAGCGTTCGATTCATTCTTCCCACTAATGTTTGTAGAGTCGATCATAGTATGAACACTTTGCTTTACTCATCTATGTCTCTTGCTCTCTGTGCCAAGGTTGTTCTTCCATTCTGCTGTTTCATATACAGCTATATTCAGAGGTAAAATGACAAAATGCAGCAGTATGGGGCCAGAACAGCTCAGTGGTAGAGCACCAGACTCGTAATCTTGGTGATCCTAGGATCGCGGGTTCGAATCTTCGCAGGGCAGTTTCAGTACAGGGGGATTTTTCCCTCGGAGTTAACATTAGTTCTGACTCCATTTCCCAACAGTCCTTCGAATGAGACTATGAACCGAGGTTCCGCTTGTGAACGCACGTATAACATCTTGCACACACGTAAAATCCCATCACCGACTTTCAAAAGAGAAGGCCAGTTTGGCCGTTGGTATGGATGACATGTTACACATAGCATGCACCCTGCGTGAGAAATTGAAAGAATGAAGGAAGTAAGGAAATCGAGCGAACAATATTGATTGGATGACATGGGAAACAACTGAATGAAGTGCTGGCAGGCAGCTCTTCAGTCGGAACTACCCAGGTAGGCAGCCCATTGTGTACACGAGAGTGTGGATTGTCAGTGCTTAGAAACTGTGGCAAGGCGCTATATAAATGCTATGTTATTATCATTATTATTATCATTATAGTGTAGTGTGTATAATTTTCTAACCCTTCTGTCTTCCACCAGTACCCTTCCACCCTTTTTGACTACACAGACCTGATCGTGTGGGTCGCCCAAGACCCACACATGTTGTAGAGGCTTTTCCTATTGCTTATCCCTATTCAAATCGCGTGGGTCTTGTAAGACCCACACCTGATAAAGAGCGGCTCAGCAGCTTATTCCTCACCTGATGGCATGGGTCATGTACGACCCACTAAAATGTATAGGTCCTGGGGGAACCGCGACTAATGACGCTGATAATTGATTGCGCCCATACATGAAATTTCTGTGACCAACAGCTATTAAGATCGCAGACAAACTCCTAAGATTTTGTGAGCATAGCTCTATCCATTATAAGATATGATGTTTTTATGGAGTCACTGGGTCATGGAGGACCCAGGAAGCACGGTAAAGGTTAATTCATGCCCCAAGTTCTATCTACCTCCTCCATACCCACTCTTTATCAAGGGATGGTACAGTATGGAAATCTGCTGAAATCGGTTGAGAAAACAACATAGGTATGATCATAGAACAAGTGCCAATGGTTTTGTTTTTTTAAAAAACCCTGTGTGGAACTCCTGAGGGTGGGACACAGAGGTGAAGACGGAAAAAATATTGAGACTGATAATATCGCAGAATGAACAGGGAGGAAAAAGGTACACCCCTGAAGGTGCGGGTAGGACTCGGAGAAGTACTGTGGTGCGGGATTGTTCCCAGCTGGTTTGTTCGGCGATCAAGGATAGGACTTCTCTGGGTCATACTCGCACCTTGGGGTGTATATTTTTCTTTGCAGAATGATCACGGAAACTACTTGCTGAGACCCAGACCCACACCTTAGTAAACCACTGACAGAGCTGGGGGAAAGCACCGGGGAGTTATCTGAACATGAGACGCCATGTGTCGATAGCAGTAATGTCCCTTTTTGTCTTTGTTTTCTTCTGTCATGCCTTAATCCACTGCCCATGTCTTTGTTTCTTTGTCTGCTTCTCTCATGCTGTCATTAACTGCTCTTCTGGTGCTGTGACTGTCGGTAAAGTTGTAACTGTCAAAAGAAGATCTGCAGCAAGATCACCCAAGTTACTGGCTTCACCATACTGTTGACACTGTCAAACAGCAACAGAAATCTAGCCGCCAATAGAAAGCACTTTTTAAGCTATTGCTGCCAACAGCTTTTTCTACAACACACAGGGCTGATTGTGTGTGCATGTGTGTGTATGTGTGTGTGTGTGTGTGTGTGTGTGTGTGTGTGTTAGACAGAGACAGAGAGAGAGACACAGAGATAGAGAGAGAGTGTGTGTGTGGGCGTGTGTTTGAGAGACAGACGGAGAGAGAGAGAGAGAGAGAAAGAGAGAGAGAGAGAGTGTTTGTGTGTACATGTGTGTGCATGTGTTTACATACATAGGAAGCTCATTTACACGCTAGTCTACCATTTTGTTGACCATGAGTTGAACCATCCCTCCTCTCTCTCTCTCTCTCCCCCACTCCTACAGGTCCTATCACCTTTCAAACCCAACTCCTGTCACATTCAAGGTCCTGCGCTCTAACCACTCTGCAATCAGTGGCATCAACCACCAGCCTGATCTGGAAATAACTCCTCCTACCCCCCCCCCCCCCTTCCACCCAATCCCTCCCCAAATAATCATCAACAACAACAACAAACATGCACACACACACACACAAATAAACAAAAACCATCAACCAAAATGTCGTTGTATTACGTTTTCACACCATCAGAACTTGCTCCCTACGTGACAGCAAACGCACACACACATGCCCAACACAACGGATCCATCACCAATAAAAAGGCACGTTCTTTTCCTCCTGGACAGACACAGACTGAAAGCTCCCACAGCTCAACAGCACGGACGGATCTCATCCAACCCATCACACTATACACACTAGTTATTCATTGTCACTGTTGTTCACAGCACAGACACAAACACGTCAGTGTTGACGTTGTTCAGTCCAAGGTCCTTGGAGGTCAAGGCCTTTTCACGTGTTGTCTTTTTGGCAGGAATTTTTCTTTCCCAATCACATCAACTCTCTCTCTCTCTCTCTCTCACTCTCTCTGTGCTCTGTTCACAACTTCCTGCATCAAAGGCGGATTCAGGATGTAACATAATGAACAAAACAAGAATGGGGCATGCTCTGGACAAAACTGCCTTTTTTCTTTAATAGACCAACAAAAAAAAAAAAAAAAAATCCACACAAATAAGAATTTTTTAAAAGGTAGAAAGAAAAAAATCTTGTTGTTTAGACATACATGCAGAAAAGCTCTTCCCGGATGTCAATAATTCATAAATTACATTTGGTGCAGTCTGATTCTGCTTCTCCATGGTCACATCTGTCTGTGCTACACCTGCAAACTGCCTGGACTCCACATGAAGGCCATCACAAGCAAGAACGTCGATTCTCTGTCCGCTTTCTCTGTTCTGGGTGATATGTTTCGCCACATCAACAGGACGGATGCTGCAATCACATGTGCTTTGCACCTTGCAGCCAAAGATAAGGATAATCAACATTATTAGTAATTTAAGTATCATAGCAATATAAAATTTTGTTATTCATAAAAATGATAAATATCAACAACAACAAAAAAAACAAAAGAAGAAAAAAATAGAAAAGTTCAGCACTGATGCTGTTAAAAACCCACCCCACCCTTTTGACAATTCGTTTTTCAACTTGAAATCCAGAGGGAGAACTACACTCTCCCCCCCCCCCCCCCCCCCACCCTCTCTCTTTTGTCACTCTCTCTCTCTTTCACAAAAGTCTTCCTTTGCTATCACAAGCAGTGATGATGGAAGCAGAAGTTGACTCGAAGCGCAGTAATCGTAGTGGAAGCTGACTCAGAAGTATGGACAAAAGGGGACAGAACCCAGGGCTGCACACAGCACAGCACAGTGACTGACACCTGACAGCCCGGTGGGAGGAAGCCCAGTGAAGACGGTCACACACCTGTGAAGACAGGACACACACCTGTAAAGACCGACACACACACACACCAGTGAAGGGACAAAGGTGTCAAAAGCCAAAGCTGTTGCTGCTGAAGTCGTAGAGGTCGTCGTTGGAGGCGGGGTGGAGACGAGGGGTGACCTTGCGTTGTGGGGGCTCGGCAAGCGGTGTCATGTCCTCGTCAACTAGGGTGTCGCTGTCATCATCGTCTGGCTCGAAGTCGTCCTCGTAGTGACTGTCCAACACCACAAATCATCATGGCTGTCATTATCATCATCATCATCATCATCATCAGGCTCAATTACCTTTGCAATGACTGACAGACAACAAAATCATTCTTCTCTCTGTCATCCGTGCAAAAACAGTCAAAGATTTGTCTGCCATATTCATTTATCCATTTATCTATTCATTCTAACTTCAGGCAAGGTTTCACAGTGTTTCCATCAGTGATGTTGCTACTGCTTTATTTCTGGTGGAAAATTTTAATAATGGTATGTGCATATGTGTGTGTGTGTGTGTGTGTGTGTGTGTGTGTAAGCGATTGAGTGAATGTGTATATGCATGCACATGTCTGTCTGTGCTTGCAAGTGACTATTAACAATTTATAATGTCCTGTGGCTGGAATGTCGGTTAAAAAAAAGTTTACGTACATACTGTAATAACTCCAAAATAATCACAGTCTATGCGTACAATTTATTCGCACTAATACCTACACATGCACTGCCATAGGCATGTCTCAAAGAATAATCTCATACTTATCATCCTCAAAATCATCGGTCCTCACAACAACAGCAACAAAAATTTGTTCTGAATTAATCTGAACACACGTAGTATGAACAATTGTCACATCATCTGTGTTGACAAAGAATAGAGACATGATGTTCTGTGTGTTTTTTTTTTCCCGCACCTCCAACGCCCACTCAAACTCATTGCTATCCCCCCACCCCTCCCTCCAGCTCCATGCCCACTCAAACCCATTGCTATCCCCCCGCCCCTCCCTCCAGCTCCATACCCACTCAAACCCATTGCTATCCCCCCGCCCCTCCCTCCAGCTTCATGCCCACTCAAACCCATTGCTATCCCACCCTCCCTCCCTCCAGCTCTATGCCCACTCAAACCCATTGCTGTCCCACCCCTCCCTCCAGCTCCATGCCCACTCAAACCCATTGCTATCCCACCTCTCCCTCCCTCCAGCTCTATGCCCACTCAAACCCATTGCTATCCCACCCCTCCCTCCAGCTCTATGCCCACTCAAACCCACTGCTATCCCACCCCTCCCTCCCTCCAGCTCTATGCCCACTCAAACCCATTGCTATCCCGCCCCTCCCTCCAGCTCCATGCCCACTCAAACCCACTGCTATCCCCCCGCCCCTCCCTCCAGCTCCATGCCCACTCAAACCCATTGCTATCCCACCCCTCCCTCCAGCTCCATGCCCACTCAAACCCATTGCTATCCCGCCCATCCCTCCAGCTCCATGCCCACTCAAACCCATTGCTATCCCACCCCTCCCTCCCTCCAGCTCCATGCCCACTCAAACCCATTGCTATCCCACCCCTCCCTCCAGCTCCATGCCCACTCAAACCCATTGCTATCCTGCCCCTCCCTCCAGCTCCATGCCCACTCAAACCCACTGCTATCCCCCCGCCCCTCCCTCCACTTCCATGCCCACTCAAACTCATTGCTATCCCACCCCTCCCTCCAGCTCCATGCCCACTCAAACCCATTGCTATCCCGCCCCTCCCTCCAGCTCCATGCCCACTCAAACCCATTGCTATCCCACCCCTCCCTCCCTCCAGCTCTATGCCCACTCAAACCCATTGCTATCCCACCCCTCCCTCCAGCTCCATGCCCACTCAAACCCACTGCTATCCCGCCCCTCCCTCCAGCTCCATGCCCACTCAAACCCACTGCTATCCCCGCCCTCCTCCAGCTCCATGCCACTCAAACCACTGCTATCCCCCGCCCTCCCTCCAGCTCCATGCCCACTCAAACCCATTGCTATCCCACCCCTCCCTCCAGCTCCATGCCCACTCAAACCCACTGCTATCCCCCCGCCCCTCCCTCCAGCTCCATGCCCACTCAAACCCATTGCTATCCCGCCCCTCCCTCCAGCTCTATGCCCACTCAAACCCACTGCTATCCCACCCCTCCCTCCCTCCAGCTCTATGCCCACTCAAACCCATTGCTATCCCACCCCTCCCTCCAGCTCCATGCCCACTCAAACCCATTGCTATCCCACCCATTCCTCCAGCTCCATGCCCACTCAAACCCACTGCTATCCCACCCCTCCCTCCAGCTCCATGCCCACTCAAACCCATTGCTATCCCGCCCCTCCCTCCAGCTCTATGCCCACTCAAACCCATTGCTATCCCGCCCCTCCCTCCAGCTCCATGCCCACTCAAACCCATTGCTATCCCGCCCCTCCCTCCAGCTCCATGCCCACTCAAACCCATTGCTATCCCGCCCCTCCCTCCAGCTCCATGCCCACTCAAACCCATTGCTATCCCCCCGCCCCTCCCTCCACTTCCATGCCCACTCAAACCCACTGCTATCCCACCCCTCCCTCCAGCTCTATGCCCACTCAAACCCATTGCTATCCCACCCCTCCCTCCAACTCCTGCATGCACAGCCACACCCCTGTCTGTCCTGTCATCATCCCTGCACCAGCATTCCACAGGAGGTAGTCAATAACTGGTCACCGTGTGGCCACCCACTGAAGGAAATCCTGCACCGATGCCGTGTCAGTTTGGTAGTAAGTGAGTAAGTAATGTTGCCTATAGCCCAGCCGACCGCAAAAAGGCCATATTAGGGCTGGAACCACGTTCAAGTCAACTCACAAGTCTTTAAGAAAAAATTAATTCATTCAACTCTTTAAAAAAAACACACCCTTCTGAAAAGACCACAGTATTCAGTTGACTTGCTTCTAAAATTCGCATGACACCAACGACCTAGATCTCCCCCCTCCCCCAACGCCCTGCTTCCTTTCTTCCCCCCCCCCCTCCCCCCCCCTCTCCACAGGTATCCTTTCCCTTGACGACAATAGTTGAGCAGACTGGTGTACAATCTTCGTCAGCATGTAAAAACAAGTTGGTGGCTTCTTTTCAAATTCAATAGTTTATCATCTTTGTGTTGTGTGTGTGTGTGTGTGTGTGTGTGTGTGTATGTGTGTGTGTGTGTGTGTGTGTGCATGTGTGAGTATGTGTGTGAGTGAGTGTGTGTGTGTGCATGCCTGCACGCGTGCGTGCGCGCACGTGTGTGTGTGTATGCGTGTGAGTGAGTGTGAATGTGTGTGTGTGTGTGTGTGTGCCTGTGTGTTAGAACGTCTGCATGTGTGCCCCCTCCCCAAACCCCTCCACCCTCCCCCCAAAAAAAAATAAATAAATAAAAAGGAAAAAAATGACTGAGTGAGTCTGGAGCAGATTACAGCAGGTTGCATTCTGTCTACCAAAGTATTAACCGTGTGAATCACCTGCGACTGAAGTTGTCTGGTGTTATTATTAAGCACTAGGGGAAAAAGAAATAAAAGAGACACCCCCCTATCCCCCCCCCTTTTTTTTTTTCCCCACAGGTTTCCATCTATGCATAGTTCAGCAAGGTCACCGAAGCACAGGCCGATAGGGGGCATTCCATGCACTGACCTTCCTACAATGCCCAGTGCAGGGTCACAAGACATAACAACAAGGTTAGCCGGGAAGAAGAAATACATGAACAACACACAAATACATTTTTTTTTTCAAAGGCTGAAACATGATGCTGTACACATCATCAGAACCTCATACCCAAAGCAGTCACCACGACATCAATATTTCATTGTCCACAATGTGCCACGAACATGCACACAATTATTTCATTGTCCACAATGTGCCACAAACATGCACACAATTATTTCATTGTCCACAATGTGCCACGAACACGCACACAATTATTTCATTGTCCACAATGTGCCACGAACATGCACACAATTATTTCACTGTTCACAATGTGCAACACACACAATTATTTCATAGTCCACAATGTGCCACAAACACGCACACACAATTATTTCATTGTCCACAATGCGCCACAAACACCCACAATTAATTCATTATCCACAGAATCTACAAACACACACATTCTCACTTCACATTTCACAGTGCGCCACATTATTTCATTGCCTACCATGTGCTACAAGCAGACATGGTCATCTCATACCATGTGCTATAAGCAGACATGGCCATCTCATACCATGTGCTATAAGCAGACATGGCATCTCATACCATGTGCTATAAGCGCAGACTACATGGGCACATCATCTCATACCATGTGCTATAAGCAGACATGGTCATCTCATACCATGTGCTATATGCAGACATGGTCATCTCATACCATGTGCTATAAGCAGACATGGTCATCTCATACCATGTGCTATAAGCAGACATGGCCATCTCATACCATGTGCTATAAGCAGACATGGCCATCTCATACCATGTGCTATAAGCAGACATGGTCATCTCATACCATGTGCTATAAGCAGACATGGCCATCTCATACCATGTGCTATAAGCAGACATGGCCATCTCATACCATGTGCTATAAGCAGACATGGCCATCTCATACCATGTGCTATAAGCAGACATGGCCATCTCATACCATGTGCTATAAGCAGACATGGCCATCTCATACCATGTGCTATAAGCAGACATGGCCATCTCATACCATGTGCTATAAGCAGACATGGCCATCTCATACCATGTGCTATAAGCAGACATGGTCATCTCATACCATGTGCTATAAGCAGACATGGCCATCTCATACCATGTGCTATAAGCAGACATGGCCATCTCATACCATGTGCTACAAGCAGACATGGCCATCTCATACCATGTGCTATAAGCAGACATGGCCATCTCATACCATGTGCTATAAGCAGACATGGTCATCTCATACCATGTGCTATAAGCAGACATGGCCATCTCATACCATGTGCTATATGCAGACATGGCCACCTCATACCATGTGCTATAAGCAGACATGGCCACCTCATCCCCTTAACATGCCACAAACAACCTCATCTCTTTTTTTTATCACTAACCACAACACAGGACAAAACCATAATCATCCATCTCTCAGAATTTTTTTTTTTTTTTTTTGAGTTGCACTACCTCATGCAATGAACAATTATTTATGAAACCAACAAACTCCATCGCACAAAAATCTATGCTACATGCATTACAGACTTTTTTTTGCTGATGTAAAAAGCAAGAACCAGTTAATTCTGCATGACGACAACCATCCAGTTTGTTACATGGGTTAAACAGAGCGCTTTCTTGTGTATGGAAACATAGATGAAACCAGCTCAACTGAAGGCACACACCAGGCCCATCCAATCTACCTCTGACATGCAGACAGAAAGTGGAGACAGGCAAGTCTGATAACAAGATTCACAACCACTCACTCACTGTGTGTGTGTGTTGTAATAGACACCAGTAAACACTTTCCTTTCCCTTTGTTTTTTTCCCCACCTCTTCAGTAAATAAACATCAATATGCCAAACAGAAAGAGAGAGAGAGAGAGAGAGGAGAGAGAGAGAGAGAGAGAGAGAGAGAGAGAAGAGAGAGAGAGAGAGAGCAGGAATGGTTTGACTTGTGAAAGAGAGAGAGAGAGAGAGAGAGAGAGAGAGAGAGAGAGGTGGGGAAAGGGGGTGGAGGAACAGGGAAGAGAGAGAGAGAGAGGACAGAGAAAAGAGAGACAGAGTGAGAGAGGGACAGAGAGAGAGAGAGAGACAGAAACAGAGACTCAGCGAAAGAGAGGGGAGGGGGAAGAGTGAGTAATCATTAGGAAGAAAGAAGAAAGAATGGTGGGGGTGGGAGACAGAGAAAGAGAGAGAGAGAGAGAAAGGAAGAAGAGAGAAAAGAGAGAGAGAGAAGAGAGAGAGAGGAGAGAGAAGAGAGAGAGAGAGGTGGAGGGGTGAGGAAAGGAAGAGAGAGAGAGAGAGAGAGGAGAAGAGAGAGAGGACAGAGAGAGAGAGAGAGAGGATGAGAGAGGAGACGGAGAAGAGAGAGAGAGAGAGAGAGACAGAGACGAGAGAGAAGGAGAGGAAATGAGAACAGAGAGAGAAGAAGAAGGGGGTGGGGACAGAGAGAGAGAGAGAGAGAGAGAAAGAGAGAAAGAAGGGAGGAAGGTGGGAACAGAAAGATGAGGCAGAAGAGAAGAGAAGATTGTGAGAGAGAGACGAAGAAGGTGACGAACTTATGGAAACTAAATACAATTTGGGTATGAGTTAACACTACGGTAAAAAATATTTCACGTAAATCAACATTAAAAAAAACAAAAAAAACAGCTCTCTCTCCTCTCTCTCTTTTCCCTTTAAGTGATACCATGCAACAATTCCTCCTTTCACTTCCCCCTCCCTTCCAGGTAATTCTCTGGTCTGACTCTCTGCCTACACTGGCACTCACCCCTCCAGTCACACTCTCAGAACAGGACAGCACTGACAGAACACTCAGAAAAAAACACCCACAAGGCACACCCCCCCCCCCTCCCCCCAAGCATAAAAACGGAAAAACAGAAACACACACACTCCAACCATCACACACAAAAACCACAAGGCCAAGGCTTCGAGGTCAACAGGTCAGAGGTCAGCCAAAACAGGTCATCATCAGCGGTGCGACACGCCATTCAATCAGAACACGCGGTAAGTTCAGGAGGTCAAAGGGCTGAGAGAGAGAGAGATGTGGAGGTGATGAAACACACACGACATGAGAAGAGGGAAAAGTGAAGAACCAGGCATGCCCATCGTCTGGAGGGTGGAAAAAATGGCAGAAAAATGGGGTAACGCGGGGGTGAGGGTGGGGGAGGAAGTAAAAGGGAGACAAGAGAGCTGGGTTCAGGGTGGAGGAGGAGACTGTGAAGTCTGCTTGCAGCTTCCCCTTGCCGACCCACAACAAACGCTTGAACAGCGGTGGGCCAACATGACGACGGCAGAGGTAGGAAACTGCCGTCCCATCAGACTCCGACTTGGTCCCCGTCCTTAACAGCTCACAGCATAGGTAGTTTTTGTTTTTTTTTTCTCTCCTTCCTCCCCCCCTAAAAAAGCCATTTTCAAGTTTTCAGACAAGTTTCCACATCTTTGTATGACTAGGATTCCATTGGGAGAAACAAAAAACATTGAAAAAGATTTAACTGAACCGGGAAGATAAACTGTTCCTAAGCATATTCATCTGCAAAAGATGCCAAACTTTGGAAAAGAACAAGTGTCATCTTGGTGGTGGGGGGGTGGTGGTGGGGATTTTCAGTGGCAGAGCTGTGCTGGCCACCCTCCGGACATGAAAATGGTCAGACACAATATCTGTAGGAGAAGCATCTTTCACTGCACGCTGCGCGAGGACACTAAATGGTCAGTGTGGATCAACAACGAAACAGTTTTTGTCGTTTGCTGTTTATATTTTCTTGGCCTTGCTGTCTTTTCCTGTTTTTTACCCATAGATTAGGAATGCACTGAAAGAAATTCTCTCAAGAAAGATGTGATGATTTGAATCAACAAGAAAATCAAACTAAAACTTGGTACTAGACAGCAGCAGCCATGATATAGGTTCACAAAGTTGTCCATCATGATTTCAGTCACATTTCATTTTTTTTTAGATCTTCATGTAGGTAAAAGTGTCACTCAACAAGACAGAGAGAGAGAGAGAGGACAACTGGCATGCCTGGTGTGACAAAGAGACTGGTATTAGCACTCACACACACCAGAGCACACAGCTGGGAGGGGGTATGGGGGGGGTGGGGTGGAGTGGATAAAGCTTGCGGCAGTCTCACCTAACTTAGCTTCATCATCATGGTCGGGGCTTACTGCGCCCCCACGCCACTAGCTAACATCACTGCTGTGACACAGAGAGAAAGGCAACCACTCTTCATGACGCTGGTCAGACAAGAGAGTGAGTGGGTATGGACTGAGAGAAACAGACAGACAGACACACACACTGTGAGAAAAAAAACACACACGCACAGACAGAAAGAGAGAGAGACAGAGAGAGAGAAAGAGAGAGAGAGACAGAGACAGAGAAAGAGAGAGAGAGTGAGAGAGAGAAAGAGAGAGAGAGAAAGAGCGTAATTTCACTACAATATCTTCCTTTACATCATTTGTTTCCTCATCCACATTGCCTGACTGCAAACGAGAAAGACAAAAAGAGACAATGATTTGTGCATTTATTGATATAAACATAAAGCATATCTGCAGGCAACATACAGCTATTTAAAAATTTTTTTAAATATTTTTTTGCTTGCAATTCTGCGCACTGCATTGTATAGGTGTGAAAAGAATTTGAGATTAAGCCTGGCAGTTGTCCCCCCCCCCCTCCCCCCCTCCCCCCCAAATACATTTTCTGATCATCTTCTTCATGACTTTCTACAGGTGTTTGACCACAGATGCCTTTGTTCCTGTTGCTGCCAGCTCCTGCTCCATACACAAAGCACATGCCGCATGAAGGATCAGGGATTATCACTTCATCCAAACGACAAAAAAAAAAAAAAAAAAAAAAGAGACAAAAAGGAGGGAGTGTGGGTTATATATGTGTGTGCGCCAGTCTGCAATATTTCGTTCCTGGACTCATATTTACTACAACAGCAGCGCCATCATTACTGTGAGCCTCACTGACCTAATTGTTATCGTCAGGTCTGTTTCTTCCATTATCGCATTATGACTACAACAATTATCATTCCTACACTAGACTCATTCTCATCTCAAAGAAGTGTAGCCAAAAAATCATCAATATTTCCTTCTAAAAAAATGGAGAGAGAGAAAGAGAGAGAGAAAGAGAGAGCGACAGACAGACAGAGAGACAGACACACACTCACACACAGAGGGAACAAACTGTCAGATTAGTTTAAAGAGGAGACCGATTACTGGACAGTACACAGACAAACCTAACACAGCCAGTGACAGAAGTAAGCCTGAAGACACACAACACACTGAAGACACACAGCACACTGAAGACACACAACACACTGTAGTCACCGATCCTCTTATTCTCAAACAACATCACATGATCCTGTTCACGTTCACATTTATGAAAGGTGAAAAAAAGGACCCCACAACATGACATGCTGGTTGATTACACCTTCATAATGTTTACCAAACCTGATTGGAAAGAGAGAGAGAGAGAGAGAGAGAGAGAGAGAGAGAGAGAGAGAGAGAGAGAGAGACAGAGACAGAGAGAGAGAGAGAGAGACAGAGAGAGAGAAAGAGAGAAAGAGAATGAGAGAGACAGAGAGAGAGAAAGAGAGAGAGAGAGAAAGAACGAGACAGAGAGAGTATCAAAATGAGATTCACACATTTCTGACCACAAACACAGAATCTACTGATGCAGCACTTAGTAGGGATGACATTCACAAACACCAGAATCCACTGACTACACTTTTTGTTTCTCTCCGTCCCGGCCATCTTCTACACGGTTATTGTCCTTTCCCAGGAGATCACACAAGCACCCGGCATTTCCTTCTCAATTCAACAGCACTGCCTCCTCCGCAAAAACAAACCAGAATTTTGATCCAAAATGTTCTTTTGAAACGAGCGCTAGATAAAAGGCCCGTTAAACCATGAGGAAGAGCCAGCGGAAACAGACGATGGTACAGATCGTGTCTCCAAAAAGTTCTCTGCCCCTGACAATCATAAGAACGCACAGACAGAAAGCCGCTGCACTGCCTTTTGCCGTTTCATCACCCCCGTGTTCTCCGCTTTCACCGCAAACTAGTTTGTGGCGTCTGTCTAGGAAAGAGAATGAGGCATGTGCTGTGCAGGTTGCTGTTCTTTCATCACACGGTGTAGGCTTCGCTCAGCAACCTACACGCCGCTGCAACCATTCGCTTTTCTCATACTTGTCGTGCTTTCTGATGCCTTAACCCATATGTCTGTGAACACTTCTTCTGCCACCAAGGATGCATGTGTGAACTCTACATCCATGTGCAAGCATTTCTACAACCAGATCGAGGACTTTTTCGTCGCACAGTACCTTCTCATGGGCAGACAGGTACAATGTGTTAATACTATCTAGTTGAGAGCGGCGCGTGCAGCACAACTCCCTGCTGCCGTGCGCTCGCGCATGGCGCTCAGTCCCTGCCAACGCGCATATTTCGCCACTTGTTAATTTATTTTTACGGTAGCTAGACACCAACTGACAGTGTTGTGTTAGGTGTCATAGGAAAGAACAAACACTCAACTAATCGAACATAGTAATTTTAAATCATTTACTTTCAATGTGTAGACACGACTGTGTGTTGAAAAACATGTCTGGCAAGTAAAAAAAAATTCTTCGTTTACATTCTATTCCGTTCTGTTACAACACCAAATCAGAAGATGAAGGGATGGCTGCATCTTCAAACAATTCACTTTCTTCTTATCTTTCATAGTTTTCTATCTCTCTATCACTCCCCTCAACACCAGATCCACTTCGTAATATGATTTCAAGCGCTTCATTGAGTGAGAAATCACTGCCGCCCCTTCGTCTGACTGACATTTTTCCACGCGCGCTTAGCGGCAAAGCCTGGTGCCGTCAGTTCCTTTGTTCCAAAGCTGTTGGGGTCAGCCAAGTTCATGATAGAGCACTGAAAGTAAGGTCTACTACTCGCTACAACATCCCCAAGACTAGTTATAGAGCTTATTTCCCTTGGATCATTTTATGGAAAGTGTAGGAATTCTTTATGTTCCAGTCACACGATTGCGTGTGACACGGCAGAATGTACTGTCTGTCTGTCACACAGCTTTGGGTGCCTCGGCTCGAGGGAAAGAAATCCCATCACCCACGATTAGGTGGCTCGGCTGGTAAAGGTTAAAAAGGGATGCAACCCTGCGTTAAACTGCTCAGTCAGAAGTGTGTGAACCTCTCTCTTATTTACAGTCACTCCCAAGACACACAAAACAAACAGAGTCCAGCTAGCCAGCTACAGACTGACAAGAGTTGAGTAGGACCTCTAGAAAGTAACAAAACCCTTCAGTAACTGAAAGAATACTCTAAGCTTCCAACTGAGTTAAACAAACAATGGAATAAAGTAACAACCAAAAAGCATTTTTTTTTTTTTTTTTTAAAAAAAAAGGGGGGGGTCAGTCATCAAGGCCTTTTCCAAGGAAAGAGAACCCAAACTAATCATGCAATGCAAATACCTTCTGGTGAAGGTCCGCGAATAGCTGTATCACACATAAAACAGTCCAACATTACCGCTGGAATTTGGGCTTACAAAAAAAAAGAAAAAAGACTGAAAGCAAAAAAGCAATGGTACACATGTGACACATGCATCCTCCCACTCCATCACATCATGGTCCCCCCTTCACTTTCTGCTTTTCTTTTTTTTTTTCTTCTTTTTTGGTGCCAATGAGGGATATGAGACTCACGATCAAGCATAGACACACAAGACTTCTAGGCATAAACACACACACAAAAAAAACGTAACAGTTTTCATGGAGAAAAAGGTCTCTGCTCCCTTCTCTCTTCCCTGAACTCCCCCCCCCTCCCCGCAGAGTCTTCACCCCCGTCCCCCCCCCCCCCCCCTCTTCATTGAGGGAGTGGGAGAGAGGGGAGGGGGGCCGTGTATGTGCTATTCTGCCGTACACACACATACACCAACATGCATGCACAGACAAACCTGTACATGCACAGACACACAATGGCACCACTGTCTTCCTACTTCATATCGGAAACAAAACAAAAGAAAAAAAAATCAACTGAGGGAAAAGGGAGCACTAGGTGACATTGGTGATTTCAAAAATGATTTCCCTATGTCTGGAAAGAAATGGGACTCACGGCAACACTGACAGTACAAGGAATTCTTTTTTCTTTTTTTTTTTAGGAAGAACCATGAGTTATTATGACAGCACAAGGGAAATAACTGAGAAGATTTGCTTGTTATGATGACACCCTGGGGGAGGAATTTGTTCTTCAGAACTGGTCATGATACAGCACAACAGAATTTGCTGGGAATGACAGTGAATTACAGTGACAGTATGAAAGAATTTGCTGGGAAGAACTCTTGAGTTACCGTGACAGTGACAGTATAGGGGACGTTGGTGGGGGGAACCCCCCCCCCCCAACAAATTCTGAGTTATGATTGCAGCGACAAGTGCAAATGAAATCTGCTGGGAAAACTGCCAAGTTACTATGACAATGGCAGCAGTAGGGAATTCATAGTGAAAAGCTGAGAGTTAGGGTGACAGTGGCACTCATCACCAGGGCACTGGCTGGGAAAGACAGAGAGTTAGGATGGCAACACAAAGGGCTTTGTTGTAGGGAAGACCTGCGAGTTATGATGACAGTGAAAGCAAAAGGGACTTTGTTGGACAGAACCACAAGCTATGGGGACAAGGGGATTCGTTGTACAGAACTACAAGCTATGGTGACAAGGGGATTCGTTGGGAAGACCTGTGAGTTACAGTGACAGTGAAAGCACAGGGGAATTTTTTTTTTTCATTTTTTTCTTTTAGAAAGAACCACGAGTTATGGTGACAACACAAGGGAACTTTTGCTGGGAAGACCGATGAGTTACTACGACAATGACTGTGCACAGGAATCCGCTGGGAAGAACGGTCAGTAATGGTGACAATGATAGCACAGGGGATTCTGTTGGGGTAAAAAGCTGCCAGCCACAATGATGATGACAGCACGAAGGGGTTTGTTGAGAAGATCTATAAAACACTGTTTCAGTCAGGATCAGGATCAGGATCAGGCCACGGACATCTGTCACGTATAACTGCTGGATTTTCTGCTCCTGTCAGCTTCTGCCCTGAAAAGATGCCCTTCTTTTCCCCGAGACAGATGATTTGGAATCCTACATAATCAGACCTTAATCCCTCATCTCTGAACAAGCTGACGTTAACAGTGAACCTATCACAGTCCTGTAGATCTCACTGACTGGTACATCCCCCCCCCCCCCCCCCCCCCCGAGAGTCTGCCAGTCTCTCTCTCTCTTTCTCACCTAAAAGAGAAACTGCTTGTACTACTTCTGTTGTTAACTGTTGGTGAACTGACAAACACACTAAAAAGTCACAAGACTACAACAATGCCCAGCGTTCCACATCCAGTAGAATCTAAAGGCAGAGGACCACCTAACTGCTGAAAATCGCTAACTGAAATTTCAGCTCTGAGATATATGCATACACTGTTCCTTTTTTTTTTTTTTATTGCAGAGATACGATCATGTACTTCAATAACCCTGAGGGGGATCTAACAATTAAAGCTTTCTTTGCCCACTGACTGTTGAGCATCTCCTCATCACAACTTACAGACCATACTTTGCTGAGCTTCCCTACCCCCCCCCCCCTCCCCATTGTTGTTGTTTTTTTTTCTCTTCTTTTTCTTCTCCCCAGCAGGAAGAATGGAAACTCTTTAGATGTAGAGACAGGAGGTAGGATGCCTCCACATACAGTGATACAGTGAGGACGTGGTACATACTGACCTTCCCCTGAACTGTCTAAATCCCAGTGGAATGATTGGTCTGAGGGGTTTTGGCTGAGCCAGAAGGAAGTGGAGAAGGGAGGGAAGGGTGAGGGGGGGGGGATAAGAAGGGGAGGGGGGATGTTTGTTGTTGTGTTGGCCATGGCCAGCTTACATCTCTTCCTGGTCGTTCATGCCTTCCTCCGCCACCAGGATGTCATACTCCTCCGCTGCGTAACGATCCCAGTCAGAGATCTCGTTACCTGCTGCGTCCACGTCCTGTCAATCAAAAAAATAAAAGACAGTGTGAGATGCTTCCTTCAACCTCCTTGCCCTGTGAAAACATGGAAACTAGTTCAGAGTTCTCCATGAGGTCCATTTGTGACATATCATCCAGACTCTGTCAACATGTTTGGAAACAATCTACTGCATGTTGCAGGTCTTAACACTGAATACTGATGATACTACTTTGGGATGCTTTCGCAGAGCAGCAAAGATGCAGACAGACCAGCAAAGATGCAGACAGAGCAACAACGACACATACAGATTAACAAAGATTGATGCAGACAAAGCAACGAAGATGCAGACAGATCAACAAAGATGTAGACAGAGCAACAAATATGCAGATAGAGAAACAAAGATGCAGACAGATCAACAAAGACACAGACAACACAACAAAGATGCAGACCGATTAACAAAGATGCAGACAGAGCAACAAATATACAGACAAAGCAACAAATATCCAGATCAATTAACAAAGATGCAGACAGAGCAACAAACATGCAGACAGAACAACAAAGACGCAGACAGATCAACAAAGATGCAGACAAAGCAACAAAGACAGACAGAACAACAAAGACGCAGACAGATCAACAAAGACGCAGACAGAGCAACAAAGAAACAGACAGAACAACAAAGACGCAAACAGATCAACAAAGACGCAGACAGAGCAACAAAGACACAGACAGAACAACAAAGACGCAGACAGATCAACAAAGACGCAGACAGAACAACAAACGACGACGCAGACAGATCGACAGAAGTCAGACACATAACAAGCATACGCACCCTGGTGTTAGCGAAGGGGTCTCTCTGCTCATGCTCCAAGAACTTGTCCAGGTTGAAGAAGGTGTCGAAGAAAATGTTGGCCATACGACAGTTCTTCAGGTCGCCCAGAGTGATGCGCTCCTCCACCCGCGGTCGCACCAGGTCGAACATCTGTCGGAGGTCATGGCACAGTCAGAGCACTGTGGGGGGGTCATGGGACCACATTCAGGAGAATAAAGAATTCCATCTTATTGGCTATTCATGCTCTCTTTCCAAGTCTTTCTTCCATTGCATTTTAAGCGACTACGATCAGGAGAGAAAAAAACAGTCATCTTGTTGGCTATTCATATTCTTTCTAGATTTTTCTTCCATTGTGTTTATGTGGCTCAAATTGTGAGAAAAACATATTCAGCTTGTAGGCTGTCAACGCTTTCTTTCCGTGTCTTTCTTCCATTCCATTTTGCAGAGACCACCATCAGGAGAAAAACATAATCTGGTCGGCTATCAATACTTTCCAAGTCTTTCTTCCATCGCGTTTTCTCCATCTCTCTCTCTTCCTTTCCTTCCTTCTTCCGTTTCATTTCTTCCTCCTTTCTGTTTCTTCGTTCTCTCTTTCATCCTCCCCTCCTCTCTCATGGTCTGTTCCTTACTGCTTCCCTTGTCTCTACACCCCATTTCTCATTTTCCACGATCTCTCCTCCCAGCACAAACTCTCTCCCTCCCTCCCTCCTATGAACCCCTTGGTTTTCTTTTTTTTTTTTGCTATCTTCATTTTCTTCCCTTACCCTTTTTTGTTGTGCCTCCCCCCCCCCCCCCTTTTTTTTTTCTTTTGTTTTTTTTTTTTCACTATCTTCATTTTCTTCCCTTCTACTTTTTTTTGTCTTTTTCTTTCAACCTTTTTTCTTTTTCTTTTTTTTCACAATCTTCATTTTCTTCCCTTATCGTTTTCGGTCCCCCCCTCCCCCCACCCCACTCCTTTTTCTTTTTTTTTTTTTTTTTTTTTTTGGTATCTTTATTTTCTTCTTTTGTCCTTTTCGGTCTTTTTCTTTCCCTCTTTTTTCTTCTTTTTTTTTTTTTTTTTTTTTGCTATCTTCATTTTCTTCCCCTCTCCTTTTTTTGGTCCTCTTCTTTCCTTTTCTATTTTTGACTTTGGTTTCCTTTTCTACACACATTTCCCCTCCGGTTGCTCCCTCCCCCTTTCACCGCCCCCCCCCCCCCCCTCCCCCCACTGTTCTTTCTTTCTCTCCTTCCATTTCCATGAGATGGGATTCCAGCGTTCTGCAGACACAGTGTGGCTGCCTGTGCCCTCACCTGACAGAGGCAGTCCTCGAAGGGCAGCTTCTCGATGCCCAGAGCCTCCATCTTCTGCATCTGCTCCTCGTAGAAATACTCCATCTCATACATGGAGATCACCCCGTCCCCGTCCACGTCCATGCAGCGGAACCAGTACTCTATGCTGCAATCAACAGTGCTCTATGCTGCAATCAACAGTGCTCTATGCTGCAATCAACAGCACTCTATGCTGCAATCAACAGCACTCTATGCTGCAGTCAACAGTACTCTATACTGCAGTCAACAGTACTCTATGCTGCAATCAACAGTACTCTATGCTGCAGTCAACAGTACTCTATGCTGCAGTCAACAGTACTCTATGCTGCAATCAACAGTACTCTATGCTGCAGTCAACAGTACTCTATGCTGCAATCAACAGTACTCTATGCTGCAGTCAACAGTACTCTATGCTGCAATCAACAGTACTCTATGCTGCAGTCAATAGTACTCTATGCTGCAATCAACAGTACTCTATGCTGCAATCAGCAAACACAGGAATCTATACTGCAATCAGCAAACACAGTGCTCTGTACGGCAATCACCAAACACAGTACTATATACTGCCATCAGCAAACACAGTGCTCTATAACTGCAATCAGCAAACACAACACTCTACGCTGCAATCAACAAACACATACACCATGATGAGACATCAATAAAGCAACAACCACGCTCCATCACAATCAACACCAACGCTCCATCACAATCAACACCAACGCTCCATCACAATCAATGCTCCATCACAATCAACGCTCGATCACAATCAACACTCCATCACAATCAATGCTCCATCACAATCAACACTAACGCTCCATCACAATCAACACCAACGCTCCATCACAATCAACGCTCCATCACAATCAACACTAACGCTCCATCACAATCAACACTAACGCTCCATCACAATCAACACTAACGCTCCATCACAATCAACATCAACACTCCATCACCAACGCTCCATCACAATCAGCACTCCATCACAATCAACGCTCCATCACAATCAACACCAACACTCCATCACCAACGCTCCATCACAATCAACACCAATGCTCCATCACAATCAACACTAACGCTCCATCACAATCAGCACTCCATCACAATCAACGCTCCATCACAATCAACACCAACACTCCATCACCAACGCTCCATCACAATCAATGCTCCATCACAATCAACACCAACGCTCCATCACAATCAACACCAACGCTCCATCACAATCAACACAAACGCTCCATCACAATCAACACAAACGCTCCATCACAATCAATGCTCCATCACAATCAACACCAACGCTCCATCACAATCAACACAAACGCTCCATCACAATCAACACCAACGCTCCATCACAATCAATGCTCCATCACAATCAACACCAACGCTCCATCACAATCAACACCAACGCTCCATCACAATCAATGCTCCATCACAATCAACACCAACGCTCCATCACAATCAATGCTCCATCACAATCAACACCAACGCTCCATCACAATCAACACCAACGCTCCATCACAATCAATGCTCCATCACAATCAACACCAACGCTCCATCACAATCAACACCAACACTCCATCACAATCAACACCAACGCTCCATCACAATCAACACCAATGCTCCATCACAATCAACACCAACACTCCATCACAATCAACACCAACACTCCATCACAATCAACACCAACACTCCATCACACAATCAACACCAACACTCCATCACAATCAACACCAACACTTCATCACAATCAACACCAACACTCCATCACACAATCAACACCAACACTCCATCACAATCAACACCAACGCTCCATCACAATCAACACCAACACTCCATCACAATCAACACCAACGCTCCATCACAATCAACACCAACGCTCCATCACAATCAATGCTCCATCACAATCAACACCAACGCTCCATCACAATCAACACCAACACTCCATCACAATCAACACCAACGCTCCACCACAATCAACACCAACGCTCCATCACAATCAATGCTCCATCACAATCAACACCAACGCTCCATCACAATCAACACCAACACTCCATCACCAACGCTCCATCACAATCAACACCAATGCTCCATCACAATCAACACTAACGCTCCATCACAATCAACACCAACGCTCCATCACAATCAACACCAACACTCCATCACCAACGCTCCATCACAATCAACACCAATGCTCCATCACAATCAACACTAACGCTCCATCACAATCAACACCAACGCTCCATCACAATCAATGCTCCATCACAATCAACACCAACGCTCCATCACAATCAACACCAACGCTCCATCACAATCAATGCTCCATCACAATCAACACCAACGCTCCATCACAATCAACACCAACACTCCATCACCAACGCTCCATCACAATCAACACCAACACTCCATCACAATCAACACCAACGCTCCATCACAATCAATGCTCCATCACAATCAACACCAACGCTCCATCACAATCAACACCAACACTCCATCACAATCAACAGGGCTCAGAGCACCTGCCTCCCCCATTGTGTGGGAACACTAAACCTCACTGGTGGACATTCGCAAATGCTCTCTCCCCCTGTCCATTAGGCAACCAGTTTTTGTTTACTGTTATCAGTGAAAGGATAACTAAGCGATAAGTTTCAAATGCAGATCAGTCACACTTCACCCCTCCCCTTTTCACATCCCTAGACTTGTTTAACCCAAATTCCTGTACCTGTAATATCTCAGACAAAAACCTGTAATTTGAAAAAAAAACCAAAAAACCCTGTAATCTTCACAATCGCAATACTTTCACAACTTTTGAAGATTTGAAGAGCCAGCCGTTGGCGTGTAAGACCGCTATGTCGCCATCTTTGACAAGGTAAAAGACACAAGGCATGCTGGGAAATGTCTTCTTACTGCTTTTGACTGAAACGGTAGCAGACGAAACTTTGCGTTTAACAATTTTCTTTCTTTGATTTTTTTCCTGTAATTTTTCTTTTGAGCCATAATTCCTGTAATTTCGATTTTTTTTCCCCATAAAATTTATGGCAAAATCATAAGGGTAAACAGGTCTGCACCCCTCCACCCCCCCCACTCCCACCTCTCAGTTTTTCTCAAAATGAATCCCAGTAGGGCAATGAGAGCCAAGTGAGGTTATGGCGCTTCTAACCCATCATCAGGGATATCAAGGGACAGACAAATCCAGGTCTGATCGGCAGAAAGGCAGAAGTATACAACAGAATATGTTACGTGAAAGTTTCTTTGAAAACATGTGCCTTGCCGCTGGAAAGGACGAACAGTGAGGGACACGGAAAGATGAGTTCCATGTTTGAACAGCAGATCTGAGAGCTCTTCCGTCATGTTTCTCTCAACTGCATTCTGGGATGAGAACATTGCCTGTCATCAGTCAAAGAACGCACAGGCCTTGATGGAACATACAGGTTAAAAAGCTTGGAGTGTGCAACATTTAGCCAAAACAAACACATGAACTAGGTTCAGCAGACAGTTCCTCTCCTTTTAACGATGGAGTCTTCTACAGTTTGTTCTCATCTTCATTCTGGTAACACATAATCCTTGACCTGAAAAGAAAAAAAAACAACATCTTTTACACAAAAACAACCAAATGCGTTGGCCAACATCGGCCAATTCAGAACATGGAGACATAGTGAGGCTCAGTTCCAGAAATGATAGAAATACAAAGACCAAAGTTTTGTTTCTTGTTCTGCGTTCCACAGGAAACAACTGCATCCCTGTAAATTGTCGCTTATAGGCATGGCACCCCTACCCATGATGCATTGGAACATCATGTTCTTCCCTCGTCTCTTCACTACCCCTCCACTCCACCCTCCCTCTTCACTCACCTGGTGGGGTGCTTCTTGTCTTCCTCCGCTATCAAGAACCACACAAACTCCTTGTAGGACATGCGGCCTTCCCGGAAATCCTTCCCCCTGCAAAACATAGTCCCTCACGTATCAGTCACTCAGCAAAACAGCAACACTCATCGTCGTCATCACCATCATCATCATCATCATCATCATCACAGATCTGTACATATAAACTGTTGTCAGAATATCTCTCATGAAAGATGAGAGTGCTCTTTAAAAAAAAAAAAAAAAGTGGTATACTCTGAAAACATCTTTGTTTTTGACATTATCTTGACTGAAAACTGAAGAATTTCTGTCAGATGGTGATGACGATGATGATCTCAGCATGACAGTTGTAAAACTTTCAGTGGCAAATCCTGCTTTCAACTGATTTTACAATACAGACCGAAAGTCAGTGTTCCCTGCCCAAACTGAAATATGTACCACACACTATTTTTCACACTACAACAAAGACAACAAAGACAGCTTTCAAGACAGTGCCTTTCTTCATGTGTGTAGTGTTGAAGTAGAGCTGTTTACCCCAAATTCCTGTACCTGTAATATCTCGGACAAAAACCTGTAATTTGAAAAAAAATACCCGTAACCTTCATAGTCGCAATACTTTCACAACTTCTGAAGATTTGGAAGAGCTGGCCGTTGGCGTGTAAGACTGCTTTGTCGCCATCTTTGACAAGGTAAAAGACACAAGGTACGCTAGGAAATGTCTTTTTACTGCTTTTGACCCAAACAGTAGCAGATGAAACTCCACGTTTAACAAATTTCTTTCTTTGATTTTTTTTTCCCTAATTCTTTTTTTTTTTTTTTTTTTTGTGTGTTGTGTGTGGGGGGGGGGGGGGGGGGGGGGGGGGGGGTAATTCCCCGTAATTTCAATTTTTTTTTCCGTAAAAAAAAATTCGGCAAAATCATAAGGGTAAACAGGTCTGTTACAGCGTAAAAATAAGAATCACTGTTAAATCTCAAAAGATAAATGACATCAACACTATGTGCGTATGCCCATGAGCGCAATCTTTCGCTGGCAAAGGGTTAAACTCATTAGCCAGGCCACCTCTTCCTGAAATAACAGTGAGAAATGGGCTAACTGGGCAAGATTTAAAACAATATCATCCTTACCTGTGACAGCCCCAGAGAATATCCTGTCGATGATCCTGGAGTTCAGAGCTGCAACACACCGTCACAGCAGCAATGACACACTGTCACTGTAGCAATGAACACCTCACTTTAGCAATGACACCATCACGTAGCAAGGACACACTGTCACTGTAGCAATGACACACTGTCACTGTAGCAATGACACACCGTCACTGTAGCAATGACACACTGTCACAGTAACAATGACACACCGTCACTGTAGCAATGACACACTGTCACAGTAGCAATGACACACCGTCACAGTAGCAATGACACACCGTCACTGTAGCAAGTAGCAATGACACACCGTCACAGTAGCAATGACACACCGTCACTGTAGCAATGACACACTGTCACTGTAGCAATGACACACTGTCACTACCACAGTGACACTCATAGTGAAAGGGCAGGGCTGTGAGTGGGCTCCTGGGTAAAAATGCTTACAATCCCTCATGAATCGTCCTCGAACACATCATCTAGCACAGCCCACTCAAACTTGTACCCATCAGTTTCTCAGTTTCTTCAGTGTTCATGTTACTCATACTCTGTGTAAAATCCCTATAATGGTTGACATTCCTAGCAGATGACAAAATACAGATTAGCCAAAGCGCTCCGACAAAACGCAGCTTACAAAAAACATCCAAGAGAATGCACTGCGTATGAATTGCTGTCCCTTCACACTCTTACCTGGGTACTGTTGACATTGATGCAAAATAGATGCATGGGATATTTGTTTGCTCGTTTCTTTCAATAAAAATGCACACCAAGCTTTTCCGCATAGTTTTCCCTTCACTGAAAGTTGTCATGAAACACACATTAACCTGGTCACTACATCTACCTGGGGTCATTTTCCAGGCAGAAACATGCACCCCGGACACTCGTAACCCGGAAATTTTCCAGGAGGATGACACGCAACAAGCGCTGGTGTGTTGCTGAAGGGAAACTACTCCAAAATAATTTAAAAATACTCTCCCTTCATCCTGTTGCCAGCAGTTGGCGACTACAGTGTTTTCATCCATTTTTCAGTGTTTATTCTGCTGCCATCTCTGCAAGGCTGCCTTACATAATGGCCGACACTTCTGGATCAACACTACTGGTGTGTTTGTAGCTAAACTTACAGCACATGACATCATCAATGACCAATGACACACATGATCAATGCCAAGCAAAGGGAACAAACGTGATCAGCTTTGACATATAACTTACATGGGATGCTTTCGAGACTGGAGGCACTCAGAAATTTCAGGCTTTACTGTTGTTTTTGTACTTTTAGTATTTGGTGTTTTTTGGGTGTTTTTTTTTAGAATAATATTGTTTTTTTTTTAGGCATAATATGATAATTAGCACAACAGAAGCTGCATTCTGCACTTCCTTACATAACACATGCCCCAATGCCATGTTGATTCAGTTTCTTTCATAATGTATCTGAATGTGTGTTGAGACCATCAGAGTGTACTCTGCACTATCTTTCTCCCTACGGCCCAGCATCAACCATACTTGAACAATATTAGCGCTGCCCTGTTCCTCAAGGAACCTGAACACCCTTTTTGTTATAGATGTTCTGTACAGAGGAAGTCTCTGGACCATGTGGTCCCCCCATCATCATGCCACAGTTCACACTAACTAACACTGATTCTGGATGGAAGACAGCAAAGGTTGAACAAACACCACATTAATAATGCTTCTGAAAGGTTTGAACCAACAACTTTCCTTCAGTAATCTTCAATATTAAATACTGTACCACGCCAGCTGGACTTCTGTACTAAGATTTGAAATTTGGCAAAAAACAAAACAAAACCCAAAAAAGTCTTGCATCAACTCACCAAATTTTTCTATTGTAGTGCAATGAAACACACACCAACCACTGAACAATGAAAATCACTAAATGAAGGGAAAAAAAACATGAATGTTGTCCTACTTACCATGGTCGTTGTGTCTGGACAGGTCGGCTTTGTCGATGAAGAGGTCATGGTCTTTGTCCAGCTCCCAGAACTTGCAGTAGATGACGTAGAAATGCTCGTAGGAGAAGAAGTCGGTCACCTGGTTGATATCTTCCTCGTTCTCTAATGTCGATAAAACCTGCCAACCAAAACAAGAGTTTTCTACATAAAACGGCATCATCTTCAACATCCTCATTATTGGCAATAAAAAAAAAAAAAGCCTAAAAATTCTGTGCCCTGCTCTTGTGGCGAGACTATTTCGATTTCTTCCCTATGTCTTTGCCCTTGGTGAGTTCGTTTCTGCTGCCAATACTGGCAAATTCATGGGGACTGTTGCTGGACGGTGGTGGTGGTGCCCTCTGGAGGAAGACACTCACTCATAACGGCCACGTGACTAAAGCAATTATTGTTGTCTGTGGGGGGCTTATTAAGCGGCGTCTTACATACGCTGGATCAGAACATGCGTCACTAGACACCGCTAAAGAGACTCAGCAGCAGTGCAGCGTCTCCTATGGCAGGTTGCCTCATGATGACTGGACACTGACTGCTCTCGCTGTGGGCTGCTGTTCCCAGGCTGTGACAGGACAAGCCGGGATGTGGTCAGGGTGAGCAGCGTGGGGGTTGTGCCACTTAAGTGGCACAGACCATGAGATAACAACAACAACAATATCAACAGAAGGCACCAAAAACAAAAAAAAAAATGGATGGTGCAGTACAGTGGCATTATGGAACAGCAGCTTCATGTCCACACAGAGACACCCGTTTGATGAAAATGCTACAGACTTGCAGACCTGCGTCACAGTTTGGACACAATCATTACGATGTGCCGACATGACAACGCAGACAAGGCAAGACAACCACAGTATGAATTCAACCGACCCCCAATTTTTTTTTCTCGCAAGACCTGTATCCCTTTAAATAAGAAGCTCGCGTGAAATTCAGTTCCGAACTTTCATTTTCTGTCATAGCACCACGTAAAAGACAGTTCTTACATAAGAGACTCACGGCAACTCAACACCTCTGTTACTTAATGACTGAATAACTGAGCAGGCTGTACCACTTCCAGCTGCCTTGTAACCGGTGACGAGGTTAACGAACAGTACTCATAAAAGCAAAAACAAATATTACTAAGCAGCCAAACGAAGTAACAAGTCAATCACAAAACAGATGCAGTGCTTGCCTTGCAGTTTGTGTGTTCCTTCATTTGGCAGCTCTGTAATTCTGTTTCTGCTGTTATGTTTCAGCTTTGGCCTGCAGTCACCCCACTTTGATACCAACAGCATTCCTCACCAAGAATGTTCCTTTTCCTGAATTCATCTGAGTAATCTTTCCTGGGTATGTTTTGAGTGGTTACTTCCCGTCCACTCCTCGCAAAAATAGCGGCCGTTTTTGCTCCTGCTGAGACAGGTATGAATTCAATCATGCAGAGCATTTATGCTTTGTAAACATGCACATCCATGTACACAACTAGTTGCGAAAAATGTGAGCAAATGAAAAGTCAGATGCCATAACCTCAGCTGTGTTTAAAAGCTGTGGCTTTTGTCCACTACGTGCGTATATGTCAATGATAAAATGATCCACGCAGTCACTGTGTTACGATACATGTGGAGAGGCAACTGCATCTGCTGGGCTGAAGCTCTTTGTGAGCGGAATTAGGTAACTTGGCGGTACAGAAGCCTCAGTGTTACCGCTACAGCTCAGCTCTGCTTTACAAAGGGGCGCAAACCCACTGCACCACAGTAACAGCTACGTGACTCACATGTAGGAAGTTGCTCTTCCTCAGCTCCGCTACGGTGATGCGACCTGACCACGAGCGGTTGACGCAGAAGAAAATTCTGGAAATCACCTGCATGACAGTATCGCAACATCATGGTCATCACAGAATACCCACACTTTACAACACCACAGCATTCACTGCATGACAATACTGCAATGTCATGGTCACCACAGAATACCCACACTTTACAACACTACAGCATTCACTGCATGAAAATACTGCAACGCCATGGTCATCACACAATACCCACAATTTACAACACTACAGCATTCACTGCATGAAAATACTGCAACATCATGGTCATCACACTTTACAACACTACAGCATTCACTACATGACAATATCGCAACGTCATGGTCACCACACAATACCCACACTTTACAACACTACAGCATTTGCACTCATGTCTGGAACAAACTCCCTGTACATATTTCCTGTCTTTTCCTTCCCTCCACTTTGTACACTGTAGCCGACAATTTTCTCAATTTAGTGATGCACTTCCGGAACCCAGTTTTCTTTGCAGTGTTATGCTGTTGTGTGTGGTGTGTGTGTGTGTGTGTGTGTGTGTGTGTGTGTGTGTGTGTGTGTTTGTGTGTGTATATATGTATGTATGTATGTATGTGTGTGTGTGTGTGTGTGTGTGTGTGTGTGTGTGTGTGTGTGTGTGTGTGTGTGTGAGCGAGTCTGTGAGTGCATATGTGAGTGTGTGTATGCATGTGTGCTTGCATGAGTGTTTGTGTGTAGGTATACGTGTGTTCATGTGTCTGTGTGTGAGTGTGGTATACATGCTTGCGTGCATGTGTGCGCGTGTGCATGTGTGTATGTGTGTGTGCATGCATGTCCCTCTCACTGTCTGACAGAAGAATAACTGTTTTGATGCCATGCAGGTTAGGCTGGGGTGGAAGCAGCCTATGGTGGATACAAACAGCGGCGATCAATGTAAAACACAAAACCACTAGACTTTTACGGTGTTACAATATATGCAAATGAGTACACGCCTACAGTCATATTCTAGACAGCGCTTAGAGCCCTTTAACAGAAACTTCAGCGTGATATAGCGCACATCATTTCTATCTTCGTTACTCTTGACACACAAAGGCACCCACAGACCCATGGAACAGGAACGCTGTGAGACAGTAACAAGTCTGGCAAAACGCAGAAAGTTTGGGGCGGCACTCACAGTGTGTACGTATCTGGAATGGAACTCGGGGGCGTCCTGCAGGAAGGTCAACCCTGGGTGACCGTCTACCACGTCCTGCACGCACAGTTCACGGCGAGGTCAGATACTCACAGTGGCAGACGTGTCCATGAATGATATAGCCATTCTCTGTGGTATAGTCATTTTCTATAATATAGCCATTCTCTATGATAGCCATTCTCTATGATATAGCCGTATCCATTCTCTATGATATAGCCATTCTCTATGGTATAGCCATTCTCTATGAAAGCCATTCTCTATGATAGCCATTCTCTTTGTTCTTCTCCTTCGAGGGTTGCTGGCTAAATAATCCACATATCATGTTACAAGTGGTAAGAATAAAAAAAAATCGCAGGAAATACAGGCAAGTGTGAGTCTGTGTGGACAAATCAATGTAGCATGTAAACCAATACTGACACCATGATCATGGTCAGTCCACATGGTCAGTCTACATAGAATAATGTACGCAGGGTTCCTACACAAAGAACGGCAAAGAGTTTACATACTTTTTACACAAACTTATCATACCACCAACTTGGGATTACATTTCTAAACTCAATATGTTCTGAAAACTTCATACATTTCACACGTAACACAAACACATGTGCACAACCTTACCTACATTTCAGAGTAGGGGCTGTCCACTTTGATAAATAAAAGCACAATTCATTCATAATGATGCTACTACTGGTACAGTCCATTTTCTACAAAACACAAAGTAACTAAAAAGTGCTAATGGTAAGTTCTTCAATCCATGCTGAAAACTGAATTCATTTGCAACCATCATATAACCTTTTTTTTTTTTTTTTTTTAGTTAGACAACAAATGTACACACTGTTACAACAATCTTATTGTTTCTTTTTTTTTTTTTTGGCGACAACATCAAATTTACACAATGTTACAAACTCAGCCCAGTTCTTACCAATCCTGACGGTCCTAAAAGACAGAGAGTACTTCAGATTCTTCAAACGCTTTTCAAAACCATATCCCCCCCTCCTCTCCACTCCCCACTGTGATCATGGCCGAGGTCAGTACATTAAGTACACAGTGCAAGGCTCTGGTCATCCACCCCTTAAGTTAATCATGACCCATCGTCTGTACACACGTTACCTGCACGAGGGGCACGAAATCTTCAAACTCCAAAATCATACGTCCTGGTTTGGCCAGCAGTCGCAGGAACCTGGAGGCATCATCATGGCAGGTGGAGAACAACCTGCAATCAGACAATTTCACCTTTGCTCATCTGACTGTGCATCTGCTACAAAGCAGGTATCTTTCAGACCTTCATCTGGTACATGGTAGGTATCTTTCAGACCTTCATCTGCTATATAGTAGGTATTTTTCAGACCTTCATCTGCTATAGGGTAGGTATCTTTCAGACCTTCATCTGTTATATGGTAGGTATCTTTCAGACCTTCATCTAAGGCAGGTATCTTTCAGACCTTCATCTACTATAGGGCAGGTATCTTTCAGACCTTCATCTACTATAGGGCAGGTATGTT
Organism: Conus canariensis; assembly: GCA_033310375.1. Classification (NCBI taxonomy): domain Eukaryota; kingdom Metazoa; phylum Mollusca; class Gastropoda; order Neogastropoda; family Conidae; genus Conus; species Conus canariensis. The sequence goes on along the minus strand of CM065741.1, from coordinate 36,450,840 downwards.
TCAAACCTTCATCTGCCATAGGGCAGGTATCTTTCAGACCTTTGTTGAAAAAAGGGGCGATAGACAGTATTTCTTCAGGTACAACTACTTAGAGACTTTACTCTGTTTGAGAATGCTATGCCCCAAAGAGCCTGCCGCCAACAAGCTGTCATGAAGGCCATAGCAGACTGCATGCAAGTTAACACTGAAACCATGCACAGCTTACACCACCATGACCATGACAATCCCAAACCCAAGTCAAGTGCTGAAAGACCGAACTAAAATGAAGATGTTACCGACACATCTACGTCAGTCACATCGTATGAAATAGACCTGATCTCCTTGATTAAACAAAATAAAAATCACGACATGTGGAATACTTGTGGTGTCATTCGAAGGGATTATCGTCACTAACTAGTGTAAGAAAATTTCAGTGCACGAATCTGACATCAAATCAACTAGGAATACATCTACAACTGATTTCCTCATCTTTTTACATCAGAAAATCGTTGTCAACACCACCAAAAAAAAAAAAAAGAAAAAAAAAAAAAGAAAGAAAAGAAACATGAATAAAACATGAGAGTTCAGCTGAAACCTTGGAAACAAAATGAGCGCTCTCAACATTCACCATGAGAATCTGCCAGACGGATTTGATCTGAATCTCAGGCCCTGAAGACGATGACAGTTTCTGAAGATTGCCATCTCCTCCTGTGAAAGGAAAACAGGATTCAGCTGAGCCCTTCATGAACGGAACCACCGCACAACCTTTCATCCTTCCCCTCCACACGCGCACGGAATTACAGGTCAGGTCATGACCTCCAATGGGAACACCCAAAACTTGCGCTGAAAGGAACAACGTAAATCGTACTGTATCTGTGAAGAATTAAAAGCAAGATATACATGGAAAGCGGGTTGGGGGTAGGGGGTTGGGGGAGGGGGCTAAAAAAAAAAAAAAAAGGGGCCCCTGTCGGTGCTAACCTGCACCTTCTCCATTTTGGTTCGAGTGGAATGGGTAAGTTTGTTTCAGCAAGTTTTAGTATGCAACAGATCACCAGGCTTCATAGTTGCCATGGGGACAGTTTGTTCATTTCTGTTGGTCTGCTTCCCGTTAGGGACGATACTTGTTAATGACACCCAAACACCCCCAAAACGACGTCTTGAAGGATTTAACAGTAAAAAAAAATGCTTGCTACCTTTGATCACACACACACACACACACACACACACACACACACACACAACACACACACATCCTGACACTCAATGAAAAGATGTTTTAATACTACATGGCTCTGTCTGTATGGTACAGTGTGCGTTCTGGAGCCCTTCCCCTCCCCACTCCTTCCCTCCCCTCATACCCCCTTCTCTCTCTCTCTCTCCTTTTCTCTTGGCTAGGGCGACCAAGACAGATGACAGTTGTCAGGAAGCAGAGGGCAGCCCATCATCAACAGCCCGCACCAACCTTGTCCACCAACAAATCCTCTCAAGTCACCGACACATACAGCAAACCAGTCATCAAAGCCCTCGTCACTCATGGGCCCCCCACACACATCAGTACACACACACACGCAGAGGTGGACAAACACGTTAACCCACAGGACCATCTTCTTTGACACGCAGATCTACCAAACTGCTTTCATGGTCATCCCTATCCATGTCACCTGGTCACTAACTAACGAGGTACGACCGGCATGAAAGACGGGGAACAGACGACGGTAACTACAAAGAAGGAAAGAAAACAGAAAGACGAGAAAGGCGAAAGCTAAGAAAGCGGTGTGGTGATGAGAGATATTTCTGGCACAAAATCTACATGTAGGAACTCAGTTTTAAGAATTCATGCCCATGATACCTCTAAAAGAGAAAGAACTCCAATCAGACTCACTTTTTCAACATGGTGGAGAAAGACTGAAGAGTGACGAACCCTTGTTTGTCTCCCCCTGCTGCACGAAACAGCAAGATTCTCCAGTACAGGGGGAAGCCACAGGCCTGAAACACATGACAATACATGATGCCTGAAACACATGATAATGCATGGTGCCTGAAACACATGACAATGCATGGTGCCTGAAACACATGATAATACATGGTGCCTGAAACACATGACAATGCATGGTGCCTGAAACACATGACAATGCATGGTGCCCGAAACACATGACAATACATGGTGCCTGAAACACATGACAATGCATGGTGTCTGAAACACATGGACAATACATTGGTGCCTGACACAGTGAACAATACATGGTGCCCGAAACACATGACAATGCATGGTGCCTGAAACAATGACAATGCATGGTGCCTGAAACACATGAAATACATGGTGCCTGAAACACATGAAATGCATGGTGCCTGAAACACATGATAATACATGGTGCCTGAAACACATGACAATGCATGGTGCCTGAAAACATGACAATACATGGTGCCTGAAACACAACAATACATGGTGCCCGAAAATATGACAATGCATGGTGCCTGAAACATGACAATCATGGTGCCTGAATAACACTTCTATACATGTGCCTGAAACACATGACAATACATCTGCCTGAAAACACATGACAATACATGGTGCCTGAATAACACTTCTATACATGTGCCTGAAACACATGTCAATACAATGTTCATAATACTAAAACTTGGCATGCGGTGTGCAACACTCATACACAAGACAGCAAACACACATACAATTATACACACACATGATGCACGCGTGGCGCGTGGGGCACAACACCAACACTACACACACAACACACATCCACACAATGCAGCATACTATGTTGGCACTCAGTGTTCACTGGTTGTTGGTATGCAAAGCAGACACTGTCTGCCGCTACAATTTAACCAACCCTTCTTCGCATTATTCATCCATGTGATCATTTGTTAATTTATTCTTAATCTATAAGGAGAATGGCCGATGGAAAAGATCAGGGATCGTAGAAAGAGTATGGACAGAGAGATGTCTGAGGGAACAGAGAAAGAGTAAGTAGGACAGAGAGAGTCTGAGGGAGACAGAGAAAGAGTAGGACAGAGAGATGTCTGAGGGAGACAGAGAAAGAGTAAGTAGGACAGAGAGATGTCTGAGGGAGACAGAGAAAGAGTAAGTAGGACAGAGAGATGTCTGAGGGAGACAGAGAAAGAGTAAGTAGGACAGAGAGATGTCTGAGGGAGACAGAGAAAGAGTAGGACAGAGAGATGTCTGAGGGAGACAGAGAAAGAGTAGTGGACAGAGAGATGTCTGAGGGAGACAGAGAAAGAGTAAGTAGGACAGAGAGATGTCTGAGGGAGACAGAGAAAGAGTAAGTAGGACAGAGAGATGTCTGAGGGAGACAGAGAAAGAGTAAGTAGGACAGAGAGATGTCTGAGGGAGACAGAGAAAGAGTAAGTAGGGCAGAGAGATGTCTGAGGGAGACAGAGAAAGAGTAGGACAGAGAGATGTCTGAGGAAGACAGAGAAAGAGTAGGACAGAGAGATGTCTGAGGGAGACAGAGAAAGAGTAAGTACGGCAGAGAGATGTCTGAGGGAGACAGAGAAAGGGTAGGACAGAGAGATGTCTGAGGAAGACAGAGAAAGAGTAGGACAGAGAGATGTCTGAGGGAGACAGAGAAAGAGTAGGACAGAGAGATGTCTGAGGGAGACAGAGAAAGAGTAAGTAGGACAGAGAGATGTCTGAGGGAAACAGAGAAAGAGAGGAGACGAGAGATGTCTGAGGGAGACAGAGAAAGAGTAGGACAGAGAGATGTCTGAGGGAGACTGAGAAAGAGAGGTCAGAGAGATGTCAGAGGGAGACAGAGAAAGAGTAAGTAGGACAGAGAGATGTCTGAGGGAGACAGAGAAAGAGTAAGTAGGACAGAGAGATGTCTGAGGGAGACAGAGAAAGAGTAAGTAGGACAGAGAGATGTCTGAGGGAAACAGAGAAAGAGTAGGGCAAAGAGATGTCAGAGGGAGACAGAGAAAGAGTAGGACAGAGAGATGTCTGAGGGAGACAGAGAAAGAGTAAGTAGGACAGAGAGATGTCTGAGGGAAACAGAGAAAGGGTAGGGCAAAGAGATGTCTGAGGGAGACAGAGAAAGAGTAGGACAGAGAGATGTCTGAGGGAGACAGAGAAAGAGTAGGACAGAGAGATGTCTGAGGGAGACAGAGAAAGAGTAGGACAGAGACATGTCTGAAGGAAAAGAGACAAGAGTGAGAACAGAAAGACATCTAACAGCAGACAGACAGAGACAGAGTGATCACAGAGAGACGTCTGAATGAAAAGAAAACAGAGAAAGAGTGAGGACAGAGAGATACATCTGAAGCAACAGAAACAAAAAGAAAAGAGTATGGACAGAGGATATATCTAAAAGAACAGAGTCAGACTTAGAGCTGGGACAGAGACGTCCTAAGGGACAGAGCCAGAGAAAAATAAGACAGGAACAGAAGAATACTGGAAAGACAAAGACAAAAAGCAGCAAAGGACAGAAGAATCTGAAGAGACAGAGACACAGAGAATGTAACACAGACAGGCAGAGAAACAGATGGAGGACTGAAGACGCCTGCTTTCATCTAAACTCTGTTCTTCACTTTCTGACTATGATTATTTACAATGCCACCACCGTGTACTCTAACTGTACTGTACTGTGTCATGCAATTTCTTGTACAAACAACCTGTTTCTTTGTGAGTCGTTAGTGCTGCTGCTATCCCTGACAATGGTGTCTCACTCTTGCTTGGCATTTTCTCATACGTTCCCCGAGTCTGATTTTCTACTATTCTCTGACCAAAAAGTGAGAAAAAAAAAAAGTCGATGCCTGATTTTACACTTTGATTTGTGCATCATGTGTTCACTCGCATCACACATGCCTCCATGTGCAAACATATAGGGGGATTGTGCAGATGAGCAATTTGCTGCTAATCTCCAGTCCTCCCCTCAGTTCCAATCCAAGTGTTACATGCTGCCCCCTGATC
>CM065741.1:36435916-36440916 GCA_033310375.1 Conus canariensis | reverse complement strand
AATGACTTGTGAGTTGATTTTAACGTGGTGACAGCCCTGATATGACCCTTTGCGGTCAGCTGGACTATGAGCAACATTACCTTACCTTAAGCACAAATCACATGCATTAAAGAGCAAAGAATACACACAGGATGACACACAAATCGTATGGAAAGAGAATACACACCAGAGGACACACAAAACATATGTATCAAGAAAAAGGGCCACACACACACACAGAATAACACGTACACCATGCATATTAAAAAAAACAAACAAAAAAAAACCACAACAACACAGAATGACACATATATGATGAACACACACAACAACACACACACACACACACACACACACACACCACACACACAGAGAAGGACACCAACATGACCTACACACACACACACACACAACATTATACTCCAGCATACAAGTCTTTCCCCTACATCGCTAACATCAGGTTCCCCATCTCCTCTCTACCCCTCTCTGGAGCCTGGGCCCAGTGTAGTTTGTGTTACCTGGCCCATCTCCCTGTACCCACAGACACCGCCAGCCACCTGCATGTATACAGACCTGACAACTGTACACAGCCCACCAATCCTGTCTACCCAATGCCATCTACCCCAGACATAAACACACACATATACCCCCAGAGTGCTGAACATTAAGAGTGGTGCACGTGTGCTCATGCACACCTATGTACATAGACACATACGCACACACGTACAGAGCACCCACACATGCACACTCTCAAACACACACATTCGTTTGCACGTGCACATACACACACACACACACACACACATACAGAGCACGCATGCACGCGCATACGCACACACACACGCAAACCAAACACACACACACCAAACACGCACACACACACAAACCAAACACACACACACAACGCACTCACAATGTGGCGACAGCCCTGATATGGCCCTTTGCGGTTGGCTGGGCTATATGCAACATTCTCTCTCTCTCACACACACACATACACAAACCAAACACACACACACACTCACACACACACAAACCAAACATACATACACACACGCACACACACACACACACAAACCAAACAAATACACACACACACACAGATACACACACGCATACACCAAACACACAAACCAAACACACACACACACACACACACACACGCACACACATATGCAACACACACACACACACACAAACCAAACCTACACACATACAAACCAAACACACACAACCTCCTTCCCCTTCCAAACCCACACCCCCCCCCCCTCACCTTCGCTATCTGCCCCATCTGCTGCTTGTAGGCCTTTCCCTGCTCCAGCTGAGCAAACTCCACAGACACCTTCTGCACCACCTCCTCCACCCCACTGGACGACAACATCGATGACGAGGACGAGGACGAGGACGACGACAACGATGAGCTCTGGGGCTTGCCCAAGGGGAAGTAGAAGGGCGGAATGTCCTGGCCGCCCAGGGTGGGGGGCACGCGGGGCACGGGCAGATCCCGGGCCTTGGGCTTGTTCTCCTTGTTCTCCCGCCGCCCGTTGGCCAGGGGCGAGGGCGAGGACAGCGTGATGGAGGTGGAGGAGGAGGAGGTGGAGGTGGTGGTGGTGGAGGAGGAGGTGGAGGTGGGCACGGCCCTGGAGGTGGTCTTGATGTCGCGGATGGGGAGTCCTTGACGGGGGCTGGGTGGTGGTGGTGGTGGTGGAGGTGGTCCCCCGCGTGGATGAGGTCCTTGTTGTCCTTGGAGCGGGGGTCTTTCTCTCGCAGCGCCCCCTGGTGGACGTCAGACTTCTGACTACCATTGGGCACCGTCAACTGAAACAACAACACAAAAAAATTCGATGAGTGATTGCTCCATCTTCATTTCTATTGTCCTGAGCGTTGTTTATCTTGCCTGAAGAAGACCTGAGAGGTCGAAACGCGCTGTGTTTTGTCTTGTGATTCGTTTGTCCGCGTTGTTCGGCAGAGTCATAATAATTTACTTTTTTAAAAAAAAGAGAAAAAAAGAGTTTTTGGATTTTCTTTTTCTCATGTGCTCCTCAGCTGCAGGTCCTTTGGTCAGTTTTTGTCATGCGACCATTTTGAACTCCTTTGCCATGTAGACCCAGATCTTCTGTGCAAGCACCCACGCATGGTCATGCGCCATTTTGAACTCCTTTGCCCATGTGACCACCAGGCAAGTCTTCTTTTGCAAGCACACCACGCATGGTCATGCGACCATTTTGAACTCCTTTGCCCATGTAGACCACCAGGGCAAGTCTTCTTCTGTGCAAGCACACCACGCATGGTCATGCGACCATTTTGAACTCCTTTGCCCATGTAGACCACCAGGGCAAGTCTTCTTCTGTACAAGCACACCACGCATGGTCGTGGACCATTTTGAACTCCTTTGCCCATGTAGACCACCAGGGCAAGTCTTCTTGCAAGCACACCACGCATGGTCGTGAGACCATTTTGAACTCCTTTGCCCATGTAGACCACCAGGGCAAGTCTTCTGTGCAAGCACACCACGCATGGTCGTGACCATTTTGAACTCCTTTGCCCATGTAGACCACCAGGGCAAGTCTTCTTCTGTACAAGCGCACCACCACGCAATGGTCGTGAGACCATTTTGAACTCCTTTGCCCATGTAGACCACCAGGGCAAGTCTTCTGTGCAAGCACACCACGCATAGTGGTGCGACCATTTTGAACTCCTTTGCCCATGTAGACCACCAGGGCAAGTCTTCTTCTGTGCAAGCACACCACGCATGGCCATGCGACCATTTTGAACTCCTCTGCCCATGTAGACCACCAGGGCAAGTCTTCTTCTGTGCAAGCACACCACGCATGGTCGTGCGACGATCGCTAACACAGCAAGTTTCTGAGCAATTCACCATTTCTGTTCTTTTTTTTGTGTGTGTGTGTGTTCAGACCTTCAACCTAGTTTGGCAATCAGCATTGTTTTTGGATAGATAAATTCAGTGGCTTAGAATAGAAATCGATTTTTGAATGGTGAGAAAATGGTTCTCTGCACTCAACGACTGTGAAGTTCAATGCAGGGCAGTATGTGAACAACGCTTAGCACTGGAGCCTGCAGATGGGCGGCATGTAGAGAAAGAGTTAATGCCACCATCCAGGTAGCCACGTTCGTCCTTTTGAGTGTGATGTCTACACAGTAAATAGGATGCCAGAATGAACATCCTCTTCCCGCTGCCTTCCCCCCCACCTCCCGTCCCCTCTCCATTCCACTTTTCTTAAGATGACCTATTCCTTTCACAAAGGATCAAATGGGATTTAACTTGTACGCAAGATTTTCTTTTTCATGCTTATTTATTTACTTTATTTACCTGTTTCTAAAATTGAGCTTTCACATAAAGGACTTTAGTTTAGAGTCTCATGTGAAAGATTTGGAGAAGGTGGGAACGGCACAGCTGTGAACTATGAATTCTAGGAAAACCTCCTGTCACTTGACTGTTATCGGAGAGGGTAGGGGGTGGTGGTGGTGGGTGGTGGTGTGTGTTGTGTGTGTGTGTGTGGGGGGGGGGGGGGGTAGAATGAACCCAGCTTCAAATTTTGAGTTTTAATCGTTATAGCCCATCCGACCACACACAGCTTCCCCCGTTGTCAAACCCACAAAAAAAAAAGGTGACATCACAAAACATGTCAACGCAAGCGGACAGGACATGGTTGCTAAACTATTGACATCCTATGATGTATACAATCAGGCTGTGCTGACAGCTTCAGGTATTCCCCATATTTACTTTTTCATTCTCAGATGTTTAAAAAACAAACAAAACAAAACAAAACAGCAACAACCAGGAACAAGTTGTGTGGGTTTGTGTTTTTTTAGTACTTTGTCTGTCCCTTTTTTGTGGTAGAACAGTATTTTTTTCTTTTAAGTTGGTTCCAAGTTATGCTGCAGTCTCAATGTTCCTTTCATGTGGCAGAACAGTATTTTTTTCTTTTAAGTTGGTTCCAAGTTATGCCTGCAGTCTCAATGTTCCTTTCATGTGGCAGAACAGTATTTTTTTCTTTTAAGTTGGTTCCAAGTTATGCCTGCAGTCTCAATGTTCCTTTCATGTGGCAGAACAGTATTTTTTTCTTTTAAGTTGGTTCCAAGTTATGCCTGCAGTCTCAATGTTCCTTTCATGTGGCAGAACAGTATTTTTTTCTTTTAAGTTGGTTCCAAGTTATGCCTGCAGTCTCAATGTTCCTTTCATGTGGCAGAACAGTATTTTTTTCTTTTAAGTTGGTTCCAAGTTATGCCTGCAGTCTCAATGTTCCTTTCATGTGGCAGAACAGTATTTTTTTCTTTTAAGTTGGTTCCAAGTTATGCCTGCAGTCTCAATGTTCCTTTCATGTGGCAGAACAGTATTTTTTTCTTTTAAGTTGGTTCCAAGTTATGCCTGCAGTCTCAATGTTCCTTTCATGTGGCAGAACAGTATTTTTTTCTTTTAAGTTGGTTCCAAGTTATGCCTGCAGTCTCAATGTTCCTTTCATGTGGCAGAACAGTATTTTTTTCTTTTAAGTTGGTTCCAAGTTATGCCTGCAGTCTCAATGTTCCTTTCATGTGGCAGAACAGTATTTTTTTCTTTTAAGTTGGTTCCAAGTTATGCCTGCAGTCTCAATGTTCCTTTCATGTGGCAGAACAGTATTTTTTTCTTTTAAGTTGGTTCCAAGTTATGCCTGCAGTCTCAATGTTCCTTTCATGTGGCAGAACAGTATTTTTTTCTTTTAAGTTGGTTCCAAGTTATGCCTGCAGTCTCAATGTTCCTTTCATGTGGCAGAACAGTATTTTTTTCTTTTAAGTTGGTTCCAAGTTATGCCTGCAGTCTCAATGTTCCTTTCATGTGGCAGAACAGTATTTTTTTCTTTTAAGTTGGTTCCAAGTTATGCCTGCAGTCTCAATGTTCCTTTCATGTGGCAGAACAGTATTTTTTTCTTTTAAGTTGGTTCCAAGTTATGCCTGCAGTCTCAATGTTCCTTTCATGTGGCAGAACAGTATTTTTTTCTTTTAAGTTGGTTCCAAGTTATGCCTGC
>CM065741.1:36423416-36433416 GCA_033310375.1 Conus canariensis | reverse complement strand
ATAAATAAATAGCTTCACCAGGAACTTGAAAATCACATCTGGTGGAACATCTCTGAACTGTGCTTTCATGCAACGCTCTATAAGAATGCTACACAGTGAATGCCACATCACATGGAATGCATCATGGCGATTCCACACCTCTTAAAAAGATACGACTGGGAGTGAAAAGACTGGTCACCTCGTAACAAAACTATTTCTTTGTTCTGGCTTTCAGAGGCAGATGGAGGGGGGGGGGGGGGGGGGGGGGGGGGGGGACTCTGTTAAGGTTTAGATGGATTTCAAAGAATATCATTCTTCTGCCTCTGCCAGAAGGAATTTAAACACATTCAAGAGATCTGTGGACTAAGATGAGGGTGGGTGGGGATCTTATCTGGAGATGAATTCAGAAAATAATTTCTGATATTGTCTTTAGATGGAGGAAGTGTCTACTGTCCCAAGAGGTAAATCACAGACAAAAAGAAGACTGCTCAAGAAAGAAAACAAGATGCAAAGCATATAAACGTACTCCCAGCACAGTGCCAAGAGGGGAGACAATTTCCAGTTAGTGGAAGAAAAAAAACTTGACAGTGCGGTAGTCATTTCCCTGATCGGACTTGATTTTTTTAAAAATTATCACTTATATCCGTTAGTAACGGTTATTCTGGTAAAATAAAACATCAGGCATCATCCATGACCCATAATGAACATACCTACACATTTTCAGAAAAATCGGCCCAGAAGTTTTATCTGGAGCGAGTGGAACACATTTTAACCACAGACAGGCAGACAGACAGACAGCATTTCTTCGTTCCCATTGTAAAGTACTCCCTGTCCTGTAAGAACTGGGAGTACAAAAAGACACCCTTTCAATCAATTAAAAAAAACGTTTTCGTTTGGAACTGAAGTCTTAACCGGCCTTTTTCATGGTGTTAGTGTCATGCGGACAGAAAATGACCAACCCACTGACACAGCGATAGCAAAGCTGCCAGCCATCACTGTCAAACGACTACAGGGACAGTTCAGGGAGCACAGACCTCCACTACGGTTGACCCTGGATTCATCGTGTGATCCACACCACCATATGATGATTCCGTCCCACCACCACATGCCTCCTCATCCACCAAGAGTTGTATAACTCTAGTTTTCACATAATGATGCCGACTGACTGACACATCAACAGACACAGGTTACAACCACACCTTCTTGACAGGTGGGGGTGGGGGTGGGGGTGGGTGGGTGGGGGGACACATGGTGTTACTATCAAACTGTGCATCATCAGTTGTCTTGCGTGTAGAGTCCCTCACATGATGCACAAAGAGCCAGACATGCAGTGCACCCAGAACCTGGTAGGTGTCAGTGTTCTGTGCTCCCTGGCACTTCTAGAAAAAGAAAAAAAACAAACAAAAAAACTGAGCACCTTTTTGACCCACCTGCTAATGAATTATTCAAAGGTCAGGTCCTGAAACCTGGAGGTTGGTGGTAAATTCAAAGAACTGCTTGTTAACAGTCAACGCAGCTTATATAATACTGGCTGTCACTACATCACACACTAGCAAATCAAAACAAAACAAGAAAAAGTGGGTGAACGAGGTTATATAGTTCTTTTGGGGGCTTTGTCATAATCCTGTGTGACAACAGTTGATGAGCACCATCTGCCCTGCCAGCAGCATAAATGAGGTTATATAGTTCTTTTCTGGGCTTTGTCATAATCATATACGCGACAAAAGTTGATGAGCACCATCTGCCCTGCCAGCAGCAACAACTAACTGACACCCTGCTTACAAACAACCGTGCATCAAACTTCAGAGTCCACAGATGAGGGAGGGGTGTAGGGGTGTAGGGGGGGGAAAGCTTACTGCAGCCAGGGTGTGGGTTCAAGTTCCCACCATGACAACGAAATACCATGCTGCCGGACACTGCTCAAACCTGGCTGACGAAAAACAAACCAGCCCACAGAATGCACTGAGCTAAAACGGCTAGCCCTGTCAAACTCTCTTGATATGGATGGGAACTAGACGTGTGATTTTGCTTGGTTTGTTTTTTTGCCATTGCTGCTTTCCATTCGATGAAAAGTGCATTTCTACATTTCCACATAATCTTTGTTCCTGTTACTGCCCAGATATTCTCTGGGAAACACTGATCAGTTTTCTCTCTCATCTTCCCAAGATACAAACCAATATGCAAGGCATGCATAATTATACATACTTACACTAATGATACTGTATCGCTCCGTGTCATGTGTGAAAGTAACAACACACAACCACAGTCCAACATGCAGATCCTGTTTTCCGCATGGTCTTTTGATGTCCTGAGACACCTGACAGTGATAGCCTCATTAGTTATTTCTACTTCAAACCAATCAATCAGCTGCATGCTATTAATGACAGGTTAAACAGCAGCTTGCGGCAGGAAGGTTGAGAGGTGGGATGGGTGGGGGGGGATGTGGCAGGAGGGTACGACTGTCACACACACATCAGCTGTGGGCGTTACCTGCACGCGGTCCTCCGGCGACACAGGGAAGGCGGGATACACCTCGTCCTCCGCCGCACACAGTGAGAAGTTCAGCCCGGAGCTGACCACCGCCGAGGGTTTGGCCACCACCACACGCACCGGAGTCCTGGCACCCACAGGTCTGCCACCACCACCCCCGCCGCCACTACTACCACTCCCACGCACACCCCCACCCCCCTCCGCCCCCGTCCGCACCAACACACCTCCGTCTGGCAGCCCCACCACACTGCCCTCCGCACCGGTGCGGACAATCACCTGCGTGTGAGGTCCAATGTTGTGCACCGACACCGCCCTCTGACCCTGTCCGACGATTCGGGCCGGTCCGATCTGCTGGTGACTTAACTGTCTGTGGTTGATGGGGCTGACTTCGATCATTTTGAGGGGCGGTGAGACGTTCTGTTCTGCTGAGCTGTTGTGGGCAGAACTTGCACTGTGATTGGCTGGTGCCACTTCAATCATCTTCAGGGGCGGGGACATGTTCCGCTCCGCTACGCTCGTGTGGGTGGAGCTTGAACTGTGATTGGCTGGCCCTACTTCGATCATCTTGAGCGGAGGAGGGGGGGACACACTCTGCTCCACCAGGTTGTTGTGGGGGGAGCCGACACTGTTGTTGACCACCACCATGACCGGGGAGGGCTTCCTGACCATGGACACCACGGGGATGGGGATGGGGGGGTGGGAGGGTCTGGATGCCTGCACTGACATGTTGCTCTCTCTCTGCACCACCATGGACTTCCCCATCTCCGACACCACCGGCCTCGGCCTCTGAGACGCCGCCGACGTGAACGTCTGCACCAAGACCGGCTTGGGACCCGAGGCGGAGGAGCACAAGGGTTTGGCGTCAACGGGGGCGGTGACGGCGTGGCAGGTGCCGTAGTGGATGGCGGAGCAGGGCAAACCCCGGCGCAGGAAGCTGCAGGAGGCGCAGCTGTGCAGGGCCTTGGAGTGGCGCAGGTCGATCTTGCAGGGGTGGTACACTGTCACCCGGGTGTGCAGGTAGTGCACGTTGGCGTGCTTCTTCTGCATGCTCCCTGGCGGTGCTGACGACACACTGCCCTCCATCACAGGCGGCTCTGAGGAGGGACAGTCGGTCCCCTTGTCATTCACTGGTCAACGTGTCCTGCATCCTACTGGACCACACTGATGACAGGCCCCCCCCACCTCTGGGATGCCCGGGAGTATGGTCTTTTTCACAGAATCTTCTGCATGCTGACCAGGCTGATGACGATGACACCCAACTCTCAGTGACGCATGTCTTCAGCGATCTCGCCCTTTTTTCTTCAACAGTTAAGGCACAATTTCATCATTGTAGGTACCACATGTTTCACCATGATCCTCACTGCTGTAGTCAGAAGGTTGAAGGATTGTAACACTGGTGAAGCTGCTGTCCAGAAATTCTCACCTGTCAGACTGCATGTTATTTGTTGATTTTGATAAACACATGATATGGGTCCATCTGGTCTGTGACGCTAACAAACAACGTTACCACCTGTCATCTAGCTGTCTGCTGTCCATTCAACTACTGATGCTACCACCCATGCCCATCCCACCAGTGATACTTCAGCTGCTATCTATCCAGCCACTTTTGCTACAGCTGCTGTCTAGATAGCTGCTATCTATCCAGCAACTTTCGTTACAGCTGCTGTCTATCTACTACTTACTTTTGTTACAACTATTATTCTCATTACTATTCATCTAAAAGTAGTGACTTTTATAACAACTGCTCTTCATCTAGTAACTTTTGTTACAGCAGCTGTCCATCTAACCACTGGTTTTACAGCTGCTGTGTATCTAGCCACTGGTTTTACAGCTGCTGTTACAGCTGCTGTGTATCTAGCCACTGGTTTTACAGCTGCTGTCCATCTAGCCACTGATTTTACAGCCGCTGTCCATCTAACCACTGATTTTACAGCCGCTGCCCATCTAACCACTCATTTTACAGCCGCTGTCCATCTAACCACTGGTTTTACAGTTGCTGTGTATCTAGCCACTGGTTTTACAGCTGCTGTATATCTAGCCACTTGTTTTACAGCTGCTGTCCATCTAGCCACTGATTTTACAAATGCTGTGTATCTAACCACTGATTATACAGTTGCTGTCCATCTAGCCACTGATTTTACAGTTGCTGTGTATCTAACCACTGATTTTACAGTTGCTGTCCATCTAACCACTGATTTTACAAATGCTGTGTATCTAACCACTAATTTTACAGCTGCTGTCCATCTAACCACTGATTTTACAGCTGCTGTCCATCTAACCGCTGCTTTTACAGCTGCTGTCCATCTAACCACTGCTTTTACAGCTGCTGTCCATCTAACCACTGATTTTAACAGCTGCTGTCTACCTAGCCTCTAACACTACAACTGATGTCCAGCCTCTGATGCAACCACTGTTGTCCATGTAACCACTGAGCTACCAAACTGCTGTCTATTTAGTCACCAACGCTACAGTTTGTCCTAGCCTCTGTACTGATGCTACAATTGCTATCCAGATTCTGATGTGACAACTGTCATCCACCCTAACCGTGATAATACACTACTGCTGTCTATTTAGCCACAGATTCTAACCACCTGCTGTGCACCTAGCCACTGAAGCTACCACGCTGCTGTGCACCTAGCCACTGAAGCTACCAGCTTCTGTGCACCTAGCCACTGAACTACCACTGCTGTGCACCTGCCCTCAACCCACACTAATGGCTCTGTCTCCCCTCTTCATACCTCACACACTAATGACTCTGTCTCCCTGCCCTCTTCATACCTCACACACTAATGGTTCTGTCTCCCTGTCCTCTTCATACCTCACACACTAATGGTTCTGTCTCCCTGTCCCTTCTTCCATAATCCTCTCACACAACTAATGGTTCTGTCTCCCTGTCCTCTTCATACCTCACACACTAATGGTTCTGTCTCCCTGTTCCTCTTCATACCTCACACACTAATGGTTCTGTCTCCCTGTCCTCTTCATACCTCACACACTAATGGTTCTGTCTCCCTGTCCTCTTCATACCTCACACACTAATGGTTCTGTCTCCCTGTCCTCTTCATACCTCACACACTAATGGCTCTGTCTCCCTGTCCTCTTCATACCTCACACACTAATGGCTCTGTCTCCCTGTCACTTCATACCTCACACACTAATGGCTCTGTCTCCCTGTCCTCTTCATACCTCACACACTAATGGCTCTGTCTCCCTGTCCTCTTCATGCCTCACACACTAATTGGCTCTGTCTCCCTGTTCACTTCATACCTTACACACTAATGGTCTGTCTCCCTGTCCTCTTCATACCTCACACACTAATGGTTCTGTCTCCCTGTCCTCTTCATACCTTACACACTAATGGCTTCCATGTCTCCCTCTTCATACCTCACACACTAATGGCTCTGTCTCCCTGTCCTCGTCATACCTCACACACTAACGGCTCTGTCTCCCTGTCCTCTTCATATCATACACACTCCTGGCTCTATGTTCTTACACTCACCTGTGACTCTGTCTCCCTACCCTAAAATGTGCCCATTTCTGGGCAATTTTCCTCCCCACACCTTTGGGGTCACAAGAAATTCTTAAAGTTTGGCTAAAATGATAATACTTCCTGAAGCATACTTTTATACTTCTGTCGGCCAATGTCCTGCATGCACACACACACACGCACACACACACACCACACACACACACACACACACACACACACACACACACTCTCTCTCTCTCACACACACACACACACACACACACACACACACACACACACACACACACACTCACGCACACACATACACACACGCTGCTGTTCCAGTACTACAGAAGAAGCAATGCCACAGGTGCCTATCACACCAATCCATATGATGAAAGTAGATAATGCACATTTGCAGCACTGGTTGAGAATCGATCATTTCATTTCTTCTGACTTCTATTACCTATTTAAAACACACACACACACACACACACACACACACACACACACACACACACACACACACACAAATGGAGCTGGGATGACTTTTCCCGTGAAAGTAGCCATCTCCCCCACAAAACACACCAAAGACAATTCACAGTTGCTGGTCAGATAGCATTTCCCTCAATGAGCGCTGGTCCTTCATTCACATTGTTTCATTGATACCACATTAACACACAGACACACACACACCACACACGAGGCAGCCCACTGATCAGCCTGACTGACTGCTCCAGATCACATCAAACAGGAACTGGGAAGAACGCTTCACATAATGTTACCCCCCCAGTGCACCACATCAGCGTGTGCGTGCGCACACATGAACACACACACACACACACACACACACACACACACACACACCACGCACACTCACAGAGGCACAGGCACAGAAGCGTTAGTTCAACATCTCCCATGAAATCTCACCCCACGGTCCCATTGAAGTATTCCCTTCCCCCTCTCATTCCTAGCATGCCGAACCAATGAGATTATAATCGCCGCCGACCTAAAGCAACGGTGGGGGGGGGAGGGGGGAGGATGAAAAAAAAACGGGGGGGGGGGGGAGGGGAGGGGATCCCGGATAAGTAGGGGTGCGGTGGGGTGGAGGACATATTTTTAAAAAAAAGGAGGGGTGGGGGTGGGGGTGAGCGGCGGTCAGGGTCAGGAAAGGGGGACAAGAATGAACCCCCCCTCCCCCCCCCCCCGAAAAAAAAAAAGAAAGAAAGGCTGGGTTGGAAAGGCCGACTTGGTAGACGTTTACAGACAAAAGTAAACAATACTAAGACTGTAAGGCTGACTGGTCATTGGGTATTAATGCACGTCATTGGGTATTAATGCACCCGATACCTTTGGCCGAAACTAGGTTCCTCTGGACCTCACTATCCACCCCCCCCCCCCTTACTCCCCTTCTATACCCTCTCCTCTCTCTCTGTCTGTGTGTGTCTTTGACATTTGGCCCTGATTTATTTCCGGCTCACCGCTGATAACGTTCGGTCCGTGTCAATGTCACTGCTGCAGGGGATAGTGTGAGTGCTCTCCCTTCCCTCCACATTCCGAGAGAGAAAAGAGAGAGAGAGAGAGAGAGCATGTGCGCGCAGGCACACGCACACATACACACACACCCACACACACATGGCAAAAGCACAAACATTGCACAAGCACACACACACACACACACATGCCATGTGCACAGCCACACATACACCCTAATATACTCATGTTCACATAATTATGTATGCTTGCACGTGCGCACTTTCTCCCCTTCTCTCTCTCTCTCTCTCTCTTTCCCAAACTCATGCAACAGACAGACAGGCAGGCAGATACGCAGAAGGTAGATGGTGAGAATAAGGGGAGACCGGGTGGAGTGTGTGTTGTGTGTGTGTGTGTGTGTGTGTGTGTTTGTGGAGGGTGGGGGGGGGGGGGGGGTTTAACTGTCAGAGCGAGAAATGTGTGTGTACAGGGGGAGGGGGGTGCCTTTTCGGTGGTAGGTAGGCAGTGTTGGACAGAGAGAAAAGACACACACACACACACCACACACCACACACACAACACACACACACACACACAGCCTATGTGAAGTGTTAGGGTCAGCAAGGCGTAAGGGATCAGCCCTATGGGGGGAGGGGGGGGGAGGGGGGTGTCTGTGGTCAGTTCCCTCCCCTTACCCCTCCTCCCCCTCCCCCACCCCCACCCCCAGGCGTAATGGACCACAAGCACGGCAGACCCTGATGACGGCATTATTAGTGGTGGTTGTTCTGCCCTGAAGCCTCAGTCTTCTTTTATTTCTCTAGTTCAGTGAACTAGAGAGAGAGGGGGGGGGGGGAAGGATGGAGGGGGGAAGAGAGAAAGGGAGGGAGGGAGAGAGAGAGAGGGAGGGAGAGAGAGAGGGAGGGAGAGAGAGAGGGAGGGAGAGAGAGAGGGAGGGAGAGAGAGAGGGGAGGGAGAGAGAGAGGGAGGGAGAAGAGAGAGAAAGAGAGAGAGAAACAGAGACAGACAGAAAGAGAGAGAGACAGGGAGAGATAGAGAGAGAGCGAGGTGTGTGTGTGTGTGTGTGTGTGTGTGTGTGTGTGTGTGTGTGTGTGTGTGTGTGTGGAGAGAGAAGAGAGAGAGAGAGAGAGAGAGGAGAGACTGAGAGAGAGAGAGAGAGAGACAGACAGACAGACAGGACAGACAGGCAGCAGACAGGCAGGCAGGCAGGCAGGCAGAGAGAGGTGATGATGACATAGATAACGGGTTGTCTGTAACATTGCATAACATGGTGTGATGAACTATGGAGCAAGGGGTGTGTGTGTGTGTGTGTGTGTGTGTGTGTGTGTGTGTGTGTGTGTGTGTGTGTGCGTGCGTGCGTGCGTGGCGTGCGTGTGTGTGCGTGCGTGTGTGCGTGCGTGTGCGTGAGTGTGCATGCGTGCGTGCGTACGTGCGTGTGCTCAGTGAAAGACCATGTTGTTGACGCGCAATAATGATGGAGTTAATTGATTTAAACCAGACTCACGACCACACTCTCTCTCTGTCCATACAACCGTCCGCCTCCATCACACCCCCCTCCCCCCCACCCCCCCGGTACCCTCCACCCACCTCTGCTCAACCTACTCCTCCCCCTCTTCCCCAACGCCCCATCCCTTCCCCTCCCCTCCCTTACCCCTCACACAGAAGACTTTATCTCTTTATCACTTGGGCTGAGGGGAAGATCCCCCCTACTGCCCCCCCCCCCCCTTCTCAATCCCTCCCTCCCCACTCTCGGTGGTGTGAACTGCAAGAGGAAGGGAAGTGCGTTCAATTCGCCTGTGGAGCCACCAGACTAACACACAATGATTATAGCGTTGTCCTTCGTTGCATGCTCATTATGTACTACACTCAAGTTGTTAATCAATTCAGTCAACGCCGGACAAAAATCGATCTGTCTGTCACCCAATGATAATAATAAAGTGCGCATCGAGTGGGGATGGGTGGGGGGCAGACTGGGATGGTGTGTGTGTGTGTGTGTGTGGTGGTGTTGTGTGTGTGTGTGTGTGGTGTGTGGTGAGTGAGTGAGTGAGTGAGTGATGTGTGAGTGTGTGTGTGTGTGTGGTGTGTGTGGTGAGTGAGTGAGTGAGTGATGGTGAGTATGTGTGTGTGTGTGTGTGTGTGTGTGTGTGTGTGTGTGTGTGTGTGCGCGTGCGAGCGCGCGCCCACGCGTGCGTACGCGTGCGTGGTGTGTGTGTGGTGTGTGTGGTGTGGTGTGGGTGGGGGGGGGGGGGGGGGAGGAGTGGGGGTGCATGTTATCTACGCCACTAAAGGTGCCACTGTCAAGTGTCAGAATTAATCACCTTCCCCTCCTTATCCCTCCCCCTCCTCTCTCTCTCTCTCTCTCTCCTCTCTCTCTCTCTCTCTCTCTCTCTCTCTCGCGTTCTTGATCGTCTTTTAACCTAACTCGTGAAGATCTTGCCTGCAGCCAGAAATAGTGAACCTGTAGCTTGGAATGATAAATAAACAGAAAGTCGATACCACCTGGAATGATGCGTAAGCAAACAGAAAATCGACACCATAGCCCGAAACTGTCCTATTAGAGAGACACGATGT
>CM065741.1:36400916-36405916 GCA_033310375.1 Conus canariensis | reverse complement strand
TCCTGCATCGCCGTGCCTCTTTGCTTTCTCTCTTTACTTTGACAACCACTTCATTTCTATCGACCCCTAGTCCCTAGTCTGTTGGTTTATGTAAGTCTCGCTCTTTCAGCATGAGGTGTTCCTTGGCCACGCCCACGGTCTCCTGCACTTTCCATTTTCTGCCATCATCATCTTTAGCAGGATGGATCTCACAACCTGCTCTCGCAAGTCTTCAAGAGGTGTTCCTTGGCCACGCCCACTGTCTCCTGCACTTTCCGTGTTCTGCCATCTTCAGCCTGGGCAGAATGGGACGTCACAACCTTGTCTGGCAAGTCCTAAAGGATGGTTAGTGACCTTGCCTTACCCACTTTGTACTCCTTGAGGATGGACCTCAGGGGTAGCTTCAGCTTTGCCTGGCGACAGTAGAGTGCAACGTCAGTAAAAAAAACCAAAAAAAAAACAAACAACAACAACAAAAAATACAGAAGAAGAAGAGGAAGAAGAAGAAGAGGAAGAAGAAGCAGACAAGTGGGGCATCGAGCCATTTCTTTCTGTATCTGTTGACTCTGGCATCCACTGATTCCACTAGTAATGACAGCACTGGTGCTGAAGTCGTAGATGTTCGACTTTTTCTTCTTTTCTTCCGTGAAATGTTTCTGTTGGTTGATGTGGTTGGATGGTTTGTTTCTCGTCAGTGGAAGTCAGTTGTGGTGCTGGTTTTCCTTAAATCATGTTCTCTTTGTCACCTACTGATCGATCATCTACTGGTCCTGAACACACTGGCCTGGTCCTATGCACTGGAATAAGGCTGAGCAAGACAATGTACGTGGAGGTGACCGACACTTTAATCACCCCCGTATTAAAAAAAATGGCCCGGAACCGCTAAAATATTAAGAACCGTACACACCACACACACACACACACACACACACACACACACACACACACACACACACACACACACACACACACACACCGTTTGGGCCTGTTGACGCTAGCTTAATGGGAAAAGCCAGTATACACTCTCCTGACCCCGCGGGCTGATCCGTGAAAAGTGCGCGTGGAATGCGGGGCAGCAGCGAAGTCAGCACCTGTTTCCGTCAGCAAGATGGCGTGACACAGCTTGGCAGCGCGCACCATCCACCCTGTGGCGCTGTCAGCAAGACGGCGTGACACATGCGCCACCACCCTGTGGCGCTGTCAGCAAGACGGCGTGACACATGCGCCACCACCCTGTGGCGCTGTCAGCAAGACGGGCGCGTGACACATGCGCCACCACCCTGTGGCGCTGTCAGCAAGATGGCGGCGTGACACCATGCGCCACCACCCTGTGGCGCTGTCAGCAAGATGGCGGCGTGACACATGCGCCACCACCCTGTGGCGCTGTCAGCAAGGCGGCGTGACACATGCGCCACCACCCTGTGGCGCTGTCAGCAAGATGGCGTGACCATGCGCCACCACCCTGTGGCGCTGTCAGCAAGAGGCGTGCGTGACACATGCGCCACCACCCTGTGGCGCTGTAGCAAGATGGCGTGACACATGCGCCACCACCCTGTGGCGCTGTCAGCAAGATGGCGTGACGCATGCGCCACCACCCTGTGGCGCTGTCAGCAAGATGGCGGCGTGACACATGCGCCACCACCCTGTGGCGCTGTTTTTCATCGTCAATCATGCGGCCCGTTTCAAAGCCCAGACTTCAGACAAGGTAAAGTGATACCGTGGCATGCACGCGTAAAGTTTGCAACGGCCACTGTAGGTGTTTTTAGTTTATTTTGATTGGTTTGATCGCCTGAACCTGAATAAACATTCTTTTCATTATTATTATTATTATTGGTTATTTACTTACGTTTTTTTTTTCCATAGTATTCTTTCTATTTTATTTCATTATTATTGTCATTATTTTTGTTGGTTATTTATTTGTTTTACTTGCCATTATGCCTCGCAGCAGCTCGTGACAGATGTGCAACCTTGCAGAAAAACCAGTCACTGGCGACAGGAAAGTACATTTCCAGACAAACTTCAGGTATTGCAGCGCTGCCCTGCTTGAATGCAGAACGATTCGAATCACGCTTGGAGCGGTTTGTGGAGTCAACGCATGAAATTGCTGCTGGAAACAGTTTGTGACGTAATTGCATGAAATTGCTGCACCAAACGGGTTGTGATGTAACTGAATGAGATTGCTGCACGAAACGGTTAGTGAGGTAACTGAGTGAAATTGCTGCATGGAACGGTTTGTGAGGTAACTGAATGAAATTGCTGCATAAAACGGTTTGTGACGTAACTGAATGAAATTGCTGCATAAAACGGTTTGTGATGTAACTGCATGAAATTGCTGCAGGAAACGGTTTGTGAGGTAACTGCATGAAATTGCTGCAGGAAACGGTTTGTGATGTAACTGCACGAAATTGCTGCATAAAACGGTTTGTGATGTAACTGCATGAAATTGCTGCAGGAAACGGTTTGTGAAGTAACTGCATGGAATTGCTGCATAAAACGGTTTGTGATGTAACTGCACGAAATTGCTGCATAAAACGGTTTGTGATGTAACTGCATGGAATTGCTGCATAAAACGGTTTGTGATGTAACTGAGTGAAATTGCTGCATAAAACGGTTTGTGATGTAACTGCATGAAATTGCTGCAGGAAACGGTTTGTGATGTAACTGCAGGGAATTGCTGCATAAAACGGTTTGTGATGTAACTGCATGAAATTGCTGCAGGAAACGGTTTGTGAGGTAACTGCAGGGAATTGCTGCAGGAAACGGTTTGTGAGGTAACTGCACGAAATTGCTGCAGGAAACGGTTTGTGAGGTAACTGCATGAAATTGCTGCAGGAAACGGTTTGTGATGTAACTGCATGAAATTGCTGCATAAAACGGTTTGTGATGTAACTGCATGAATTGCTGCATAAAACGGTTTGTGATGTAACTGCATGAAATTGCTGCATAAACGGTTTGTGATGTAACTGCATGAAATTGCTGCATAAAACGGTTTGTGATGTAACTGCATGAAATTGCTGCAGGAAACGGTTTGTGATGTAACTGCATGAAATTGCTGCATAAAACGGTTTGTGATGTAACTGCATGAAATTGCTGCAGGAAACGGTTTGTGAGGTAACTGCATGAAATTGCTGCATAAAACGGTTTGTGATGTAACTGCATGAAATTGCTGCAGGAAACGGTTTGTGAGGTAACTGCATGAAATTGCTGCAGGAAACGGTTTGTGATGTAACTGCATGAAATTGCTGCATGAAACGGTTTGTGATGTAACTGCATGAAATTGCTGCAGGAAACGGTTTGTGATGTAACTTCATGAAATTGCTGCAGGAAACGGTTTGTGAGGTAACTGCATGAAATTGCTGCATAAAACGGTTTGTGATGTAACTGCATGGAATTGCTGCATAAAACGGTTTGTGATGCAACTGCATGGAATTGCTGCATAAAACGGTTTGTGAAGTAATCGCACGGAACGGCTTGTGGTGTCAGCGCATGAAATTGCTGCAGGAAACGGCTTGTGGTGTCGGCGCATGGAACTGAGAAGCGTTCAGACTCGGGTAGTTTTGCCGTGTGTAAATCACCTGGTACTGGCAAACAAGCTTGGTGGTGCACGCGCGCGCGCGCGCAGACACACACACATACAAACACACAGACGCACGCAGGCACGCGCGCGCGCGCACGCATACACACACACACACACACACACACACACACACACACACACACATTCATCCACATACATTTCTTTCTATCTTAATATGACGATGTTGTAACAAATCTGTCTCTTTCAATTATCTTACTCACATTCACAACACACACACACACACACACACACACACACACACACACACACACACACACACAGAGCTGTTTTCTCAGCTGCACCCCACCTCTCTCCCTCCCCCTCCCTCCTCCCCAACGCTACAGGTGCAGAGCCCTGATCATGAAAGAAACGAAGCGAAGATGGAGGGACAGAGAGAGAGAGAGAGAGAGAGGGGGGGGGGGGGGGGGGGAGCGGAGAGATTAAAAAAGGGCAGCCCCTAGTCATGTCCCGTGACTTCACCTGCCGGCGGGCTCCTTTGAAATCTTCCCCCAGCTGTCGTCGACACGAGGCTTAGCTCAACCCCCCTCCATCTTTCCATCCCCCCCCTCCACCCCCACCCTCGCCCCTCCCCCTCCTCCGGTTTTGTTTGGAAGGAGAGTAGAACACGGGAAGGCTATTTCATTGTTTTGTTTCATTCTTTCTTAATGTGCTCTCGCTCTCTCTTTTCTCTCTCTCTTGGTGAAGCGGGGGTGGGGGTGGGGGGCCGCAATCACTGTTTAATGAGAGATTAAAAAAAAAAACAAACCCTCCTGTTTGTAAAACATCGCTTCTCAAGAGCATAGATTTCTTTCTCTCGCCAACGCACGCGCGCGCACACATACAAACGTGCGCGTGCACATTCTCTCTCTCTCTCTCTCTCTCTCTCTCTCTCTCTTCAAGTTCTTTTTCTTCACACCTTTTCTTTTGCTTCAACCATCGTCGTATAACTATGCCCAGCACCAACTAACAGCAACCAATGCACACACACACACACACACACACACACACACACACACACACACACACACACACCACTAAAACGCCGTTGTTGCCAACAGCTGCGGACAAACCTTGCACGTGCACCTCTCTCTCTCTCTCTCTCCTCTCTCTCTCTCCCTCCTTGTTTCTCTCTCTCTCTCTCCCATTCGCAGTCAATACTTGCAGTCAGCACTGGTCAAACCAATAAGTCTTCTGCATCCCTCGGCTACAAAAACTCCGTGATTCATCACTTTTTTTTTTTCTTCTTTTGCGCATGAGACCATTTTCAATTAGACCATTCAGGCAGCTACATTCCGTCTTCTGGGCTCTAACGAGTATTAAGAACACGGAGGGGGAAAAAATCACACACTGAAACAAACAAACGTTCAACGTTTTAAAAGAAAAATTGTTCTTGCTCCGCCGGACAAAAACGGGGCCAAACAAATGACAAGACATAACCCTTGAC
>CM065741.1:36390916-36395916 GCA_033310375.1 Conus canariensis | reverse complement strand
ATACACAACGCTCAGGACAACGACAATGAAGAACGAACGAGCCATCACTAATGATCTTCATCCAGTTCCGCGCAAGACGGATGAGCGTTGAAACAGCCCAGAACCTCAATGTCTTTATCAGTCCTATCACTGAGATAGTAGAACCTGCCAAAAAACGGGAAACAGGACAAGGCCGGCGGAGGGGGTCATATAACCCTGATGCCATATGAAGGGGAGGACGAGGGAGGGGGAGGGGGAGGGGGTCGGGGGGGGGGGGGAAGGGGGGGGTTCGGTTCTTCCCTAAGAGCGGTTCCAGAGAGCGCGCGGCGAGTTTGTCCACGCAGTTCTGGAACCGACAATACCCTCTCTCTCTCTCTCTCAAGTGGAGGGGATTTTTCCCTTCAATCAAAGGTCACGCACAAAATTTGGCGAGAGAGAGACAAGAGTATAACAAATACCCTATACTACTGATGGAAAGCTGCTGCTCTGCAGAGTGCAGAACTCCAGAGTCGACATCCAAACACCGACCGGTCTGGTGGTGGTACTGCCATGCAGACTGTGGGTGGAAGCCACAGACTGACCACTGACCGTCCACTGAGAACAGACCTGTGCTGTACACACTGTCAGTGTGTGTGTGTGTGTGTGTGTGTGTGTGTGTGTGTGTGGTGTGTGTGTGTGTGTGAGGGGGGGAGAGAGAGAGAATTCAGAAAGAGAGACTAGAGACAGAGAGAGCGAGAGAGAGAGCGAGAGAGAGAGAGAGAGCGAGAGAGAGAGAGAGAGACAGACAGACAGACAGACAGACAGAGACAGAGAAGCAGACAGTGTGACGGAGCTGGCCACAGTAGATGCGACAGCCTGAGTCGGTCTCCATGACGTTTTAGTTTAGCAGCAGTGGTGGAACAGTTGGCAAGCCAAGCCATCAGCAAAAAAAAAAAAAAAAAAAAAGTGGCAGAGACAGGAAATAACCCACAGCTGGCTTCTGTCTGTCTGTCTGTCTGTCTGTGTCTGTCATGTCTGACAGGGCTAACGATGATTGGACAGCTGCCAACTTCAACACAACACACACACACACACACACACACACACACACACACACAACACAACATCACACCACACACACACACACACACACACACACACACACACACACACACACACACACACACATTCACACACATAAAACAGAGAAAAAAACACACACAGAAACATAACAAAAGCTGACATATGAAAGGGGGGGGGGGGGGGGGGGCATGGTAAGTTGTAGAACAAAACAAAAATGAAAAAAGAGAAGAGGACCCCCCCCCCCCCGATCTCCAACCCATCCACCTCCCGCCCCACCCCCACTCACCACCACCCCACCCCACCACCCCTCTCTCTCCCCGGCAAAAAAAAAGAAGAGAATAAATGAAATGCGGTATGAAAATGGACAATAGATGATGTGGTGTGCATGGAGGCCATGAACTTGCACCCGCTGTATGCTGACTGAAAGCCACATGATCAAAAGGAACAACAGTCGTCGCTTTCGTGCGGGCGCGTGCACGCACGCAGACACACACACACACACGTGTGCGCGCGCACGCACACACACAGACAGATTGAGAGAGAGAGAGAGAGAGAGAGAGAGAGAGAGAGAGAGAGAGAGAGAAAAACACACACACACACATATTCAGAGAGAGAGAGAGACAGAGGCAGACAGTGAGAGAGAGAGAGAGAGAGAGAGAGAGAGAGAGAGAGAGAGAGAGAGAGAGAGAAATACTGACCTCTCTCTCTCTCGTCTCCACCCCATCCCCCCTCGACCCCCCCCCCTCCCCACCCTCACCACACACACACACACACTCTCTCAAGCTTGGCGCAGACTTAGAAAGCGAAAACACGAGCACAGGATTGTCATAAATAACAGATAAAGTACACCAGCCTGGCAACAAGCAGAGAAAGCCCTGTGATGGGGGAAGTGATCGGGAATGGGGGGAGGGGGGGGGGGAGGGGGGGGAGGGGGGGAGGCAGTGGCGGTAAAAGGGACAGAAGGAGGGGGGGGGGGAGTCCGGGAGATTGGGGGGGGTGGGGGGGGGGGGGGGAGGTAGGACGTTATCACGCATGTGTTAAGGTCGCAGCATGAGTGCTGATTACTTCGAAACTGGCACTGTTCAGGATGCTCTTGTGGAGTGACGTGTGTTTGCGTGCGTGCGTGCGTGTGTGTGTGTGTGTGTGTGTGTGTGTGTGTGTGTGTGTGTGTGTGTGGCGCGCGCGCGCGCGCGCGCGCGCGTGCGTGCGAGTGTGTGAGGGAGTGAGGAGAGGAGAGAGAAGAGAGAGAGAGGGGGGGGAGGAGAGCGAGAGAGTCAGCACTTCAAAAAGCTAGAAAATGATACAAGATCATAGCGACAGTTGGAAAATGATATAGGATCATAGAGACACGCCTTGTCATGTGAGGTAAGTGAGCATACGTACAAGCGTGTGTGTGTGTGTGTGTGTGCGTGTGTGTGCGTGTGTGTATGCGTGCGTGCGTGCGTGCGCGCAAGTGCGTGTGTATGCGTGCGTTCTGACCCCGAGAGAAAGAACGAGAGGGGAGGGGAAGTGGTGAGAGAGAGCGAGCGAGAGAGAGAGAGAGAGAGAGAGAGAGGAGAGAGAGAGAGAGAGAGAGAGAGAGAGGGGGGGGGGGGTGAGAGGGAGGAAAAGAAGACAGAGGCAAATTCTTCATGATTATGATATCATTAATAAGCACTTGCGTGTTTTCTTCTTCTTCTCTTTTTTTTTTCTTTAACACCTAGCTCTCACTCAGATAAAAGTCTACTACTAAAATGAAACTAAACGAAACAGTCTTCATAAACATACAAGAGATAGTTTAACGAGAGTGAGACAGACAGACAGACAGACAGACAGAGAGAGAGAGAGAGAGAGAGAAGAGGAGAGAGAGAGGAGAGAGAGAGAGATTCAGATGATTTATTCATATAATAAGCCATGGTCCCAACTGAAGGGGTGAGTGAATAGTCATAAAACAATAGTCACAAGCAATGGAACTGAATTATTAAAAAAACACGAACAATTCGAAAAGAAAAATTTGTCAAGAAGTGAAAATTGAGAGAGAGACAAAGAGAGAGTGGGAGAGAGAGAGAAGAGAGAGAGAGAGAGAGAGAGAGAGAGAGGAGAGAGAGAGAGAGAGAGAGAGAGAGAGAGAGAGACAGACAGACAGACAGGCAGACCGACAGACACACAGAGAGAGAGAGACAGAGACACAGAAAGAGAAAAAACAAAACACAGACTCGTAGTCGCACACGCAAAGAGACAGACAGAGAGGCACTCAATCAAGATAAAGAAAGATTATAAAAATAAATAAATAAATACTGGAGAAGAGGGAGGGAAAGAGAAGGCAGGGGGAGGAGGGAGGAGGTGTGTGTGTGTGTGGGGGGGGGGGGGGGGGCATCTCAAATGACTTACGCCACTGGTCCAGCAGGAAAAGAGCAGCATGTTGAGCCGGGCCCTCAGTTTCATGGGCTGTGCCAGACAGGAGAGAGTCTATGCCCTGGCCTCCTTGTTGACCTTGCGCCACACACACCCACCCACCACCACCCCAAGCTGTCTTCCACCCTTCTTCCCCTACTACGTCCACCACCACCACCACCACGCCGCTTTCCCCTCACAACTCCTCTTCGTCCACCACAAAAAAAAAAAAAAAAAAAAAAAAAAAAAAAATCCACGAAGTCACCGCTCAACCCTTGTAGATCATCCGTTTTATTCCACACCTGCTGACCAGTCACCGAAGACGTTTCGTCCACCCAAAAAAAAAAAAAAAAAAAAAAAAAAAAATCGCTTACACTGTACTTCTAGTCTACCACTCCGATCACTGAAGTTACGCACTTTCGGTTTTGTTTGTTTGTTTGTTTTTCCCTTTTCTTTTCTGACCACAATTTCGGGTTTTTTTGTTTGTTTGTTTGTTTGTTTTTCTTCTTCTTTTTCTTTTCTTCCTTTTCTTTTCTCTCTTTCTTCTTTTTTTTTTTTTTCTCTTTCTTTCTTTTTTTTTCCCCTTCCTTTTAGACACGTTGCTCTGTCTTGCCTGTCGAAGCCTTCACAGTCGAAACGCGTCTCTTCCGTGGCAGTCGCTTGCCCCCGTTTTCCCCCTTCTGTTTATCAAACAGAGCAATAACCACTGCTTTCCTGTCCTCTCTGGATAAGCTCTGCAGCAGTTGTGCCTCTACGGGGGTTCATACGACGGTCCTTTTTGCTACATACGTGCACATCAATCGTCAGCAGCGGTGCTATCGCGCAAAATCGGTCGCCACACGTAAATCCTGCTCCTCCACTGCGACACCCAACAACCACTGCGATTGGTCCACGTCCGGGTCACGTGCTGAGCGACGGGAAGCGCGACAGGGAAGAAGCGGAACAGACGGATCATCACTCCCTCCCTCCCCCTCTAACCCTGCCTCCCCCAAATTGTCTGTCTGCTGGAAGACTACACGTGCGGTTCAGTGATCGTAGGTCAACGTGCAACTGGAGGAATGATGATATATCACCCCAGTTCAGTTCAACAACAGTCGCCAACTGTGGGCGATCTATCCATTCCCAAGCGTATCGCTGTTCCTAGCAAAGCAACGATAACTCACTTCACACTGGAAAGCATTGCCGCAATGATAACACACTGTTACTCTTTAACACACCTTCCAAAATACGTATTCATACAAACCATATAAACAACAACAAAAATTCTAACCCCCCCCCCCCCCCCTCGCTTTTTTCCCTCTTGTTCTCTTCTCTTTTTAATTTTTTTTTTTTTCAATTTCAGAGTTAACTTTTCCTGAGAATACAGTCAAGTTCTAAACCAATGTTTTCTGTATTAAAAGAAGAAGAAGAAGAGGAGGAGGAGGAGAAGAAGAAGAAGAGGAGGAGGAGGAGAAGAAGAAGAAGAGGAGGAGGAGGAGGAGGAGAAGAAGAAGAAGAGAGGAGGAGGAGGAGAAGAAGAGGAGGAGGAGGAGGAGGAGAAGAAGAAGAGGAGGAGGAGAAGAAGAAGAAGAGGAGGAGGAGGAGGA
>CM065741.1:36383416-36388416 GCA_033310375.1 Conus canariensis | reverse complement strand
CCGAATACCTGCACCTAATGGTGGGTAGGGGAGGGAGGGGGGGGGGGGGGGGGGGGCACCACAACTCTCCCTTCTCCCAATCGGCGCAAAGGTCTGACAAGTTTCCTCTCTCTCTCTCTCTCTTACTTTACATCCTTGACTGACGTGAAGGTCTGAACGCTCTTCCGCTCTCCCATACATTGTTTCAAAAGATTGACGCAACGGGTGAACGACTTGCAACCATGTCGTGTATCCAGTATCATATCATGTGATAGGATGACATAAAGGTTGAACAACCTTGCCTCCCTCCCTCCCTCCCCATCTATTGTATCACGTTCAAGATTGGCTTAAAGGTCACAAACAACATTCCACTCTCCCATTCATCGTTTCACTGACTGAAGCAATGGTAAAGAACTTGCAACCATGTCATGTACCAAGTATCATATTATGTAATAGGATGACAAAACGGTTGAACAACCAATTTAATACTGCTGCTGCTGCTGCTGCTGTCTTTTATCAGCCCTGATATCAACTGCGTGGTCCGCCTTGGCTTAAGGCTGTGTCAGGCCAATTTTTTTTTTTTTTGCTGTCCCAATCTCTGCGCCACCTCAGAGGCAGTGCACCCACGCCGCTTATTCCGACACCCCGTCCACAGCCACAGCCCGGCAAGCCCCGCCGCAGCCCCGCGCACCGCCAATCCACAGGGAGCAGTCAATGTCAAGTCGTCAAGAGGCAACCCACCGGAGGAGACACTGCACTGCTGCCGAGTCACTTTGGTGGTGTTCAGTGGCGCCTGTTCTGATCTAACATATGCAGGACACCACCTACTAAGCCCCCTACTGATGACAAATTTTTTTTTTTTTTCTCTTTTTTTTTTTAAAATCATTTTTCAAACAATACATTACAAATGAATATCATAACATTTCAAAAAGAAAAAAAAAATGGGGGGGAAGGGGGCACACAAACACAAACACACACACACACACAAAGGCCATTGAGCAATCAAACATCCTTGTACACAAAAGAAAAGGGGGACCGGGGTCGGGGGGGGTTGGGGGCTGAGGGTAAGGGACAGGGGAGGTCCATTGACATTTTCATATCAAACACAAATCAAACTTGATTATATACAAATATTCAACCATTTTTGAAAACATACAGCTGAAGTAGACCTTGCTGAATGTAGTGGTTTACAGATAAAATACATATATTTTATTTTGAATTCTAACGTTCAAACTAATCGAGAACTGAATTGTACAGAAACCAAGTTTGTTTAAACTTGCACAAGTTATATTTGTAATTGCCATGTAATGCTCTAAGTAATATCTGTCACTCAGTGATATAACAACGGTATGTACATGTAGCTGTGCATTTGGCATTTATATGTAGATGTAAAATTTTGCAAATAAAGTGATGGATTCAAAAAGAGCGTCTGTCTGTGTATTCTGCTTAACATCAAACAATACAAGTTCCTTGTCAATCATAAAATCATGACAATGTAAATATTTTCAAGTCAGCAACTGCTGGACATTCGTCCAAAATCGGTACATATTAGTAAGACAGTTAAACAGCATATTGAAAAATGTCTGCTCTTCTTGCTCACAAAATTTATATAAAAAGTACAAGATGATGCAGAGACAAGAATCTCTGGGTTGAAAGTAATCCATGTTGCAATCAAAATATCTATTTCCTGAGATTATTTTAGTTTTTTAAATAACATATAACAATATATGCTTAGTCGCAGAGCCGACGTTGAGTGAGCTCTCCCTCCGGAGGGCGCCACCACGCCCATCCAACGACAGCCCCCATGGACTCGCCGATACCGGTGACCCCGACGGTGCCAAACCAAGGCCACAGACGTAGAGAGGACATCGAAATTGAGGTCACCATGAGAGCAGGACATGAAGGGCCACAGAATCTGAGACTTTTTTTTTTAATGCTGATCGATGAGAATGAGGATGATTAAGATTATGCTACAGATTTCCATTTCGGTCTGAGACTACATGACAGGGCTGTACTCTACGATTCCTTTCATAATATATCCCGGTGTCAACCAGGCCTGAGAGATACAGGCACCTGCAGTGTTGGCCAGGAAATTTGAGCAACACTCTCAGAAACACATCCATTAAGTGGATGAAACTCGACTGTGTGGTCTCAGTCTTCCCAACTGAGTCCGCAGCAAACTCAACTCTGGGTAGGAGCCGGTCGGGGCAGAAAAACCCACATGACTCTGATGGGATTCGAACCCACGACCTCCCAGCCGGGAGTCCGCGATGCTAACCACTTCACCACGGCGGCTGGTGTGTCAGGCCAACTGACATAGGCTAGAACACCAAGGCTACATTAAAATGTTGTTATGCTCTGCTTAGTTATGCGGGGATTACCTTCAGTTGTGACAAGCTCCTAGCATAACATTATCAGTCTCCCAAATCCCCGAAGTCGGAGTGTGGCTGCCCAAGTGGTGGGGGTAATCAAAAACGGTCACACACGTAATGTTCTCATCCCCAGCTGATGCATTTGTACCATAGTGTTCAAGTGCTTCGGCTATTCGGATGATCCCTGGAGTCTTTTAGCCAGGGTACGACAACAACAACAACCTGTTTTTTTTTGTATGCAGGCTGATACTCCTGCGGACACTCCCTGTATAGACAGGCAAGGATTAATCCCATCTACCCAAAAAAGGGTGTGGAGTTTTGTGTGCATGACCGTTTTATTATTTTTTTTATCCTGCCATTAAGGCAGCCATACTCCATCTTCGTGGAAGGTGCATGCTATGTGTAACATGTCATCCATACCAACAGCCAAACTGGCCTCTTCCGAAAGTTGATGGGATTTTATGTGTGTGCAAGATGTTGTGCATGCGTTCACACACGGAACCTCAGTTTATAATCTCATTCGAAGGACTGTGTGGGAAATGGAGTCAGAGCCAATGTTAACTCTGAGGGAAAAATCCCCCTGTACCGAAACAGCCCAGCTGAGATTTGAATCCGCAACCCCAAGATTATGAGTCCGGCTTTATACCACTGAGCTATTCCCCCCCCTCCCCCCCCCCCCCCCCCCCCCCCCAACTACCTGTGTGGTTTGCTGGCCAGAAGCCAAGAATTCTTCTTCAAACTTTAATGGCAGGTGACAGTGAAAAAACCACCTGTGGACGTTCAGGACGTTCGTTGATCTTGTAGGGGGCTGGAAAAGCTCAGTGGTAGAGCGCCGGACTCGTAATCTCAGGGTTGAGGGTTCGAATCTCCGCCGGGCCGTACAAGGGGACTTTTCCCTCAGAGTTAACATTGGTTCTGACTCCATTTCCCACACAGTCCTTCGAATGAGATTATAAACTGAGGTTCCGTGTGTGAACGCACGCATGACATCTTACGCACACGTAAAATCCCATCACCAGCTTTCGGAAGAGAAGGCCAGTTTGGCCATTGGTATGGATGACACGTTACACATAGCATGCACCTTCCCCGAAGTTGGAGTATGGCTGCCTTAATGGCGAGATAAAAAAAACGGTCATACACACAAAACTCCACTCCCTTTGTTGGGTAGATGGGATTAATCCTTGCCTGTCTATACAGGGGGTGTCCGCCAGGAGTATCAGCCAGCGTACGCAGAAGAAGAAAAAGAAGAAGGAGGAGTTGATCTTGTCAACACCCTGGATTCCCTTCAATGTGTTTCTTCTTTCGCAGTGACCACCATCAGTTATACACTTCCCTCCTGTTTCTTCCACACAAGACCTGGCCTGAGATAATGACTAACCATGTTTTCGTTTTGCTTTCGTTTTTGTTTTCACTAGGTAAACACCACAAACCCTCAGCTTTCCACATGTGTCAGTGCGGTTCATATACAGTACACAAGAAGGCTGAAAGATCATGAAGAACTAAACCATTGTTAACACTGATGCCTGTGACTACAAACTCAGGGATTACGTGTTCATGCATGTGCGCATGCTTTTATTTGCAGGCATTTACGTAAGCATATGTGTCCATACTTAAACGTGTCAGCCTGCATGCGTGGTGTGTGTGTGTGTGTGTGTGTGTGTGTGTGTGTGTGTGTGTGTGTGTGTGTGTGTGTGAGAGAGAGAGAGAGAGAGAGAGAGAGAGAGAGAGAGAGAGGAGAAAAAGAGAGAGAGAGAAAGAGAGAGAGAGAGAGACTCAGAGAGAGAGAGAGGGGGAGAGAGAGTGATGGAGAGAGAGACAGAGAGAGAGTGTGTATGAATGAGAGTATGTGTGTGTGTGTTAGTGTGTGTGTTAGTGTGTGTGTTAGTGTGTGTGTGTGTGTGTGTGTGTGTTAGTGTGCTAGTGTGTGTATGCATGTGCGTGTGTGTGTGAGTTTGTGTGAGTGTGTTTACATCGAAAGTAACAGTGTGATGTCATCGGCCTGTAGTGAGGACGTCACGCCAGCTGAGAGGAGAGAGAATGAGAGCGATCTTTATGAAGGGACAGAGCACTCCAGGCCCCAGTTATCACAGTTCCGTCATCTGTCTCTTCTTTCCTCTCCACACTCTGTCACCACACACACTATGGACTGCACACACACACACCACACACACACACACACACACACACTCACACAGACACACACACACACGCACACACACACTCACACAGACACACACACACACACACGCACACACACACACAGGCACACACACACACACACACACACACACACTCACACACACACACACCACACACACACACAGGCACACACACACACACACACACTCACACAGACCACACACACACACGCACACACACACACAGGCACACACTCACACACACACACACACAAAAACCGAGGGGCACATATATGTTTACAAACAAACTCACATGCACACACACCTAAGTGTATACATATATATGCATTCACAATCATGTCAAGATACAGACACATACAAACACATGCATATATATATATATATATATACACATAGTTTCTGTTTTAACTTTTATTTAAGTGTCACTGTGTGGGGGCTAGCCCTAATACACTACACCACGTCTGCTAAGCCATAAGTCCACAGTATGAAG
>CM065741.1:36373416-36378416 GCA_033310375.1 Conus canariensis | reverse complement strand
GAGTTTGCCTGACAAACACCAGCTCTTTAGCTGCTAGACGTGTGTGAGTTTGCCTGACAGACACCAGCTCTTTAGCTGCTAGACGTGTGTGAGTTTGCCTGACAGACACCAGCTCTTTAGCTGCTAGATGTGTGTGAGTTTGCCTGACAGACACCAGCTCTTTAGCTGCTAGATGTGTGTGAGTTTGCCTGACAGACACCAGCTCTTTAGCTGCTAGATGTGTGTGAGTTTGCCTGACAGACACCAGCTCTTTAGCTGCTAGATGTGTGTGAGTTTGCCTGACAAACACCAGCTCTTTAGCTGCTAGATGTGTGTGAGTTTGCCTGACAGACACCAGCTCTTTAGCTGCTAGACGTGTGTGAGTTTGCCTGACAAACACCAGCTCTTTAGCTGCTAGACGTGTGTGAGTTTGCTGACAAACACCAGCTCTTTAGCTGCTAGACGTGTGTGAGTTTGCCTGACAGACACCAGCTCTTTAGCTGCTAGATGTGTGTGAGTTTGCCTGACAAACACCAGCTCTTTAGCTGCTAGACGTGTGTGAGTTTGCCTGACAGACACCAGCTCTTTAGCTGCTAGATGTTGTGAGTTTGCCTGACAGACACCAGCTCTTTAGCTGCTAGATGTGTGTGAGTTTGTTTGCCTGACAGACACCAACCCTTGGCCTGTCTGTCCCCTCACATTTCCCCGTCATCACTCTCTAACACTCTGGTGCTTCTGCCTCCTTCCACCCTTAACCTCTTGCCTCACCCCCCCCCCCCTCCCCACCACCTCCTTCCTCCTTCTTCCTCCACCACACTCCTCTTTTCTCCCATCCCCCACCCATCCATATCCCCATCTTCTATCCATCTCTTTCCTTCATTGTGGATCTTCATAAGTTCACGTTCGCATACTGATCAGAGACAGCAATAACGTTACCGTTCTGGTCTTTCTGTCCAGGTCATGTTTGGTTCAGAGTTTGAGTTGGGTCTCCTGGTTTTGCAGATAAGGTGCGAGCGCGAAACGTACTCTCACACACACACACACACACACTCAGGCGCGCGCGTGCGCGCGCACACACACACACACACACACACAGAAATAAAAGACAAGAAACAAAACAGGTTGTGTCTTCCAGAACAAGAGTCCTTTTCATGTGTTTGGAGGTTGTGGGGGTGATGGATGCACACAGGCATGAGGAAAGAGGTTTTATCTTCAGGAATAAAAGCCCTTTCATAAACCATGGGGGCCGGGGCCGTGGGTGGGGGGCATACGCGAACACGTGTGCACACACACACACACATATATGCACACACACACACACACACACATGCACACACACACACATTGAATGACTACTCTTATCTTTCCTCAGTTTGTAAATGTTTGTTACACAGCCCAGTGGGCATTTACCTTTGATGTTCTATCCTTTAATATTAGATTGTTAATTACTTAGCATTACTTACAGTACTCTTGCTCCTATGCTACAGTCAGTTTGAAGCGTACTTGCCTAATTCCGGATAAATTGACACATTTACATACAAGCGCGCGCGCACGCACACAACACACACACACACACACACACACACACACACACACACACACACACACACACGCTCACACACAAACTCACATCCACACTTTGTCCCTCTATCTGGCCATCTCCAATCTCAACTCATATCATAAGAAATGTTTATTCATACAACACATTTTCAAGAAACAATCACACAGTTAATACGCACATTTCATATACTTCAACACATTGTCTGATATCACTTTTAGTGGAAGGACGTTAAACTGAAGAAGAAGACACACACACATACACACACACATATACGACTAAACACACACACACATACAGTATACACATCAAACACACACACACACACACACACACACACACACACACACACACACACACACACACACATGTGACATACACAAAGCAAGCTTGTTTGGAAACCTTCCACACATCATCAAACAACTGAATTCAGAGTACTGTCTCCTTGCACGCTCCAACTCTAACAAATCCTTAGAATCTCACAGACCGCTGAAAGTGAAGAGCTTTCCACACAGTGAAATGAAGTGGTGTGTGCCTCCTAAACATCAAGCCATTTGAAAAGAGCGGACCTTTGTCAGTTAAACAATTCTCCGCAGTGCAACATGAAGTGTGGCCCTTCTAAACATAAGCCCTGTCAAAAGAAAAAAAAAAAAGGCTTTTAAACCTTCACACACTCATGACTCCATAAAACATGACAACTTGATGACATGTGAGATAATGGTGAATGATATCATGACTCCATCACCCACAGATTTTCCTGTGATACAAATACAGTAAGCGTTGTTCACATTCCCTTCTTTCTACTTTGTTTAAGGACTGTATCCCACCGTTGCCTCAGTGGTGTATATTCCTATGGTGCTTTAATCCCAGTCAAAGGATGTTGATACCTTGAGTGCCCAGGGAATACAATTAAGGCTGAATATACATAAAAATCAAAACAGAGATGTTCTTTTTGACCTCTAACCCTTGAAGACAACATTCAGTTTGTCTGCATAAAAAAAATGATGAACATTTGAAACAGAAAGAAGTGTAATTAGAGACCTGACTGTTTCAGCATCGTCTCTGTTATTCAGCTTGTCTCTCTTTCATTTCACTGATGTGTCTCTCAGGCCATGTGAGTTCTGTAAACTTCCTTATGATTGGTGATGTCTGGGACAGTCATAAGAACTGGTCTCAACATTTCTGTGCAAAGTCATTCTTCACTGCCCTGCCACGCATCATATCACTGCCCATGCTGGAATACATCATTCAGTAGCATTTTTTTCCTTCGTTTTTCTTTTTTCTTCATTTTTTTCTTTTTCCTGTCCTCTTCTTTCCAGTTTTATACAACTTTCCTGACCAATTTCAGCAGAGCTCCTAAAACGCAACTCAAACCTGCTCCACCCTCTCCTCTTACTACTGCCCTCATCCCTAGCACAGTCACTCCCTAGCTCTGTCGCAGGTTGCCAGAAGACCACCCACCAAAAGACACCCTGTGCCGCAAACTGACTTCTTGGTTGGTTTGTTTTTGGATGGCACTTTTACAAGCTAAAGTCTGAGCTGCATTGCAGTCAGTCAAGCCTTTTGTAGACTTTCTAACTGATAAATGTCATTCTCTTTCCTGATCTCAGCTGTTCACATTGTTGTTGTTGTTGTTGTTGTTG
This sequence comes from Conus canariensis, assembly GCA_033310375.1. Taxonomy (NCBI): domain Eukaryota; kingdom Metazoa; phylum Mollusca; class Gastropoda; order Neogastropoda; family Conidae; genus Conus; species Conus canariensis. The sequence continues at coordinate 36,375,236 of CM065741.1, read as the reverse complement.
TTGTTGTTGTTGTTGTTGTACCCTGGCTAAAAGACTCCAGGGATCATCCTAACAACCGAAGTACTTGAACACTATAGTACAAATGCATCAGCTGGGGATGAGAACATTACGTGTGTGAGCAGTGACCGTTTTTGATTACCCCGCCACGTGGGCAGTCACACTCCAACTTCTGGGGGGGGGGGGGGGGGGGGGGTGTTTGGAGACTGATAATGTTATGCTAGGAGCTTGTCACAACTGAAGATAATCCCCATATAACTATGCAGAGCATAACAACATTTTGATGTAGCCTTGGTGTTCTAGCCTATATATATGTCAACTGGTCTGACACAGCCTTAAGCCAAGGCGGGTTCACATCAATTGTTAACACAATGTGCCAAGCTTTCTCTTTCCACTCAAACCCCAGCAAATTCACACATACGCATTGATAGTCAGCTACAAATAATGGCAAGGAAAGAGACAAAGGCAACATGGGAGACAGAGACACAAGAAGTAAAGCGGGAGCTCAGGGGGAAAAAAAAAGTCTGTAGTGATAACAAGATTCCTTTTGTAAGTCAGGGAAGTATAATCCAAAATACTATACCGTCCGTTGGTTGAGACCTGCAGCACAAATCATCATATATGTGTTCAGCTAGGCATCACTTCAGTCATCAGACAGCAGAAAAGTGCAAGACAGGTCATCCAAGTGGATCCATTCAGGATACGAAGTGATGCGCTCTTCCAACGACTTCTAGGAAGCAAGAGGTATCTCCGGCTGTTACATGTGCTGACTGACCGACCACTACTGATCATGACTATATCCAAAACTGCCAATCCTATGGAGGAGATATTAGTAATAATATATAATAACCACAATCTTTCTCTCTTTTTATGTTTTGGGGAGTGCATGCACTCTATGATCACCTACAATCTTTTTTTTTTTATTTTTTTTTTACAAATTTGGCAAAACGCACAAATACATTGCATGATAAACCACAATCTCCCCCCACCTCCTCCCCCTTTCTCTCCTCTGCCCCCCCCCCCCCCCCAACCCCTCCCTCCTCTGGGTTTCCACTGGACGGAGCATACACAGCCTTGACAACAATCTCTGTCAGACGTCTCATAAAGTATGTATTAACTGATCAACGTCAGCCCCATCCCAACCCCCCCACCCCCATCCCTTCCCTCTGAGACATTGTCTAAAATTTTTTACCAAATAAACGCCCTTTAAGCTCAGCAACTGCCTTGTGCCCATACTTCCAGAGCAGATCCCTAACTCAGCAACTGCCTTGTGCCATACTTCCAGAGGAGATCCCTAACTCAGCAACTGCCTTGTGCCATACTTCCTGAGGAGATCCCTGACTCAGCAACCGCCTTGTGCCATACTTCCTGAGGAGATCCCTGACTCAGCAACTGTCCTGTGCCATACTTCCAGAGGAGATCCCTACTCAGCAACTGTCCTGTGCCATACTTCCTGAGGAGATCCCTGACTCGGCAACTGTCCTGTGCCATACTTCCTGAGGAGATCCCTAACTCAGCAACTGTCCTGTGCCATACTTCCAGAGGAGATCCCTAACTCAGCAACTGTCCTTGTGCCATACTTCCAGAGGAGATCCCTAACTCAGCAACTGTCCTTGTGCCATACTTCCTGAGGAGATCCCCAACTCAGCAACTGTCTTGTGCCATACAGAAGAGATCCCTAACTCAGTAACTATCCTGCGTCATACTTCCAGGGCACAGGGTCTGACTTGGCAATGGTCTCATGCCATGATACTTCTGCTGGAGGAGGAGCGGACCCTATACCCAGCAACAGTCTCCTGTCATACTTCCAGAGGAGGCCCTAA
>CM065741.1:36315916-36368416 GCA_033310375.1 Conus canariensis | reverse complement strand
AGTTTGTTAAAGTTCATCCACATCTCTTTATATCTAGCTGAGCAGTCCTATTTGGGTGCCTCACCAGTTTGTTAAAGTTCATCCACATCTCTAAAGTTATATCTAGCTGAGCAGTCCTATTTGGGTGCCTCACCAGTTTGTTAAAGTTCATCCACATCTCTTTATATCTAGCTGAGCAGTCCTATTTGGGTGCCTCACCAGTTTGTTAAAGTTCATCCACATCTCTTTATATCTAGCTGAGCAGTCCTATTTGGGTGCCTCACCAGTTTGTGTTCATCCACATCTCTTTATATCTAGCTGAGTAGTCCTATTTGGGTGCCTCACCAGTTTGTTAAAGTTCATCCACATCTCTTTATATCTAGCTGAGCAGTCCTATTTGGTTGCCTCACCAGTTTATTAAAGTTCATCCACATCTCTTTATATCTAGCTGAGCAGTCCTATTTGGGTGCCTCACCAGTTTGTTAAAGTTCATCCACATCTCTAAAGTTATATCTAGCTGAGTAGTCCTATTTGGTTGCCTCACCAGTTTGTTAAAGTTCATCCACATCTCTTTATATCTAGCTGAGCAGTCCTATTTGGGTGCCTCACCAGTTTGTTAAAGTTCATCCACATCTCTTTATATCTAGCTGAGCAGTCCTATTTGGGTGCCTCACCAGTTTGTTAAAGTTCATCCACATCTCTTTATATCTAGCTGAGCAGTCCTATTTGGGTGCCTCACCAGTTTGTGTTCATCCACATCTCTTTATATCTAGCTGAGTAGTCCTATTTGGGTGCCTCACCAGTTTATTAAAGTTCATCCACATCTCTTTATATCTAGCTGAGCAGTCCTATTTGGGTGCCTCACCAGTTTGTTAAAGTTCATCCACATCTCTAAAGTTATATCTAGCTGAGTAGTCCTATTTGGTTGCCTCACCAGTTTGTTAAAGTTCATCCACATCTCTTTATATCTAGCTGAGCAGTACTATTTGGGTGCCTCACCAGTTTGTTAAAGTTCATCCACATCTCTTTATATCTAGCTGAGCAGTCCTATTTGGGTGCCTCACCAGTTTGTGTTCATCCACATCTCTTTATATCTAGCTGAGTAGTCCTATTTGGGTGCCTCACCAGTTTGTTAAAGTTCATCCACATCTCTTTATATCTAGCTGAGCAGTCCTATTTGGGTGCCTCACCAGTTTGTGTTCATCCACATCTCTTTATATCTAGCTGAGTAGTCCTATTTGGGTGCCTCACCAGTTTGTTAAAGTTCATCCACATCTCTTTATATCTAGCTGAGCAGTCCTATTTGGGTGTCTCATCAGTTTGTTAAAGTTCATCCACATCTCTTTATATCTAGCTGAGCAGTCCTATTTGGTTGCCTCACCAGTTTGTTAAAGTTCATCCACATCTCTTTATATCTAGCTGAGCAGTCCTATTTGGGTGCCTCACCAGTTTGTTAAAGTTCATCCACATCTCTTTATATCTAGCTGAGCAGTCCTATTTGGGTGCCTCACCAGTTTGTTAAAGTTCATCCACATCTCTTTATATCTAGCTGAGTAGTCCTATTTGGGTGCCTCATCAGTTTGTTAGTGTTCATCCACATCCCTTTATATCTAGCTGAGTAGTCCTCTTTGGGTGCCTCACCAGTTTGTTAGTGTTCATCCACATCTCTTTATATCTAGCTGAGTAGTCCTATTTGGGTGCCTCACCAGTTTGTTAGTGTTCATCCACATCTCTTTATATCTAGCTGAGCAGTCCTATTTGGGTGCCTCACCAGTTTGTTAAAGTTCATCCACATCTCTTTATATCTAGCTGAGCAGTCCTATTTGGGTGCCTCACCAGTTTGTTAAAGTTCATCCACATCTCTTTATATCTAGCTGAGCAGTCCTATTTGGGTGTCTCATCAGTTTGTTAAAGTTCATCCACATCTCTTTATATCTAGCTGAGCAGTCCTATTTGGGTGCCTCATCAGTTTGTTAAAGTTCATCCACATCTTTTATATCTAGCTGAGTAGTCTTCTTTGGGTGTCTCACCAGTTTGTTAAAGTTCATCCACATCTCTTTATATCTAGCTGAGTAGTCTTCTTTGGGTGCCTCATCAGTTTGTTAGTGTTCATCTTTCAAGAGCAAAACATCATCAGTCCACCAGCAAAAAACACTATCACCGAGGAAACTTCTGGGCACATCCCACAGCCCCACTCATTGCTGTTTCTCTGACAGATGAAAACAGTGCGACTGCAGACACGGCCAAGCTTTTCCCACACAGTCTTCATGCGCCCTCCAAAGAGGATCCCAGCCTGCTGTCTCTCTCACTGTCAACAAGGCTTTCCCGGGGGTCAATGGGTCTTTCATCATCATCGAGTACGTTAATTCAGAAACTGAATCACAACTTTGGAAGCACTGTCCCAGCTCAAGGAAATCAAAGAAAATTGTTGGGTCAATTTGCATACATGTATGTAAATATTCATGTGCAAAGTGTAAAGATACTAAGGACATTGTTTTCTTCTTATTCTTCTTTTTTTTTTCTTCTTTTTTTTTTTTCAACAATTCGCTTGAAACAAAGTTAAAGCAAATGTAATAAAACAGCACTGGGGATTACACACTGGCAGTGCTCTTGAAATAAGTTGAAACACGTCCGTTTTAAAGTGATATCGTTCTTAATCTTGTAACTTAAGCGTCAGATTTCAAACTCAAAAGCACAATCAATGTACTGGTTTGTTAAGCTGAGTGAATACGAACTGAACCAGCTGATATGAACTAGACACAAATCTGTGGCTGCTTTGCATATCTGGTGTCTGTGCTCTTTGTTCCTGTGTATTATTTAGAAAGCAAATCCACCTGGCCCACAACTGTGGGTAATTTCATTACATGGTACTTACTACATGGTGAAGAAACAGAATATTCACATAATCAACCACTGTCTGCCACTCTGTGATTCTGCAGCCCAACCTAGGTTCACTGTTTGCTTCATTCTGATGGCCAGAAACCTTCTGACTCTGCCAGTCATTTTTGACGCGATACATCACGATTTCAAACGGCAGTTTTGCTAAGCAGATCACTGGCTGTTGAGATGATTATTTGATACAAAATAACTAGGTATTTTTTATTTCTCTGCAGATGTATGAAAACTATCGCTTTTCCCATGAGGGAAAGCCTCAGCATCTACGACACGCCCAGTTAAAATCATCTGCTGCATCTGGCAGCCCTTAGTTACTATCCTGCCATGGAGCAACAGAGTCAGAGACGCGGAGAGAGCAAAAGAGAGAGAGAGAGAGAGAGGGAGAGAGAGAGAGAGAGAGAGAGAGAGAGAGAGAGACAAACATACAAACAGATAAACAGAGAGAGAGGCAGAGTGAGACAGAGACAGAAAGACAGACACAGCTCAAGGGACAGACAGACAGAAACTTGTTATAAACAGAAGGACTGGCAACAACTGTGCAACTGACCAGTACTTGTATCTAGCAGAATACGACTGATCCAGAAGGTAAGCCCCAAATACTGCTTATAACCCCCACACCAAACACAATCAACGCAACTCACCTTGCCATCAGCACTTGTGTTCACCATAATTTTGTGGTTGTTCTTCGATGCCAGGGGACGTCGTGGACTCCTTGGACTTGGAAGCTTGGATGCCGATGTTGACAATGTCGGGGAGACAGGACGGTGTCGCGGAGAATTTGGTTTGTGCATGACATTGCCGTTGCCCCGTGGGGATGGCTGGGTCAATGTCTCTCCATGCGCAATCTGCTGCAGGTTTTCCCTGAGGATTTCCTGCGTTTCTGGCTCACTGAGCCATCGTAAGAACAGTTCATCGACTTTCATCTTTAGCACAGGTTTAAGAGCCATGGTTGCGTGCGTCACTATAAGTGTTCGATTCTGACTAATGGTCTTCACATCCAGTCGCAGGACATCAAAGTAAGGCAAAACGATCCAGTGTCATGCTGAAATTAGACCCCAAATATACTAGCAAAATATGTTTCAGTGATTTTTTTTTTTAACCAAAAGAAAACAGAACAATACATATTCTGCATAAGATGTATGGCAGTGGCTGCATAGCCACAGATAAGAGAAGATAATCTGTTAATGGAAAGAAGCTCAACAATGATGAAACTTCTTTCTGTCAGTTGACTAACGTTACCTATAAAGACATTGCGCTTCTTTCCATCAGTAGATTGTCCTCTCTTGCCTATGGCTACCCTGCCACACCCAATAGATTGTCTTCTCTTACCTATGGCTACCCTGCCACACCCAATACAGCGTGTATTGTGTGTACACACCTGTACGCATGTGCATGAGCATGTGCATTTCATTATCTGCATACATGTGTCATTATACAGCCTGGGTTTGTGACCATGTTCAAGAAATGATTCAAGAGAGTGAAGTCAGTAGACAAAAACTTGAAGAAGACTCGCACTGAAGCAAAAGGAGAGTGACAGTCTGACACTGAGTAGCACTGGTAGAGTATCTACGTGAGTGCATGTGTGTGTGTGTGTGTGTGTGTGTGTGTGTGTGTGTGTGTGTGTGTGTGTGTGTGTGCTTGTGTGCGCACAAGACTCTGCGTGTTTGAACGCCTTCCAGTTTTCATTTCAACACGGAAGCTTCATTGCTCACCGCATGTGGACAACACCATATACGCTACTCAACATTGGCTAAGCCTTAAGACCACAGGGGTTACAGCTTAATAACTTAAAGAGATATAAGGAAGGAGCCGTGGAGAGAAGCTCATACAAAAGACTCAGCAGACGCTTCATATATATACACACTGGTCAGGCCTTGGGCGTCTGCTTAAGACAGCCTTCAGGATTACACTGTGAACACAATGTTCGCATGCATTCTGACCTTAGGCCAGAATCTCAGCCATCTCTGCATTCTTCATTCACTGTATCTTCTGTTTCGCACTTTGAGAGAGCCAATCCTTATTTCTGCTACTTGTAATGTACACATTTAGTGATTAACACAAGCACAAGGATGACAACTTTTTAAGTTGATTGCTTTGCACATACTTTGAATAATTGCAGTGCGTTTGCTTTAACGTAAAACCAACCTAAAATGCTATCTGTCAAATTTCACCGTGACTGTCCTCTTTGATTAATCAAAACGGCGGATTCTGGGCAGGTCACTCAAGATTTGAAGAAAAGACGAACGTGCACAGACTTATCAATCACCAATGTGAGCAAGATATTTGAATTTTGAACTCACATACGGTAACCATAGTCCAACAAACTCCTCAGCATTTTAAAGAAACATTCGATGTTCTCATCCTCAGTCCTATGAAATATCGCACTCTTATTTCACTTTCAAATTGAGAAAAAAATAGCACACATGGACGAAGGAATATCTCGCTTTTCCATGACCGCCATTGCTGTCAGCGACGCACATTTAAGAACGAGGCTGGCGGAAATGCGTCATTAGGGAGGAATTCCCTCTGAGAAGATTCAAAAATTTTGTCGTCGATTCTTTCATCTTAATTCGTCGTTATTGTACTGATTTCGTGAAAACATACAAAATAAACAAATTTATATCAATGTAAATGAGATCAAACCGTTCGATAATCTTTGTCGATTCCACAAATTTATGGGCTTTCCCAAACAGGCAACTTCACTGCGCATGTCAGTGTAGCGGGCATTACGAATGTGGCATACAAGCAACGAAAGTAAGGCAGATGTATTTCATTTATTCTCTTTTTTGGACATGCATGCATTTGGCTCAGCTTGTAAAGGCATATTTGCATAACAATAAAACAGTTGCATAACTTGCCAAGTACTTAATACATTCATGATTATCAACAATAAATTTTTAACCAGTGTTTTGAATGTTGCCCATAGATATGAGATGTCGCGAATCTTCCGGCGTTGGCGGGATCAGTATGGCAAAATTTATGTTGATAAACTTGCACAGGACCCAAGAGTGGTCATTACTGATGAATCTATGTGTATAAGAGTCGTACCGGAGCAGGGACAAAGCTTGTCTCCTGGAAATGCTAGTTCACATTTAACGAGAAAGCCAAAACTTAAGCTAGGGTTCCCAAGCTACTTTTGACTAACGGAATGACTCGCCCCAAACATGCTTTCTTTTTGTGGATTATTCGATTTCTTTTTGGTTTTTGTTTGTTTTTCATGGTTCATCCGTCATTATCATTTTGATGGAACTGATATGTTAAGTGAAGAGGAAGGGAGGAAGGAGCTCCGTCAATGTGATGGAAGCAGTAACCGAAAGGATGTTTTATTGATTAACTCTAGCATTATTGGTAAGGGATGGGCGGTACATAAAGCAGATGAGTACCCGTAGGAATTGGAATGGACATGAGAGGGTGAAGGGGAACAGAAAAGGACAGATAAGGGGGGGGGGGGGGGGTTAAATCTTAGGTTTTTAAGACCTCAGAGATAAATAAATGCAGAAGACAATTCCAGTTTTCCAGACACAAACCATGATTGGGAGAGAAGATAAACTTCCTGTTGTGTAATTAAGAGTGTAAAGAGTTTCGTTTTGTGACTGTCGCTTCTGTCAAGCTGCAGGATTTGGGAGTGGCTTGTGCAGAGTGTTAATGATACTGATTGTAATGATAGCCTATCCATGGAGAAAATTTGAAGAGGACTTCCAGCTCACTGTTCTTATCCTGCACTTTAATGGGACCCTGTGCAAATGAATGAATGTACTATCCACACAAGAAGACAATAGCGGTTTATCATCCGGTGGGCTGCACAAAGTTGTTATTTTCTCGATCTTGGCAATGTCTTTGCCTGTCTTGGGGTCCCAGACACATGAGGCGTATTCAGATTAGGTCCACTATGGCTTTATATACTGTCTCTTTGATGGTGATAGAGCTCACCTTCAAGTTGGTCAATGAAATCCCAGAGTCTTGCTGCCTTATTCGTGATGTTGGAGATGTTGGTGTCCCAGCAGAGGTCATTGGAGGTGGTGACACCCAGATACTTAATTTGTTTGAAATTTTCAAGGTTCTGGCCATGGAGGTAGTGTGTGCCAACTAATGGGTTCCTTTTTCTGGAGACATATAAGGTTTGCAATTGTCCAGATGAAATTTACATCTATTCTGTTTACCTTTCTACTATGTGGTGCAGGTCATATTGCAGCATCCTACGATTCTCCTGCGATCCGACAGTGCTGTGGCAGTGTGGCAGTTAAAAATGGTGTAGTCGAGGACATGATATTAAGACCCTTAATTTAAAAGTAGAGTTAGAGACCACGGTGAAGTAACAGTACAACTAATGGAAAGGTGGGAGCCAAGTTGACAGTTGACACGACTGAAATCATGCAGAGATTTGCGAGACCATGACTTGAGTGAGATCTGTTTTGGTGTGTACAGGCAGCCAGCTTCAACAGGCTGAAGATTTTGAGTTTGGTCATTTGTGGCTTCCATGGGGAAAAAAAGAAGTAAGGTCTGATTAGCTGCATGGCCATGTCTTGCTGCTATGTGTTGACCAGCAGCTGACAGGTGTAAAGCTTTTCAGGTGGAGGGCTAGAAAATTCCAGATAATTTAGATGTCCTCGGAATAAGCAGAGAGGCAAAAATCAACTCATTCTCTCTCTTCCTCCCATTTCTACTTTCCCTCATACTACTCTTCATGGATGACGAGCTGTCCGACAGCACTATTGAGACATTTTATTTAACATGAGAGAAAGAAATAAAGGGAACATTCATATCGTTTACTCAATGAACAAGCACACTGTGCGCATCTTGCTGACATGTTTTGGTTGTCAAACATGCCTATATTTTCAGTGTTCTAACTCGTAAGATCTCAGTCTCAGTCAGTCAGTTTGACAGCACTTTTTAGTTTAACCGTTTTTGCTTGGGTCTGTTCTGTGAAACAAAAAAACAGACGGCGTGGGGGAGTGAAAGTAAAGTGAAGAGCAGGCAAGTGCAATTCATCTGCCTTGAAATTTGGTCTGTAGAGTCAGAATTTCGACTTTTTTGCCGAAAGGTTTTAGATATTCTGAACAGTTGGACAGGTAGTATTCTAACGTATATACAGAGATTTAACCTGTATAAAAAAAAATCTTCTTTTTTTTTTAAAATGAGCTGTTTTTTTTTTGCTGATAAGTGTCTCCTTTCCTGTTACTGCTAGTAACATGATTCTGGTGAAGAGACTACATGAAGCAACTCAAGTGTGCATAAGGGTTTGATATTTCCATATACATTAAGAATTTCAAATGAAAATATTTTAATTGTGCTTGTATTATTTTGAAGTGAGCATGAATCCTGCAGCATGCTCACACACACATGCATGCACGCATACCGGTACACACACACACGCGCGCGCTAGCGCATGCTAACGCACACACACACACACACACACACACACACACACACACACACACACACACACACAGAGGAAATGGTTTTCCTATGAATTGATTTGATTCTGTTTGTCATTCACAAGTCAATAAGTGTTCTTTTGTTCACAGTATATTTTTCATATATTATATTCTTCTTGTTTTTTTCATGTCAGATGATTGCTCTTAGGAATGCCTTTTTCTGTTACTGTTTTGCACAAGCTTCTGAACTGAATAATCACTACTACATTGACAGCGTGAATAATTTAAACAAAAATAAACAGAATAAAAGAATTTCTAATTTCTTAGAGATATAGTGGATAATATTAATGGTATAACTTAGTCTAGAAACTTAGAGAAACCAAAAGCGTTTGTGCTAAAAAAAAAATTTAAAAAATCGTACATGAAAAACATTTGTTCATGAAAAGAAGCACTTGCTTGCATTTACAACTGCCATGGATGCATGTAAAGAATTCAATTTCCATTGTATGATAGGTTTGTGATTTTGTTTTGCTTACTTGAAGTAAACGTAAGAAAATGGAGAACAAGTACAAAAATAGATGTCTTGTTCTGGTTAGTTTAAATTAAAGATGTTGGTAATTTCTCCTGATCTGTCCATTCCATACCTTTGTACCAGCCTATGTGTTTTGATGTATCATTACATCTGCAGCGATTGAATAGACATCTGCTGCCTTAAACTGAGTTACTTTTGGTTATTGCTTGCCTCCAGGGCATAAGGTTAACCCTTTCCTTTCATCACCACAGTAGCCGCATGGCATATGCAGACAGAATGCCACAGTTGCCACTCGTCACCACAAGCATGCTGTGATTCAGTTTTTGTTTGTGCTTCTTTTTTTTTTTTTTAATCTTGTCTAATTTCCTCTCGTATTTGAAGAGCATATGGATTAAGTTTGAGCTGGATCATCTTTAGGTTGTTGCATAACAAAAAAAAGTGATAACAGCCTCGTAAATCTGCTACAAACTAGTTTCAGGTGCTTGCAGCTTAGGAATGGTTGGCAATGAAAGGGTTAACTTGTAGGCCAGGCATGTGCTGAATCTTGTCCTTGAACTCCTCATCACGCTGTTTCAGTATTTATTGAGGGATGAGTTTATTCACATGTAACCTCTGTCTACTGTTTTGTCTCATGGCTGATTATGTGTACAGAAAGCAGCCCACAGACAGTGATGCCTTGAAGTTTAATGAAGCAAGCTGAATTTCTCCTTATTGTAAGTTTTTTGTGCTGTCACTGTCATATTTTTGTAACCTTGATATTCAACTTGATATTGAAGAATCTCACATTGAAATGATTTTTTGGTTTCGCTTAAAGATTAGAAAAGAAAAAAAAAAAGGAAACAACCATCTCAAACAACGAGTCTTTATTTGTCATTTTCATTCTTGCAGTACATCAAACACGATGCGGAAATCATCATTTGGTCAGTTTGGCAGTCGACTGTCGAGTGGTCCGCTGCGTGTGAAGAATGACGGGGGAGGTCTCCGCAAGTCTGCAATGGGCAGTCACACACCGCAGACCAAGCGCTACTCAGGAGTGTCTACCTATTCCAGTGCCAGCTCTTCCAGAACCAGGTGTGCTGGCAGGTGGTGCCGCACCTGTCCTGTCTCTCCTGTGGAGTACTGTATTGTTGGGGTCGCTTCCATCTGTGCGTGTTAATAACCAAACCAGCTTAAGTCAGCAAAAGAAATGGAAAACAGTTGCGTAGTTACCAACCCTCCTGAAGTGTTCTTGGATTAACATGTTTTACAAACCATCCCTGAGCCCCAAATTTGATAAAAAGAACAAAATTGAGAATTTCAAAATTTAGTTTCATAAAAGAAAGCTTGTTTCAAAATTCAGTTTAAAAAAATAACTGGGGGGGGGGGGGGGGGGGTCTTCTTTTAAAATTTTTTTATAAAGGGTTGTTAATATATTGCATTTTAAAGCCCATTTGAAAACATGTTTTGGTGAAAAAAGATTTAAATCCAAGCAATGTAGGAACTCATTCTCTTAACTTTCCTGTGTAAAGCCAAGCAATGTAAGAACCTGTTCTCTTACTTCCCTGTGTGATCAGGTCTGTGCTGGGCCATGGCTCCAGTCTGGGTCAGCGTGGCAACACTGCAGGCATGCGTTATAGTGGCATCGGGATCGGCAGCAGCGGCCTGGGGCTCCGAGGGAGCGGCATTGGAGCACGGAGCCGTACCGATGTTCCCAAGGATCCCCGCCCTGTGTCTGACAAGGCGTTCCAGCATCGGTGCATCCGCAACTTGATTGATGTGAGTGTGGTAGGATGAGTGATGGTTGATATGTATGTGAGTAGACTGGGTCAGGGTCTCCAGCTTTTTTTTTTCTTTTTTTTTTTTTTTTTGACAGTGATTGCACCAGTATGCAAGAAGAAAATGCGCTGCTGGAGGATTTTTGTGCATTGCTCCCAAACGTCATGCAATCCTCAAAATTTGGTTTTGCGGCTTCTGATACTTGAACTAGAACGCTATGACCATGACTCAAGAAACCAAGTCTCCCAGAGTCATCTGTTTGCAAATGTTATGTTACACTTTTTTTTTTTCTTCAGGTTTTTCAATGGGAAAATGAAGATCCAACATAGAATTTACAGGGGATGGCACTTTTCCAACAAGGAAATTGGGATGGAAAGTCTTTGTGGTGAAAAAACAAAAAAACACTGAATAAGTGGCCGTAAAGTGGACAAAAGAAGAAGAAGGCTGACTGCCGTGAAAGGATGGGGGTGTGTGTGAGCAGTGAGTGTGTCATCAAGTAAAAACAACCTGGGGCTTCTTGGACTACGCATACGATTAACACTTCAAAGCTGAAGTGTGATTGAAAGCGTTAACATTTCTGCAGGTAGGCAGTTTAGTCTGAAAGCATCAAACAAAATTTCGAAACTTCAATACTTTTTTTTCTTCTAATGAAAAAAAAAAAAAAGGTAAATCATACCATATCTTTTTTTTTTTTAGTTTTATAAAAATCTAGTTGTGGATTTAGGTTTTGCTCTGAATAAGTCTCTTTTTTTTTTTTTTTTTTTTTTTTTTGCATTGCGTTTAGATGTCCATTCATAATCATGAAGTTGTTTGGTCGTCCACACAATGCCGTTGGAAAACTGGAATGAGTGCAAGTGTACCGTGTAGCCTAGTCAGCTTTCTGTGCCATCCGTTTACAGGTGCATGGACAACGACATATTGTCCACCGTCACATTGAATGGAAAGTCACCTATCACTGTTACTCATGATCACTTTCACCATGAGCCCGAAAGTTGAAATTTAAACTGTATACTGTGTTCCTCACATAACCAGTTTAACAGTTTCCCAATTGCATATTAAACTTCTGTTTCATGTTTTCATTTGATGGTAATATGTGTGTTTAATGGGTGATCATGGTTGTTGATATCAGTTGTTGTTCATACTCATAGTTTTCCCCCATCAAATGAGGTTTGGGGCTCAATGAATTAATTCCTATTTTTGCAGATAGAAGAGTTTGTTCATTGTTTCTCTCTGATCCCTGTCTCTGTCTCACCCTCCCGTAACACCCCCCCTCCCCGACCCCTCCCATGTTTTCTCATGCCTCAACTGATCTATTGACATTTGTGCATATTTTAGTGATTTTTTAAGATGATATTGGTACGTTTTGGACAGCAAGTTAATCATTCAGCTACTGTAATCATTCACTACTGTATTTGACCTTTTCAAAAAAAAAAAAAAAAATATTATGCATTCAGAGCTTCATATTGTCGGTGTGCCTACACCATAAGCACAAAAAGTTTTGAAATGATGTGCTGCACTTTGACCTGAAAGCTCAATGATTGGTGGATGTCAGACCATTGTGACAAATCACAGTTGCTGGTGTGCCAACAATGCCAACAGCACAAAAAAGTGTTGAAATGATGTTTTGTACTTTGAGCTGGGTGCACAACAATCAGTGAATGTCAGATCATTGTAACACATCACTTTCACTGTAAATGTGCGATACGTTCAGAGACCAAGCTGCTAAATGAAACATGCTTTGAACAGAGGTGCCTTGCATTTTCTGTTAGATCAGCTGCTGGAAGTTCTAACAGCCCATCACCTCTGCATTTACTTGTTGACTGACAGTGTGTGTGACAAATTATCCAGATTTACTTGTAACAAATTCTTTTTTTTTTTTTTTCACAAATGAGCTGTGCATGAGAATGATTCAAAACTGGGTCCATTATTTTAATTGTTATTATTATTTTTCATCATCAGAACTGATCCCCTGCGATGGGTTTTTGGCCATGATGTCTTCAAACAATGTGAAGCTCGTTGTCAGTTGTATTGTCGTCAGCTGTTTCATTACTTTTTTCTCTGTGGACGAGATGCAATGGACGCTTATGTGCTGAATCTGTTCCCCGATGAAAAAGATTTGTTTCTCTCTCTCTCTCTCCTCTCTTCTCCTCCTCTCCCGTCTTCTCCTCCTCTCTCTCTCTCTCCTCTTCTCCTTCTTTCTCTCTCTCCTTTTTTCTCTCCTCTCTCTCTCTCTCTCTTTTTTTTTTTTTTCTCTCTCTCTTTAACATATATACAGCCTGTCTCACAATTACATGAATGCATATGCATCACACCCATTCACCCACCAGCAGATGCATATACATGCGTACATGCACACGGGCACACATGCACACACAGACGTTCAAGCACACACACTATGACTTGCAAATTCATAGTGTTAGATTATCACAAACTTTTGAACACACCAACTAAAATGAATATATAGGCACTTATTTAACAGACGCACTGTTGTTGTTTTTTTTGTCTCAATGACAGACTGATTAATGTCACCAGATTTGTGTGTGTTTCAGTTCCTTACAGAAACTAAGTACCCCCACCCTCTGTCTCAGAAGGTGTTGCTGTCTCCACCTTCCAAGGAATTTTTCAGAATATTTGAGGTAAGCATGAGACAGGGGGTTTCCATCTACCACTAACAGCTAGGTTTGAGTCATCTTTCAGAAAGAGACCCGTAACATTTGGCACTTTAGGGAGCACAAGAACAAGAAAGTTGTTGAAAATAATGGGGAATGCCAGTTTGATACTGTAAATTATATACGGCGAGTCTTTTTTTTTTTTTTTTTTATGTAGAAAGTTGTGGGTGAAAGTACACACAGCTTGCTTACCCAACAGAAAATGGAAATTTTGACCCTTCCCTGTATTCTCTGTTCTAGGGGCCTTATTGGCCTTGGGGGTAAGAAGGCATCAGACTCCTTATTTTGAGGTCTGTGGTTCAATTCCCACTCCATGCAGTCTGACTTGAAGAGATTTTTCTCTCGGGGAGACACCTGATCTGACTCTCCTGGTCCTTCAGATGAAATTTATAAAGCAGGTTCATGTGTTGCGAACACATGCATGAAAGCTTTTGGATGCTTGTTAAATTCCATTCTATCTTTCGGAAGAGAATTGGCCATCATGTGCCAATGCAGACCTGTTTACCCTTACGATTTTGCCATAATTTTTACAGAAAATAATTAAAATTACAGCAAAAAAAATATATATATATTACGGGGGGAAAAAAATCAAAAAAGAAAATTGTTAAATGCAAAGTTTCATTTGCTACCGTTTCGGTTAAAAGCAGTAAAAAGACATTTCCCAGCGTGCTGTGCATCTTTCACTTTGTCAAAGATGGTGACAACATGGTCTTAAGCGCCAACAGCCGGCTCTTCCCAATCTTCAAAAGTTGCGAAAGTATTGCGAGTATGAAAATTACAGGTTTTTTTTTTTATTATTATTTTTTTTAAGATTACAGGTTTTTGTCTGAGATATTACAGGTACAGGAATTTGGGGTTAACAGGTCAGCCAATGGGATGGATGATATGAAAATAGAACACATGCATATTGCTTTGGTGTTAAGATGTCATACCCGAAGGCGGAATGCGGCTGACTTAATGGTGGCCTTGAAACTGGTTGTATGTATACACAAAAGTGCCACCAGTGGTGAAACTGGGCATTCTAGTCGACAAACAAAAGAAGAAGGAAGTTCTGTGTTCAGCTGTCGCTAGATGGGTTACTTCGCTTGTCTCCATCAAACTCTCCAAACAGGCACAATGGTGGTTCTGATGAAACTGCCTGTATGGCAGACACTCTCCACTGAGCAGAGAACTTGACCTGTAGCAAGGGTTTGTGTTGGCCAGGTTGTTACCAGTGGTGATGGCAGGCGGCAGGTGTTGTCCTGCAGAACGTGCTGGGGGAGACTGTCTTTGGGACTGTATTAGTGGTCAGTGTCCTCCTTTTGGGTTGGTGGGATGAACGTGGGTGCTGGTCCTCCATCATGCCATTAGAACCAGATGCTCAGTGAAAGAGGGGTAGATTCCATCTAGAGTACATGAAGTTGATGATTTTCCACCTTCAGAGAGCAATTATCAAGCATGGGTGTTACAGCTTTCTGACCGTGTATAGGATCTCAGTTCGTCTTCTACAATCCTCTTTTTTAAGTTATGGTTGGTTCTTTTTCGGTTTTTTTGTTTTTTGTTTCGTTTTTTTTGTTGTTGTTTTTTTAAATTCTGTGTCACTACAGTATGATTAGAGATGGGGAAAAAGGGTACTTGGGAGTGAAGATATTCTTTGTTGGTAATTTGTCAGACTGGTTAAAGGCGGAGTTAAGATGGAACAAATATGAAGTGGTGGTAGGGGTGGGTATATTGGATCTTTTACTTCCTTTCTCCTAATTGTTACATTAGTAAAGATGCGTTGTACTTTGCAGTTTCAGAGCCTCAGTTGTCTGATAAAGATGCAACAATTGTTTTAGTGCATCTGGTGACTGGTAAAGATACCCTGTGATTTCAGTACATCCACTGTGATATCAATAGATCTACTGTCTGATAGAAATACCCATATGATTTCAGTACATCCACTGTGATTTCAGTACATCTACTGTCTGATAGAAATACCCGTATGATTTCAGTACATCCACTGTGATTTCAGTACATCTACTGTCTGATAAAGGTGCCTTGTGGTTTCAGTACATCTACTACATGATAAAGATACCCTGTGGTTTCAGTACATCTAGTGCATGTTAAAAAGATCCTCTGTGGTTTCAGTACATCTAGTGCATGATAAAGATACCCTGTGGTTTCAGTACATCTAGTGCATGTTAAAAAGATCCTCTGTGATTTCAGTACATCTAGTGCTTGATAAAGATCCCTGGGGTTTCAGTACATCTGCATGATAAAGATCCCTGGGGTTTCAGTACATCTACTGCATGATAAAGATTCCTGGGGTTTCAGTACATCTAGTGCATGATAAAGATCCCCTGTGCTTTCAGTACATCTACTGCATGATAAAGATACCCTGTAGTTTCAGTACATCTAGTGCATGATAAAGATACCCTGTGATTTCAGTACATCTAGTGCTTGATAAAGATCCCCTGTGATTTCAGTACGCCTACATTCCGATAAAGATACCTTTTGTATGAGTACATCTACTGCATGATAAAGATACCCTGTGGTTTCAGTATATCTACTGAATGATAAAGGTCTGTGTTTCAGTACACCTACATTCCAATAAAGGTACCTTCTGTATCAGTACATCTACTGCATGATAAAGACCCCCTGTGGTTTCAGTACATCTACTGAATGATTAAGGTCTGTGTTTCAGTACACCTACATTCCAATAAAGATACCTTCTGTATCAGTACACAAACTGCATGATAAAGAAATCTTAAATAAATGTTTGCGAACCACCAAGAGAAACGTGGACAAACGAGTCACAAGACAAAACACGTCGTGTTTCAACCTCTTAGGTCTTCTTCAGGCAAGATACAAACAGATAGGACAATGAAAATGAACGAGCAATCACTTAGCTTTGATTACTTCAGCGCAAGGTAGGCGTTCACGGTTCGCTAACATTTTTTTCAGATTTGTTTAGATTTCCACCTGCAGTCGTCTCACTTTGCAACTAGATCTGCATGATAAAGTTCCCCTGTGGTTTCAGGTACATCTGCTGATAAAGATCCTTGTGTTTCAATGCATCTAGTGTCTGATCAAGATCCCCTGTGGTTTCAGTACATCTACTGTCAGATGGAACCGGCCTACAAGCTGGGGGGCAAGATGGAGGAGGAGGTGCCCCGGATGCTGAAGCTGCTAGGCTACCCCTTCAGCGTCTCCAAGAGTTCCATGCACGCCGTGGGCACCCCGCACACCTGGCCAACCCTCTTGGCTGCCCTCATCTGGATGATCGACCTGGTGAAGGTGAGTCATGGCGCTGGGGTGCCCAGGAGTGGAGTCTGGTAGTTGTGTAGCGTTTGTGTCAGGTGTTCTAGGGTGTCGGGTGTTGCTTATAGCCCAGCCGACCACAAAGGGCCATATCGGGGCTGTCACCGCATTGAAGTCAACTCGCAAGTCATTTTTATTAAAGAACAAAAAAAGAAAAAAATTCTGGGTTGTCATGATGTAGTGTAGTGTGTTGGGTTGCTAGTGACTGTCCGGGTGTGCGGTGTTGTGTAGAGTGTTGTAATGTCTTGTTTTGTAGTATGCAGCGTTGTGTGGAGTGTTGTAATCTCTTGTTTTGTCATGTGCAGTGTTCTGTAGAGTGTTGTAATGTCTGGTTTTGTCATGTGTAGTGTGTAGTGTTGTGTAGAGTGTTGTAGTGTCTTGTTTTGTCATGTGCAGTGTTGTGTAGTGTGTTGTAATGTCTGGTTTTGTCATGTGCTGTGTTGTGTAGAGTGTTGTAATGTCTGGTTTTGTCATGTGCTGTGTTGTGTAGAGTGTTGTAATGTCTGGTTTTGTCATGTGCTGTGTTGTGTAGAGTGTTGTAATGTCTTGTTTTGTCATGTGTAGTGTGTAGTGTTGTGTAGAGTGTTGTAGTGTCTTGTTTTGTCATGTGCAGTGTTGTGTAGTGTGTTGTAATGTCTGGTTTTGTCATGTGCAGTGTTGTGTAGAGTGGTGTAATGTCTTGTTTTGTCATGTGCAGTGTTGTGTAGAGTGTTGTAATGTCTGGTTTTGTAATGTGTAGTGTGCGGTGTTGTGTAGAGTGTTGTTATGTCTTGTCTTGTAATGTGTAGTGTTGTGTAGAGTGGTGTAATGTCTTGTTTTGTCATGTGCAGTGTTGTGTAGTGTTGTAATGTCTTGTTTTGTAATGTGTAGTGTGCTGTGTTTTGTAGAGTGTTGTTATGTCTTGTCTTGTAATGTGTAGTGTTGTGTAGAGTGTTGTAATGTCTTGTTTTGTAGTGTGCAGCGTTGTGTGGAGTGGTGTAATCTCTTGTTTTGTCATGTGCAGCGTTGTGTAGAGTGTTGTTATGTCTTGTCTTGTAATGTGTAGTGTTGTGTAGAGTGGTGTAATGTCTTGTTTTGTAATGTGCAGTGTTGTGTAGTGTTGTAATGTCTTGTTTTGTAATGTGTAGTGTGCTATGTTGTGTAGTGTTGTTATGTCTTGTCTTGTAATGTGTAGTGTTGTGTAGAGTGGTGTTATGTCTTATTTTGTAATGTGTAGTGTGTAGTGTTGTAATGTCTTGTAATGTGCAGTGTTGTGTGGAGTGTTGTAATGTCTTGTTTTGTAATTTGCAGTGTTGTGTAGAGTGTTGTAATGTCTTGTTTTGTCATGTGCAGTGTTGTGTAGAGTGTTGTAATGTCTTGTTTTGTCATGTGCAGTGTTGTGTAGAGTGTTGTTATGTCTTGTCTTGTAATGTGTAGTGTTGTATAGAGTGGTGTAATGTCTTGTTTTGTCATGTGCAGTGTTGTGTAGAGTGTTGTAATGTCTTGTTTTGTCATGTGCAGTGTTGTGTAGAGTGTTGTAATGTCTTGTTTTGTCATGTGCAGTGTTGTGTAGAGTGTTGTAATGTCTTGTTTTGTCATGTGCAGTGTTGTGTAGAGTGTTGTAATGTCTTGTTTTGTCATGTGTAGTGTGCTGTGTTGTGTAGAGTGTTGTTATGTCTTGTCTTGTAATGTGTAGTGTTGTATAGAGTGGTGTAATGTCTTGTTTTGTCATGTGCAGTGTTGTGTAGAGTGTTGTAATGTCTTGTTTTGTAATGTGTAGTGTGCTGTGTTTTGTAGAGTGTTGTAATGTCTTATTTTGTCATGTGTAGTGTGTGGTGTTGTGTAGAGTGTTGTAATGTCTTGTCTTGTAATGTGCAGTGTTGTGTGGAGTGTTGTAATGTCTTGTTTTGTAGTTTGCAGTGTTGTGTAGAGTGTTGTAATGTCTTGTCTTGTAATGTGTAGTGTGCTGTGTTGTGTAGAGTGTTGTAATGTCTTGTTTTGTAATGTGTAGTGTTGTGTTGTGTAGAGTGTTGTAATGTCTTGTTTTGTAATGTGTAGTGTGGTGTTGTGTAGAGTGTTGTAATGTCTTGTTTTGTAATGTGTAGTGTTGTGTTGTGTAGAGTGTTGTAATGTCTTATTTTGTAATGTGTAGTGTGGTGTTGTGTAGAGTGTTGTAATGTCTTGTTTTGTAATGTGTAGTGTGGTGTTGTGTAGAGTGTTGTAATGTCTTGTTTTGTAATGTGTAGTGTTGTGTTGTGTAGAGTGTTGTTATGTCTTGTTTTGTAATGTGTAGTGTGCAGTGTTGTGTAGAGTGTTGTAATGTCTTGTTTTGTAATGTGTAGTGTTGTGTTGTGTAGAGTGTTGTAATGTCTTATTTTGTCATGTGTAGTGTGGTGTTGTGTAGAGTGTTGTTATGTCTTGTTTTGTAATGTGCAGTGTTGTGTAGAGTGTTGTAATGTCTTGTTTTATAATGTGTAGTGTGCTGTGTTTTGTAGAGTGTTGTAATATCTTGTTTTGTCATGTGTAGTGTGCAGTGTTGTGTAGAGTGTTGTAATGTCTTGTTTTGTAATGTGTAGTGTGTGGTGTTGTGTAGAGTGTTGTAATATCTTGTTTTGTAATGTGTGGTGTGTTGTTTTGCGTATAGTATTGGAGTGTATTGTGTTCTTGTGTGTTGTGTTACATTATGTGTTGTGTTATCTAGAGTATTTTGTATGGAATTGGTGTGTTAACATTGTGAAGTGTATTATGTTGTAACATGTGTATTTTCTATTGTGTTGTACAGTGTGTTGTATTGCTGTATTTTGTGTTGTAGAATATTGTGTTGGATCTCAATGTGTTTGCACTGTTGATTATTCTGCTGCAGTGCATTATACTGTTTCATGTTGTTTTTTAATGTACCGAGTGGTGTGATGTTGTAGTGTGTTGGGTTGGTGTGCGTAATGTTGTAGTGTTATGTATCCAGAGATGTCGGTTGCCCTCGGTGTGTCTCATTAATGGCAAGGGAGGGAGTTGTGGGCATGCCTGCTGTCCCAAATTAGCTGTATTTCTTGATGAAAAATGTGAAAATCAATAACCTTTATGGCTGTGGATTGCATGTTACTGGAAAAAAAAACAACCAAGCATGGGTGCTACTGTGCCGATTATTTGCCAGAATGCCGACTGATAATAATGGCTGGTGCCAGCAATGCTTTTTTTTTTTTTTTTTCAAACCTGAAGAGCAACGAATTTCCAAAGAGCTGTTTAAAGTGCAGTAGTTTCACTAATCGTTTGAAATCGGATCCAAGTTTTCGGTGCGCTCTGTTTCTCGCTCTTCAGTGCTGGAGGTACGAAGTGCTCCACTTCTTTCAGGTCGACTGGACAGACAGACATACTACATTTAAATGTTGTTGTTGATACGTTAGTGTTACAGCGAAACAATGGTTACGATGCCGTTTTTGACTGAAGGCGATGCCTCTCAAGGCAAGAGGAGGTGGAGAAAGGTGTGAGAAAGCGATGGCGATAGAAATGGCTGATGGAAAAGGATACAAATGACGAAACATTTGGCCTGTGGCTACAGAAGAGGGACATGCCAGCAGGGGATTTCTGTTCCGTTTGTTTGAAGAATCCAGACTTCATCAGATTTCAAAGAGTGACAGCAAATTTGACAGTGACTTCATTCCTCTTGTGTGGCGATTTCAAATTGAATGTCAAGACTGCATCTGTAGAGTAGCTGTATTGCGGTTTTTCTATATCCAGTATACAGTAGCCATCTGCCAAAAATTTCTTCATGTAGTAGCTCTAGTTTTCAGTGACTTCAAAGTCAGGAGTGTAACTCAGTGTGTGACTTCAGAAGGCAATTTTGAGTCCCTCGTCACTGCAGAATACACTTCAGAGTCAAGAGTATAACTTATAGTGACTTCAGAAGAATATCTTGTGTCCTACTTCACTTCAGAATATGTATGGGAGATTAAAAGGTATAAAGGTATGTCTAGATTGAATTTGAAAAAAGAAAAATAGAGAAATGTTATCTTTGATTTTCTTCTGGAAATTATATTTAAGTTGTATTTTATGTATTCATTTATGAACTTTTAGCTTCAATTACAGGCCTAATTTTCCATGTTATGTTTAACGAGGGTCTTTTATTTGCCCTGTAAAATACGTTTTTCTTTCAGCTTCGGGAGGCTTTGGCCCCCTGACCCCCCAACAGGGGCGCTGCCCCTGTACCCTGCCAGGGCCTTGGCAGCCCCTGGACCCCTGCCTTTCAGGTTTTTGCAAATCATCTGGTAGCACCCATGACCAATGGGTGCAGTTTTTATTATAGTTTGGCACACATGACAGAGAAAGAGAAGCTGTAATTGAAACGCTATGTGCATAAGTCCACAACAGGCTATGGAAGAGACTGAACAGAGCGGAAGTTAAGAGAGAGCACTGAAAAGAAAGAAAGCTATAGCATGGAAATCGGTGTGTTTGAAGCTTATGAAGAACTTAAATGGCGATGAATCCCACCGTGAAATTTTTTTTTAAAAGAACATGCTCAAAAACTACAAAATCAACACTGCCAGACCTTCAGGAAATAATATGATAAACAGTAGCTATGTTTACAGCAAGGACAGAAAGGGGAAAAACTTTGATGTATGCATGATCTGCAAATGTGCATTTTCTATCAGTCATGATGACTGTGATGATAAGAATGTGCATGCATGCATGCATACATCTGCACAGCATCATTTTTGTAAGAAAATAGTGCATTCCTAGTTTCAAAATGAGGTGACTGCAGGCGGAAATTGAAAAATTTTTAGAAGGAATTTAAAGTAAATCCAGCAGGTAACAGGGACAAACAAATTTCAAGACAAAACACGACTCCTTTCGATTTCTTAGGCCTTCTTCAGGCAAGATAGCATTCGGGACAATGAAAATGAAGAACAAGCAATAAGTGATTGTTTATTCTTCGTTTTGTGGTCCTGAACGTTGTTTATCTTGCGTTAAGAAGACCTAAGAGGTTAAATGCGTTGTGTTTTGTCTTGTAATTTGTCCTGGTTATCTGGCTGATTTACTTTGAAATTACTTCTCAAATTAGTGACTTCCTGAACATTTTTGAAAATTACAAGTTGTTTGATTTTTCCATCACCCTCTGTAGATTAAATGACTTTGGATAGGCACGTCTGAGGTTGTGAAATTACTTCTAAAATTAGTGACTTCCTGAACATTTTTGAAAATTACAAGTTGTTTGATTTTTCCATCACCCTCTGTAGATTAAATGACTTTGGGATAGGCACGTCTGAGGTTCTTCTCATTTGCCAATGCGGCCTAGTTCTGTGAATCCAGCTTTAACTGTAAGGAAGCAGCGGCAGTAGCAGAAGTCTCAGCCTTGTCATACTGGCAAGTACACATGCATTGTGCTGTCCATCCTGAACTCACACTCAGATTCTGTCAATAATAAAATTTGACTTTGTTGCAGGTAAATGAGACATGAATTATGTGACTGGTGTTCTGAAAAAAAAAAAAAATTGAAATGAAAATGTCCAAATGTTTCCTAATAATAGTTGAGAGGGGTTGGCATCTGTGTGGTATACCATGCTGTAGTCCATAACACTCTGTATGGTGAAGAGGTGTGTGTATGCTAGGGGCGGCCTCACCACCGCTCCACCATGCGGGCTGCAATCATGTGGAGGACAGGCCTTGTGTAGGGGAATGACAACAGATGATACTAGATCCTCTGTGTGTGTGTGTGCATGCGTGTGTGTGTGTGTGTGTGTGTGTGTGTGTGTGTGTGTGTGTGTGTGTGTGTGTGTTGTATGAGTCTGCGCGATAGGTGTGTGTGTGAGTCGTTATATATGAGTGAGTGTGTCGTAGTGTTCGTATTGTGATATGCATTGTAGTGTGTGAGTTTACTCTTTGAAAGGGGTGAGTAGAGGCTCTCTTTATTGATCAGTTAGCATTCCTGTCTATTGATAGTGTTAGTGACAGTCTTTCACTCAGTGTGTCATGAGCTGTTTGTTTTGCAGTTCACCCAAGGCCTAGGCCACTCACAGTTGGATCATGTCATTTTTCCGCCAGACGACGAGAACTTCTCCGTGCCTGATGACAAGGTAGGAATGGACCTGAGTTCAGGTCAGTGGGTTTATTCGGTCACAGTGTCCGTGAACACTGGAACAGGAATGGCACTTAGATTTCCCCCCCAAAAAAAGCCTTCCAGCTCTAGAACTTCAATCATAGTCTTTGCCTAGAACGACTTTGGTGACAGGCTTGTGCCAATAAGTGACCAGCATGTTGATACTCGCATGGGTGACATTTTCTTTCCATCTATGAATGGAATTCTGTCAAAATGATGTTATGATTGATGGAGGTTCTGTCAGTTTGAAATAAAAATTAATGCAATAGAGAAAGAAAGTCCTGTTGGTTTCAGTTCTGCATGCATTCCTAAGTTTTCTGTCATGGACTAAGCTTTCTGCATGCATTTCTAACCAAAGGTTTCTTCAAGTCTTTCCACAGGCTTTTCCCTAGGGTGAAAATATTCTAGGTACACTCAAAATTTTTGTTTTGTTCTTTTTTTCTTTTTTTTTTAATAATCTGCCCAGTAATATCCATCAAGAGGCTTCTTAACATGAAAGGGAGTTGGCAGTTGCAAAACAAAATTGATGATGACAGTGGAGCATGTGTAAGATGCAAAAAAAATGAATGTGGCAGGCACCTGAATGTGTGCCATTTGTTTGAAAACTGTTACGTGCAGAGCAAACACTTTTAGATTGGTTTGGTTTGGTTTGGTTTAGTTTGTTTGCCCTTTAATGGTCAAAGTTCAACTCACTAAAATTTGCTGCAATCAAGGTTTATCTGTGCAGGAGAGGCAGCCAAATTAGATTAGTGATAAAGAATTCAGTTTTGGCTGCATGTTAATGGGTAGGTGAGGCATCTGGTAATCTTTGTCCACAAGACACTTGCCTTAAATCCTTTCATCTTGGTGAATGGTTTGATTCATCCATCTAGCTGTAACTCCTGTGAAATGTGGTCTCATAGCTCTGCAGATGTGGTGTAGCGTGTATGGACTAGTCTGCCCGCAATGACACCACCTTGACGAAACTGAAACGTGGTCATGCCTACGGATTTAACAGTCAGTATGTTCATACTTGTCTTGTCTTTACACCTGTCTTCAGGTAAACGCTTGGTGTGTTCATCCTTACCTTTCTGTTAGCTCTTCTTTGAACGTTTCCTGGTGTATTTTTTCCCAAGTGAACTATATTTACCAAAATGAGGAGGATGAAAAGGCCAAGAAAACGCAGTGCGTAGAAAACCATGAGTTTAGTCTTGCCAAGCAACTTTTGCTGATGGGGTTACCTTGGTTAACTTTGTGAACAACACAGACGAAGTTTCCTGTGGTCATCGTTGCTGAAGGTGCATGCTGAAAGTGTGGTGTGCTGGTGTGCGTGCAGATCAAGTTCCAGTACATCTCTCAGACCTACGAGGCCTACCTGGGAGGGGCTGATGAATTCGACCTGTTGGAGGAAGAGCTGGGCAAAGTGCTGGGTAAGCTGGCCGCTTCCCGGGATGGCTGGATTTTGTCCTTTTTGTTCGTTTACCTTTCTCTCCTCTCTCCTGTCTCTCTCTCTCTCTCTCTCTCTCTCTCCTCTCTCCCTCTGTATGTCTGTCTCTCTCGCACTCTCTCTCTCTCCTTCCCTCACTCTGTCTCTCTCTCCCTCTGTCTCTCTCTCTCTCACTTCGTCTCTCTCCTTCTCTCTCTCTCTCTCTGTACAATTCAGTCAGGGTCAGGCACCATCATTAGCGAACTCCCAAAGTCCTGAAAGACTGGATCTTTAGAGGGGAGTGAAGTCTTTGTGGCGAGGCCAAACTGGTGCCAGGCAATAAGAATATACTCAGTTCCAGTCAAAACAAGTCTGTAAAAGGAGATGTTATCAAGTGGTCACTCAGAAACAAAAGTCCCATAGATTAACAGCTCTACGGGCAGTTAAGTGTCAAGAGGTTCATGGTGGCATGGCACGATGGAAGGTAGAGCCCATTCCTCCCATGCTGTCACTTTCAACCCTTCCCTGAACGGAATCAGGTACCTGTGTCTTTTCCTTCAGGGGTGGACGGAGAGGGTTTTTTAAGCCTGAAAATGACTGATGTGCACCCACAACTGTTTCAGACTCATGACAGGCAAGTGTGCAGGTCAATGCTCTAAGTCATTTTAAGTAGAGAAAGAGTAATGTGCAGGTAAATGCTCTATGTCATTTTAAGTAGAGAAAGAGAGTAATGTGCAGGTAAATGCTCTATGTCATTTTAAGTAGAGAAAGAGAGTAATGTATTGACAAAGGCACATGAATTTAGTGTAGACGAACAATGCTTTTATTATGAAGTCAGTCTTGTGTAGCCAAAGAATAATGATGTTCTTAGAGGTCAACCTATTGTAGACAGAAAATGTTTTGGGGGAGATAAGGCTTAGTGTCAATATTACCAGCTGCTGTAGCGAAGTGGCTAGCGTTGCAGACTCTCAGCTGTGAGATAATGGGTTCAGTTCCCATCAGAACCATCTATTTTGTGGGATTCTCCTGCCCCCGTCAGGCTCCTACCCAGAGCTGAGTTGTCTACCGGCTCAGATGGGGAGACAGCAAGCACATGGTCGAGTTTCATTCACTTTGTTGGATGCGTTTCTGAGAGTGCTGTTCAATGTCCTGACTGAAACAGCTGATGTCTTTATTTCTCAGGTCTGGTTGACACAAGCGTAGGTCATGAAAAGTAAGCGAAGACTACAGCCCTGTCATGCAGTCTTAGACTGCCATGGAACTTCATAGCATAAAACTTCATCGTTATCCTCATTGGAAAAAAAATGTCTTAAATTCTATGATTCTTCATGCCGTCATATTTCAATTTTGTTCTCCACATCTATGCCCTTGGTGAGCTGTGACTTGGTGGCGCCCTGTGGAGAGGGAAGCTTGCTCACATCGGCTCTACGACTGAGAAATTGTTGTCATCAGCAGGGGGGTTTACTAGGTGGTGTCCTGCATAGGTTGTATAGAACATATGCTCCACCAGGGTTCATACAGGTCTTAAAAAGTCTGGAATTTGAAGTCCAAATTTCCAGGCCCTGGAAAATCGTACTATGGCTTGGAGTAGCCTGGAAATTGAAGAATCAAACACGATTGCTTGAAATTATGCATGGCTGCTTTAATTTTCAGCATCAATTAGCGTTTATAACGCAAAAGAAAAAATTATTCTGTGCCCTCGAACATTATGTTTCGTCTCGTGTGCATTTGGGTCTATAACATCACTTTAAGACATTGCATTATGAACAAAGTCTTGAAAGTGGTGTTGAAAATGCAGGTCTTGGCCTGGAAAAAGACTGGAATTTTGAGTTGCATTTCCTGTGTGAACCCTGAGTCCACATATTACCACTTAAAGTGACTTGGCAGTACTGCAGTGTCTCCTCTGGTTGGTTGCCTCATGACAGCGTGACACTGACTATTCCCTTGTGGACTGCTGGTGCCAGGGTTGGGGCAGGACGGGCCAGGTTCTGGTTGTGGACGGGAGGGAGGCTGGAATGAGGGAAGTAGGGGTAACGCTTTCTGAAGTGGCACATAAGATAACACAACAACAAAACAACTAACCATGACATAAAAGAACTTCCTTTGTTCATGGTGTGCATAGTAGGAAAAAGGACTGACATGTTAAAGCTATCTTTGTTCATTTTGTGGATTGTTGGACAATGACTGATGTGAAGAATTACCTGTGTGTAAGGTGGCGATTGGTGGTGCACTGACATGTCAAATTTCCTTTGCACCTTGTGTGAATTGTTGGGCAACGGCTGATGTTTAGAACTTCCTTTTGTGTAAGTAAGCATGAAATTTTTTTTCATGCATTGTGTGAATTTGTTGGACTGTGACTGATGTGAAGAACTTCCTTTGTGTAAGGGTGGATTGTTGGTGGACTGAAGTGTGACATTTCCTTTTGTAGTTGTGTGAATTGTTGGACAAGGACTGACGTGTAGAACTTCCTTTGTGTGACTGTAAGGTATGGATTGTTGATCCACTGAAGCGTGAAATTTCCTATGTAAATTTTGTGAACAGGTAGACACTGACCGATGCATAAACTTCCTTTGTGTATGGTGTGGATTGTTGGTCGACTGGAGTGTGACATTTCCTTTGTATGAATGTTGTGGGTGCAGAGGACTTCCAGACATGTGAAATTTCCCTTTGTACGTGGTATGGATTGGTGGACAATGACTAATGCATAGAACACTTGCTGTGGGTGCAGAGGACTTCCAGACATGTGAAATTTCCCTTGCTACATGGTGTGGATGGTTGGACAATGACTGATGCATAGAGCACTTGCTGTGGTGCAGAGGACTTCCAGACATGTGAAATTTCCCTTGCTACATGGTGTGGATGGTTGGACAATGACTGATGCATAGAGCACTTGCTGTGGGTGCAGAGGACTTCCAGACATGTGAAATTTCCCTTGCTACAGGGTGTGGATGGTTGGACAATGACTGATGCATAGAGCACTTGCTGTGGGTGCAGAGGACTTCCAGACATGTGAAATTTCCCTTGCTACAGGGTGTGGATGGTTGGACAATGACTGATGCATAGAGCACTTGCTGTGGTGCAGAGGACTTCCAGACATGTGAAATTTCCTTGCTACAGGGTGTGATGGTTGGACAATGACTGATGCATAGAGCACTTGCTGTGGGTGCAGAGGACTTCCAGACATGTGAAATTTCCCTTGCTACAGGTGTGGATGGTTGGACAATGACTGATGCATAGAGCACTTGCTGTGGTGCAGAGGACTTCCAGACATGTGAAATTTCCCTTGCTACAGGTGTGGATGGTTGGACAATGACTGATGCATAGAGCACTTGCTGTGGGTGCAGAGACTTCCAGACATGTGAAATTTCCCTTGCTACAGGGTGTGGATGGTTGGACAATGACTGATGCATAGAGCACTTGCTGTGGGTGCAGAGGACTTCCAGACATGTGAAATTTCCCTTGCTACAGGGTTGGATGGTTGGACAATGACTGATGCATAGAGCACTTGCTGTGGGTGCAGAGGACTTCCAGACATGTGAAATTTCCCTTGCTACAGGGTGTGGATGGTTGGACAATGACTGATGCATAGAGCACTTGTTGTGGGTGCAGAGGACTTCCAGACATGTGAAATTTCCCTTGCTACAGGGTGTGGATGGTTGGACAATGACTGATGCATAGAGCACTTGCTGTGGGTGCAGAGGATTTCCAGACATGTGAAATTTCCCTTGGTACAAGGTGTGGGTTGTTGGACAATGACTGATGCATAGAACACTTGCATGGTGTGGGTTGTTGGACAATGACTGATGCACAGAACACCTGCATGGTGTGGATTGTTGGACAATGACTGATGCATAGAACACCTGCTGTGGGTTGCAGAGGACAAGTACTTGGGACAGTCAGGTGGCATTGAAGCCATCAGCGGAGAGAACTCTCGTGTGGCTGAGGAGATCGAACTCCTGGACCAAGAAATGGTGAGAACAGAGTAGACAGTAGTTTCTTGGTTAGGTAGACTTCCTTTTTTATGAAGTTTGTTTCCTTTTGCTAATGATAATGGGGGCCGGAATAGCTCAGTTGGTAGAACGCCGGACTCGTAATCTTGGTGATCCTGGGGTTGCGGTTTCAAAATTCCGCCAGACCGTTTCGGTACAGGGGGATTTTTCCCACAGAGTTAGCATTGGTTCTGACTCCATTTCCCAAACAGTCCTTCGAATGAGACTATAGACTGAGGTACCATGTGTGAATGCACACATAACATCTTGCACACATGTAAAATCCTATCACCAACATTCGGAAGAGAACGCCAGTTTGACCGTTGGTATGGATGACACGTTACACATAGCATGCACCCTGCGTAAGAAATGGAAAGAATGAAGGAAGTAAGGAAATTAAGTGAACGATATTGAACGATACTGACTGGATGACACGGGAAACGACTGAATGAAGCGCCAGCTGGCAGCTCTTCAGTCGGCACTAACAAGGTAGGCAGCCCGTTGCGTCAGCGAGTGTGGATTGTAAAGCGCTTAGAGCTTGGCCTCCAGCCAAGAATAGGTGCTATATAAGTATTCATTATAATGATATAGTAATAAAGGGTATTCATTATAATTATATAGTAATAATGGGCATTCATTGCCTCCTTTCTGCACAGAGCTCAGAGTGTTTACAGACTTGAAAGAACAAAATTAGTGTGGACAAAGAAAAATAAAATGTTTGGCCACTGAACTGCATAATGAAATCTTTTTTTTTTCCGCACATTCACAACACACAGACAACGTGCGCACGCGCACACACACACATGCACACGCACACATGCACACATAATCATACACACGCACACAGACACCACACACCACACACACACACACACACACACACACACACTACACACACACACACCACACACGCACACGCACACACACGCGCACACACACACACATGAACACATTGTAGATGGCATTAGCAGCAAGCAGAGGATATTCTTCTATGCACATACACATAACACACATGTAGGCACACACGGGGACCAACATGCACATTTACACACCACAAACACACATACACACACACACACACCTACTCGCACTTACACACAGAGCATGGTTTAAAGTGTTCTGACTGGCCAGAAATCAGCCGTTTGGAAAATGCCAAATGATGAATTGCTGGTTGGGGGGGGGGGGGGGGGGGGGGGGGGGGGGGGGGAAGGGGCATATGTATATTTCAGGTTTTTGTTATTTCTGTTTTCATCCTGTTTTTGTTGCTGGTGGCTGTGTGTTTGATATCTTGGAGTTGGAGACTGAGGATTTCGAGAAAATAAATATGAAGGTTAATGTTCAAGATTTTTTTTTTGCTATCTTTCATATACTATTCCAATTATTTGTTGCAATATTAGCATATTTGATGAAGAAAAATAGCAATCAAGGCTAAGTCAGTGTTCCCAAAGACGCACATGTGTTGGTAAATGAAGCACAGAAATTCGACATACACGTATGAAAATATTCTGTGCGTCACTGTGATGCACATCATTTTTTAGATTAAAGGTCCTGGTCTATCAGTCATATATCACGTTGCAATAAGCATAGCAGTGGACACAAAGGACAAAAGGCAGTTTTTCCCCTTTTATGCTCATGTGTGTATGTACACACGATCTCAGGTCAAAATGTCCTTACAGTTGCTCAAAAAAAGAAAAACAAGAAAGGAAGGAAAAAAAATAGCCTGCAGCAGAAAAAAATGTGCTTAATGTGAGCCCACCTATAGCCTGAAATGCGTCTACTTCAGCGAGTACAGGCGCTGTTGACAATGTTCACAACATCAGGACGAATGCCCCTCTGCTCCCTTCCCTCCCTCTTTTTACAAAAATTTGTTGACTATGACCTGAAATTAGAAAATGACCCTGAAAGATTATAATCTCAGATTTTTAATCTCCAGTGGATGGGGCCGGAATAGCTCAGTGGTAGAGCACTGCACTCTTAATCTTGGTGATCCTGGGGTTGAGGGTTCGAATCTCGGCCGGGCTGTTTTGGAACAGGGGGATTTTTCCTCGGTTCTTACTCCACTTCCCATACAGTCCTTCGAATGAGACTATAATCCAAGGTTCCGTGTGTGAACGCACGCATAACATCTTCCACACACATAAAATCCCATCACCAACTTTCGGAAGAGAAGGCCAGTACAGTTTTGGCCGTTGGTATGGATGGCGTGTTACATAGCATGCACCTTACCCAAAGTTGGAGAATGGATGCCTTAAAGGCGGGATAAAAAAAAAAAACGGTCATACACAAAAACTCCACACTCTTTGTTGGGTAGATGGGATTAATCCTTGCCTGTCTATACAGGAGGTGTCCGCAGGAATATTGGCCTGCATACACGGAAAAAGAAAAAAGAGGGGAGAGAGAGAGAGAGAAAAAATCCAGTGAGAAAACTGTAAGTCCTGGTCCATAGGACCAGGACTTACAGTGTTCCCACCAGAGATTTTTTTTTTTTTAGGACCAGGATTTACAGTGTTCCCACTGGAGATTTTTCTTTCTTTTTTACAGGACCAGGACTTACAGTGTTCCCACCGGAGATTTTTTTTTTTTAGGACCAGGATTTACAGTGTTCCCACTGGAGATTTTTCTTTCTTTTTTACAGGACCAGGACTTACAGTGTTCCCACTGGAGATTTTTTTTTCTTTCTTTTTTACAGGACCAGGACTTACAGTGTTCCCACTGGAGATTTTTTTTTTTTCTTTTCTTTTTTCTTTTCTTTTTTTTCCTCTTTTTTCTTTTTCGGCATACAGGAGAGGCTTCTGAAAGGGTACTGCACTGTTTGAAATCTGCTGATTTCACTAGCTTCTGGTGGCTTTGACTCCCTCATCCCATGAGCCGTCAGCCCCCACCAGGTCTCTGCAGCCCCTTGGCTCTAGTCCCAGTCCTTATTTTCAGTTCAGGAAACTTGCACACATGATACAACTCACACATATGCACATACACACACACACACACGCACGGACGCATGCACGCACGCACGCACACACAGGATGACTTATCAGAACGTAGTTGGGACTGGTGTAGTTGATGATCAGAAATAGAATGTGTTCCTTTTCACACACACACACGCACGCATGATGACTTACCAGAAATAGAATGTTTTCCTTTACACACACACGCTTTATCAAAAGGTAGTTGGGACTGGTGTAGTTGATAATCAGATATTGAATGTGTTCATGTTGGTGTGCCCGAACCTTAGTAGAAGTCAGTCAATTTCTATTTTATGTTTGAGTGAGAGGAGTGTGTAGCATTGCTCCTTCATCTTCTGCATCCAGGAGAATCAGTTCTGTTGTTGAGTATTGGCCTGATTTATGGAGAAACTCTGTTTACACTTTAAGCTTCTTCTTTGTGTGCTGGAACCTTAGTAGAAGTTAGTGGATTTCTGCTTAAACTCAGTAAACAACATGTCTGAGTCATAGGAGTGTGTAGCGTTGTTCCTTCATCTTCTGTATCCAGGAGTGTCAGTTCTGTTGTTGAGTATCAGCCTGGTGTATGGAGAAATTCTGTTTACACTTAAGCTTCTTCTTTCTTCCTTTTTTTATATGAATATTCTTATGTATGAGATTGCTGAGGATAATTTGGAATTTTTGTTTGAACAGTATGCGTATGTGTGTATTCCTTCTGGGCAATATGAGAGAGAAAATGTTGTGAGCCACCTTCTGTGTTGACCCTACAGAGCCGCGTTGACAAGCTTCAGGAACAGCAGGAGATCATGCTGTTGGATGAGAGGAAGTTCCGTGACTACCTCAACGAGCTGGACAACGTCAGTCGCAAACACCAGCACATGATGCTCAAAGCTCAGGAGGAGCAAGCCTCACTGGTGAGTCATGGAGGGAGGGTGTGGAGGAGGGGAGGGGCCAGGCAGCCTTTGGTTAGTGCTTCTATTTTCATGTCGCCAGCCCATAAAGTTTGCCCTGGCCGAACACTGCAGAATACTAGCCGCATGATTGTCATGACGAGGCGACTTCTCTGAGTTCAGTAATTTCAGATGAGATGAAGGGGATTGAAAAATCGGCTTTTGAAATTGAGAAGATTGTTAGGTACTAAAAGTAAATTCTGATCATGTTGAAACACGAATTATCTGATGGGAATCCTTCACAGATCTGATGGGAATCCTTCACAGACAGAAAATAGTGAAATGTTGGATGAGAACTACACCCATAGCAAATGCTGAGCGCTCTGGGTGTGTTAGGAAGTGTTACCCCATGACTGATGAAAGCAGATAGATCAACTGTCATGTCATCATGTTTTGTGTTCCCCGAAGTTGGCGTAAGGCTGCCTTAATGGCAGGATGAAAAAAACGGTCATACACACAAAACTCCACTCCCTTTGTTGGGTAAACGGGATTAATTCTTGCCTGTCTATACAGGGAGTGTCTGCAGAAAAATCATGTTTTGTTACCATTGGTTGCAGTTTGATCCAGTGTTACACCAACATCAGACTTGTTCCGATAAGTTCATTTTTTGCTACTTAGGGTCATTCAACTGCTTTCTTCTTGTAAACCATTCCACGGTTTCATGACACATGAAGCATGAGTTGCGCTAGTCACACTACTGTCTAAGGTGATGAAGTTGTGCCAGAGCTTATCATGTGCACACTCTACTGACCCTGGGTTGGGTGGACTGGTTAGCTGACTTGTTGTCTCAAACAGGAAAGGATGTGACTGTGTTATTGGCCAGGTCCATCACTGGCGTCTGCTTCACTGTATCGTAGATTGCGATAGAGAAGGTTCTGACCTGGTTAAAGCGACCTCTTGCAATGGATTTAGCTGCAACTGTAGAGAAGCAGTCGAGGGAGCAGACATTTTGGCCAGTTATGCCAAAAAGTACCCATTTACTGTGCGGTCTATCCACACATGTCGTACCAGAAACAGAACTCGGCTTTGTTGATGGTGAATAATCCAGGTAGATGTTGTATGTATCATATGTATGCCAATGCCAATCAAGGGTCTGAGTGTTCGGCAGAAATGAAATAAATGGTCTTACAAAAATGTTCATTGTTCCTCTGAAATAGTTCAGAAGGGGTCCTCATCTCATAGAAGGCAGGAGAACTGCATGGCACGCTGACTCCCTGTCCCCCAGAACAAGAGATGAAGTCAGTGGTGGTCAAGAACCAGGAAATGCAGGTCATCTATGAGCAGCAGGACCTGACGCTGGCTGACGTGGAGCGCCTGCGGGCTGCACGCCATGAGCTGCAGAGGTCGGAGGAAGCCCTGGAGCGGGAGGTGGAGGCCATCGACTCCGACATCTGGAAGAGTGAGATGAGCTTCGCTCGCCTTCGGGAGCAGGTGAGACCAACTGTCATCTGTATGAATGGTAGGCAGTCACCGTACATATTAATTCTTTCACAATGGGTGTGGCAGTGCAACATCACGTCCCTGACGCCGCATGTTCCGTGCATGCTTACAATTGTTGCAGACGTGCGATTTTCGCACTTTTTTAGATTTCATTTTCACGTCCCATAGTATAAACATAACAACCTACTGTTACTCATCAGCGGAAAAGGTAAAACGCGACCTTTGCAATGAGCATACACTTAAGTATATTTTTGGTAAAATAGCAACGCTACAGTTATGGAAACAACATAACTAAGACGTAGGAGAACACAATCTTGTTTACGTTTATTTGGTTAGTATCTCTTTGTTTGGATTACTCAGGGGTCACAGAGGTCATCGCTAGCGCTTGTTAACTTACTCTTTCCAATGACTAGAACCCTGTTCTGAATATTTAGGGCAGCTGTATCCCTCAGACGGTAGATGGTAGAACATGGGATTTTTATATAGTTGTGACAGAATGGCACTAATGCTCGTCCAGGGAGTATGGCAGTGTTGCCATTACCACGGAATGCCTCATCATGAGCGGGTCGACTGAGTTGCTGTAACTATCGCATGGCGCATCGTGGAAAAGATAAGTTGATATTTAAACTGCCGACTTTTTCTTTGACTTAATGTTGTAGAAATTTTAAAAGGAATTTTAAGTAACTCTGCCGGTTAATGTGGACAAACAAATTACAAGACAAAACACGACGCGTTTCAACCTCTTAGGTCTTCTTCAGACAAGATAAACAACACTCAAGACAATGAAAGCGAAGAACAAGCAACGGCCTTGTTTTCGTTCAATGCACTTCTTGCACCGAATTTGAGAAGATAATGGATTGCTCGTTCTTCGTGTCCATTGTACTGAGTGTTGTTAATCTTGCCTGAAGACGACCTGAGGGGTCGAAACATGTCATATTTTGTCTTGTAATTTGTTTGTCCATGTTAACTGGCGGAGCTGCTTAAAATTCCTTTTAAAAGTTGTTTCGGTTTCCGCCTGCTGTCACTTCCCTTTGAAACTAATGTTGCAGAGCTGTAGACAGACTTATGAAGCTGGGATACTGTTGTGGAACAAAGAGTTTCCCCGAAGTCTTCACGTTCAAATGTTACCAAATTTGGTAGGAAAATCTAGTAGTGGATGTAGCTTGCTGTGCCTGGGTTTGTGCGTTGCTGATGCTTATAACTGACCATTATGGTCCATTTCTGTGTTTTTGTGCCATGTTGATGTGTGTAGACACTCGCCTATCTTCCTGAAATTCAGAATTGATACTTGCATCGATGCTTATTGAGGTCGTTTCACTCGGCGCCACTCAAGTCTGAAGTGATTTCAAATGTACCCCTACAGTCTGCACAGAGTTCTGAGCCATCATGATCTATTCAGTGGTCCTGGGCTTCTACATTGAACACCATCACGGTTATACACATTTACACTCACACGCAAACGCACACACACACACACAATTGGGAGGGAGGAACACACACACACACACACACACACACACACACACACACACACACACACACACACACACACACACACAATTGGGAGGGAGGAACACACACACACACAAACACACACACACACACACACACACACAATTGGGAGAGAGGAACCACACACACACACACACACACACACACACACACACACACACACACACACACACACACAATTTGGAGAGAGGAACACAGAGATACTCACGCACACACAATAGGGAGGGAGGAACACACACACAGATATAACACCACACACACACACACACACACACACACACACACACACACACACACACACACACACACCACTATAGGGAGGGAGGAACACACACACAGATATACCTACATGCACACACTCGCACTCACACACTTTTGCCTAAAAGCCATCAGCTTGCCTGGTTTAGGCATGTTTCTCATCATGACTCCCTGTCCAAGACCATTCTACAGGGTACAGTGGAGGGTGGACATGTCTCCCCATGACTCCCTGTCCAAGACCATTCTACAGGGTACAGTGGAGGGTGGACATATATCTCCCCATGACTCCCTGTCCAAGACCATTCTACAGGGTACAGTGGAGGGTGGACATGTATCTCCCCATGACTCCCTGTCCAAGACCATTCTACAGGTTACAGTGGAGGGTAGACACGTATCTCCCCATGACTCCCTGTCCAAGACCATTCTACAGGTTACAGCGGAGGGTAGACACGTATCTCCCCATGACTCCCTGTCCAAGACCATTCTACAGGTTACAGTGGAGGGTAGACATGTATCTCCCCATGACTCCCTGTCCAAGACCATTCTATAGGTTACAGTGGAGGTGGACATGTATCTCTCCATGACTCCCTGTCCAGGACCATTCTACAGGTTACAGCGGAGGGTGGACATGTATCTCCCCATGACTCCCTGTCCAAGACCATTCTACAGGGTACAGTGGAGGGTGGACATGTATCTCCCCATGACTCCCTGTCCAAGACCATTCTACAGGGTACAGTGGAGGGTGGACATGTATCTCCCCATGACTCCCTGTCCAAGACCATTCTACAGGGTACAGTGGAGGGTGGACATGTATCTCCCATGACTCCCTGTCCAAGACCATTCTACAGGGTACAGTGGAGGGTGGACATGTGTCTCCCCATGACTCCCTGTCCAAGACCATTCTACAGGGTACAGTGGAGGGTGGACATGTATCTCCCCATGACTCCCTGTCCAAGACCATTCTACAGGGTACAGTGGAGGGTGGACATGTATCTCCATGACTCCCTGTCGAAGACCATTCTACAGGGTACAGTGGAGGGTGGACATGTATCTCCCCATGACTCCCTGTCCAAGACCATTCTACAGGGTACAGTGGAAAATGGACGTGTATCTCCCCATGACTCCCTGTCCAAGACCATTCTACAGGGTACAGTGGAGGGTGGACATTATCTCCCCATGACTCCCTGTCAAAAGACAACCTATAGTGCACAGAAATGTATGAAGATTCTAAAAGACATGGGAAGGAGGTGGAGAAATGAGAAAGGAATCCCCTCCAATGTCGTGAAAAGACAGAACCCATGAGAAAGCTGGATGATGGAGAGCAAGTGAGGGTGGCAGTTATGGTCAAAAGAAAGTAAGGAGGAGAATAAAGACATGAAATAATGAAGTCTTCAAGAACATTATGTTTGCAAGAAGAGTAGATCAGAAATTTAGGGGAAGGTTTAAAAGGAAAAAGAGAGAAAGGTTGCACATGACTCATTGACGTGTTTGGCTGTGTTCCTGCAGATTGACACCAGTCTTGGGGAATACTCCCAACTGGCCCAGGGGTTACATCTGATTCCCTCAAAGGTTGCACATAGCTCATGGACATGTTTGGTTGTGTTCCTGCAGATTGGCTCCAGTCTTGGGGAATACTCCCAACTGGCCCAGGGGTTACATCTGATTCCCTCAAAGGTTGCACATGACTCATGGACATGTTTGGCTGTGTTCCTGCAGATTGACTCCAGTCTTGGGGAATACTCCCAACTGGCCCAGGGGTTACATCTGATTCCCTCAAAGGTTTCACATGACTGATTGATGTGTTTTGGTTGTGTTCCTGCAGATTGACACCAGTCTTGGGGAATACTCCCAACTGGCCCAGGGGTTACATCTGATTCCCTCAAAGGTTTCACATGACTGATTGATGTGTTTTGGTTGTGTTCCTGCAGATTGACACCAGTCTTGGGGAATACTCCCAACTGGCCCGGGCCTTGCGCCTGATCCCCTCCACCACAGATCTGGCCAATGGCATCAACTTCGAGCTGCGCTCCTCGGACCCCGACACTGTCAACAAGTTTGAGGCCATCATGGTGCGTATGGCAGTGGAATTTAGATTTTGTGTGTGGGAGGGGATGGGAACAGTAGACAACAAGTAAAGAATCGAAATGTAGAAACAAGGCAGATTTGTTTGAGAGATACTGCAGAATATGAAGCTGACTGGAAACTGGCAAAAACCTGGCGTACTTGGTAAACGTTAAATCAGTTTTTTTTTCTCACATATTGTCAGTTTGGTTCACACCCTGAGGAGGCAGATATTTTGTAAATACTCAGCTAACAGTCTCTCTCTCTCTCTCTCTCTCTCTCTCTCTCTCTCTCTCTCTCTCTCTCTCTCTCTCTCTCTCTTGCTCACCCTCTCTCTTTCACTCTCTCTCTCTCTGAGTCTCTCTCCTGATCTCTCTCTCTTTCTCACACACACACACACACACACACACACACACACACACACACAAACATATGCATCACACTATTTTAATTATTGCACAGAGTAATGAATGTTTGCTGAAATGTAATGATGTTGTTTGTGCCACCAGCCCACCCACCCCCTCCTTCACTGATA
This sequence comes from Conus canariensis, assembly GCA_033310375.1. Taxonomy (NCBI): domain Eukaryota; kingdom Metazoa; phylum Mollusca; class Gastropoda; order Neogastropoda; family Conidae; genus Conus; species Conus canariensis. The sequence continues at coordinate 36,330,770 of CM065741.1, read as the reverse complement.
GGCAGTTGTAGCTAATGTCAGATCTCTCTCTCTCTCTCTCTCTCTCTCTCTCTCTCTCTCTCTCTCTCTCTCTCTCTCTCTCTCTCATCTGTTTCTGTCTGTCTCTCTATTACTTATTGTCTGAACCCCATGGAAAATGCATAAACAACTGAGTGCCGGGGGGGGGGGGGGGGGGGGGGGGGGGATAATCATGCAAGCAGACAGTCAAAGGCAAGTTTATATGATCATTGTATGTGGGAGAATGCATGTGTATGTAGGCCTGTAGTTGCAGATGATGGAGAGAGACAGAGAGAGAAAGAGAGAGTGCACTGGAGAGAGAAAGCATGAGAGAGAAAATCAGAAGGCAGAGTAGCAATGATCATAAAAGCTCATGTCAAAATCCAGTGAAGTCTTACGAACTATTTTCATACAGGACTATAAGAAAACGAAGGGTTTTTTTTTTTTTTTTACATTTTTTGCACATGTATAAGTTTATGTGCGAGGAGTGTAGATGCGCTCCTGTGTGCAGCATGCTTAGAGGTGCACAAAGGCACTTGGGTAGAGGGTATATATACACAAGTAATCTATGCAACTATGTGTGTGTGGCTTGCTCATAGGCGGGTGAAGGGGAGTTGGGGCGAGAGGGTGGAGAGAAGGCTGGGAGAGTGATAAGAGAGAGAGAGAGACTGCAGGAGCTGAGGAGGGGGAAGGAAGATCGTGGGGGAGTGGTGGGATTGTGAATGTGGAGAGGAAGGGGTATTGAGAAAGGAAAGGGCATCAGTCTGGTCTGTTCTAATCAGGTATGAGCAAAACTAATTAAAGGGCATCAGTCTGTTCCGTTCTGATTAGGTACAAGCAAAACTAATGAAAGGGCATCAGTCTGTTCCGTTCTGATTAGGTACGGGCAAAATAATTATCACATGAGCATGGGGCAATACAAAATACAAGCTGTACCTGTGTGTTGCTCAGCCGGCGTTGATGGCCATGAAGACCAAGGGTCGGGAGGCCATGCAACAGATGGACGGGAACAAGCGGCGGGAGGAGAACCGCCTGGAGCAGCTCAACGAGCAGATCACAGACATCGGAGGGGAGATCACTCAGCTGGAAAAAGATGCGAAGAGCACCGACAAAGAACTGGAATGCCGGAAAGAGGTGAGAGGGAGTGGCTGGTGGTGGGGAGTGGAGTGATTGGCTGGTTGGTTGGTTGATGGACAGTCAGCAGGATCAAACAGGGTCATGTAGCACTGAGGGACGGTGGATGGTTGGTGATCAAGGTTAGGGTCATGTTATGTCATTTAATGGCTTCTTAAAATTCTTAATTTTAAAAACGTCGGCATATGAGGCTCAAACGGTTGATTAACTGTGTGAAAGTTGGAATAGAAAACCAAAAATCAAGAGATCAACACAACACAATGTAACACAGCTGTGTACTCTGGATTGACACAGCACAATGTAAACACAGCTTAGTATTCTGGATTGACACAACACAATGTCAACACAGCTGTGTACTCTGGATTGACACAACACAATGTAACAAGCTGTGTACTCTGGTTTGACACAACACAGTGTAAACACAGCTGTGTATTCTGGATTGACACAACACAATGTAAACACAGCTGTGCACTCTGGATTGACGCAACACAATGTAAATACAGCTGTGTACTCTGGATCGACACAACACAATGTAAACACAGCTGTGTACTCTGGATTGACACAACACAATGTCAACACAGCTGTGTACTCTGGATCGACACAACACAATGTGAACACAGCTGTGTACTCTGGATTGACACAACACAATGTAAACACAGCTGTGTACTCTGGATTGACACAACACAATGTCAACACAAGCTATGTATGCTGGATTGACACAACACAATGTCAACACAAGCTGTGTGCTCTGGATTGACACAACACAATGTCAACACAGCTGTGTACTCTGGATTGACACAACACAATGTAAATACAAGCTGTGTACTCTGGATCGACACAACACAATGTCAACACGACTGTGTACTCTGGATCGACACAACGCAATGTCAACACGGCTGTGTACTCTGGATTGACACAACGCACTGTCAACACAGGCTGTGTACTCTGGATTGACACAACGCAATGTCAACATGGCTGTGTACTCTGGATTGACACAACACAATGTCAACACAGCTGCGTACTCTGGATCGACACAACGCAATGTCAACACAGCTGCGTACTCTGGATCGACACAACACAATGTCAACACAGCTGTTACTCTGGATCGACACAACACAATGTCAACACAGCTGCGTACTCTGGATCGACACAACACAATGTCAACACAGCTGTGTACTCTGGATTGACACAACACAATGTCAACACAAGCTGTGTACTCTGGATTGACACAACACAATGTCAACACAGCTGGTACTCTGGATTGACACAACACAATGTAAATACAAGCTGTGTACTCTGGATTGACACAACACAATGTAAACAGGCTGTGTACTCTGGATTGACACAACACAATGTCAACACAACTGTGTACTCTGGATTGACACAACACAATGTCAACACAAGCTGTGTACTCTGAGGAATGACTGACGTGAACTGACAAACAGTAAAACAGTAACGAATTCAATGCAAAAAGAAAAAATGAACTATTCAAGTCTTCTTCATCGTTGTGAATGTAGTATGGTATTATACTCGTCCAATTTGTTGCTCCCACTTCTGTCTGCCGAGACAAAGCAAACATCCTCCAGCCTGGAGGTGATGGGTCAGCTGACCAGAACAACAGCGCCCAGTGACTGATGGAACTCGTAAGGCCTGTGGCTGTCAAAAGAGGGAGGTCGCACACAAGGCACAGACTTCTAGATTGACTGGTGGCTCACCAAGAAAAGGCTGTGTACACCAAGCGATTGACAGACTCCTGGCTGCTGGAACAGAGGGTTGAAAAACAAGAGGGTGGAGGTTCACTGACTGCTGGGACAGAGGATTGAGAAACAAGAGGGTGGAGTTACACTGACTGGCAGCCAAGAAAAGGTCCAAGCAGACGAGTCAGCCTGTCGATTGATGGGGGAAGGCAGGAGTGGATGCAGCCCATGCATGCGTGACACGCAGTTGGGGTTAACATGGTACAGGTTAACTCTTTCTATACTAAGGACCGCATATCCGGTCCGTATGTTTACAACCTTTCTATACTAAGGACCACATATGCAGTCCAAAGCTTTGGAATTTTTCTCTGAAGTGAGCGAACCTTTTGTACGAAACTACTTGTTACAGATAGCTCCTGCATACTACGTAGAGTGCAGGCGTACTGGTACTTTGGCTTTGCAAGCTGAATGCTCGCTAGCAGATGCTTTTCACACCACGTCACCAGCTCGGTTTGGCATGACGTGGCAATGTGGCGTCGTCTGCTACTCCACCAAGCATGCATGGTGAAAGAAACATTACAAATTGCCGTTACAGTGTGACTGAAGATTTTGAATTGTTGCAAACAGTTGAATAATCTCAGGGCATAAAACCAGTTAATCTAAATTTTTTGTTCAAAGGGTGTGTACCACCCCTATTTTCACATGACACGCAATTTTTTTTTTCTTTGTCATGCATACTGTATTACCAAATAAGTAGAAACATAATTTTGCTATGTTGTTTGTGGTTCCTCAATCATTTGTAAACATAACTTGAAAGAAATCACAAGTATGTGTTTATTAATTTTTTTTTTAATGATTTTTTGAAAATATATAGAGAAATGGTCAGTTTCTGGGGGAAGTAAGGAGAGATAATAGCTAGTATAGAATGAGTTAAACTGAATTATACGATGAAGGTTTGGCATTGCAATTTCACTGTGTATGTGTGTCCTTGATTTTGGGGTGCTGGCAAGTGACTGATCAAGCTGAAACAATTTCAGATCATCGAGATTGGTGCTCATTTTGCAAACCACTCGTGCATGAATCATTAATTCTGTGAAAATTAGTCAGCTTTCAAATGTCAGTGTCAGGGTTTGTTGGTTTGGCTCTTGATCAGTAGTTCAGCAGATAATCCTGTGGCCTGTTAAAAGCAGTGCCAAGGAAATCAATAGATGTTGCTGGTATAGTAGCTGCAGGGGTCAGGGTTCATACAGGTCTTAAAAAGTCTGGGGAAAAAACTGGAAATTTGAAGTCCATTTTCCAGGCCCTGGAAAAGTCTGGAAAATAGCACTAAGGCCTGGAATAGCCTGAAAGTTTAAGAATCAAGCACAATTGCGGCCGGGGGGGGGGGGGGGGGGGGGGGGGGGGGGGGGATAGCAGTTCACAGCTATGAAGTTACTGTAGTACAGAGGGATGGTTGATAATTAGTCATCAGTGTCAGTGCCTTGTAGCACAGGGGAATGGTTCATCATCACAGTGAAGATTAGTATTACATAGTCTTGAGGGTTGGCCGATACTCGGGCATCAGTCATCACAATGAAGATTAGTATTACATAGTCTTGAGGGTTGGCCGATACTGGGGCATCAGTCATCACAATGAAGATCAGTATAACATAGTCTTGAGGGTTGGCCGATACTCGGGCATCAGTCATCGCAATGAAGATCAGTATAACATAGTCTTGAGGGTTGGCCGATACTCGGGCATCAGTCATCACAATGAAGATCAGTATTACATAGTCTTGAGGGTTGGCCGATACTGGGGCATTAGTCAGTGTCATGTGGTGTGAAGGGACTGTTAATCATTGGTGGAAAGGTAATCTGTTCCTTCCCACTCCCCCACCTTCATCACTTTTTTCCCCCTTGTCATCAGTTTATCTCCCACCATGTTTCCCGGTCCTGCATTTCCAAAGATTTTCTTTAGAAGCGATTGTCTCAGGATTAGCTGAAGGCGTGTTCAAGTTGTACTGGAGTTAGCAACATCTGTGGAAAACGTATACTATTAAAAACAGCTGCATAATCTGTTCAAATGAGCTGTTGATCTGTAGGAATAGTTCAGAATATTAACTTGGATGGAAAAATTTTCAGATGTTTACTATGTTGGATAGAGGAACACAAATAGTTGGTTGACTGCAGGACCTGGATCGATAAGACAACTTGCCTGGGGTATGGTAGCAGGTCCTTGAGGAAGAGGTGGATGAGGGCGCTTCGGTTTAAAACCTTCTTTGCTCAGAGGGACAAGTGGGAATGGGTGACAGTGGGCAGGGAGAAATGGGGAAGTGAGGAAGTGAGCACTGCCAAAAAGCTGAAAAGTGAATACTGCTTGAAGATGAAAAGTGTTCAGCAAGGATTGAGGGGGAAGGAAGGAGAGAGTTGGAAGGGATGAGGAGGGGGGGGGGGGGGGGTATAGAAGGGGGGTGGGGAAGAAGAGAGAAATGGGCCAAGAGCAGAAGGACTGGGGGGGGGGGGGGGGGGGGGGATAAAGTAAATAAAAATAGTAATAATAATGTTAAGAGACAAAATCAAGATAAGTAAGAACAAAGGGCTGTTATAGAGGAAAGTCAGTGTTTGATATTGATTCCATTTGGGTGGATAGTGCCAAGTTTGTGAATAAGGAGGGACTCTTGTTCTTTACGTCTTATAGAGGAAGATGAATTTTGCCAGACTGCAGCAATCTGCATGTGGGAGAGGTTGTGGCCGGAAGAACAGAAATGGTTTGCAATTGGTGTATTGTAACCGAGACGGACTGCTCGTAGGTGTTCTGTGAAATGGTCGTTGAGGGTTCTGTAGGTTTCTCCAACATACAGGAGGCCACAGAAGGAGCAAGAAAGAATGTAAACTACATTGCGGGACTGACAAGTGAAAGGGTTGCGTATGGAAATTTTGCCTGAGGGGCCACAGATGGTTGTAGAAGAGTTTAGGTGAGGACAGGTTTTGCATTTGGGTTGCTTGCATGGAGAATTGCCAGGTGGTGAGACTGTGTTTGTGGACAATTTTGAATGCACAAGAAGATCTCTGAGGTTGGTGTCACGTTTGTAGGCAACTAGTGGAGGCTGGGTGAAAATGTGTTTCAGGGAAGGATCAGTCTGCAGAATGTGGTAGTTCTTCATAAGGATGTTTTTGATGGCGAGGTTGTGAGGATGGAAGGTGATAGCAAGAACAGGCCTGTCGTCTGATGAAGGAGTGATCTTTTGCTTAAGAGCAGTGTTTCTGGGAATTCTAGAGGCCCTTTGTAGGGCTTCTTGGCAAATGGGTTCAGGGTATCCACGTTCAAGGAAAAATGAGATCATCAGGGTAGATTGTTTGGCGAAATCGTCATCATCGCTGCAGATGCGTCGCAAACGAAGTAGTTGAGAGAAAGGAATGCTTGTTTTGGTGGAAGCAGGGTGACTGGAGGAGTACAGAAGGTATGAATGCGAGTCGGTGGGTTTGTAATGAACAGATGTGGTGAGGTAGGGTGAGTTGGGACAGATAGAGATTTTGATGTCAAGGAAGGAAATGGTAGTCTGAGTGATTTCAAAAGTGAATCTAAGAGCTGGATGAAATCCACTGACGAAGTCAATGAAGTTTTTCAGATCTTGGATTGGACAGGAGGCTGCACCGAGGCAATCGTCAATGAAGCGACGGAAAAAGTCTGGGAAAGTGCCTGTGTATTGTGAGAAGATCTTTTCTTCAATGTGGCCAACAAACAGGCAGGACGTAGCCAGGACCCATCCTGGTGCCCATGGCAACGCCGCAATTCTGTTGGAAATGGTCAGCACCAAACTGAAAGTTGTTGAGTGTGAGAACAAGCTCAGCAAGACGGAGAAGAGTGGTGGTGGGTAGATTTCTGCTGTCTTTTGACAAGAAGTGTTTGAGGGCTGAAAGCCCTTCATGATGGGGAATGCTTGTGTAAAGTGCACAGACGTCCATGGTGAAGAGGTGACGGTGTTGGGAGCCAGGATGGAAGGAGAAATTTTGCAGAAGATCAAGAGTATGGTTTGTGTCCTTAAGAAAGGTGGGGAGGTTGGAAACGATAGGCTGGAGGATTTTGTCGAGAAACTGAGAGATCTGGACAGTGGGGCAGGAACAGGCAGAGACAATGGGGCGGCCTGGGTTATTTGGTTTATGTATTTTGGGAAGCAAGTAGAATTGGGAATCTTTGGGTTCAGAAACGACCAGGGAATGGGCTTCATTTGGGAGGTTTCCAGCGCTAATGCACTCGCGAATGAATTTTCTGATCAGGGTGTTATTGGTTTTGGTTTGACTGGGCTGTGAAGAGGTGTAGAATCTGGTGTCTGAGAGCTGGGAGAGTGCCTCGGCGATGTACAGGTCCCGCCGCCAGACAACAATAGCACCACCCTTGTCAGCTGGTTTGACTACAATGTCTTTACGCTGGCGTAGTTCTCTGAGAGCTTGAGCTTCTGCTGAGGAAATGTTGGAGTGTCTGAGGGGTTTGGGTTTTAGAGCAGCGATTTGATGAGAACAGGTTTGGATGTAAAATTCTAGAGAGGAAAACTGGTTTGTGGGAGGGGTCCAGGAGCTGGGGAGGGAAGGAAAGGGAGGGAGGTCACTGTCAGGATCAGGTATAGATGGGGTGGTGTTGGTAGTGTTTTCAAAATGTGCCATGAGGCGTAGTCGCCTGAAGAAACGCTGACACTGAAAACAAGCGTCAGAACCATTGGCCTTGGGTTTGGTGGGTACGAAGTTCAGCCCACGATTGAGGACTTGACGCTGTGTGTCTGTCAAATGGAGATCAGCGGGAATGGTGACCACAAGGTTTTTGTGACATGAGGTTTGAGGGGGCTGTGGCTGAGGTTGACTGGAAAGCAGGTTGGATAGTTTTTTTGATTTGGTCTGTTTCAGGCTATTGTGACAATTTTTCATTTGCCCTCAAACACTTCTTGTCAAAAGACAGCAGAAATCTACCCACCACCACTCTTCTCCGTCTTGCTGAGCTTGTTCTCACACTCAACAACTTTCAGTTTGGTGCTGACCATTTCCAACAGAATTGCGGCGTTGCCATGGGCACCAGGATGGGTCCTGGCTACGTCTGCCTGTTTGTTGGCCACATTGAAGAAAAGATCTTCTCACAATACACAGGCACTTTCCCAGACTTTTTCCGTCGCTTCATTGACGATTGCCTCGGTGCAGCCTCCTGTCCAATCCAAGATCTGAAAAACTTCATTGACTTCGTCAGTGGATTTCATCCAGCTCTTAGATTCACTTTTGAAATCACTCAGACTACCATTTCCTTCCTTGACATCAAAATCTCTATCTGTCCCAACTCACCCTACCTCACCACATCTGTTCATTACAAACCCACCGACTCGCATTCATACCTTCTGTACTCCTCCAGTCACCCTGCTTCCACCAAAACAAGCATTCCTTTCTCTCAACTACTTCGTTTGCGACGCATCTGCAGCGATGATGACGATTTCGCCAAACAATCTACCCTGATGATCTCATTTTTCCTTGAACGTGGATACCCTGAACCCATTTGCCAAGAAGCCCTACAAAGGGCCTCTAGAATTCCCAGAAACACTGCTCTTAAGCAAAAGATCACTCCTTCATCAGACGACAGGCCTGTTCTTGCTATCACCTTCCATCCTCACAACCTCGCCATCAAAAACATCCTTATGAAGAACTACCACATTCTGCAGACTGATCCTTCCCTGAAACACATTTTCACCCAGCCTCCACTAGTTGCCTACAAACGTGACACCAACCTCAGAGATCTTCTTGTGCATTCAAAATTGTCCACAAACACAGTCTCACCACCTGGCAATTCTCCATGCAAGCAACCCAAATGCAAAACCTGTCCTCACCTAAACTCTTCTACAACCATCTGTGGCCCCTCAGGCAAAATTTCCATACGCAACCCTTTCACTTGTCAGTCCCGCAATGTAGTTTACATTCTTTCTTGCTCCTTCTGTGGCCTCCTGTATGTTGGAGAAACCTACAGAACCCTCAACGACCATTTCACAGAACACCTACGAGCAGTCCGTCTCGGTTACAATACACCAATTGCAAACCATTTCTGTTCTTCCGGCCACAACCTCTCCCACATGCAGATTGCTGCAGTCTGGCAAAATTCATCTTCCTCTATAAGACGTAAAGAACAAGAGTCCCTCCTTATTCACAAACTTGGCACTATCCACCCAAATGGAATCAATATCAAACACTGACTTTCCTCTATAACAGCCCTTTGTTCTTACTTATCTTGATTTTGTCTCTTAACATTATTATTTATTTTTATTACTTTATCCCCCCCCCCCCCCCCCCCCCCCCATCCTTCTGCTCTTGGCCCATTTCTCTCTTCTTCCCCACCCCCCTTCTATACCCCCCCCCCCTCATCCCTTCCAACTCTCTCCTTCCTTCCCCCTCAATCCTTGCTGAACACTTTTCATCTTCAAGCAGTATTCACTTTTCAGCTTTTTGGCAGTGCTCACTTCCCCATTTCTCCTGCCCACTGTCACCCATTCCCACTTGTCCCTCTGAGCAAAGAAGGTTTTAAACCGAAGCGCCCTCATCCACCTCTTCCTCAAGGACCTGCTACCATACCCCAGGCAAGTTGTCCTATGTTGGATAGGTTTTTTTGTTTTTTTTCCTTCAGAATTTTGCTTAAAATGCATCCTCAAATTTGATTTGCAAACCCTCAGATCCCAAAGGCCCGTCTATTATGCTAACCAACTGTATTTAAAGTTGCTAGATTCTAGCCAATCAAGACTGAGTCAGTGCTGCTATGCACTTAACTTGTCTGAGAACTAGGGTGTGTGAGTGTGTTTGTGTGAGTGTGTGTGTTTAAATAAAAGAACGAATCATATTTCTTTCTGACATCCTGGTGACTTCTACTTCTTTGCTGAGAAACAGAAAACCAAATCTTGGATCACAAACAAAGATGACAAATCAAACCGGTACACCTGTCTTGGTTTCATTGGATTCATTGTCCACTTGGTTTGTGGGCGTGATGACATGAGGCTTATCCTGCTGTGGTTCCAGTTGTACCAGCGTGACATTGAAGACCTGCAGAGCGAAGTGGACAGCTTGCAGCAGGGGATTCGCAGCCAGCAGATGTCCTCCCAAATGAACCTGCAGGACGCAGAGCGGGAGCTGCGTCAAGCCACTACCTGGTCAGTGTCAAACACACACATGCGCGCATGCCACGCACACACACATGCACTCTCTCTCTCTCACACACACACACACGCACTCTCATACACACCCCACACACACTCACATGCACATATACACACACACAAACACACATACACCCTCACTTTTCACATATTTTATATTGACAGCCCTTCACAAGGTATATTTGTGTTGTTTTGTTTTTGTTGTTTTTTTTTCTTCAGGGCTTTCAGTTTTCTGCAAATTCAAAGATCTTAGCAAGAAGGGAAAAAAAGGAGAATACCAAGGAAAAAGACTATTTGAGTTGAAAAAAAAAAGGAAAGAAATGGGAGAGAAAAAAAAAAAAAGTAGCATTGGAATCCATTGAGTGCTGGTGCTAGCAGCCGACACCGGCGTCATGAAATCTCATGTAAAGTTCTTCACAAGATTAAGTCACCATTTTGTCTACTCCGTTGAAGGCATATGAAATGTCTTGGGTCGCAATCCTGTAAGTGAAGGGATCGACAAGAGTCATGCAAGTCCATGTTATGCCTTGCAGTTCAGAGTTTTCTAAGTGCCTCAGTTACTGCCGAAGGCTTCAATAGATGTTTGGATGTAAGTATTTAGATGATAATGCCCTGTGTTTGAAAAGGGGCACCATTCATTATATCAGAAAAGATAAAGGCAAAGAAATTTTTTTATAATTCTGTGTATTGTCATCGTTGGCTGTCCTCTGTGTGTATCTGTCAAGTAAAAATTTGTGTATTGTCATCTGTGGCTGTCATCTGTGTGTTGTCATTTTCAGCTAAAATTTGTGTATTGTCATTTGTAGGCTGTCATCTGTGTGTTGTCATCAGTCAGCTAAAATTGTGTATTGTCGTCTGTAGGCTGTCTCTGTGTGTTGTCATCTGTCAGCTAAAGATTGTGTATTGTCATCTGTAGACTGTCACCTGTGGTTGTCATCTGTTGCAAAAATTTGTGTATTGTCATCTGTCAGCTGTCTCTGTGTATGCATCTGTCGGTGTGATAAGTGTGATGTCATCTGTCAGCTGAAATTTGTGTATTGTCATCTGTAGGCTGTGATATGTGTGTGCATCTGTCACTAAATTTTTGTGTATTGTCATCTGTAGGCTGTGATATGTGTGTGTCATCTGTCAACTAAAATTTTGTGTATTGTCATCTGTAGGCTGTGATATGTGTGATCACTGCCAACTAATTTTGGTATTGTCATCTGTAGGCTGTGATATGTGTGATATCTGTCAGCTGAAATTTGTGTATTGTCATCTGTGCTGTTATCCAGGTATTGTCATCTGGACTGTAAGTTGCCATTTGTGTATAATCATCTGTGCTTTCATTTGCCTACTGTCATCTATGTACGTCATGTATGCTGTAATCTGAAGGCTGTCATCTGTATAGTATCATCTGTGTGCTTTTATCTGTATATTTGTCATCTGTAGGTGATCATTTTTGTGTATTATCGTCTGTATGTTGCCATCTGTGTATTGTTATCTGTAGTCTGCCTTCTGTGTATTGTTTAGTTTTGTAGGCTGTCATCTGTGATGTGTTATCTGTGTATTGCCATCTGTAGTGTCATCTGTGGTGTAATTGTCTCTCTGCATGCTGTCATCTGTGTATTGTCATCTGCATGCTGTCATCTGTGTATGTCTCTGCATGCTGTCATCTGTGTATTGTCTCTGCATGCTGTCATCTGTGTTAATGTCTCTGCATGCTGTCGTCTGTGTATGTCTCCTGCATGCTGTCATCTGTGTATTGTCTCTGCATGCTGTCATCTGTGTATTGTCATCTGGCATTATTGTCATCACGTATTTTGTCATCTGCATGCTGTCACTGTGTATTGTCATCTGCATGCTGTCGTCTGTGTATGTCTCCTGCATGCTGTCATCTGTGCATTGTCATCTGCATGCTGTCATCGTGTATTGTCATGCATCTGCATCTGTGTCATCTGGTTGTATTGTCATCTGCATGCTGTCATCTTTTATTGTCATCTGCATGCTGCACTTCATGTGTGCATTGTCATCTGCATGCTGTCATCTGTTGCGATTGTCATCTGCATGCTGTCATCTGTGTATTGTCATATGTATGCTGTCAACTGTGCATTGTCATCTGCATGCTGCCAAACTGTGTATTGTCATATGCATGCTGCCAACTGTGCATGTCATTGCATGCTGTCATCTGTTTGTCATCTGCATGCTGCAACTGTGTATTGTCATATGCATGCTGCCAATCTGTTGTCTGTCATCTGCATGCTGTCATCTGTTTGTCATCTGCATGCTGTCACTGTGTATTGTCATCGCATGCTGCCAACTGTATTTTTCACTGCATGCTGTTTGTGTGTATTGTCATCTGCATGCTGTCATCATGTGTATTGTCATCTGCATGCTGCCAGCTGTGCATTGTCATCTGCATGCTGTCATCTGGTATTGTCATATGCATGCTGTCAACTATGTGCTGGGATCTGCCCTCAGGGCCAAGGAGAAGGAGACAGAGCTACGGAAGACGGAGCAGGAGTATGCCAATTTCTTCCACACTGTCTGCACGTTGGTGACTGACCACAAGGCTCAGTTCAGGTTGGTCATCGCAGTAGTGAGGATTGGTGATGTTGTAGATTTTATTTAATGCTGTCATAAGATTGAAACAAGGTGTATGAAAGATCTGTTATGAAGTATATTACATGATTGGTGATGTGATGTTGCGTCAGATGTTAGCATGATTTACATTGCAGCAGGATGTTCTTATAATATGATGATGTAGCAGATGAGTATGATGCTGCAGCAGATGTGTATAATGTGAACCGGCATCAAAAGTTATGTGTGATGTTGATTTGATGGTTGATGTTTAAGCTGATGTGATGTTGCAGCAGAGGTGTCATGGTTGAAGTAAAAAGCTGATGTGTTGTTGCAGAAGATGTTACATGATGTAAGTTACAATCAATGGTTGATGTGGTTGATATGATGTGTTGTTTGCAGCAGAGATGATGGCTGATGTGGTGGTTGATGTGTTGTTGCTGCAAGATGAGCTGATGTGGTGGTTGATGTGTTGTTGCAGCAGAGATGATGGCTGATGTGTGGTTGAGGTGAGTAGGAAGACGATGGCTGATGTGGTGTTGATGTGTTGTTGCAGCAGAGATGATGGCTGATGTGGTGGTTGAGTGTTGTTGCTAGCAAAGACGATGGCTGATGTGGTGGTTGATGTGTGTTGCAGCAAGATGATGGCTGATGTGGTGGTTGATGTGATGTTGTAGCAAAGACGGTGGCTGATGTGGTGTTGATGTGTTGTTGCAGCAGAGATGATGGCTGATGTGGTGGTTGATGTGATGTTGTAGCAAAGATGATGGCTGATGTGGTGGTTGATGTGTTGTTGCAGCAGAGATGATGGCTGATGTGGTGGTTGATGTGATGTTGTAGCAAAGACGGTGCTGATGTGGTGGTTGATGTGTTGTTGCAGCAACAGCTGCTGGTGATGGAGAAGGACGTGAGTCAGGCGCTTGAACCAGGAGCAGGAACGGTGCCACAGGATGGACCGCTGCAGTCGGCACATCAGGGAACAACAGTGAAGACACTTCATTTTTCAGCCTTGCTTTTTTTTTTCCTCCGGGACCGTCCGCCTTGAAAAGCATGACACAAAGAAAGAAGCGGAAGGAATGCTGGTCACAGTGTATGAGACTTCATCCATCTGACATTACACCATGGGAGAGAAGGAAGGAAGGAGAGGAAATGGAGTCCCTTAGCCCTGTGTACAGTTACTGTGACATTACTGCATGGAAGGGGGTTGGGGGGGGGGGGGGGAAGAAATGTTTCAGCATGAGTACAGATACTGATTTTTTAAAGTAATTTGAAGAAAAACGACGGTTAACAAGGACAAACAAATTACAAGACAAAACACGACGTGTTTCAGCCTCTTAGGTCTTCTTCAGGCAAGGTAAACAAACATTCAGGACCATGAAAACAAAGAAAGAGCCGACCACTTATCCTCTTGAAATTAATTGAAGAAGACCAAAGTCGTGTTTTGTCTTGTAGTTTGTTTGTCCATGTTAAACACAGCGGAGTTACCCAAACTTACTTTAAAAGAGTTTGTTTCAGTTTCTGCCTGCCGTCACCTCACTTTCAAACTACAGGTTCTGAATTCAGCCAGTGAACATGAAACTGGAACCAGCTTTCAGAAGCGCATATCCTTGAAGCCTGGAGAAACATTCAGCTTTTTTTTTTTTTTTTCAATTTATAACGAATGTTTAGCTTTAAGAGGTGAAAAAAAAAAACCCTGTGGCTCACACACACACACACATACTTGAGCGTGTGTATGAACACACCCGGGCAGACCACCCATTCTGCAAGCCATCGTTGTGTTGCGACACCACTGAGCCAACAGAGATTCGCAGAATGTTGCAGACAAGGAAACATTTGGAATAGTGTGGGAGAGGGCGTACAGCCTTTACTTGTAATGGGAATGATTTCAGTGAGCTCATAGGATTCGCATGTTTTTTTGTTGGTTTTTTTTTTTCATTTTGGTTTGTGTTTTATTCATTCTCTATGAATGTGTGTGTGTATGAAGGTGTGGACAAGAAGATATGACAGTTGTTCTGGTAAGCGTTAGCCTGTCCTGCTCAGACAGTTCTCATTAGCGTGTTCATCGTCTTCATCATCATCATCATGTACTGCCCTGATGTACTACCCTGGCAGTTAATCATTGTCATCATTATTAACATGTACTTTCCATCCAGATACTTCTCATCATCACCACCATCATTAAAGAACTGTGTATATAAATAATAATATTTGAAAGAAAAAAAAAAATCTGTTCATTGAGTTCTCGTCCATCAGTGTTCAGCCTTTCTCTCTCTCCCTGTCTCTCTGTCTGTCTGTCTGTCTCTTCTCTCTTCTCTC
>CM065741.1:36275916-36310916 GCA_033310375.1 Conus canariensis | reverse complement strand
GGGGGGGGTGTGTTGGTGGTGGGGGGGGGGGGGGGGGGTGGAGTAGGGGGTAGATCAGAGGGTAGGTAGTTCATTGATTAGAACATGCATAGGTGTGTGGTGGAATGTGAAAGGTGAAGGAGGGTGGCTGTAGATTAGGTATGGAAGTGGAGGAGCGAAGGTGAAAAAAGAGGGGGGGGAGCCTTTCTTGTGGGGGGGCTGGGGGGTGTTGTGTGTGGTGTGGTGTGGGTGGGGTTGGTGGTGTGTAGTATGGTGGCAGTGGTGTTTGTGTGTGTGTTGTGTGTAAGTAAATGAAAAATTAAATGAGAATAATTAATGAAAAAAAAAAAAAAAAAAAACCTTGATAATTTAAACATGTAAATTAGAAGTGGGGGGGGGGGGGGGGGGGGGGGGGGGGGGGGGGGGAGTTGTAAGGGGAAAGATAAAGCAAAAATTAAGATTAAATAGGTGGGAGGGTGGCTTGTACTACTGTATGTAGTGAGTGAAGGGGATATGGGTGGTGGTGTGTGTATATGTGTATGTGTGTGTGTTTGGTGGGGGGATATTGCAACTGATGTAGAAAGTGGTGGTGGGTGTGTGGTAAGGTTATTGTTGGATGTTGATGCCTTGGGGGTGTTAGTGTCATTTGTGGCCCCAATGAGATGGGATTCTTGAGTTGTGCGTTCAAAGCTGTCACTCTGTGACTGCCAGAGTGCACAATGACTTTGACATGGTTGATGTTGTGTTGGGTGTGGTTGAAGTGTGTAGGGCGGACGGTGTTTGGGTCGGTGGTGGCGGATATCAGCCAGGTGTTCAGTGATGCGTGTTTCAAGTGTGCGTGATGTTTCCCCTATGTAGATCTTGCCACACAGCTGGCAGTGGATTGGCATATATAATGTTGCGGGCTCTGACATGAGAATGTGCGTTTGACTGTGAAGGAGTCTTTGGGGCCCTGTAAGATGGGTTCTGGGTTTGGTGAGGGGGCAGATTTTGCAGTTGGGTTTAGAGCAGGGGTGAGTACCTGGTGGTGTAGCTGTGGTTCTGTTCAATTGGACCGCACGAGGAGGTCTTTGAGGTTTTTGTCACGTTTTAACTTGCAGTAAAACCCCCCCCCCCCCCCCCCCCCCCCCCTTTCTTTTTTTTTTTTTTTTTTTTTTTTTTTTTTTTCACTGACCACTTCCTTTCCTTTGTCCCCATTGTATCTTGTATCATGATCACCCTTGACATTTCGGTATGGGTGGATGCAATTTTACATGGGTTTGTCTCTGATCACCTAGATCATACAGGTATGGTTGGATGGCGGGTGTACATGTGTTTGTCGGGGGGTGGGGTGTGTGTGTGTGTCCCCTTTTTTTTTTTTTTTCCCCCCCCCCTTCCCCCCCCCCCCCCCCCCCCCCCCCCCCCCTTCCCCCCCCCCCCCCCCCCCCCCCCCCCCCCCCCCCCCCCCCCCCCCCCCTCCCCCCCCCCACCCCACATTCATATATGACCATCCATCATCATTACATTATTACCACCATTCATAAGATATATTTCATCTATAGATCAACCTTTACCACCAACCGAGTCATTTATCATTGCCCCCCCCCCCCCCCCAACGTTGCTGTTGTTGTTGGTGTGGTGGTGGTGGTGGTGGTGTTGTTCTGTTTTTTTTTTTTTTTTTTTTTTTTTTTTTTTTAAACTCAACTGGCATTATCATGCCAATGCCATCATGCTATTTCACTTATGGCAATGAACAACATCCTATAGCACTGTTTACCCCACTCAAGACAATGACCAATTATCCATTATTCTTCATCCCTTTTTTTTTTTTTTTTTTTTTTTTTTTTTCCAACTGGCATTACTACATCAATGCCATGACATTATTTCACTTATAACGACTGCACCCCCCTACAGTACTGTAGATCTCATCACAGCTATCAACATCCATCAGTCTTTATAATCATTTCCTTTACTCCACCACTGGCATTATCACACTTACTAATGCACTCTCCTACTCCTTTTACAAAAATGACCATCATCCTACACCACTATGACCATGCCTACACCTTTACCATCATCATCATCCACCCCTCTTTAAACACCTGCCCCATTCCCCCACCGACACTTTACACCATGCCACAACATCATCCCACTTATACCAACAATTATCATCATCCTACAGTATCTCCAATGAAACATGACCATCACCCACCAGTCAATCTACCCCAACCCCCCCTCCACCCACTTTCTCAACCTGCAATATTATACCAATGCCACCTTATTATTCCACTTACCTCAGTGACTATCATCTACAGTACCATTGATCTCACCCATGCCAGTGAGCATCACCCACCAGGTCATTGGTATTTTCCTATGCCCCCCCACCTTGCACCATTGCACCATCACCACTGCATTTTTCCACTTGTATAACAATGGTCACCACCTTGGTACTACTGATTTTAAATTATTACCATTATCAGTCACTGACATACTCCCATCCAGTGAATACCTTCACACTGCACTATATGGAAATGAAGAAGCTGACCAACTGACAAAGGAAGGGACAGCAGCCCCAACTGTAAAAAGGTAGTCTCCTTGGAATAAATTCTAAAATATTTCCAAGGAGACAAATAGGAAGATGACTTGAGCAGCACCCAGACTTCAACAAGAGGGATGCATTACTACCGGACGCCCAAATCAGACCAAGTGACATTGTTGGACTGAGGATAAGGCTCCCCTGACCTCAACATGACAGGTCCACTATACTCCACACCTGTGAGTCTTTCAAACCATCAATGCAGTGCAGCCCCAGAGGACAGCGGAGCATTCCCAGCTTGGCCAAAGTGGAAACTGGCCTGCCAACTCACCAATGAGTGCAAAACCATACTGACCACTGGAGGGTCTTCACCATACAGCAGCCTCCGTCACTACCTCCAGGATTCCGACCTAAGTAAATGAAGAAGACCATCATTGTGATACTGAGAACCGGGCACTCCAGACTATGACATAACATCTCTGCAATACTCCACCCTGGCGGGTCTGCAATTAATCCATGCAGCCCCAATGACGGTGGGAACAGTCCCAACAACACCAAAAGAAGAATCCTGGCCTGCCAACACACTGATGAATGCAAAACCTTATTGACCACTGGAGGGCCTTCACCATACAGAAGCCCTTGCCAGTACCTCCACCATTCCTGCCTAAGGGAACGGAGAAGAATCTCTTCCTACACTACCGTTGATCTCATATGATCATCACCCATCAGTGACTGATTAATGATAATAATTTTTATCCTCTTTGTGTGTGTGTGTGTGTGTGTGTGTGTAAAAAATTTTCCACAGTTAGTCTCACTATGATCACACGATCTTAACTCACCTAGAACATTGTTTACATGTGTTCCCCCCCCCCGCCCCCTTTGTGTGTGTGTGTGTGTGTGTGTGTGTGTGTGTGTGTGTGTGTGTGTGCAACACATGATACCCTGTTTTTCATTGATCACTGCTTTTCTCTCAACAACAGCAGCATTTTGATGCCAACACATTATTTCACCTGTTACAGTGAACATCATCCCACAGCATTGTTTACTTTTTTAACAACACATTAATATGAACCTCCCAACCTCCCACCCCCAACCCCACCCACCCACCACCCCACTAGTGGATGAAGAGATATGAGCTCTCCTTCTCTTGCCCCCCTTCCTCCCCCCCCACCCCCCACCACACACACATTACCCTCCTCCCTTTTTTTTTTTTTTTCTTCTCTACCCCCCCCCCCCTCCCAATCATACCTTATCACCCATTTATCTTCCATCCCCTTCCCTCCCTCATTAACATTACCCACACACCTTTCACAACTACCCACACATAACTACCACCACCTCTTTCATCACCCAGCGAAATCATTTATTTTATTCACCTAAACTTTTTTATTTATTTATTTATTTATTTTATTTTTATTTTATTTTTTTTTTATTTTAAAGTTTCTTCTGTTCATGTACTTATTTACCCCTTCTATATATAATTTAATTTTTTTTTTTTTTTCCCCAGTTTGCCCCCCCCCCCCTTACCATTATTATCAATCCACCATTATCACAACCGTCACAAAGATATCACACCACCCACTAAACTAGACACACAACCTATCGTACACACAACCCCCCCCTCCCCCCACGACCCCCCCCCCTCCCCCCACACCCCCCCCCCCCCCCCCCCTCCTTTTCCTCTCCCATAATCCCCTTGTCATTTCCGCCTAGCGGCTATTCTCCCCACCACATGGACTAACAACAGATGAGTCATTTTCGTTCTTTGTTTGTACTGTCTTAAATGTTAAATGTGATTTATTTTTTCGCCTGAAGAAGACCCAAGTGGTTGAAATGCATCGTGTCTTGTCATGTGCTTTGTTTGTCAATGTCATTGGCGGTAACTAACACCCTCTCTTTCTAAATTTTTATATTAATAAAGGTTATGTAGCTTAGCTCACTACACACTGGTAAGATTTCCATTTGTCCCCACCATCCCCATTCCACAGGGAAACGAACAAACTCCTATGCAGTGGACTGTTTCAAAATGTGGCACAACCTTTTTTTCTTTCTTTTTTGTCTGGCACTGTAACCATCTTTCAAGCACCCTGCCCACAACCGAAGGCATTCTAACTCTAGTCAAAGTGAATATTTCACAATATAAACAAAAACATGTATGTCCATAGCACACAAGATAAGATACTTCCTCTTCTAGCAACACAGAAGAAGAATTCACTTCTTTCCGTTCAGAAAGATCCACAGTTTCACTTTACACCTTTTTTTTTTTTTTTTTTTTTTTTTTTGCTTGTTGTTACTTTGTGAGAAGATGGTGGTTGTGTCCACACATTAAACTGCCGCTGTACATGGTCCCTCAAGAGCAGCAGGCAAAAGGTCAGCTGTACCCAGCAAACAGCAGCGGCCATACACAGTCAGATCTGTTTACGCATATGATTTCGCCATATTTTGTACACATGTTTGGTGAACATACGATGAATATGACGAACCAGAAAAAATACGTTCTAAAACTCTCAAGACAAAGTTCTTGACTGGTTGTGGCACTTGTGGTGTATAACCATTGTGTTTGAGGGCTACAACCAAAGAGTAACAACTCGCATCAGGATGATAGAACAATTTTACAAAAATTAACAAATTTGGTAGATGTGTGCACACATTGTTAGGAAAATATGCTCATTTCAATGAGAAATACACCAAAATTACTGACAATCTGTTGTGTAGAAAGGCAAATAGTCAGCTGCCTACTATTTATCCAACATGTGAGCTTCCAGGTCTTTTCTCCGATTTCTTCCATAACAAAATAGCCACTCTCAGACGTGATTTAGACGCAATGGTTGTAGCCAACCCTCCTCTGCCAGGTGAGCCTTTCACCAAAACTTCTCTCTCGTCCTTTCAACCTGTAACATCAGATGCTGTTCGTAACGTCATTATCAATTCCTCTCCCAAAACTTGTAATCTCGATCCTATTCCTACCCCTCTTCTGATTGAATGTCTTGACAGTCTATTACCATCTCTCACAGCCCTTATCAACTCTTCTCTCACCTCTGGCACCTTTCCGGATGCTTGTAAAGCTGCTCTGGTGACACCTCTTCTCAAAAAGGTCACTCTTGATCAAAATGAACTTAAGAATTACCGTCCAGTATCTAACTTGTCCTTTATCTCTAAAATAATTGAAAAGATCGTCCTCATCCAACTATCCGAGTACCTGATTTCCAATAACCTCTTCAATCCATTTCAGTCTGCCTACAGACCGGGACACAGCACTGAGACAGCTCTTTTAAGGATAGTAAATGATCTACTCCTTTCTTTGAATGATCGCAAAGTCTCGATTCTGGCTCTGTTAGACCTGTCAGCTGCGTTTGACACCATAGATCACTCTATTCTCCTCAGTCGTTTGCACCATGATTTTGGCATAGGTGGTACAGCACTGCAGTGGTTCTCATCCTATTTGTCACATCGGACTCAGTCTGTCATTGTTGACGGCCGGGTTTCTTCTGCAGCTCCTATATGTTTTGGAGTCCCACAGGGCTCGGTCCTCGGACCAGTCCTGTTTGTTCTCTACACCTCTCCATTGGCAAATGTCATTGACAAACACTCAGTCCTTCATCATTCATATGCTGATGATTCACAGTTGCAGAAATCAGCTGCACCTTCTGAAGTTCCCCAACTACTAGAGGCAATGCAGGATTGTATAGCCGATGTCAGATCTTGGATGACAGCAAATAAACTAAAGCTGAACAATGAAACAACTGAAGTAATGCTTCTCTCCTCTCCCCAAATGTCGCACAAAATCAATTGCCCTTCTACGATGACAGTTGGTGATGCCACTGTCCCGTTCTCATCCTCTGTTGTCAATCTAGGAGTTACCCTTGACCATCATTTGGAAATGAAAGTTCATGTCAGAAATGTTGTTCGGGCTGCCAATTATGAGCTCCGCCGTATTGGTTCCATCCGCCGTTTTCTCACAACCCAAGCAGCAGCCACACTTGTCTCTGCATTTGTTCTGTCCCGGCTGGACTACTGCAATTCCATCCTGTATGGTTCCCATGACTATCTTCTTGAAAGTCTGCAGCGTGTCCAGAATAATGCAGTGCGAATGGTTTTGCGAGTGCCTAGAAGGGACCATATTACTCCTCATCTGATTTCTCTTCACTGGCTTCCAGTGTCTGCTCGGATTGAATTTAAATTGGCATCTATCTGTTACAAATGTGTCCAAGGTTGTGCTCCAGATTATCTGAAGGACTTAGTCCATTTAAAACAACATCATCATCAAGACAAACTGCGTTCATCTGTTGATGCAACCGCTTTACAAGATCGTCCTGCCAATAGCCAAAAGACAGGTGACAGATGCTTCTCGCATGCTGCCCCCTCCATCTGGAACACTATCCCTGCAGAAATAAGAGAAACTAATTCCGCTGACTCCTTCAAACGCTCTCTGAAAACCCACATCTTCCAGAAAGTTTACAATTAGTTCATTTCGCTGTCAATCTATGGGCACGTGGTGTGTGTGTGTGTGTGTGTGTGTGTGTGTGTGAGTGTATGTGTGGGTGTGTGTGTGTGTGCGTTGTCTATTTTTGCTTTAATTGTTTATATA
Organism: Conus canariensis; assembly: GCA_033310375.1. Lineage (NCBI taxonomy): Eukaryota > Metazoa > Mollusca > Gastropoda > Neogastropoda > Conidae > Conus > Conus canariensis. The sequence goes on along the minus strand of CM065741.1, from coordinate 36,303,834 downwards.
TATGAAATTTGTAATGGGCCGCGTGCTCTGTTCAACAGAGAAGTGTGCACATAAAAATGTTCATTATTATTATTATTATTAATGGCCATTTTAGGATAAACAGGTTTGCACACTGCTGTGAGGGACATGTCGCTGAAAGATTTTCGCCACCAGCTGTGGCAGTGACTGCCATGCTATCCCTTGACAGTGGAGGAAAACCCCAGCTTTGCCATAAAAACACAACAGGTCTGCCAAACTAAGCAGCCTGGCTGTAGAAGAGCTAACTTTTTGTATCATGTTTGGAGTAGAGGAGGTTGAATCTTCTCAGTCTTTGAACTTGTGATATTTTGACGAAAATATTTTAATGAAAGGCCAAACGTAAAACATGCGAAAATTTGAGATCTCTCGGTCCCATAATACCTTTATTTTCTTACCTGACCCATTGGTATGTTGGGTTAGGGCACACAGTGAAAGGTGCTGGTGGTGTCGCCATGAGGTCCACACTGATTTTAACTGAAAAAAGGTCAGCTTATGCACAAGTATCATTAAAACTTGACTCACTGTAATTCACCTGAAACAGGATACAGCTTTTGTACATGCATCACTGAAAAGTTACCCGCTGTAATTCACCTGAGATTTAAACAGGACAAAGGTCACCTTACGTACATCCGTTACTAAAGCTTCTAACTTGATTGGATGGCAATATTCTGTTCTGGGCCATTCTACCTTTAATCCAGGTGTGAGTCACAGTGACCTGTTTGGTAGCTAGGCATGCTTAGTTGGTTGCTGGTCACTCTTAGTCCCTCCGCTGGGCAAGGGCTGGATGTAAAAAGAGCATGTGGGAAGAAACTCTAGGGAAAGCTTGACAGCAGGTTTTCAGAGAAGAAACCCTGTTTTAGACAAGTGTTTTTGGCCCTGAACTCCTGACACTCTAGGGGAGCCGGGCCGCGTCCAGGTCATGACTACCAGATGCCCTTCTACCGCCAACTTTTTTTGTTTTTCCTGGCGTTGCCGGGATTCGAATCTGCAATGGATGGGTGGGCGTCTTAAGGCGTGCCTTTTCAGACGGATGTCTTACATTACTGTTAACAGAACACCTGTTCTGAGTTGGGAAAGTTAAGCCTTCTGAAGTTCACTTTTGTTCCTCCTCGACCAGATTCAGCTGGAACTCTTTTCAGCTGCCTCTGCCATTGCCTTCAGGGTTCTGGTCCTCCTCTTACCTGAAATCCCCAGCTGTTTCATGAGGTCATAGGCTGATGAGCCTACAAATCCCCGTGCTCCAACTTCTTTGGCGAGGATTCGGACCTGGAAGCCAGATTCCATTAAACTGCTGGCTAAACTGGCATACTTCTCAGTCTTACAGAGGTGCACTTGCTCCATTCTGTTTTCGAATGACACTGAGTTCGATCAGAATCATTTGTTTTGATGAACCTGAATGGAGAACAATATCCGGTTTCATGCCACTCTTTCTGATGATCGCCAGATGGTTCTCCTATTCTGAAAGGTCTGCTGTGCATTCCTAGTCATCAGCTCCACCAGTAAACTCTGCTTCCATTCTTTTGATATCACAGCTGCTCCAGACCATGATTTTTGGCCTCCTGCCATGTAGGACTTTGTTGCAGGAGCTACTGGTAGCGTAGAGCTTCCTCCAGCAGTGCTAACCGCATGTGCGATCTCCCTGGGCACTCAGTGCCTCTATGTGCTGCTTTGCATAACTCAGGGCATGTTCCACTGTTTGTTTGCCGTGACAGAGTGGACACGTGGGTTCATCTGATTTCCACCATTTGACCATGTTCGAATTCGAGGGCGGGAAGTCATATGCAGAACTGAGGATGAAGCTGACTCTTAAGAGGTGCCATGTGCCATATATCATGTCAGGTGAGACTTCTCTGCAGTGCGTTTTCCCACGTAGTCCACTGTCCTTGTTGGCCTTGCTGGACTGCTTTCTGGATTCTCTTGGCGTCCTCTTCTTTCTCAGCATCTCTTTTACTATGTCTCTCCTTGCTTTCCCTTTTGCTTTTGACCACCTTTTCATTTCTGTTGATCCCAACCCTGTCTGTTGGTCAGTGTGAAGCCTGTTATTCCTCGAGGATGGGTTTCAGAGGAAGCTTCAGCTTTGCTTGTCGGCAAAAGAGAGACCTGGTGGGACACCTGGCCATTTCCTTGTATACTTGTTGATTTTGGCCTCCATTGATCCCACAGTGCTCGCGCAGATATAAGCTACACACAAAAAGTTAAGGATCACTTTCACAAACATTCATAACTGTCAAAATAAGAAAGTCAATGCGTTGAAGTTTGGCCAACATTTAATTCCATTCTTTAGTGATAACGATACACAATTGCCTTCAATCTCGAGCAATCGTTTGGTGTGTACATTTGATTAAAGTGGGTACGTATCCAAATTTGATTTCCCAAAGTCATTGAAATCACAAGACAGGGCATACTGATGCTCCCAAAAGTTCAGTAATGCGTGTAACCACCATGGCTGTTCTGGCACTCGACGCAGCGAGTCCTCATCGAGTTGACCAGGTTGGTGAAGATCCTCTGTGGAAGCGCCTGCCACTCAGCCTGCAGCATCTGGTAGAGGTGTTGGGCATCCCTGGGAGGGGGGTGGCTCCTCACTTTGCGATCCAGCTCATCCCAGAGTTTCTCAATCGGGTTGAGATCGGGACTGCATGCTGGCCACTCCATTCTGTTGACTCCAGACTGCTGCAGGAAGTCGTTGAACACCCTTGCCCTGTGGGGGCGAGCATTGTCATCCTGGTAGACAGCCCTCGGTCCCATCTGCTGCAGTGTAGGCACAGCCAGCGGTTGAAGGATCTCATCCCGGTATTGGATGCCAGTCAGGTTACCCTGTACATGATACAAGGGTGTTCTGTGGTGAAGGCTGAAGGCCCCCCAGACCATTACAGAACCTCCACCAAAGGCCACCTTTTCTTGGACAGTGGCGTCAGTAAAGCGTTGCCCTGGGCGCCTCCAGACCCTCAGTCGGCCGTCGTTGTGGTGAAGGGTGAAGCGTGATTCATCACTGAACAGGACCTGGGACCATTGCTGACGTGTCCACCTCACGTGACGTGCGCAGAAGGCGCGGTGTGCTGCCCTATGGGCTGGAGTTAAGTGTGGCCGTACTGCTGGGCGACGAGAATGGAGATTAAACCCATGTAGGCGGTTCCGTATGGTCTGCTGGCTGATGTTGATGTTAGTAGCCACCCTGAACTGCCTTTGAATTATGCTGGAAGAGGCTGTTCTTGTCTGCAGGGCTTGTCGTTCAATGAGACGATCGTCACGTGGGGTTGTCTTCTTCGGTCGACCAGATCTGCGTCTTTCATGGACAATCCCAGTGGCTGTGAAGCGTTGAATCAGTCGGACAATGACCGAGATGGACACATGAAGTCGCCTGGCCACTTCTCGCTTGGGAACACCATCTTGGAACCATGCAACAGCTCGTCCCCTATCCAACCCGCTTAATTTTCGTCATGGAGGCATTGTCAGATCAGGCCTACTACTGGTGGAATGTCTTCTTATATAGCCAAGTGAGCGACAGCATCTCACACATAAACAGCAGTGCTTGCACGTGCATAATGGTTTTTCCATCTGGCAAGTGCAATGTGTTCAGGCAGAACGGTCCAAAACAAGGTCATTTTTCGCAAGTTTCTGCTTTTCCGTTTGCGGCCCAGCTCAGTAGTAGAGAATCCCGTGCAATTTTCGCACTAACACAACATCGCCCACTTACAGCTGAACAAGAATTCATGACAATTTGGCTGGACTAAGAAATAAATAACAATAGCGAACTGAGTTTATTACGCACCTGTTTTCACATACCGATCCTTAACTTTTTGTGCGTAGTATATATCAGAAGAGGCCACAGAAGCTTCAGGATCAGCATGAACTGCAAACACCAGACCTTGTACTTGCCAGGAAGCCCACGCTGGTCTATTATCTGCAGGCTTTCTTCTGCCATTTGCTTAGTTTCCTCTCCCCTCTTTGTGTCTTTCAAGGAGTCATCATACCACCTCCCAAGGCTCTTGACTTGTTACATTTGGAATGGCCTGGTTGGCTGTGGTGAACTTGACTGTTTTTACTATTTTTCCTTTCCGTAGGAGAGGCTTTATGATTTCTTTGGCTTGAAATTCATCCTGGATGAAGCAACTAATTGGCATAACTGCTTCAGTATTTTGCATGTTTCGTCTTCCTCAGTAGAAAGCACTGTTGTGTCATTCATGAAGGCCTTTAGAGGGGGCATTTCGTATCCATTCCCGAGATCTGCTGGACCTGTACAACTCATGGTATCTATCAAGATGACCTCCATTGCCAACACAAACAGTATCGGAGAAATTGCACGGCCCATTGCTATACCAATTTCCAGACTGATCCAATCTGTTGTATATTCGTTTATGGAGAAGTGCTTGAGAAGTCACGGAAGCGTTTCTCTGATGTTCTTTGGGGCGTGATACAACTCGAGGGCCAGTTGAATCATCTTGTGTGGAACTGATCCACATGCGTTTGACAGATCGAGCCACACGCGTTCTCCTGCCCTAGCTGTTTGGATTGCTTCCCAAATCATAGTGGCATGTTCTTCACAACCAGAGATGCCTCTCATCTGGACTGACAGATCCAAGTACTCATTTAGTCAGAGAAGATTTCCCCCCTCGACATTCAGAAGTGATAACGGTCTAAACTGGTTGATATCTCTCGATTGTTATCATTGGTCCATGCTGATTTTATCATTTTATGTTCATTACTCATAGAGCGTTGTGCGTATCCGGTCGTGATCAGGTTGGCGCCGATGGATTCATCATTCTCTCCCTCTTTCGGTGGATCCTGGCAGCATCTTTCGGTTTTTCGTAGTAGTGGTAAGTTTTTCAAGAGCCAGCCCACAGAGCCCGTAAGTCTAGTCTAAGGGAGCCGGGCCGCATCCAGGTCATGACTCCCAGATCCTCTTCGACTGCTAACTTTTTTGTTCTTTTTTTCCTGGCACCGCCGGGATTCGAACCAGCAACTTTTGGATGGGTGGGCGTCTTTAGACGAATGTCTTACCCCATGCTAACGGAACACCTGTAATAAATTGGGAAATTTACTTGAACTTGGACTGTACGATGTTTGAGGTCTTGTAGTAGGAAGTCCCGTTCATCGATCCGTGTGGGTTATACGGCTAGTATACTAAAAACTTTGCATGCGTGGCTTATTGGCAAGACGGATTGTACTGGTCGGGTTTCTTCTTCCAGCAAGCATCCAGCCTACTCTTGAAAGCATTTACAGAAGGTGCCAGGACCACTTCGTCTGGGAGACTGTTCCACGTTTTGGTGATTCTTTCGTTGAAGTGTTTACTGGTATCGCAGTGGGTGTGATGCGGGAACAGTTTCGATTAAGCCTTTTGAAGTCCACTTGTTCCTCCTCGACCACATCCAGCTTATCTGTTTCCCTTGGAAATAAAGATCATCATCATCATCATCATCATCATCATCATCATCATCTCTCCCTCTCTTTAAACTTTCACTCGAGAAAGTCGGGGTCGGTTTGCTCCATCTAGCCCCAAACTGACTGTATTAAAATGAGTTTGAATATCGTCTTTGATATATAGGCAATAAACAAGTAGGGTAAGTCTTGCTCCCATAAGAAAACCTAACATAGAGTAACTTTTATTCAAGACTGGCACAGCCTTTTAAACTTGAATAAAGTCAGACGAATACAAATGCGCGAACTCAGACGTGTTTTGAAAGTCAGTGTTTCTCCTCCACCCAAATTCCAAGTATTTTTTGTGAAATCCTTCTACATTATTCAAACCACCCCTTCCCAAACCTCACTCCACCTATGCTGCATCCAACACCAAAGCAGAGGTAAGCGGTTTCAATTCTTGTTCGACCTGTGCCTCAAAATCATCGCTAACCACGCACGCTGCACTAAAAACAAGATGGCCGAAACCAACGCTCACCAATCTTAAACCCATCTTTTCCAAGCGTTTTTCAAATCTCCCACCAAACCCGATGCTGCTGAAGGCCCTCATCATCCTCTTCAGTATAATTGTGGGCTTGCACGACCTCGAACATTGTACTAAAGCTAAATTCCCATTGACAATACCAAACACACGACAAGGTATGAATCAAGCCGAAAACGGAACCCCCCCTCCCTACTCCGAAAAGGTCCAAGTCAAAGACTTAGACAACGACGTCTATTACCCATGTGGTGTCTGCGACCTCACAGTAGGTTGGAGCCAGAAAGCAGTGGCCTGTGAAACCTGCGGACAGTGGTTCCACCTAGACTGTCAGGACATTCATGAGGATTCGTACGACAGACTCGGCAACAGCGACGTCACGTGGCACTGCATCATCTGTGCTAACGTAAACAACAGCACGACAGCCTATGATCTCCATGGACTGAACACAGAAAGCAACCAAGCAAACAACTCCACCTTACACCTCAACCCACACAGCCCCTTTCGCCCATTCCACTCCTCTACACCCAGCAGGACAAGCAAACAAAATAAACACACCAGGAGACCCCTCCGCATTGTCTCCATGAACTGTCACTCCATCATAGGCAAAGCCGCTGACCTTGATAATCTTGTCCAAAGTGTAAAACCTGTTATCATCCTGGGACAAGAATCATTCCTAACGAAAGACCATAAGAACAGCGAAATATTCCCCCCTGGCTACAACATCTATAGAAAAGACAGGAATCACAAGGAAGGGGGAGGTGTCTTCATTGCCGTATCATCAGATTTTACCGCACTAGAGGAACCAGACCTCAGCACAAACTGTGAGATCCTGTGGGTGAAAATAAAACTAACAGGAAGACGATCACTTCTCATCGGCTGCTATTACAATCCACACACTCGAGACGCAGACAGCCTTAGGGCATTCACCAAGTCTGCTCGTCGAGCCAATACCACCAACAACATCATTGTGGTGGGCGGTGACTTCGACCTTCCGGGCTGGCATTGGCCCACCCAAACTCTAAAACCAAAATGCCCATACGTTGAACTCCACCGCCAGTTTATGGATGACATACGAGACCTCGGGTGGGAACAACTTGTCCAAAAACCCACACGAGGGGGGAATATTCTTGACCTCCTCCTCACAAACCGCCCAAACCACATCCCCAGAACAGAACTCCTTCCAGGATTCTCAGACCATGATGCGACATTCATGGAACTACAAATACACCCCCCTAAAAATCCCCAAACGCAGAGAAAAATCCCCATTATCAACAGCAAATGCGAAGTCCCATTGAAAGAGGCAGCAGCACAACTGAGCAGCCACATAACATCAACTTTCAACGAGGACAGCAATGCAAACAACATCTGGATAGAAATCCGTGATGGCCTTACTCAGGCCGTCTCCGACCATGTCCCCCATAAAAAAGTGAGAGCCAAACACAACCTCCCGTGGATCGATCACAATACCAAAAAACTCATCAAAAAAAAAGGGACAGATTGCACAAGCAGTGGAAAAAATCAGGAGATGAAGCCCTCCAGTGCCAGTTTAAAACACTAAAAAGACAAGTGCAGAAACGACTCCGGCGCCAATACTGGAAGTACATGGAGGAGCTGATGTGTGAAGACAACTCAGACCAGACAACCCTAAAAAGAAGTTCTGGAGCTTCATCAAGTCCAGACGGACGGAGGGGCTGGAGTCTCCCCACTGAAAGATGGAGGGAAACGGATCACAGACCCACAGAAAAAAGCAGAACTCCTCAACAAACAGTTTCAGTCTGTGTTCAGCCCCAAAGACAAAATCACCCCTGAGCAATTCAATCTACGCTGCCCCTTAAATCCAAACTCCCCCCAATACCCAGACTGTGAAGACGTCAGCATCACAGAAACAGGTGTGAGAAAGCTACTGCATGGCCTCAGTGAGGCCAAAGCATGTGGACCTGACAACATTACCCCACGACTCTTGAAAACCGTAGCGGACGAAATAGCCCCAGCACTCACTCTCCTGTTCCGCTGCTCATACAACTCCGGACAAGTGCCAAGTGACTGGAAACGGGCACACATCACTCCTGTCTTTAAAAAGGGTGAGAAGTACAAACCATCAAACTACCGCCCTGTCTCACTGACGTGCATCGCATGCAAAATGATGGAGCATATCCTCACCAGCCACATCATGACATATGCAGAAAAGCACAACATCCTGTGCCCCCAGCAACATGGCTTCAGGCGCGGACGGTCGTGTGAGACCCAGCTGATAGGGTATGTGGACGAAATCACTGAAGAAGTCATGAGAGGTCATCAAGAGGACACAATTGTACTCAACTTCTCCAAAGCATTCGATAAAGTCAGCCATACCCTCCTCATCCACAAACTCCATCGCTATGGAATCAAAGGACGATCAAATGCTTGGATAGAAAACTTCCTCACAGATAGACAACAAGCAGTGCTGGTAGAAGGACAAAGATCGTCGTACGTCCCTGTAGACTCAGGAGTTCCCCAAGGCTCAGTCCTAGGACCAAGCCTATTTCTTTATTACATAAATGACCTCCCGGCAGGGATCAGCTCCAAAGTCCGCCTGTTCGCAGATGACACGATGTGCAGCTACACAATAAAGAAAGCATCCGACCAACAGACACTACAAAACGACCTTGAGTGGGAAGAGCAGTGGTCCATGAGCTTCCATCCAGAAAAGTGCTCAACACTAAGTGCTACACGGCGACAGAACAAACACCAACCAGTGTACAAACTTCATGGCCCCACTCTGGAAGTTGTGACCTCAACCAAATACCTAGGGGTCACGATCCAAGACGACCAAAAATGGGGATCCCATATTGAGACGATCACCGCAAAAGCCAGTAAACCCCTCGGCTTCCTTAGACGAAACCTCAAAATCGGAAACAAGAAGATGAAAGAAACTGCATACAAAACCCTTGTTCGACCGATTGTTGAGTACGCGTCATGCGTCTGGGACCCCCACACCAGCAACGAGATCCAGGAGACCGAAAAGATCCAGCGTAGAGCAGCCAGATGGGTCACACACAGCCACAGACCCACAACCAGTGTAGATGAAATCCTACGCTCTCTGAAGTGGCCTACATTAGAGAAACGAAGACAAAACGCCAGACTGGAAATGATGTACAAATTCCACCACAATCTTTTTGACATCGACTCCAAGTACCTGCCTAGGAAATCCCAGACCAGAAGAAGTTTAAGAAAAAACAACAGCTGCAGCTACGACATCCCACAATGCAGGACAGACTACCGTCAAATGTCATTCTTCCCAAGGACCATTCCAGAGTGGAACACATTACCAGAGGTTGTGGTGACGGCGGAGACCCTGGACCGCTTCAGGTTCAGACTCGCCTCTCACCAATAAACACCAACGACAACATCCACCCCCCCCCCCCCATCCCCCCTCCCTCGCCTCCCTCTACACCCCCCACCCCACCCCATCCCCTCTTCTCCCCCCCCCACTTCCTCCTCATCACCACTCCCTCCTCCCCACCCACCCCTTAAGCTGAAATCAAAATTATGTCTGACAAACACAGCGCAAATCTTCGCAAACCCCCAAGTATACGACAGAGTCATCAGCATAATGATGTTGGTCGTGAACAGAAGAAGAATCTAATAGTGGGGGAAAAACAAGCGCAGGCCAGCCTTTGAGCCTACGCCTGAGGATCCACCCAAGGATGCAAGTGAGATCAAAAGACAAACACAAAGACGGACAGAAACAAATACAAATAGCCTCGATTTAATTGAAAGTCTTTGATATATCTCATGTATTTGTCTTGTTGTGCAGCTGTGGTGTTTGACTATAATGGGTAAGAGGACACAACTTTAATGAACTATGGCTAGCATGCAGAGTGCTTTATCTTGAGAGATATCGACCGAAACAATAACAATGGCTTCTCAAGCACCGCTGGCGACGCCAAAACATTACGATCCTATGTTTAAAGGTACAGTGACACAGACACTCAGCTACCCAACATTGGTGACAATATTAGATGTGCTATTGCTACATTTCTAGGCAGTAATTGATATGTCCACTTTCATTTTCTTTCGATTTACCACGTGGCAGTGTGTGTCCGTGTGCGTGCGTGCCATTTTCCCGGCAAATCCTGGCAAACCAGGATCCTGGAATGAAGTTAAGCTAGTTAAGGGCCCACTACATAAGTTTAATTTCCCACTGAAAAAAAACAGCCATTATCCCGTCAAATGTTAACGCCGAGTCCGGTCAGATATATGGTGTTTATTTGGCATTTGTAGAACGTTTAGTTCAGGTCCGTTCAGTTGAACTGCCAACCACTAGTAGGCTGCTACAGTGCTAGGAGTGACTGTATCACAGTCGAAGCCATAAAGTTTGGAACGTTCGTCTTTTTCAAAATTAAAACAAGTTTTTATTTAAAAGAATTATTAGAAAATCCGCCAAACAGCAGGGACAAACAAATTACAAGACAAAACACGACGCGTTTCGACCTCTTGGGACTAATTCAGGCAAGATGAACAACATTCAGGACAATGAAGACGAAGAACAAGCTATCACGTATCATCTCAAATTTGGTGCAAGATTGGCATTGAAATAAAAGAATTTAAAAAAAAAAAAAATTGTTTCAATTTCCGCCGACGGTCACCTTTTTTTGAAACCAAAATTAAAACTTCAAGCGCAGTTTGATGCAAGTTCTGGTCTGGCACTTGCAGCTGGAATATTTCCTGCTGGGTTTGTCAATCATTCTCAAAGTAAAGCCAAGGCTTCAGTTCCAGAGACACATCATTTGCCCTTGCCCAACACAACAGTCAACAAGAGCAGTGCACTCCTGTCATATGTCTGTGCTGTACTGGAATATGTAGAGGGGTGTGACAAGATTGCTGTTTCAACCACTGCACAGATCATGGAAGGATGTCGTGTAGTAGCTCCAACTGCTCCCCCCACCCCCGTCCTTATGCCTCCTCACATCCATCCACTCCCCTCTCCACACCCTCCCCCCTCATGGAAACAAAATCCCTTGTTTGCTGATGATAACAACTGGGAGACTCCCAACACAAAGACGCCAACTGTGTTGGCCTCCGTCTGGGACTAAGACTAATGAGTAAGGCATTCCAGTCTCTGATAAATTTACAACATAATAAAGGTTTTTTGCTCTGACAAAATTCTGGGTAAAGTCCAGTTTTAAAGGTACCACCATTCTTGTATTTTTAAGTACAGCCACATTCAAACTGGTCCAGTTGTCTGATGAGTTACAAAGGACGGAAGACCTTGATGTTTGGTTCGTCTAGAATTGTAATCCAAGTGAACAGTAGACAAGGTTTATTTCAGTCTGTTTACACAGGGTTGGTACGCTCCTTGAAACTCCTTGAAACTTCTTGAATTCTGAGAGTGAATTTCAAAGCCTTGAAAACCTTTGAAAATCAATAAAATGTGGTTCTGTTGACCAAACCTCCTTGAAAACCTTTGAAAATCAATGCATCGGCTCCAAAAATTTTTAATGTGGCAAAAAGAAATGGCAGTTCGATTTTTCTGCGTTCAGATTGATGAAATATTATTTAAAAACAAAGTTTTACAACATCGTCGCGATCTCAGATTGTCGTCAGCTATTTAACCAAGGGAGATGATTTGTAACTTCGTCAATTTTTACGCATGTATTGTTAGCCATGAATTAAGAAAAACATTCTTGAAAACTTGAAAACTCCTTGAATCTGTAGGAATCCTGTTACATATATGTACAGGCACTTCCATTTTTATTGTATTACTTTAAGATGTAAAGTTTTTATTTGAAATATTCATATGTAAGAATTGTTGTGCTAATATTCATACCCTGTGCTGTGTGTTGACTGGTAGTGGACGTAATGCTACATGAACCCACGCTGGTGACCAAATGCTCAGCGGAAGAGATCGGGGTGGACATGATGTCGTTGCTGACCCAGTTTGACGTACTGTGCAAGCGGGAATTGATGAAGGTCAGTTCGTGTGTGTGTGTGTGTGTGTGTGTGTGTGTGTGTGTGTGTGTGTGTGTGTGTGTGTGTGTGTGTGTGGCGTGCGGTGTGAAAAGTGCATGTGTGTATGTGTGTGTGTGGTGTGTGTGTGTGTGTTGAATGATTGCGTGTGTCTGTGTGTGTGTTCCCCCATAGTAAAAAAAAAAATGAAATGCACCTCAGTAGATCATTTCTTTTTTAAGGTTGATATAAAAAGCTAGGTCAGAAATGACAATTGACAAGTAATCAGAACTGCCAAGTGCTGCCCTTTTGGCATAGCATGCAGCAATTTCACTGACAATGCTCAGTGATCACAGTACTCTGTGTGTGTATGTGTAAGCTACTTAGCTTAATTGCCAGAAAAAATATCCTTACAGCAAAGGGATTTTTTTTTTCTGAGCTGCTGATCCCTTGGAGAGGATTATTTTGCTGAGAAGGGAAGCTGATTTAAGTGATTATAAGAACAGAGGTTGTGTGAGAATGGAAGAAAATGCTATTCATGTATTTTTAAAATACTGTGTAGATCATTATAAGATGAGATTTTAAATCTTTTGCTTTGTGTGCAGTGTCAGTTCTTCATCTTTACGTTACATCAGATTATCAAGCTTATGTCATGATGTCTTGGTTTCGACACTGATTCAAAGACGTTCATTCTTCATCCTCTAAAAAGACACCACTACAATCAGCCATTATTCAACCTTTCATGGTCTTAGGTCTGATCCTGATCCCATGGGGATGAACACAGACAAAAATCAACGACTTTCCTCTTCAGCAAAGGAGCAGAACCAGTCTCTGACAATGTGGAAACTATACAAGCTCCAAGCCCCCCCCCCCCCCCCCCCTTTTTTTTTGTTTGTTTTGTTTTTTGCGTACGCAGGCTGATACTCCTGTGGACACTCCCTGTATAGACAGGCAAGGAGTAATCCCATCTACCCAACAAAGGGGGTGGAGTTTTGTGTGTATGACCGTTTTTTATCCCGCCATTATGGCAGTCATACTCCATCTTCGGGGAAAGTGCATGCTATGTGTAACGTGTCATCCATACCAACGGCCAAACTGGCCTTCTCTTCCGAAAGTTGGTGATGGGATTTTACGTGTGTGCAAGATGTTATGCGTTCGTTCACACACGGAACCTCGGTTTATAGTCTCATTCGAAGGACTGTATGGGAAATGGAGTCAGAACCAATGTTAACTCTGAGGGAAAAATCCCCCTGTACGGAAGTGGCCCGGCGGAGATTCAAACCCGCAACCCCAAGATTACAAGTGCGGCGCTCTACCACTGAGCTGTTCTGGCCCCTGAGTCCCCCTTCAACTTTTAGCAGATCTAGAAAAACTGTATGCCTATATGGAGCCCTGTTTCAGAGTACCCACATCATACGTTGTGACAGGTTTTTGTGCCTCTGGGACCTGTTCTGACACTAGTTGTTGAGTGACAGTGCAGAGTAGTCAGAGTTGGGACTGGTTACAGTTTGTGATAAGATGATGTGCAAAAAAAGAAAAAGAAGAAACAGAAGTGGGGGGGGGGGGGGGGATACTTCACTGTCGTAGCTGCTGCTTTAAAGGAACTGTGATAACAATAGATCTTTAGACTGTAGCCTAGTTTCGTGAAAAAGATGGCGAAATTCTGTAAGAGGTGGAGGAAAGTCAATAAACACGATTATCATTTTGCTGCCTTATCTGTTGGTTTTACTGTTAGCCTTTTGTTTCTCTCTTTTTTTTTTCTTTTTCTCTAGTTGCAAAGTGAGGCGACTGCAGGCGGAAGTTTAAACAAATTTGAAAAATTATTGATGATTTTCCGCCGAAAAACGTTGACAAACGAACCACAAGACGAAACATGACGTGTTTCGACCTGTTAGGCTTCTTCAGACAAGATACACAACACTCAGGACAACGAAAATGAACAAGGAATCACTTATCTTGTGCCGAATTGGATGAAGATAAGTGATTGTTTGTTCATTGTCATTGTCCTGAGTGTTGTGTATCTTGCCTAAAAAGACCTAAGAGGTCGAAAGGCATTGTGTTTTGTCTTGTGATTCTTTTGTCAACGGTTTTCAGCAGTTTTATCAATAATTCTTCAAATTCTTTTGCTCTTTCTTTCTTTGTTCTCTTTAGTTAGGGCAAAACCGCTTGATAACAAAGGAGATTTCTGCCTTCTTATTCTGCCGTGATGTTGTGGGATTGATAGTGCTATTGAATGATGAATCTGACTTTTAAGTTTTAATCTGCATGGTCATTACGGAAGGTCTGTGGTCAGTTTCACTGGTTTTTGTCATCATGCTTTCTGTGCAGTGTCCAGCGAAGGAAGTCCAAGCAGGGAAGACCAGCAGTTTTTTCAGGGACAAAGGTGATATGTTTTTTATATCTGTCGGCTGTGAAAAAAAATATGTTAAGTAACACTTTTTATTTTTCAGCTGAAAAAAATATGTTAGGTAATACTTTTCTTTCTCAGCTGAAAAAAAAAAAAAAAAAACGTGTTAGGTAATGCTGTTTTTTCTCAGCTGAAAAAAATATGTTAGGTAATACTGTTCTTTTGCAGCTGAAACAAATGTGTCAGGTTATACTATTCTTTCTCAGCTGAAAAAGATATGTCGTTAAGTGTTTGATTTCCTGTTTTTGTGCTTGTGTGGTGGTTCGTTGTGAGATTCCTGCCAAGCTGTCCAAGATATTGCTTCTTCTTTTGGTCTTGGTACAATGTTCATTTCCTTAGCAGGTTTCTTAAAAATCACACATACACACACATACTCAAACATGTGCGCGCGTGCACACACACGCACAAACACACACGCAAACACACACACACACACATGCGCACACACACGCACACACTTACATACACGTACACACACACATAGACACACACACACACATAGACACACACACACACACACACACACACACACACACACACACACACACACACACACACGCATGCACACACACTCGTGTACACACACAGAAACGCACACATACAGACACACACACACATACTCACTCAGAGAGAAACACACACATACACACACATATGTGGATGCACAGACAAATGCATGCATGCATGCATGCACACGCACTCATACACACACACACAGACACGCACACATGCATGCGCACATGCACATGTTCACACAGGCGCACATGCACGCACGTGCACACACACACACACACACACACACACACACACACACACACACACACACACACACCAAATGAAAAACAGATATCTTCGATTGTCTGATCAGTTATCCTCTGTTCTACTAATGTAACATTAAAAGTTCCAGATATGGGCAACAGACAGATTGTAATTCAGTTTGTCGACAGTGTAGTTCTCTCCCTCACTTCTGTTCACTGTGGGTAATGGCCCCTGCCTGTCTGTGTGTCTTTTTCAGGCAGCGTGGTGGGGGACAGGTTACGGCAAGTTGTGAGCAAAGTTGGCCGATACGGAACGGAGTCGCTGCAGGTGACAGTGAAGATGATGAGAGATCAGCAGTGCCGTGGGCTTTGTTGTACTGGAGTTGTGTAAAAAAAAAAAAAAAATGACTTGATGAAAACTGGCTCTGATTCTCGCTGCCATATGTGACTTCAATAAAACTAGTCACTTTTTGTTGAAGGTTTCTTTCGAGTTAAAAAGAAAAAAGAGAAAAAAAGATGACATTTATAGATCAGTGTTTTAGATACATTGGATTTCCAGTTGTTCTTTCTGTTTACACGTTCAGATGTCTGCCCAATTTTTAAAAAAAATTTATAGGAGAATGACTCGGGTCAGATTTGAACCCTTGGCTTCCCAGCCATAGCCCATGGTACTAACCACTGCATCCTGGCAGCTGGTGTTGTTAATAGTGGAAAGGAGCCAGTAGGATATTGGTCAATGAACTGACAGTGAATCTTGTTGTGTGTATCGTTCAATGCATGTGTGTACAGCATTGGTAAATTGATCAACAGTGGATTTGATTTAGTTGTTTTATGTGTCATGGACTTAACAGAGGCATGGGGATTCTGATGTGATTTATGAGTGTGTGGTTTTGCTTGCTGGTGTCAGATCATTGAATTAAAATGTTGGTAAGTAATCAACAGGCACATGAAATGTTGCCCTGTGGCTTGGAGCTCTTCAGAGGGTTCTTTAACACGCTAAAGAAATGCACACTCACAAATGCAAACAGGCGTACATGCATGCACGCAAGTGCTCATACACCTGTGCTCATACACCTACACACGCATGCACACACACATGAACACACACACACACACACACACACACACACACACAACACAACACACACACACACACACACACACACACACACACACACACACAGAGTATTGTATCGGGTAAATTGTTTGTAAAAAAATTTTTTAAGTACTGTATCCGCCAAACATAAACAAACAAATCACAAGACAAAACACGACACATTTTGACCTCTTAGGTCTTCTTCAGGCAAGATAAACAACATTCAGGACAATGAAAACAAAGAACAAGCAATCACTTATCTCATCAAATTTGTTGCAAGATGGGCGTTGAATCAGGTATATTGTATTTTTCACACACTATTATTAGTATAATTATTATCACAATTATTATTATTATTTTTGTTATTGTTGTTATTATATATTCATTATTATCATATATTTGTTATTATTACTATTACTATTATTATTATTATATATTCATTTCTTTTTTCTTCTTCTTTTTTTCCAGGAGTACCTGCAGCAGCATGCAGTCAAAGCGTTGTTCCCCAGACCTTGCGGCATCATGGCCAGTCCCTCCTCCTTCATCCTCAGCACTGAGAGAACTCGTTTCGACGGTCAGTGGCGCCATGTTATCGGTCACCCACATTGTCCGGCCTCGCTTCAATCTGGCATTCCCCAATTGCGTACTCTATGCTCACTCCAGCTCCTCATACCTTGTGTGCAATTTTCATTTGTTTTTTTATTTCATTTTATTTTTTCTAAGAGAGTACACATATAGTGCCTGTCCGCGGCCAGAGACCAGGCTCTAAGTCTTTTACAATCCGCATTCTCGTTTACACAGCGGACTGTCTACCTGGGTAGAGCCGACTGAAGAGCTGCCTGCTGGCGCTACATTCAGTTGTTTCCAGAGTCATTCAGTCAGTATCGTTCATTCAGTTTAACAACTGTTTCATTCCTTTGATTTTTCACGTGAAGTGCATGCTGTGTGTAACATGTCATCCATACCAACGGCCAAACTGGCCTCTTCTGGAAGTTGGTGATGGGATTTTATGTGTGTGCAAGATGTTATGCGTGTGTTCACACACAGAACCTCGGTTTATAGTCTCATTCAAAGGACTGTTTGGGGAATGGAGTCAGAACCAATGTTAACTCTGAGGGAAAAATCCCCCAGTACTGAAATGGCCCAGTGGAGATTCGAACCTGCAACCCCAGGATCACAAAGATTATGAGTCTGGCGCTCTACCAGCGGAGCTATTCTGCCCCCCCCCCCTGTGAGCAGAGGTCATGAGGGGGACATCATAGACCAGAACTTCCACACACACTCTCTGCCCTGCTGTTCAGTGTTCCACATCATCAGAGCTGCCAGGTACCGTCGTTTCGGTGTAGCATGCCAGGATTTCATTGACGATGCTACCCTACTAAATCTTGTGATGAAATGTTACATGAAAAAGAAACTTTAATAAACAAACAAACAGAAAAAAAAAGAATAGAGAAACATGCTCCATGGGATCTAGTGGCAGTTTACACAAAACTGAGACAGTGTAGATCTTCAGACTGTCGACTTGATGAGTCAAAAATTGGCCAGGTTCGGTAAGGAGTGGAAGAAAAAACAAAAGTAAATTCACTAAGAAAAAAATTATGCAATTTATCGATTGGTTTGGTTGTCAACCATTCTCTTTTCTTTTTTTTGTTGTTGTTGACTTAATTACACAAAAAATGGCCAGGAACAGTAACGAGTGGAAGAAAAGGCAGAAGTCAAATCATCAAAAAAAAGAACAAATTGCAACTTATTGATTGGTTTGGTTGTTGACCATTCTTTTCTCTTTTTTTTGTTGTTGTTGGTGAAGTCAAAACCATGCAATAACCAGTGTGATTTCTGCCCACTTCGTCCGCTTTCGAAGGAAAGTTCTGCTAGAACTAGTAGTGTTATTGAGCCTGACATGTCAGTCGTTGAGAATGCCATGGAGAAAGTTTCCTTGAAGAAACCAGCCAAGAAAAATCTAACCTTCAGCTTTGGTGATACTGCATATGAGTGCCACCCTTAAATTTGGAATGCTGCACTTAGGATGTCAAAATGCTGCACTTTGGGGTTCTAAAGCTGTGGTAGTTCTACATCCAAAAAGTTCATTGAGGTATCACAACTTCCTGTCTTCAAATGTAAAGGATATTCATACTTCCCATGGGAAAAAAACAACCCTTTGGGCATGGAAGCACAATGAAGTGTGGTCTGTTATTCGTATAAAGAGAAACAACAGCCAGAAGAAAGATAACTCCATGTATATGAGAACAACATTCCCTATGACATGCAGCAGATGAAAAATGCAAATCTACATCACAGTCCTTCGTTTTAGAATGGGAATGATATGTACACTCACGAGTGAGTGGCAAAGAAAATTTGTATACCTCCCGAGCATAAATGTTGTACATGTTCGTATCTTGGGAATAAAAAATGGTGTTTGTGTCTGTTGGCTGAAATTTTGTATGTGATTTTCAGCAGTACGAAGTACTATGCCTCTGATTTTATGTGATGTTGATGAAATTTCAGTCTGTGATTTTCGGCAGTGAAAGGTACTATGCCTGTGATTTTATGGGATGTAGAACACTGCAGCTTCTTAAGTTGTGTGTGATTTCCATGAGAGCAGGTCATCAGGAGGACGTTGCTTGGTCAGTCATTGTTTCTTGTTATAGATTTTTTTTGGTAAATGAATCTTTCGAAATGAATTTTCAGTGGTAACTCTTGGAACATTGTGCACAGTTGGATGTGAAATCTGTTGCAGAGTACCTGACGTGTGTGACCCAGCTGTATCAGGTGATGTCACTGTGCCATCAACTGCAGAACGACATCACCAGCAGCCCACGACCAAAGTACCTGGCTCATCAAATCGCTCTGCTCTATGTGAGACTGCCTCTCTTTGTTACATGTGGTGTAAGGGTGGATTGCTGTGCTGTATGTAAGACTGCCTTTCTTTGTCACATGGGGTGTAAGGGTGGATTGCTGTGCTGTATGTAAGACTGCCTTTCTTTGTTACATGGGGTGTAAGGGTGGATTGCTCTGCTCTATGTAAGACTGCCTTTCTTTGTCACATGTGGTGTAAGGGTGGATTGCTATGCTGTATGTAAGACAGCCTTTCTTTGTTACATGGGGTGTAAGGGTGGATTGCTGTGCTGTATGTAAGACAGCCTTTCTTTGTCACATGGGGTGTAAGGGTGGATTGCTCTGTTTTATTCTTTCTTTCTTTCTTTCTGCGCATGCAGGCTGATACTCCTGCGGACACTGCCTCTATAAACAGGCAGTGGAGTTTTGTGTGTATGACCATTTTTCATCCTGCCATTAAGGCAGCCATACTCCATCTTCGGGGAGGTGCATGCTATATGTAACGTGTCATCCATACCAACGGCCAAACTGGCCTTCTCTTCCGAAAGTTGGTGATGGGATTTTATGTGTGTGCAAGATGTGCGTGTGTTCACACACGGAACCTCGGTTTATAGTCTCATTCAAAGGACTGTATGGGGAATGGAGTCAGAACAAATGTTAACTTCGAGGGAAAAATCCCCCTGTACTGAAATTCGAACCCGCAACCCCAGGATCAGGAGTCCAGCGCTCTACCAACTGAGCTATTCCGGCCCCTGCTCTGTTGTATGTAAGACTGCCTCTCTTTGTCACGTTGGTGCGATGACTAGATTGCACTGCTCCATGTAAGACTGCCTTTATTGTCACATGGGGTGTAAGGGTGGATTGCTGTGCTATATGTAAGACTGCCTGTCTTTGTCACATTAGTGTGATGAGTGGATTGCACTGCTCTATGTAAGACGGTTTGTCTTTGTCGCATGTGATGTAAGGGTGGATTGCACTGCTCTGTGTAA
This sequence comes from Conus canariensis, assembly GCA_033310375.1. Classification (NCBI taxonomy): domain Eukaryota; kingdom Metazoa; phylum Mollusca; class Gastropoda; order Neogastropoda; family Conidae; genus Conus; species Conus canariensis. The sequence continues at coordinate 36,283,907 of CM065741.1, read as the reverse complement.
GACTACCTCTCTTTGTCACATGGGGTGTAAGGGTGACTGTAATTGTATTTATTCATATATGTGTTTTATTCATATCGATACAAAGAATCAAGTCCTGTCTTTGATCTGAACTTTAGTACTTGCAGTTTTAGTAGCATCAGAAATGGCTGAATGGTGCGAAGTATCTTGCTACTGGCTTGGTGTGGCTTTCTGTCTGTTCTTCCATCCCGCCATATTCCATTCTTTTTACATGTTCGCTTCTTCTTCTGCTTCCCCAGCAAAGTCTGATGCTGCTGCCCAAGTTGGATCCCCTGGAGCGCTTCAAGAAGAGCATTGAGGTCAACTTCAAGTCGGTCAAACAGATGCTGACCTCCGAGGAGGGTCAGGACCAGCCTCTTCCTGACGATCTGCGGACGTGGTGAGGGCATGAAGGGGAGGAGACTATGTTCCATGCAGAAATCAGATGTGTTTGGTGTTGATTAAAAGCACAAACGCACACATACACGCATGCATGCATGCACACACTCACGCATGCACACATGCACACACACACACACACACACACACACACACACACACACACACACACACACACACACACACACACTGACACACAGACGCACGCACATGCACACAGACACACACACACACACACACAAACACGTGCGCGCGCACGCACACAGTCACACACACACACACACACACACACACACACACACACACACACACACACACACACACACACGGCAAGTGCTTGTTTTCAGTCTTATCATCAAATCTTACCTTCTGTTGTCCCTCTTTTGCATCATTCTCATGCCACAGTCATTCCAAACACCCCAGACACAACCATGCCAGTGCTTCATTCATTTTTTTTTTTCTCAGCAAAATCATATACCTGTTCTGAATCATTCGTTAGGCCACACAAGTACAGCAGTATACACATAATGCGCAAACAGTCCTGACTTACGTTTACTGCTTACAATCACGGAAGCATTGTACATGCAACCTTTCATGTTAGTGTTGGTAACAAATGCATTATCATAAATTATCACTTATGTCATTGAATTTGGCGTGAGATGGGCGTTGAATGGATGGGCGTTGAATTCCTGCAGCAAATTTGATGAGATAAACGATTGCTCATTTTTCATTTTCGTTGTCCAAAGTGTTCTTTATGTTGCCTGAAGAAGACCTAAGAGGTCGAAACCTGTCATGTTTTGTCTTGTGATTCGTTTGTTCATTTTTGGCGGAAACAGTACTCAAAAAAATGTTTAAAGATTTCTTTAGATTTCCATCTGCAGTCGCCTCACTTTGCAACTAACTTTATAAAAAAAAGTTTTGAAAAATTTATGAAAGGCCATATGGGCAAATAGATACTGCAGAAATGGCAGTTCCTGTCCACTCTGGACAGCATGTGGTTTGCGGAGTCGGTAGGTGGGAGTGTAGTTGAAACTGTGACTAATCCAGGATCTGGTACCCTTGAATCGACAGTCCTCTAAGGGCATCAGTCATTGGCTGGACTATAAAGAACATAACCACGGCCTGAACTGATTATTTCTGTCTTTATTGTGATTGGCGTCATTGTGCACTATTTGTTTTCGTTCTCCACAGGGTGTGGGAGCTGAGCACCCAGTTGGCGGAAACGGTGGAATCGCTGCCTGCGGAAATGACCTCGCCTGCCATCGTGCCTGCCACCGTACTGGCTCACATGGCCGGCCATCGCTCGTGACGGCGCCCGCCATGTTACCCACCTGACTGACGCTGCCATTGCTTGTGAGAGTGCCCAGTGTGTTATAAGACCTTAACGGGCTCGCCTTGCCCATTATTACATTGCCCACCTTATTAGCATATAACAGCTGACGCTGCTCGCGACATTGCACACCAGATTATTACCTCATAATGACCAGCATCCCTCACACAATGAGGTTTGTAGGATGGATGATGGCGTGCGTGTGGGAGACTGTTACGTGGATGCTGTCTCCTTTGTGGGTCTGCTAAACAAATGATGCAACTGGTTCTCCAGGTGGGGTTCTTCAGGACTTTTGTTTTGTGCAGGAGGATTGAAACATCATGGAGGCTGCCTGTTTGCAGTGTCATTTCTTGATTGCCTGCCTGTGTGGTTGGCTGTTACATTGAACTGTACTGAGTGGAGATGTGTGGCATTGTGCGGTTATTAATTCTTTTTTCTTTTTCAACCCTTTTTTTCCCCGATGATGGAATATGCTTGTAGAATCAGTCTGCTGTTTTGTTTTGTTTTTTACGTTTTTTTTTTCCATGATGGAATATTTGTAGCATCAGTCTGCTGGGTTTTTTTTTTTTTTTTTTTTTTTTTTTTTTACTGATGGAAAACACTTGTAGAATCAGTCCGCAGTCATCATTCTCAAAAACTCTCATTTCCATCTTTATTCTAGTAACTAAAGGAAGCAGTGAAAATCAAAAGAAAATAATACGGTTGGGTTCTGAGGAAGTCATGTAGGTACAAAAGGGGAACTATTCCAAGCGAAGGCCATGGTTGATCTCTGCAGTTCGTCCCCTTTATTCATTTCTTGGTTTCCGTACAAATCAAGAAATGAAAGAAAACAAGAGCAGCTAAACAGTTCTTTCACTACGGTAATGGCAAAAAGGGAGAGGGGAGATGGACAGAAAAGTAATCTTATGTATGAATTCTACTTTTTGTACTCCCAGGTCTTATAGAACAGGGAGTATTTTACAATGGGAATGAAGAAATGCTGTCTGTCTGTCTGTCCGTGGTCAAAATGTGTTCCACTCACTCCAGACAAAACTTCGGGCCGATCCTTCTGAAAATTTGTAGGTATGTTCATTATAGGCCACGGATGATGCCTGATGTTTTATTTTACCAGAATAGCGTTACTAACGGCTATAATGGCCCAAAACGGTTTTTCTTCTTTATGGAATATCTCGGTGACGAAATACATTATAACGCATGTTTGATTGTGATGTCAAATACATTACGACGCATGTTTGATTGTGACGTCAAATACATTATGACGCATGTTTGAATGTGATGTTTTTCTGGAAAATAAACTGGGAGTCAGTTTATATGCTTTGCATCTTTTTTTTTTTTTTTTTTTTAACTGACGACACAGGATCAGAGGAAGTTGGTCAAGTGGACACAGCCTTTTGTTGCTCCAGTTGGATTTGATTTTGTATGTCATGTGTGAGAGAGATGTTCGTTGCCATCTTTTGGTATTGAAGGCAACTTTTTTTTTCTTTTTTTTTTTGAATGTCTGTAGCAGTTTGTTCTTTCTTTCATTTCATTTTGACAGCCCAGATATGGCTCATGGTGATCTGCTGGGCTTCAAACAATTTGGAAAAAAAAAAAGTATAAGGTAGGCAAAAGGATTTGGAGATGATGGCCACTGAAAAAGAATCCAAGAGAATGGTGATTGTTTGTCTTGTTGTTTGTTTTTGGTTTTTGTCTTCTTATTTGTCTGAAGGGAAGTCGGAGGAAAATATCTGACATGATTTTCCTGAGCTATCCTAATATTTTGACAGCAGAAACAACTTTGTATTGATGACAGAGACCGATGGTGGTTTTTTTTTGTTGTTGCCAAAGAGAACTAGATTTTAATGGTAAGGTCAGCTTTCTTTTGATCACAAAACAACTGTGTTTTCATGATAAGAGACATTAATGCAGTGCTGTGTCAGTACTGTTTTGGTAGCTAAGACAGCAATGCTATGTTTGTAATGTTTTGGTAGCTAAGACAGCAATGCTATGTTTGTAATGTTTTGGTAGCTAAGACAGCAATGCTATGTATGTAATGTTTTGGTAGCTAAGACAGCAATGCTATGTTTATAATGTTTTGGTAGCTAAGACAGCAATGCTATGTTTTTGATGTTTTGGTAGCTGAAACAGCAATGCTATGTTTGTAATGTTTTGGTAGCTAAAACAGCGACGCTTTATTTGTACTAATTCAGTAGCTAACACAGCACTATTGCATTTACACTAATTTGGTAGCTATGACAGCAGTGTTGTGTGTGTACAATTTTGAGCAATGCTTTGCATGTATTGTCTAAGTCATTAAAACACACCTCTTACATATTTTCATGGCAGTGATGACTCTGATATGTTAAGTGTTTTGGGGATAGAACAGCTAACTGGTGCAGTGCTTTTAAAGCTAAGACATCTGCGTAATATTGTTTTAATGGAGAAGAACTGAATGTTTATTTTTTTAATTGTTTTGGTTGCAAAGACAGCTTTATAAAGTTTGCTTTTCAGATGTCCACCATGATTAGCTTGTATTAGTGTCTTTTGGGGGAGGGTGTTAGCGGGCTTATTCTAGTATTTCTGTGCACATCAGGTAATAGTAAAGGTAACCACAGTCTTGTATGCTACAGTTGGTGTACATGTTCCTGTCTGGCACACACTTCATGTGGGGCACGATGCATATCTATATTGTGTTTCCTAAGTTCACTGCAGTGCACATGTTAGTTTGACAGCCAGGATGGTGAGGCATGGAAAGTGGTATCAAAGATAGGTAGTCTCATTTCAGAGGATTTCATTATTGATGAGCACAAAACAACGTAAGGATTTGTCTTTACAGTCCCGTATTTTATGGTTTGTTGTTATTATTTTTACAAACGCCATTGTCATTATTACGTTTGACTAGGGGCGTCTTGTACCCATAAATATTCCAGCTTGGTTCTTGTGTAATATGAGGCTTTGACAGAAAAATAGTAGGTTTGATCTCATGACAGATTGGGAGAGAGGGAAGGTACATATCTTCACCTTTTACCTTTTAGATTTCTATTATGTGTCTTGCATAGCTGCCAGTCCTCCTGAATTTTTCTGGAATTTCCCAGATTTAGAAATTATATATTTCCCAACTCCCGAATTTAGTGACAAAGTCCAGTGTTTCAAACTTTTCTTTTGAAATGAGGGGATTCGGCAGATACTTTTTGTATAAGATGTTAAAGTATTGCAAAACAAATCCCAAATGATGTTATGTGGATGTTGGCAATTATATGTATGGATACACATTTGCCTTTTTTTAAATCCCACATTTGTCACCTGAAATGTAAAGGGGGGTAGAAATTCTTTCAGTCAAAAGACAAACTGCCCCCCCCCCCCCCCCCCCCCCCCCCTCTTCACTCCGACCCACCCACTTCATCCCCTGGTCTCCGAATTTTGACTCCAAAAGGTTGGCAGCTATGGTCTTGAAGGCATTCTATACTTCCTGTTGCTCATTTTCACTCTCTGTCTGGTTCCTGTCCATGGGTTGGCTGGATGTTCTCCACACTTGGCCGCCGATGACGTCAGGCTGTCACGTGTGAATCACACGCATGGTGGTACATGCGTGGGCAGAGTTCGCGTGGAGGCAGTCAGTCAACGTAGCTGAACAGCGGGTGACCACAAACTGGCGTACGTGGTTGTCTGAGATGGGAACCCAGCCATGTGAACAATACTCTCGTGGCATGCAGTGTGTGGGTGATGGCTGGAAGTGGTGAGTGTCCTATGTGTGCGAAGGGGACTCCAACACAGGCGGGGAAAGTGGGGCAGGATGCTGATCCTGTCACCTCTGTATCTCTGATCCAATGTTTGATTTGACTTCTTTTTTGCGCCCAATTTGAGAAGATAGGTGATCGCTCGTTCTTTGTTTTCATTGTCCTGAATGTTGTTCATCTTTCCCGAAGAAGGCCAAAGAGGTCGATACGTGTCGTGTTCTGTCTGTAAAGTGTTTGTCTCTTTTGTCCGGCGGAATTTTTTCTTTAAGTCTGTTTCAGTTTCCGCCTGCAGTCACTACACTTGCAAACTAACTTTCAGTGGATGTTTTTTTTTTTTTTTTGGATGGATTGTTGTAAATGTGAGAATCAAGATCATTCCTTAAAATAAATTACAATCAAGTTTCAATATTTTGTAGATTTTTTAAAAATAATTATCAATTCTGCCCAGTGTAGTTTGTATAATATGGTTGATGAATGGTGTTCTGATTCGGTACCCTTTTCATGGTGGGTTGATGTGTATCATGGGTAGTAATGTTGGTGTTTTTACTTGTGTATGTTCATGTATGTTCTTGTCTCTGTTTGGATTGACATGCGAATACAGTTGTGTATGTGTGTTGACTTGTACTTTATCATAAAGTCTGTAAACTTTGACGAATTAACATATCGATGTGTTTGTAACATTTGCGTGCATTCCAATGCAATGGAGGGTACCCTCTCGGAGAGGACAAGTCATGTTGGAACTTTTTATCCATTCCTGACATATATGCAAAAATTTACTAGTTGGGTTTTTTTTCATCGTGGGATGCAGATGAAGGAGAAAATATCCATAGGTATGTTTTGCTTGGCGTTTCATGTCGCAGCCGTTTATAGGTCATGAAAAAGAAAGTACAGCTGTGTCTTGTAACAGACCGTAGCATTTGTTTGTGAAGAAATGAATGTTTGATTCTCCCGGGGTTGGTATGCATGAGTATTAGGGGTTAACAGCTGAATGTTATCAGGTTTGATGTGTGCACGCATGCATGTTCATGCATGTGTAGTGTGTGTGTGTGTGTGTGTGTGTGAGTGTGTGTGTGTGTGTGTGTGTGTGTGTGTGTGTGTGTGTGTGTGTGAGTGAGTGAGTGAGAGAGAGAGAGGGCTGTTTCATGGTTGGTTTGTTTTTGGCTGATGTGTGGGCAGTAGAATGTCTGTGTGTCTTGTGAGTGCATTTGTCATACAGGGGGTAAAAGAAATCCACTGACTTTTCGTGTTTGACGTTGACCATGACACTGTGACCCAGACGACACAATTAAATTTGTTCCATCTCATGACCTAATTAACGAAATTTGGGGTATTTTTTTTCCCCAAAACCCAAGTCACTGTTTGTCAGCTGATTTTAGTGTCTGTGTACCCAAAGGAAAAGAAATAGCCGCATCATTCAAACTATGCACTCACGATGATGCAATTCCTGGAAGACCTTACGTCACAGGGAGATAATCAAATACGCGGCAGTGGTATGGATCACAGGCGACACGCACATTGGTGATGATGCGAACGCTTGAGGACTGTTTTACGAGTCTGGGTCTTGTGCGACCCATGTCATCTAAAGAGGGATATATATGCTTAAAAATGCCTGGTGATGCCTGTGTAAACTTGTATGGGTCGTGGGTGACACGTATTGGGGGGGGGGGGGGGGGGGGGGGGGGTAGTGAATTCCAGTAAAGGTAAATATTTTTGAGTGAGATTAAAGAAAATGATAGGAGTCAGGGGGCCAGAATAGCTCAGTGGTAGAGCGCCGGACTCGTAATCCAAGGCTTGTGGGTTCGAATCTCCACTGGGCGGTTTCAGTACAGGGGGATTTTTCCCTCGGAGTTAACATTGGTTCTGACTCCATTCCCTATACAGTCCTTCGAATGAGACTATAAACCGAGGTTCCGTGTGTGAATGCATGCATAACATCTTGCACACACGTCAAATCCCATCACCCAACTTTTGGAAGAGAAGGCCAGTTTGGCCGTTGGTATGGATAACACGTTACACATAGCATGCACCTTCCCAGAAGATGGAGTATGGCTGCCTTAATGGCGGGATGAAAAACAGTCATACACACACAAACTCCACTCCCTTTGTTGGGCAGATGGGATTCATACTTGCCTGTGTATACAGGGAGTGTCGGCAGGAGTATCAGCCTGCGTACGCAGAAGAAGAAGAAGAAGATAGGAGTGGGGGTCACATGGCCTGAGTTTCTACAAATATGTGTGTATATGAGAGAAAAGGTATATGTGTGGGATTGGCTGGGTTGTTGTTTTTTGTTTTTTGTTTGTTTTTCTTTATTTTTAGTGCAAAAGTGAGAGAGACACTTAGAGAGCAGAGAGGTAGGGGGGGGGGGGGAGTGCATTAATTTTCTTCTGTTGCTGACACGTCTTTGTATGTGAATGCGAATGTGAATGTCAACGTTTAACGCATACAGGCCATTGGCATCTTTGCACAGTAGTGGTGGGAAATGGTGTTGATATGGGTGTGGAAGGGAGTGGGTAGATGATGGGAAAACGACAGCATGTGTCTTTGTGTGT
>CM065741.1:36265916-36268416 GCA_033310375.1 Conus canariensis | reverse complement strand
TAAAACACATTGTTATTTACAAATATTTGACCGTCAAAAGCTTATATGACACGCATAAAACACATTGTTATTTACAAATGATATTCGACGGTCACAAGCTTATACGACGCGCATTTTAAACACATTGTTATTTACAGATAATATTTGACGGTCATCTTCACCTAAGGGTTTTTTTATTTTTGTGTTTTGTTGTTGTTTTTTTTTTTGCTGACTGTGCGTTTCGGGCGTCATTCCCATCACGCCTGGTGGGCCGTTCGTTTCATGTTGTCAGGCGGATATTGTACATGTCGCATCGCTCAGTGTCCGCGTCCTCAATGTCAAGGACTTTAAATGGGGGGGGGGGGGGGGGGGGGGGGGGTTGTTTTGTTTTGTCAATTTGTTTGTTCGTTTTGTTTTGTTTTTGTTTCTGACTGCCTGTCGTCTGTCTTCCATCCTTCTTTTCTTCTTCTTCTTCTTCTTCTTCTGCTCCTCCTCCTCCTCATCTCATCCCCCTTCTTCTATTCTTCTTCTTCTTCCTCTTTATCGTCGTCGTCGTCGTTCTCTCTCTCTCTCTCTCTCTCTCTCTCCTCTCTCTCTCTCTTCTCTCTGCAGTCTCTCTCCCTCTCCTTCCAGCTCCCCCCCCCCCTCCCTCTCGGTTTGTGCGTCTGTCTCACGCACACACATACACACACACGCGCGCACGCGCCTGCATACACAGACAGACAGACAGACAAACAGACACACACACACACACACACACACACACACACACACACACACACACATGTACGCTCGCGCCCGCCCGCGTGCACACACACACACACACACACACACACACACACACACACACACACACACACACACACACACATGTACGCTCGTGCACGCTCGCGTACACACACACCCACGCCCACACCCACACACATACAAGCGCGTGCGCGCGCGCGCTCGGTGTGCACACTGATATAAATCATAGTTCAAGCGTAAAGCATGACCTGTCCTCCTCCTACATGTGTAATTTCCATGCTAAATCCAAGAAAGTCTGCACGTACGGTTCCCGTGACAATACAAGTCTGAATCACGAGCACAAAAAAAAAAAAAAAAAAAAAACCCGCCGCCACGCACACCCACGCGAGCGCGCGCCAGCAAACAATCTTCTAACTGCTCTATTTTTGACTCATCTTTCTCGCTCCCAGCCTTGTCTGTTCTCTTGAACAGCCAGTTAAACAACCTTTCCTTTTTTTTTTTTTTTCGTTTTTCTTCTCTTCGTTTTTCTCTTTTCTTTTCTTTTTCGTTTTTTTTCTTCTTCTTGATTTAAGAATTCTTTTTTCTTGTACAGTTGAACTTCGAAGTAACAGTCCTAACATGGCTCTTTGCGGTTGCCTGGGCTATAAACAACTGTCTCTGTTGTCTGTCCGTATGTCTGTCTGTCTGTCCGTTGTCTTGTCTGTCTGTCTGTCTCTCCTTGTGTGTGTGCCTCTCTGTTCCCTCTCTCTTTCTCTCTCGCTCCCCCCCCCCTCCCTTTCTCTCTCTTCCTCTGTCTGTCTCTCCTTCTACCTCTCTCTTTGTCTTTCCCTCTCTGTCTCTGTCTGTCCTGTCGTCGCGCGCGCGCGCGCGCGCGTGTGTGTGTGTTGTGTGTGTGTGTTCAGTGTGTGTGTGTTGTGTGGTGTGTGTGTGTGTGTGTGTGTGTGTGTGTCGTGTGTGTTGTGTGTGGTGTGTGTGTGTGTGTGTGTGTGTCGTGTGTGTGTTGTGTGTTGTGTGTGGTTGTGTGTTCATGTGTGTGTGTGTGTGTGTGTGTGTGTGTGTGTGTTCATGTGTGTGTGTGTGTGTGTGTGTGTGTGTGTGTGTTCATGTGTGTGTGTGTGTGTTGTGTGTGTGTGTGTGTGTGTGTGTGTGTGTGTTCATGTGTGTGTGTGTGTGTGTGTGTGTGTGTGTGTGTGTTCATGTGTGTGTGTGTGTGTGTGTGTGTGTGTGTGTGTGTTCATGTGTGTGTGTGTGTGTGTGTGTGTGTGTGTGTGTGTTCATTGTGGTGTGTGTGTGTGTGTGTGTCTGTGTGTGTGTGTGTGTGTGTGTGTGTGTGTGTGTGTGTTCATGTGTGTGTGTGTGTGTGTGTGTGTTGTGTGTGGTGTGTTCATGTGTGTGTGTGTGTGTGTGTTGTGTGTTCATGTGTGTGTGTGTGTGTGTGTGTGTGTGTGTTGGTTGTGTGTATGTGTGTGTGTGTGTGTGTTGTGTGTGTTGTGTGTTTGTGTGTGTGTGTGTTGTGTGTGTGTGTGTGTTTGTGTGTGTGTGTGTGTGTGTGTGTGTGTGTTCATGTGTGTGGTGTTCATGTGTGTGTGTGTGTGTGTGTTCATGTGTGTGTGTGTTCATGTGTGTGTGTGTGTTGTGTGTTCATGTGTGTGTGTGTGTGTCAGTGGTGTTCATGTGTGTGTGTGTGTGTGTGTTCATGTGTGTGTGTGTTCATGTGTGTGTGTGTGTGTGTGTCATGTGTGTGGTGTGTGTGTGTGTGTGTGTTCATGTGTGT
>CM065741.1:36248416-36253416 GCA_033310375.1 Conus canariensis | reverse complement strand
AGCGGAAAGTCTTCTGACTAACAATGCAGTAGAAGGAAAAGACAGTTCAGCAGCACAAACCTACGCAGCGGGTTTATTTCTGGGTGTTGAAGACAGGACAGACGACTTGAACTTAGGACATCCGGCAACATGGAGTGCCGGTGAATCACTCTATTCCCCGCACAAAAGAACACACGGTGTGTGTGTGTGTGTGTGTGTGTGTTGTGTGTGTGTGTGTGTGTGTGTGTGTGTGTGTGTGTGTGTGTGTGTGTGTGTGTGTGTGTGTGGTGCGTGCGTGCGGGAGTGCGTGTGTGCTAGATCTATATCTATATTTCTATGTATATATGTATGTATGTATGTATGTATTACGGTGAAAGCGCGTGTGCGTGTGTGTGCGCGCGCAAGTGCATGCGTGCATGTATACGTGCGCGCGTGTGTGTGTGCGCGCGCGCGCGCGTGTGTATACCTGTGTATGTGAGCGCGCGAGAACGTGTTCTACTTGCATGATGACACTGAGCAATCTTCCGACAGCATTTTTGGTACTTGTTTGGTTTTCTTTGATGGGCGTGACACTCAGTCCCATTTCAAAGGCCCCTGGTGACGTGTCGGTAGACCAACCACCTGTCACTGACCCTGTGTGTGGGAGGTGATCGAAGGTGCGCGGAAACTGACGAGAGAGAAAGTGGAAGGGCACGGGTGTGGGAGATTTCACTGAGGATTTGATAGACAACCACAGTGCTAGTTTTTTTTCGACTGAATCAACAGAACAGACACATACTCTTCTTTACATTACGTTCTCAGAAAAAGAAGAAGAATGAGAAGAATGATGTAAGCCTTTATGTGACATAAAATGAGGAAAAGAATAAAGTATACACGGTAAGTACTCTAGTCGAATATATAAATGAAATCACTCTCGAAAATCAATTACACGGGAACACAAAACGTGTCAGTCCATAGGTAAATTCAAAAGAACATGCGTTGTGGGGGTCTGAAAAGAGGAGGGGGGGGGGAGGGGGCAGGGGGGGGGGGCAGGGGGGAGAAGGGGGAATGAGGGAAGGAGAGTGTTGGGAAGTTTCAGATTAAAAAAAAAAGGGGGGGGGGGGGTGTGAAGAGAAATAAGGAAGTACTAACGAAAACCTTCTTTTCAAGGCAGGAATTAAGAATCACACAGTAAGAATAGAAAGATTGTAAAGGTGGGTTATAGGTAAGTAACAGGAATGCCACACTTAACGCCATAATATAATCACGACGACGAGACAATGAAAGCGAGTGGAAAAAGTCTGAGAAAACCTACAGGTAGCCTACTGCCAGAGAACGATCAGAATGGAAAGAGAGCGGTTCGGCAGGCGGATTGGTTCTGCTGGCGCGCGTGAAAATGCCAGTGGAATTCACCCCCACCCCCACCCCCCCACCCCCACCTCTCCTCACTCTCCCTACCCCCAACCCCATTTCCATCTCTCCCCCATTGCACCCCTCCTCTCCTCTCTCCTCTTCCATCCGCGAAAAAAAAAAAAAAAGTTTGTCAATAATGTTGGTGGACTCCTCTTCATGTTTTCCGTCTTGTCGCTCTGTGCTGCTCAGCTGAAGAACACCCTAGTGAGGTATGGAAAGTCTTCGGCAAGGAGCGGACGATCGATCAATGGTTGAAGAAGAAGAAGAAGAAGAAGAAGAAGAAGAAGAAGAAGAAGAAGAAGAAGAAGAAGAAGAAGACGAAGAGAGAGAGAGAGAGAGAGAGAGAGAAGAGAGAGAGAGAGAGAGAGAGAGAGAGAGAGAGAGAGAGAGAGATGGAGATTGGGGGTGATATACGAATAATTATGTATTAAGGATTGGTAAAAATAATGAGACAGACAGACAGACAGATAGACAGACAGACAGACAGACAGACATACAGAGAGACAGACAAACAGGTAGGGAGAAAGAAAAAGAGGGAGAGGGAGATAGGAATGATATGTTTTGAGGATTCGGTTCAAACGATGAGAGAGAGAGAGAGAGAGAGAGAGAGAGAGAGAGAGAGAGAGAGAGAGAGAGAGAGAGAGAGAGAGAGAGAGAGAGAGAGTCACAATGGAGTATTTGAAAGGCCGTTGTTTGTTATGGAGAAGCCAGTTGGACGCAAGCTTTACTGCAAGCTGTTGCTGTGAAGGCGCTGTGTATGAAATGAAGTCCTGGATTCGACGTCAGAAGCCAGCAAACAGCTCTGGCACTTTTCTGATAATTATTTTTTTGAATGTTTAGACCACGTTTCTACAAGCTTAGGGATTTTCTGACACCTGAATCTTGAAAAGAAAAACCAACCAAAACAACAACAAACAACACAACAAAAACCAGCATTAAGACTAGGGTGGGGGGTGGGGGTGGGGGGTGGGGGGCGTGGAGAGATTATAAACGGTAAACTACGTCACAGCTCAGCAAACCTCATATCAAACAACTCCAAGCCACATCACAGTACATCACACTGCAATACACTGCACTACACTGCACTACACTACACTACACTACACTACACTACACGACACGACACGACACGACACGACACGACACGACACGACACGACACTGCACTACACTCACTACACTACACTACACTTCACTACACTACACTACACTACACTACACTGTGCTATGCTGCGCTATGCTGCGCTACGGTACGCTGCACTACAATACACTACACTACACTACACTGCCTGCACTGCACTGCACTGCACTACGCACTCACTCACTACACTACACTACACTACACTACACTACACTGCACTGCACTGCACTAGCACTAACTACACTACACTACACTACACTACACTCACTACACTGCACTGACTACACTCACTACACTACACTACACACACACTACACTACACTGCACTGCACTGCACTGCACTAACACTACACTACACTACACTGCACTACACTGCACTACACTGCACTACACTGCACTACACTACACTACACTACACTACACTGCACTCACTGCACTACACTACCTGCACTACACTGCACTACACTGCACTACACTACACTACACTACACTACACTACACTGCACTGCATGCTGCACTACCTGCACTACAATACACTACACTACACTACACTGCACTACACTACTCACTCACTACACTACACTACACTAGCACTGCACTCACTCACTACACTACACTACACTACACTACTCACTCACTACACTACACTACACTACACTACACTACATACACTACACTACACTACACTACACTTACTAACTACACTACACATGCACTACACTACACTACAAGCTAGCTAGCACCTACGGTACACTACACTACACTGCACTACCCCACATTAACTTCACTACACCACACCACACCACACCACACACACACACTACACTACACTACACTACACTACACTACACTACACACCACACCAACACCACACCACACCACACCAAACACACCAATACACTACACTACACTACACTACACTACACTACACTACACCATATCACACTACACTACACTACGCTACGCTATGCTACGCTACGCTACACTACACTACACTACACTTCTATCTCTCTTCTGGAAATTAATATCAGGAAATTCGGCAGGAACCAATGTTTGCACTAACATCCCCTAACTACTCCACAATTTGAATGTTGTGAATCTCCTCCTAGTGGTCGATAATATTACCACAGTTTTTAAGTCTTCTGCAGACTATGCTTCCAGGGGGAGATTTGGCAGATCTGCGCTTATTTAATGTCCAATGAGATGAAAATGCTCCCCCCCCCCCCCCACCCCAACTGCCCTACACACACACACACACACACACACACACACACACACACACACACACACACACACGCACGCACGCACGCACGCACACACTCACACACGCACGCACGCACGCACGCACGCACGCACGCACGCACAACACACACACACACACACACACACACACACACACACACACACACACACACACAGACGCACATACGCACACACAGCGTTCGAAGACTTGGTTGAAGCGAGATCGTAAATCGAAAGTAAAACTTTCCTGTGCGCTTGTCAGATATTTTGTGCTAAATCCCCCAACAAATGTTTGTTTTTGGTGTCGTTCCCGCTCTGAAGTTCATCGATTGGACAGCGACATATTTACAACTTAAGAACTGTTTTTTTGGTGGCTCTCTAAACTATTTACTCGTGTTAGAAGTATGGTGGAATTTGTAGACGTTGATTAAAACATCAACATAGATTCTGCATTAGACTGGAGATTTGGAAGGCTTTATGAAATGTGCATTGGTGTTTTTAAGAGGGTGATTAAAACATAAACATAGATTCTGCATTAGTGTAAAGATTTGTAAGCCTTTATGAAATGCGTATTGGCGTTTTTAAAAGGTGACATCGACGAGAAAAAAAAAACATTGAAAAAAAACTTCTGGAACAGTCAGAAGGTTCTGTTACATTTAGTAAAAGAATGCTGGTATTTATTAAAACTTATTAAAACAACACCATACCCCTGACACCAAGAAATTAAAAACTTCACAGCCTGCCAAAGAGATATAGATGATCATAGAAGCTGATTAAACAGTGATATATAATCAGCATCACGGTGCTTTTTTTTTTTTTTGAAGCTAACATCCATATCTATTCATCGTCAATCGTAGATTTCAAAAACTTGTTAGAGAAAAACAACAACAACAACAACAACAACAATGAATACTTATATAGCGCCTATTCTCGGCTAGAGACCAAGCTCTAAGCGTTTTACAATCCACACTCGTTTACACAACGGGTTGCCTACCTGGGTAGTGCCGACTGAAGAGCTGCCAGCTGGCGCTTCATTCAGTCGTTTCCCGTGTCATCCAGTCAGTATCGTTCAATATCGATCACTCAGTTTCCTTACTTCCTTCATTCTTTCCATTCTCACGCAGGGTGCATGCTATGTGTAACATGTCATCCATACCAATGGCCAAACTGGCCTACTCTTCGGAAAGTTGGTGATGGGATTTGACGTGTGTGCAAGATGTTATGCGTGCGTTCACATACGGAACCTC
>CM065741.1:36203416-36213416 GCA_033310375.1 Conus canariensis | reverse complement strand
GGAATCATTCACAATCTAGAAATACATGAGCTACCCCTTACCTGACCGTCAAATTTCTGGCCTTCGCACTCACTTGTGACCCTATCACTGCGCCAGGTCCCCCCCCCCCCCCCCCCGAAATAGTCCCATTTCTTCCATTTTAACTTGTCTCCTTAGAACCACATGGCATACACCTCGATGGGCATATGAAAGACAAAAAAGGGCAATTCAACATTCAGACTCATTGATAAATTCTCAACAACAACAACAACAAAATTATGCTTTTCTATAAATAGCCGGTCCCAGCAAGGCCTTGGCGCATGCATTTGTGGTGTGCAACCCTCTCAGCCTGCAGGGGACGCCCACGGCCAACGGCAGTTCCGCTTACGTCACTTCATGACGGAGGGGAACTCCCGCTTCGGTTTCCCCCACATCGTGACCAATGATTGCCCTGATTCACCAAACCGTGACCAGATGACGTCACCCGGCGAACACCCACGGCCGATGGTCTGTATAACGGTCACTGGAGCAATCATTGAATGCAAAGTTTATTTCAGTGGCCCCTTCCTGCTACCTGGGGAAGAAAACCCCCCCCCCCCCCCCCCCAACTTACATCCTGTCATACCGGAACTCATACACAGCGCGTGCGTCACTGTCTTCCGGTCAGAAGGGAAAAGGCTGGGAAGTGGCCACACACCACGAATAGAATTTTACTTTAAAAAAAAAACTACAATTATAATCCACGTAAGTGTTCTGAGGCCTGCCATAAATTAGAACAAGCATTTGATGTTACACTGATAATTGATCAAAAGAACTACTCTCCACCAATTATTTCCCTTTTTTGGGGGGGGGGAGGGGGGGGGGGGGGGGGGGGGGGGGGGGGGGGGGGGGGGAGGCTGATTTTCACCGATGAAATCACAACTCTTCAAATACATGACCTTCCCCTTAGCTGACGGCACATTTCAAGCCCTTGCACTCACCCGTGACGCTATCTTCAGGCAGCGTCCAAACAGTCCCATTCCTTTGATTTCAATCTATCTGCTTGGAACCACCTGGATTGTTCCTTGATGGCCACATTATCAAAGAAAATGAGGAGAATCAACTTTCACACACACACAACACACCACACACACACACACACACACACACACACAACAACACACACATCACCACACACACACACACACAAAATCCAATGAACAACATCCCCCCCCCCCCCCCCCACACATGACACATCATAGACGAGAAAAGAATCTATCATGACTTCTTGACATCTTATCTACTCTCTCTCTCTCTCTCTCTCTCTCTCTCGTCTCTCTCTCTCTCTCCACACACACACACACACACACACCACACACACACACACACACACACTCCACATCTATGCACCCCCCCCCCCCCCCCCACACACACACACCACACAAGACCAGAGAAAAGATTCTTGCATGTCTGAGAAAAAATATCATACTCTCCTCTCTCTCTCCTCTCCCCACCACACACACACACCACACACACACACACACACACAACACACACACCCACACCACAAAACATATCAAGAGCCAGTATCGAAAGACATCTTCTTGCATGTGCCTTGAGGATAATATTATCTCTACCTCTCTCTCTCTCTCTCTCTCTCTCTCTCACTAACACACACACACGCACACACACACACACACCACACACACACACACACACACACACACACACCACACACACACACACCAACACACATATCAAGAGCCGTATCGAAGAGGCATCTTCTTGCATGTGCCTTGAGGATAATCATTCTCTCTCTCTCTCTCTCTCTCTCTCTCTCTCTCTCACACACACACACACACACACGCACACACACACACACACACACACACACACACACACACACACACACACACACACACACACATATCAAGAGCCGTATCGAAGAGGCATCTTCTTGCATGTGCCTTGAGGATAATCATTCTCTCTCTCTCTCTCTCTCTCTCTCTCTCTCTCTCTCTCTCTCTCTCTCTCCACACACACACACACACACACACACGCACGCACGCACGCACGCACGCACGCACGCACGCACGCACACACACACACACACACTCGCACATAAACCGTCATTCACGAGCACTTAAATATATTATGCCTTTTTTGTGTGTGTAATTGATGCTATTACGATCATGATTACTGTGGAGCTTGATGTGTCATTCTGCTTTAAGTGCACTGTCTTTGTGTGTGTTCAAAGTTGTCATGCCACATGACAGCCCCCATGCATACACTCACATGGACACACACAGACAATCATGCGCTCCTGCACGCAACACCGCACGCACCTGACTTCGTTTCTTTCAATATGACGGACTAGAATATGATTTTAAATTTCTCCCCTGGTCAAAAAAAAAAAAAAGTTCTATTTTTTTTTATCTTCTATTCGCACTTCCTTTAGCGCGAGGGCGTTTCAATATTTCTTTTTTTTTTCTTTTCACAATATGTTATTCAACAAGACGCCCACAGCAATAATGTTTTTCCCCGTACAAAGTGTTAACACTGTTCTCACAGACATATATTTAGGTCACACTGACCTCAATTCATTAACCCATTTTATAAACTTCTTTTTCCGGTCACACAGACGACTAATTTGCCTCACATGAACACAACAATCCATTCTGGGCTCACAGACCCCACTTCTCTTTAAATTTTCCCATGGAGAAAAAAAAACAAACCAAAAACCTCCTCTGTTTTTTTTTTAAATTTCAGTCACCAAAATGAAACATGGCTTCCGAGGGGGCAATCTTTCAATTACAGAAACGTATACATCCCTTCCAAGAGGCCAATCCTTCGATTACAATTATATATATATATATATATATTGAATTATAAACAAAGCTTGCTCTTATGTCTTAGATTGAAGAAATAGGGGGAGATAAGCATTCATATCTGCAGTGGTAGATAATTCTGCCTAACTAACAGTATGTGCTTGAGTGGGTGAATGGGGAATAACAAATGCGTCTCAAAATCTGTTGCTTCTTAGATGGCACCTTTGGTTGGTTTTTTGAAAACTCAACAAACATACTACGGTATTGCACACCAGCCTTTTTCTGTGATAGCATTCTCTTAAAACCGAAAAAGGCAGAGGAGTCAAGTTACCACTTTCCGCGGTCACTGAGGAGAAACAATCAGGTTTCGAAATACCGGTATCTGACCAGGAGTTATATGTTAGTGAGTTTCCTCCCCACTGGAGATTGTCTCCCCCTTGGAGACTATAAGCTTGCTGAAGGCTCATTTTGAGAAGCATTTATTATTCCCCATTCACCCACTCAAGCACATACTGTCAGTTAGGCAGAATTATCTACCACTGCAGATATGAATGCTTATCTCCCCCTATTTCTTCAATCTAAGACATTGAAGCAAGCTTTGTTTTATAATTCAATATTTCTTGCAGTCATTGCAACACCAAGCTGCTCTGTAAGTTGCTGGAATGGGGCTCGGTTACTTATCCTGGGAATGTATTAGTTATATATATTATTATATATATATATATATATATATATATATATATATATATATATATATATATATTATATATATTCTTTCAGTGAGGACAATCATCTCATCCAATTTCCAATGAGTCCAAATCAAAATTTCTCTCGACAACAGACATTGCTTCCCACAGAGCTAGTTCCTTATGACCATGACTCTTGTCTCTACTGACAATCCAAAGCCTGTAGTGGCTCCTGAAGCATCTGAAGGACTGTGAGGGGCTAGTTTGAAGTAAGACCTCCAACGTAATGATGCTCGCCCTAGAAAGACGAGGCACTCTATTAGTAATCCGAATTAGTAACTGCACTTGGAATACACTTGTGAGGATCGATCACAGGATCCACATCTTACCTATCGGATGTGTGAACGGGGTAGAATTCGGAAATGTTTCCCATCATGATCAAAACGAGAATAAACGATCGAAATTCGAGATCACGATTAAAAAGCTTGTATTGAAAATTATCAAGTGTATTCACAAATCCCATACTCACCCTAGGACTGCCTCTCTCTCTCTGTTTTTGCTGTCTGTCTGTCTGTCTGTCTGTCTGTCACCCTCCTTCACTCTCTCTCTGTCTGTCTGTATGTCTGTCTCAGTCCGTCTGTCTGTCTTTCTTTCTCTCTTCTCTCTCTGTCTCAGTCTCTTTCTCTCTCTGTGGCTGTCTCTGTCTCTCTCTTGCTCTCTGTGCCTCTTTCTCTGTCTGTCTGTCTCTCTATCTCTCCCCCCCCTCTTAGATGTTAACATAATTACTTTTACATTGACCTTTGAAGTACAGTCATTTTCCTTTCCTTTTTTTTCTTTTTACATGTTACGTTTCATGTGAATGAACGCAAATAGGAGGAAAAAAAAAAGAAGGAAATTAACAATGCCATCCATAACCTTCACCAGCGAGTTTCTGCAGTGGTCACTGGGTCAGTTCACAGCAGGGGGACAGGCGGTCAGCTGTCTCGTGACACGCACTGTGTCCCTTTGGCACTGCCCCTGGACAACGGTCAGAGGACGAACGTAGAGGCGTGGACCTGACCACCACTCTTCCGTGTTGTGGTGTGTGTGTGTGTGTGTGGTGTGTGTGTGTGTGGTGTGTGTGTGTGTGTGTGTGTGTGTGCGTACGTGAGAGTGCGCGCGTGCGCGCGCGTGTTTGTGTATGCAAGTCTGTTGTGCGTGTGTGTTCTGTGTACGCGTGTATGTGTGTGAGTGTCGTGCGTGTGTGTGTGTGTGTGTGTGTGTGTGTGTGTGTTGTGTGTGTGTGGTGTGTGTGTGTGTGTGTGAGAGAGAGAGAGAGAGAGAGAGAGAGAGTGCGTGCGTGTGTGTGTGGCAGTGGGGAAGAAGGGATGGAGGTGGGGGTTTGGGGGTGGAGGTTGGGGGTGGGGGTGGGGGGAAGGGAGACAGAAACCAACCTTGCTTTTGGTCTCGCATTCTTAGCAACACCGTGTCAACTGTGACTCACCGAGGTTGGCGGGAGACCTCAGATACTCTGAACTCACAGAGTTCTTTTCTGGTGTCTTGGCGTGGCGTGTTATACCCGCCCTTTGCTGTGCCCTTCACGGCATGTTTGGACAGTTTTGTCGTTGGTTAAACCCTTTCATGTCCATGAGAGACAGATAGCGAGACAGAGAGAGAGAGAGAGAGAGAGAGAGAGAGAGAAGAGAGAGAGAGGCAGGGGGGCGGAGCCTGCTGAAGGCTCATTTTGAGAAGCATTTATTATTTCCCATTCACCCACTCAAGCACATACTGTCAGTTAGGCAGAATGATCTACCACTGCAGATATAAAATGCTTATCTTCTCCTATTTCTTCAGTCTAAGACATAAGAGCAAGCTTTTGTTTATAATTCAATATTTCCTTGCAGTCATTTCAACACCAAGCTGCTCTTTAAGATGCTGGAATGGTGCTCGGTACTTATCCTTGGAATTTATTAGTTTTATTATATATACACGGATTGAACATGGACCAAATGGAATATCCATGTTCTGTGGAAAGCGTTTCGCTACCACCCGTGGCATGAAGATCCACAGAACAAAGAGGGATGTGTGAAGAAATCTTGAATGAGCCCGCGCACTCATCGCAGATAAGACGTCGGAAACCAAGGCCAGGATTTAAACCACAGTGCCAAGGACACCACGCGTTGGTTCGGAGAGGAATTTGCACAGGCCCTCGATGCCAGGCGCCTGAAACTCAAACCTCCACGAGCAAAACGAAACTGAAGTCGGGGAGAAACTGGATGCAAAAATCGTCCCAAAGACTCGATGCACTGATAGGGAAAAGCACCTGGAACACCCAAACTAGCCACAATGGGGACATTGTGTATGCCACATGTGAGCGCCTATGGAGCAAAAACACCCAAAGAGAAAAACACCTCCAAAGAAAACCAGGGACGCCAAAAAAGATGGACAATCAGGGTCCAAAAGAAAAACCTCAAGATCAAATGAAGACCGCCGCCAGCTGAAAAACAAGGCTTGGAAAAAACTGGGAAAGACCTGAAAGAAAAACACAGTTCCCTCAGCAAAGCGAATCTGCAGGAAGAGGAAGGCAAAAAAAGAAGACACAAGAGCGCTTCTTCAGGAACCCCTTCCAGTTTGGCCAGAACCTGTTTGAGCAGCCAAAAAAATCTGGGACCCCCAAGGTGGACAAAGGAGTTTCTTGAGCAGCATTGAGGAAAACATACTCACCCACGAGCAAAGCACCACTCACAATTCCAGGTTGGTGTGGCCAACCAACCCTGGGAACATTCAATGGCAACCTCCAACGTTGGCGGAAATCAAGAAGGTGGTCACAAAGCCAAGCCCAAATCATCACCAGGGCCCAAACGGAAACCTTACCAGCTTTACAAGAAAGTCCCAAGGTGCTGGAGTGGCCCACGGCGCTTGCGATCGGCTTGGAGAAACCAGAAGATCAGCGGCCAGTGGATGACGGCAATGGTGTGTACATCCCCAAAGAGCAAAACTCAAGTACATTAGCCATTCAGGCCAATATCCTACTGAACGTCAAGGGGAAAATCTTCTTCTCGTCATGGCAGCAAGGTTGACCAAGTACCTGTGGAAAACAAAGTACTTGGATGTGTCATTTCCAGAAAGGTGGCATCCCAGGCGTGGGGGGCTGTGAGAACACGCCACAATGATCTGGGACCGCCAATCCAAAAAGCAAAAACAGAAAAGAGAGACCGGACCTAGGTGGCTTGATCTGGCAAAACGCATATGGATCTGTCCCCAGAGATGAACAGTTGGCCTTGGATGTAAAACCAGTGCCAAAAAAACACCGCGACATGCTCAAGAATACTTCAATGGCTTCTCAATGCGGTTCTCTACCAAGGGCACAACAGACGGATCAACTTGGGAATGGGTATTGCAATGGGCGTGCATTTTCCCCAATACTGTTCGTGCTGGCAATGGGGAAAAATCTTGAAAGCAGCAACAACAACGCGAGACAAACAGACCTTGGGCGATGGATACAAGAGCCTCCCTCAAGGTTCATGGATGACACTACAGTGATTTCATCCGAAAACGAACCGTCAATGTGCGAGAGGCTGGACACATAGTTGCCTCATCCAGAATGAATTCAAGCCAAAGAAATCACGGAGTCTCTCACTGAGGGAAAGAAAAGTGGCCGGTCTGTGGTCTTCAGTGTTGCCAACCAGGCCATTCCAACATCACAGAAGAACCAGTCAAAGCCTGGAAGATGGTATGATATACCTGAAAGACACACAAAGAGCAAAAGAAACCAAGCAGATGGCGGAGGAAGGCTTGGAGAAACATTGACCAGTGGGGGGGCTCCCTGGCAAATACAAGGTTGGTGTCCCGTTCATGCTGAACCAAAGCTGCTTGGGCCCCTGATGAAACGACATCTGACCAGCATAGTGGGGCAATGGAAGCCAAAATCAACAAGTTCACAAGGAAATGGCTTTGTCCCACCCTTTGACTGACATGCCTGCTGGTCGCCAAGCAAAGCGAAACACCCCTGAAATCCACCTGGAGGTACAAAGCGGGGGAAGAATCAGACTTCAAAGCATGCGGAGGACTCAGGAGACAAGGTGAGAAGCAATTAAGCCCCACTGAAAGACAGGCAGAAAATGGAAAGTTCAAGAGGCGATGGATTCCTCAAAAAAAGTCTCAAGATCAAGAAATAACAGGGACAAACACAGACCAACAACAGGGACTGGGGGTGACCAAAACTGAATGGTGGTCAAAAGGCCAAAGGAAAAGCCAAAAAGACATGTATTCAGGAGATGAGAAAAGAAGAAGACCAAAAAAAGACTCCAAAAAAAGGTCCAGCAGAGCCAGCAAGGGCAATGGACAAGTGGGAGAATCACTCCAAAGAAGTCTCACTTGGAAGACATTTGGACATGGCCCCTTCAGGATCACTTCATTCTCAGATTCATATGACCCTTCTCCCTCAAAGCAAAACCGGTGAAGTGGGGGAAAACAGACGACCTGCATGCCCCCTCTGCCATGAAAAACAAACAGTGGGCATGCCCCTAACTCATGTAAAGTACCCTGGCTCAAGGGAAGGTACACATGGAGGCACAACCAAGTGCTAAAGAAATTGTACAATTAGTCTGGGCTATACCAACCCCACAAAAGGGAAAAAATCAGGACTCCAAAAGCACCCGCAACATCTTCCGCAGGGGCAGCAAATCATGGCCAAGAAAACATGCCACTCGAAACATTCAGGCAGAGTCTGCTGGACGGGGCGATACTGGGAGTGCACGCAGACCTCCCAGAATGGAAGATTCACCCAGAGATCATCAGCAAGATGGCATGAGACCAACATAGATCCACTCAAGTCAACCAAGCACTGATATGATGAGCTCACGGTGCCATATGAGAACAAAAGGAGGCAGCTCAAATCTAACAAGACTGAAAAGTATGCTGATCGGCAAACAGCCTGAGGAGAGAAGGCTATCAGGTCAAAAAAGTCCCCCCACTGCAGAAATTGGAGCAGGGGGTTTGAGGAAAGTCTGCTACAGCCTCATGAAACAGCTCTCAGTTCAGGGAAGGAAAAAACCAGAGCCCTGAAAGCAATGGCAGAAGCGGCAGAGAGGTGTTCAAGCTGGATCTGGTCAAGGAGGAACAAAAGGAACTTCATAAGCTTAATTTCCCAAAAATATCAGGTGTCCCTGTGGCTCAGTGGTTAAAGCGCGAGTCATTAAGTGGAAAATAGCAGTCCGAGAGCATGGGTTCGAATCCCAGCCATGGCCGTCCCAAGAGGGGAAAAAAAAGGGGCACAGAGGGACAATCCGATCAAAACCGGGTTGGCCAACCCCCCTAGAGTGCAGGAGAAAAGGGCCCAAACACTTGCTTGAAGGGGGCTTCTCTTCTGAGGACCTCGCTGCCACGCTCTCCCCCGAGTTTCTTTCACAAGAGGGGAGAGGGGGACACACACACACAACACACACACACACACACACAAATTGAAGCGATAAAGCACAAGCATGTAAACAAATATGTTCCAATATTTCAAGCGACTGCTCTTTCTCAAGGATGTCAGTTTGTTCAGTTCGTGCAAAAGTGGGTGACTCACTGGGTCGTTTTGAAAATTTCCTTACAGACAGGTTTCATCCCAAGTGTGCGAGTCTGAAAATCATCCTGGTGTGACCCATCCTCATCACGGTAGTCGTACCAGAGGAAAATCTGTGTATTATCAAACGTAAAGGGAACTTAGCACGTGTATGTATGAGGTTAGTCATTGTGTTCAGGCCTTGGGATGTTTCGTAGTACTTACGAACCCAAATTTTCCCTAGGATCTCTAAAATGTCACTGTCATGTACTAAAATATATATAAATATATAATATATATATTAATATAATATAATTTGTGTGTGTTTTGTGTGTGTGTGGTGTGTGTGTGTGTATCCTATAGCTTGTCTCACCATTGATTATTTATTCATCTTGCCTAAATTCCTTGCTGAGCAACAGGTTAGTAAGGGGAAGCTGAATACATGATCAAGGTGAACAAGCTAGTAAAAGCAGGACATGAAACAGGTGTTGGCCATACCATGGGTACATGTTAATTAAAGAGTTGAGTGCTGACCATGACATAAGCTCATTTTATAAGGACAAGCCAAGAGGGCCAATTTTTTGGTACGTTAATTAAAGAGACGTTCAATATCAAACATTTTTCGTCACATGTTAAAGAAACGCCAAGTGTTACCAAACCATGGACAGGCCTTCAAGTATTGATCATTACAAGGGTAAATCGACAAAATGCCGTCTTGATTAACGGTACACCTTAAGAAAAATGGGGGAAATTGCAAGCACTCGCGCTGCCAACATCACAAGGGAAACAACCCTTGCCTCCTTTCCCCCCAGCATGAAGGACATTCTGCGGCCGTGCCACTTGGTGCTGTTCGGGTGTTGGTATGAAGGGAAGCACTAACTGGGAGATGACCTTTTTCCCCTGTTTGTTCTGTCTGAAGCATGCAGCAAGTATTTCTTTTTTCTTTTTTTTCTTTTTTTTTTTTTGGTGCGCCCCGCTAACTTCTGACCGACCGCGCTAGG
>CM065741.1:36197516-36203316 GCA_033310375.1 Conus canariensis | reverse complement strand
CAGGCCCTCGATGCCAGGCGCCTGAAACTCAACCTGCCACGAGCAAACGAAACTGAAGATCGGGAGAAACTGGATGCAAAAATCGTCCAAAGACTCGATGCACTGATAGGGAAAAGCACCTGGAACACAAACTAGCCACATATGGGGACATTGTGTATGCCACATGTAGAGACGCCTATGGAGCAAAAACTACCCAAAGAGAAAACACCTCCAAAGAAATCCAGACGCCAAGAAAAGATGGACAAGATCAGGGTCCAAAAGAAAAACCTCAAGATGCAAATGAAGACCGCACTGCCAGCTGAAAAAAAGGCTTGGAAAAACTGTGGAAAGACCTGAAAGAAAAACACAGTGCCCTCAGCAAAGCGGAATCTGCGAGGAAGAGGAAGAGCAAAAAGAAGAAGACACAAGAGCGCTTCTTCAGAGACCCCTTCCAGTTTGCCAGAACACTGTTTGAGCAGCCAAAATCTGGGACCCTAAGTGTGGACAAAGGAGTTCTTGAGCAGCATCTGAGGAAAACATACTCTGACCCACAGAGCAAAGCACCACTCGACATTCAAGGTCTGGTGTGGCCAACCAACCCTGAGGAACAGTTCAATGGCAAGCCTCCAACGTTGGCGGAAATCAAGAAGGTGGTCGACAAAGCCAGAGCCAAATCATCACCAGGGCCAAACGGAATACCTTACCAGCTTTACAAGAAATGTCCCAAGGTGCTGGAGTGGCTCCACAGGCTGCTGCGATCGGCTTGGAGAAACCAGAAGATCAGCGGCCAGTGGATGACGGCAGATGGTGTGTACATCCCCAAAGAGCAAAACTCAAGTGACATTAGCCAGTTCAGGCCAATATCACTACTGAACGTCGAAGGGAAAATCTTCTTCTCTGTCATGGCAGCAAGGCTGACCAAGTACCTGATGGAAAACAAGTACTTGGATGTGTCAGTCCAGAAAGGTGGCATCCCAGGCGTGGCGGGCTGTGTAGAACACGCCACAATGATCTGGGACGCAATCCAAAAAGCAAAAAACAGAAAAGAGAGACCTGGACCTAGTGTGGCTTGATCTGGCAAACGCATATGGATCTGTGCCCATGAGATGATACAGTTGGCTTTGAGATGTACCATGTGCCAAAGAACATCCGCGACATGCTCAAGAAGTACTTCAATGGCTTCTCAATGCGGTTCTCTACCAAGGAGTACACAACAGACTGGATCAACTTGGAAGTGGGTATTGCAATGGGCTGTGCAATTTCCCCAATACTGTTCGTGCTGGCAATGGAACTCATCTTGAAAGCAGCAACAAACAACGCGAGACAAACAGACCTTGGCGATGGATACAAGATGCCTCCTCTCAAGGCCTTCATGGATGACACTACAGTGATTTCATCCAGAGAAGACGAGACACGTCATGTGCTGGAGAGGCTGGACGACATAGTTGCCTCATCCAGAATGAAGTTCAAGCCAAAGAAATCACGGAGTCTCTCACTGAGGAAAGGAAAAGTGGCCGGATCTGTGGTCTTCAGTGTTGCCAACCAGGCCATTCCAACAGTCACAGAAGAACCAGTCAGAGCCTTGGAAGATGGTATGATGATACGCTGAAAGACACACAAAGAGCAAAAGAAACCAAGCAGATGGCGGAGGAAGGCTTGGAGACCATTGACCAGTGTGGGCTCCCTGGCAAATACAAGGTCTGGTGTCTGCAGTTCATGCTGATACCAAAGCTGCTATGGCCCCTGATGATATACGACATCTGCACCAGCATAGTGGAGGCAATGGAAGCCAAAATCAACAAGTTCACAAGGAAATGGCTTGGTGTCCACCCTGTCTGACTGACATAGCGCTGTACTGTCGCCAAGCAAAGCTGAAACTACCCCTGAAATCCATCCTGGAGGAATACAAAGCAGGGAAGATCAGACTTCAAAGCATGCTGGAGGACTCAGGAGACAAGGTGGTAGAAGCAATTAAGCCCCAGCTGAAGACAGGCAGAAAATGGAAAGTTCAAGAGGCGATGGATTCTGCAAAATAAAGTCTCAAGATCAGAGAAATAACAGGACACACACAGACCAACAGACAGGGACTGGGGGTGACCAAAACTGAATGGTGGTCAAAGGCCAAAGGAAAAGCCAAAAGAGACATGATGATTCAGGAGATGAGAAAAGAAGAAGACCAAAAAAGACTCCAAAAAGCAGTCCAGCAGAGCCAGCAAGGGCAATGGACAACGTGGGAGAATGCACTCCAAAGAAGTCTCACTTGGAATGACATTTGGCACATGGCCCCTCTCAGGATCAGCTTCATTCTCAGATCTGCATATGACCTTCTGCCCTCAAATGCAAACCTGGTGAAGTGGGGGAAAACAGACGATCCTGCATGCCCCCTCTGCCATGAAAAACAAACAGTGGAGCATGTCCTAAGCTCATGTAAAGTAGCCCTGGCTCAAGGAAGGTACACATGGAGGCACAACCAAGTGCTCAAAGAAATTGTACAAGTAGTCTGGGCTAGTACCAACACCACAAAAGGGAAAATCAGGACTCCAAAAGCACCCGCAACATTCTTCACGGCAGGAGGCAGCAAATCATGGCCAAGAACAACAGTGCCACTCGAAACATGCAGGCAGAGTCTGCTGGACGGGGCAGATGATGGGAGTGCACTGCAGACCTCCCAGAATGGAAGAGTCACCCAGAGATCATCAGCAAGAGTGGCATGAGACCAGACATAGTAGTCCACTCTAAGTCAACCAAGCAGCTGATCATGATCGAGCTCACGGTGCCATATGAGAACAGAATGGAGGCAGCTCAAATCTACAAGACTGAAAAGTATGCTGATCTGGCAAACAGCCTGAGGAGAGAAGGCTATCAGGTCAAAGTCCTCACTGCAGAAATTGGAGCTAGGGGGTTTGTAGGAACGTCTGCATACAGCCTCATGAAACAGCTCTCAGTTGCAGGGAAGGAAAAAACCAGAGCCCTGAAAGCAATGGCAGAAGCGGCAGAGAGGTGTTCAAGCTGGATCTGGTCAAGGAGGAACAAAAGTGAACTTCATAAGGCTTAATTTCCTACAAATATCAGGTGTCCCTGTGGCTCAGTGGTTAAAGCGCGAGTCATTAAGTGGAAAATGAGCATGTCCAGAGAGTCATGGGTTCGAATCCCAGCCATGGCTCGTCCCAAGATGGGAAAAAAAAGGGGCAGCAGAGGGACATCCGGAGTCATGAACCGGGTGTGGCCCAACCCCCTAGAGTGTCAGGAGATAAGGGCCGAAACACTTGCTTGAAGGGGGCTTCTCTTCTGAGGACTCTCTGCTGCCACGCTCTCCACGAGTTTCTTTCTACATAGAGAGAGAGGGGGGGA
The DNA here is from genome assembly GCA_033310375.1 of Conus canariensis. NCBI lineage: Eukaryota > Metazoa > Mollusca > Gastropoda > Neogastropoda > Conidae > Conus > Conus canariensis. The sequence goes on along the minus strand of CM065741.1, from coordinate 36,199,986 downwards.
CACACACACACACACACACACACACACACACACACAATTGAAGCGATAAAGCACAAGCTATGTAAACAAATATGTTCCAATATTTCAAGCGACTGCTCTTTCTCAAGGATGTCAGTTTGTTCAGTTCGTGTCAAAAGTGGAGTGACGTCACTGGGTCGATGCTGAAAGATTTCCTTACAGACAGAGATGTCATCACCAAGTGATGCAGAGTCTGAAACATCATCCTGGTGTGACCATCTCTCATCACGGTAGTCGTACCAGAGGAAACATCTGTGTAGTTATCAAACGTAAGGGAACTTAGCACGTGTATGTATGATGGTTAGTCATGTGTGTTCAGGCCTTGTGGATGTTTCGTATGTAGCTTACGAATCCAGAATTTTCCTCTAGGATCTCTATAAATGTCACTGTCTATGTACTATATATATATATATATATATATATATATATATATATATATATATATTATGTGTGTGTGTGTGTGTGTGTGTGTGTGTGTTTTGGTATCCTATAGCTTGTCTCACCATTGATTATGTATTCATCTTGCCTAATATACCTATGCTGAGCAACAGGTATGTAAGGCAAGCTGAATACATGATCAATGGTGAGACAAGCTAGTAAAGCAGGACATGAAACAGGTGTTGGCCATACCATGGGTACATGTTAATTAAAGAGTTGAGTGCTGACCATGACATAAGCTACATGTTATAGAGACACAGCCAAGAGTGGACCAATTTTTTGGTACGTTAATTAAAGAGACAGTTCAATATCAAACATTTTTCGTGCACATGTTAAAGAAACAGCCAAGTGTTGACCAAACCATGGACAGGCCTTCAAGTATTGATCATTACAAGGGTAAATCGACAAGTGCCGATCTTGATTGCAACGGTACACCTCTAAGAAAATGGGGGGAAACTTGCAAGCACTCGCGACTGCCAACATCAGCAAGGGAAACAACCCTTGCCTCCTTTCCCCCCAGCAGTGAAGCAGACGATTCATGCGGCGCGTGCCACTGGCTGCTGTGTCGGTTGTTGGTATGAAGGGAAGCACTAACTGGGATGATAGACCTTTCCGTGTTCTGTTCTGTCTGAGAGCATGCAGCAAGTATTTCTTTTTCTTTTTTTCTTTTTTTTTTTTTGGTGCGCCGCTAACTTCTGACCGACCGCGCTAGGAGTACGGTAGTGGCGGAGACCACTCTCTACTCGGTGTTTGCTTTACGCGCATGGGAGCGCCACAACCTATAGCGATACATGCAAGCAAAAGTAAAAAAAAAAAAAAAAGAAAGAAAAAGAAATAAAAAAAGTGCAGATGCCAGACGAAAACATATGTGCGTTAATGCTTGTGGTACTGAGAAAACAGCACGCGAACCCGAGTGCCAGCCAGCCAGCCTGACCTACTGAACTCCGAATGAGTGAGTTGTGACTGACTCTTGCGCCGCTGCGCTTTTAGTGTGAGGCTAACACGAAAACCTCGGTTGATGAAGGTACCTCCGGAGTTTGACACCAACAGAAGTTGATTGAAACCCGTATCGTGGTACTTGCATTCGGGAAGCCTTCTCATGATGATTTACCCTGAAAACATGCTTCAAGTTCTGCTCTGCAACTCTCCCGAACTCGCCACGGTATGTACGTACCCATCCAGCGCAGAGCAGCAGCAGGCTTAATCAGGCTGGCAGGCTCGCAGGCAGGCAGGCAGCAAAGCAGACTAGTCTCTCACTCACACAGCAGCGGCCGGCCTTGAAATCGTTTTGTGGTCGGGTCTGTCTGATCAAGTGTTTGCGACAGCGTGAGGTGAGCAGGGTGAGGAGGATAGGCGGGCACTTTCCCAGCCCACTGCACTCCTGAGGGGGCTGACGTTCTGCCTTGGTGAGTGCGCCCATTTTTGTTTTTTTTGTTTTGTTTGTTTGTTGTTGTTTTGTTGTTTCAGCGTTGTTATGTGTGTTTTGAATGTTGTTGGGAAGAGAGTGCAGCCCCGGGTTGGAGTTAATGAGGAATTTCCTGTGGGATTCATTCTGACAGATAGTTGGAGTTAGTCACTTCTTTGAGAGAGAGAGAGAGAGAGAGAGAGAGAGAGAGAGAGAGAGAGAGAGAGAGAGAATATATACTGTTGAACGAGAGAGGGGAGGAGAGAGAAAATATACTGTTGAAGAGAGAGAGAGAGAGAGAGAGAGAGAGGAGAGAGAGAGAGAGAGAGAGAGGAGTGAGAGAGAGAGAGAGAGAGAGAGATGTATACTGTTGAACGAGAGAGAGAGAGAGAAGTAAGAAGTTGAACGAGAGAGAGAGAGAGAGAGAGAGATGAGAGGAGAGAGAGAGAGAGAGAGATGTGAGAGAGAGAGAGAGAGAGAGAGAGAGATGGGGAGATGGGTAGGGGTCACGGCTTACTTTCAAGGTGGCGTCAGTTCTGGGATTCCGACACTATGAACTTTTTTTTTTTTTAAAGGTTTGAATTAAAGGCGGGGGAGAGGAGGTGGGGG
>CM065741.1:36180016-36187516 GCA_033310375.1 Conus canariensis | reverse complement strand
TTTATCTAATTCCATTTGATAAGCTTTTCTATAGTAATTTATATCTCTTTTTGGTGACTTCTTTTTCATGGACACATTCATCCACATGCAAATATCATCTGCATATTGTACTAAGTTGACATTTTTTGACAAACATTGAGGTAGGTCATGAAGTAATATATTAAAAAGATGGGGCGCTATTACCGAGCCTTGTGGAATACCCATTGTAGGCATGCGTGTAGTCGAATAGGAATTTCCCACCTTTGTTTGCATGCTTCTTTTCATCAATAAGTCTTTTATGTAAAAGTAGATGTTCCCAGACAAACCAATTTGTTTCAATTTATATAGTAATTTATGATGCCAAACACGATCATATGCCTTTTTTTATATCAAAAAAGGTTGCTAGAATATTCTTTCTGCGAGCAAATTGATGCTTTACCTGTGTAGTCAATTTGACAAGATGATCAATGGTTGACCTACCCTTTCGGAAACCAGCTTGGTTTTTGGGGATCACTTTATTTTTATTACAATAGAATATTAGTCTGTTTAAAACGATCTTTTCCATAAGTTTGCCTACATGCGAAGTTAATGATATAGGTCTGTAATTATTCTTATTACTTTTCGTTTTTCCTTCTTTAGGAATCGGTATTATGATAGAATGTTTCCATATTTTTAGGGTTTTGTCCCTGTTCCCAACACTTTTGAAATAAGTCATGTAGCAACAGTACCCAACTGTCTGGCAAATGTTTAAGTAAGATATTAGAAATAGCGTCCATGCCTACTGATGACTTTTTATTTGTCAGGGAAAGTATAGCTTCTCTCAACTCACGTATAGTAATTGGAGCATTGACATAAAGATCATCTTTCCGCTGTGGATCTTGATAGTCATCATTTCTTTCTTCATTTTCCCTGAAAATTTTATGATTTTTTGGTAGTTTGCTTGCATTCATTATATCAGCAAACATATCTACAAATGATTCTGCCTTTTCTGAATTGCTTGGTAATTCATTACCATCACATTTGATTGGACAGTGTGGCAAATGAACACCATTTTTCATTTCATTAAACTTTTTCCACACCCTCTGTAAGTCTTTATGGGTATGTGTTTCATTGGTGCAGAAATTAGACCAATATTCCCGCTTGACTTTTGCAATCGTTCTATTACTCATGACATTTGCTTTCTTCATTGGAGCATGCGTTTTTGGTCCAGGATTTTGTAGGTATAATTTATATTCTTCTGTTTTCTTGTCAACCGCTTTCTGGCATTCATCATTCCACCATACATTCCCTGCATGTTTATCTGATTTGCGAGCTGCATATTTAGGAATGGCATAATCAGCAGCATTTAGTACTGTTTCCGTAAATTTTGAGTAATAAATGTCTATGTCATCATCTTTAATGCAATCTATGTTTTGTGCACATAAAAAAGCTCTAAATGTTTCCCAGTCAGCAAAGTTATAATTGTATTTAGGAATGACATCTTCATCTCTATCGCTAGATATTTGTTGATCATTGACAGTGGTAACAATGGGTATATGATCACTTCCAAGCGTGTCACAAAGTGGTTCCCATGTGCAATTATGAGCCAAAGCAGGGGATATTAAAGATAGATCAATGGAGGTGGCTCTATGATTTGCATTGTCTGGAATTCTAGTCACTCTTCCATCGTTTAAAAGGTAAAGATTTGAGTCTACTATGTTTTCTAAAAATCTGTGACTAGTGACAAAAGCGCAATTTTTTCTCCAAAAAGGGGAGTGTGCATTAAAGTCTCCACAAATTAGCCACTTTTTGTTTGGATTTTGTGTTGTACGAATCCATTCCGTGTTAATTTCTGTTGGGCCTTTTGGTAAGTAGACAGAAACAACATTTATTATAAGTTGATCATTAAACTTTAGACTTGCAGCACATGAAAGAATATTAGGATTATTCTTAGGGGCTGGGGAATCGCACACTGTATACTGTATATTTTCATTAATGTATATAGCTGTCTTAATATTTTCTGTTTTATTTACTATCTCATGCACTGGTGGATAATAATAATTTACCAGTTTAGGTAGGCTGTTTTGGTTTACATTCAAAGATTGTAAAATCAGAACCTGGTACTTTGAAGAAACAAGATGTTGAGTTAAATAAGACAGGTTTGTTTTTATAGACCTGCAGTTCCATTGTAAAACCTTAATGGGAACTGACTTTGTCATGATAAGGAAAAAAGGAAAGTGTGAAGAAATTTGTTTTTAAAAATAACACGAATAAACCTCACGTAAAAATGATAAATATAACGCAGAGAAATACACTTAAATAAAATTTAAAAAAAAAAAAAAAAGGGGGGGGGGGGGGGGGGAGTGGGAGGTGGAGGGGGGTGGTTGTTAATCAACTAAACGAGAGATTATGATAACAATATTTCGCGATGGCAACAAGTCTCAAAAATATAATCCAAAGACAGTCAATAGCCAGTCATTGCACTGTTGAAGCTTATACAAAGCTAAGACAAGTACTAAGCCTAGACAAAATTTCTTATGGAAATGTAATTTTAGAGGAATCCTCAAGCTCAAGAAGTTCGAACATGTTCCATGATCTTCCATATCGTGGGTAAGGAGGGTATCTGCGGAGGCTAGGCTGTTGGGGTGAATGCCAGTGCTGGTGGTACATGGGAGGAGGAGGGCGTGATGTTCTTCGCGGTCTCTCCCAGAAAATGTCCCTCAGATGTCGGCCCACGTTGCCCGCCAAGATGCTGGAACCACGGGGGTTGGGGTGGATGTCATCCCTCATGAATTTGCCGTGGGTGGAGAAGTTAGAGTGGTAGATGAAAGAGACGTTCTGCATAGATTGTAACCCTTCACTCAGAAATGCGTTAAAAAGTTCTCTTTTGACATCAAGTTGGGGGTCACGCACGGGGATGATTTTGCTGACAACAATTTTGATGCTGGGATGGTCAGCAGCGATGTTCTTGATTACTTTTGTGAACTTTTGAGACGTGGTTTTGGGATCTGATGATCTGATGTCATTTATTCCACAATGAACAACAACTGCGTCTATATCTACTGTGTGTGTGTGTGTGTGTGTGTGTGTGTGTGTGTGTGTGTGTGTGTGTTAGTGAGTGAGTGACTGTGCGTGTAATCTTCAAAGTATAATCTGTCTCCCACATGATCCTGACATTTCCCCCATTGCACCCCCGTAACATATGTGCATTGTTTGTATTGTCCCTCTCCATGTGCGTGCTGTCTGCATGCTAGAACAACGCAAAACCAAAGTCACTTCCATTGTTGATTCATTGGCTAAATAAAAGCTATCTTGATCTTCTCCCGAGTCCCTTATTCATCCTCCCCCCCTTCCCCACCAGCCCCGACTTCGGTCTTCTCTGTCCGTGCCATCATTGCTTCTGAAAGGTGTTGGGTGCCTAAGGGGATGGAGGGATCGGGTGGGGGTGTAGATGGAGACCTGGCAGATAAAAACAGGATAATTAACTCACCCCCGTCCAGCATTTTCTGTCATAGTCTCTTTCTCTCTGTCTCTGTCTCTGTCTCTCTCTCTCTCTCTCTCTCTCTCTCTCTCTCTCTCTCTCTCTCTCTCCCTCCCTCTCACACATACCCAAACACAGACACACACACTCAAACTCATTCACTCACTCACACACATACACACACACTCGCTCTCTCTCACTGTGTCACTGTCTCACACACAAACACAGCACACACACAACACACACACACACACACGCACACACACACACACACACACACACAACGCACACACACACACACACAAACACACACACACACACACACTCACACGCAACACACACGCACACACACACACACACACACACACACACACACACACACACACACACACACAACACGCACACACACACACAACACACACACCACACACACACACACACACACACACACACAACACCACACACACACGACACACACACAACACACACAACACACACAGCACACACACACACACACACACACACACACACACACACACACACACACAACACACACACACACACACCACACACATATGCATATCAAGAGCTAGATGGAAAAGGCAGCCTCTGGCACATGTCATCCCTGCGAATAAAGATTATCATTCTCTCTCTCTCTCTCTCTCTCTCTCTCTCTCTCTCTCTCTCTCTCTCTCTCTCCCCCCTCCCTCCCTCTCTCTCTTCTCTGTGTCTCTTTCTCTGTGTGCGTCTCTCTCTCTGTGTCTCTGTCTCTCCATCTCTGTCTCTCTCTCTGGCTGTGTCTGTCTGTTTGTCAGTCCCTGTCTGTCTGTCTGTCCCTCTCTCCCTCCCTCCCTCTCTCTAACCGTCTCAACGAAATCGGCATTCATCTGTTTCCTGAATTTGAATGTTGTGTTGTGTCCATCTCTGTCTGTCTGTCTGTCTGTCTGTCTGTCTCACTCTCTCGCTTTCTCTCCCCCTCGCTCCCCCCCCCCCCTCTCTCTCTCTCTCTCTCACAACAAAATCGTCATTCATCTGTTTCCCGAATTTCAGTGTTGTGTTGTATCCACCCCATCGATCCCTGTCTCCCAGAGTCATTTCCCCCTCCTTCACCCCCCCCCATCCCTCCACCCGCTTGCTTTTCCACATAGTTTTTCTCTCAGCCCGGTCTTTCTTTCCTCTCCCTACCCCCCGACCCCTCCTCCATCTACCAGCTCAGACATCCACGCTACCATCTATTGATATAATCACATCCATTCACCCGTTCATCAGCTTCCTCCACCCAGCCACCAACCCACTCATCCGTCCGTCCGTCCGTCCATCCATCCATCCATCCATCCATCCATCCACCCTATCATCCATTGATATAATCACATCCACTCACCCGTTCATCAACCTCCCACCCACCCACCCACTCATCCGTCCATCCATCCATCTCGTCTGTCTATCCGTCTATCCATCCATCCATCCGGCCATCCATCCATTCATCCATCCGTCCATCCATCCATCCATCCATCCATCCATCCATCCATCCATCCATCCATCCATCCATCCAATCGTCCATCCATCCATCCAATCGTCCATCCATCCATCCAATCGTCCATCCATCCATCCATCCATCCATCCATCCATCCATCCATCCATCCATCCATCCATCCATCCATCCAATCGTCCGTCCGTCCATCTATCCATCCATCCATCCATCCATCCATCCATCCATCCATCCATCCATCCATCCAATCGTCCATCCATCCAATCGTCCATCCATCCATCCATCCATCCATCCATCCATCCATCCATCCATCCATCCATCCATCCATCCATCCAATCGTCCATCCATCCATCCGTCCATCCATCCATCCATCCATCCATCCATCCATCCATCCATCCAATCGCCCATCCATCCATCCATCCATCCATCCATCCATCCATCCATCCATCCATCCATCCATCCATCTACCAACACACTGGCCCTCCCTCCCTCCCGACTCATCCATGTACCTTCACATCGACCAACTCACCCACTCTCCAGGTTCATCAATCAACCACTCATCTGCCCTCCTCCCCTCAACACCCCCCCCTCCCTCCCTCCCTCCCTCCAAACCAGCCCCTTCCTCCAGCCTTCTCTAATGGTCTAGAGCTTTGTTTGTTCTTCTTAAAGCTTTAAAATCGATGGCAGCTTTCCAGCCAGGATTGTAGAGACCTCTTTGAGAGGAGGAAAATAAGGGAGTCACGAGTTTGTAAATAGCCTCTTTTGGCGAAGAAAAGAGAACGAGGGAAATTGCATTTTTTATGATGTTAAATGCATTTTGTGTGCGCTCTGTGACTAGGGGATGAAACAGAACAACAAGAACAACGAAGCCTGGAAACAAAAGAGGGAGGCTTTTATTTTCTTACTCAGGCTCTGGTGAGTACAGATGTTGATCAGTTATTTTGTTATTTGAAATGGTGAAAGTATGTTGCAGAGACGGAGAGGGGGGAGGGGGGGGGGGGGGGGGGGGGGGGGGGGGGGGGGGGGCGGAGAGAGGGCCGAATGGGAGGGAAAGGAGGGTGTGTGTGTGTGTGTGTGCAGAGGGTGATGTATCCGTTCAAAATGATAACAAACATCGTCGATGAAATGACCTCTAAGTAACCAGACTGCCTTCTTCGTTACAGAAGCCACTTGTTTTGCTTAACAACCCGGTGACAGTACCGATTAGTACGACGACTTCAACAATAATGATCTTTGACACACGGTCAAGATCAGTGCAATGGCTTTGTCAGTCCCCATGACAGACAGCGCGGTAAACAACAAACCAGTAGGGTCAGTGCAATGGCTTTGTCAGTCCCCATGACAGACAGCGCGGTAAACAACAAACCAGTAGGGCAACTCTTGACCCCATGGTGAAACAAACGCACGTCCATAACTCCAAAGGAATGCTGCTTACGACAGCGAATCGCCCAGCAGACATGACAGCACAGAGCACACAGCACAAACAAGGAAACATCCCCCACAAAAAGGATGTTGCAAGCTTGCCGACATACCCAATACCGGACACATCTACACAGCAACAACTGGAAAAATGAACAAACACAAATCAACATTGATGCCAGACTGGCACAGCCTTTTCCATCTGGAACAGAGCCAGACACGTACATGGACGAACAGAAACAAAAAAACAGGCAACCTCGATCTGATTGAAATGAAAAGTGAATATGAAAATGAGGCAGGGAACAGTAAACGACAAACAAGTAGGGTAACTCTTGCTCTCATGACGAAAGAAATACACGCCCGTAACTCCAAACGAATGCTGCTGACGACACCGAATCGCCCTGGCAGATATGACAGCACAGAACACACAGAACAAACAAGGAAACACCCCCCCCCCCCCCCCCAGGATGTTCCAAGCTTGCCTATATACCCTGTACCGGACACATCTATACAGTACAGATCAATACAATGACATTAGCAATCCCCATGACAGTACAGATCGGTAGAATAACGTTTACAATCCCCATTACAGACAGTACAGATCAGTACATTGCCATTAGTAGTCCCCATGACAAGTACAGATCAGTACAACGAATTTAACCGTCGCTCTGACAGACAGTATAGATCAGCACAATGACGTTAGCAATCCCCGTGACAGTACAGATCAGCAAAATAACGTGAACAATCCCCATCACAGACCCCACCGATCAGTACAATGGTTTTTAGCTATCCTCCAGGCAGTATAGTACAGATAAACATGATGACTGGGAAAGAGAATACAGAGCAGCACGGTAACTTTGTTGTTGTTACTGTTGTTGTTGTTGTTGTTGTTGTTGTTGTTGTTAACGTTGTCTGTGGTGGTTGTTCCACGCTGACCCCTGACGCCTGTGCTTGTGTGTGGATTCAATGACCACACCACTACTCCTTACAATAACATTGTGGTGATGGTGATGATGGTGGTGGTGGTGTTGTTGTTGTTGTTGGTGGTGGTTGTAGACTGTGGTGACATGCTAACTCCATGTATCTGTGGTTGTGTGTGGATTCGATGACCACACTACTCCCTACAGTAACGGTGTTGTTGTTGTTGTTGTTG
>CM065741.1:36162516-36175016 GCA_033310375.1 Conus canariensis | reverse complement strand
TAACTAACATACACAATCACTCACACACACACACACACACACACACACACACACACACACACACCACACACACACACACCACACGCACGCACCCTCACATACACAATCTTGTCTAATATCACTTAAAGTGAACAGACGTTAAATTGAAGAACTAACTAACTAACATACACAATCACTCACACACACACACACACACACACACACACACACACACACACACACATACACCACACACACACACACACACACACACACACACACACACACATACACACACACACACTCACACACACACACCACACACACACACACACACACACACATACACACACACACACACACACACCACACACACACACACACACACACACACACACACACACACACACACCACACACACACACACACACACACACACACCACACACACACACACCACACACCATTATTATATCTTTGAACGGAAACAAAACCGCGCAACAAAAAAGGCGAGGAATGAAGACATTTTCAGCCATAGAGACATTTTCAGCCATAGAGACATTTTCAGCCGTTAGTTACTGGTGGCAACAACATCCAAACACTGGACCCAGACAGAATGGTACACATAGATGTGTCATGAACTGGCCACACCACGTTCTTGGAGAAACAACCCCCGCCCCTCCCAGGAAACAAACAAACAAACAACCAAACCAAACCAAACCAAAACAAAACAAAACACCAATCCCTTGATATTCGGTCCTGCAAGCTTTTGTTTTGCGTTGATATTCAAGCAAAGGATTGTTTATGTATCAAGGTTATTGGATAACTGCGGCTGTTGACACCAGCCGGAGATGATTTGCAGAGGATGCATACAAGAGCCATCCAATTCGCATAGTTGAAATCCAGCTGTCTGGCTGCTGAAGGTTACATTAGTAACTGTACACTGATACGCAGCTGGTTGCCCGTACCTGTATCGTCTGTTGATGTCTGTTGTCTAAGGCATAGCTGGGTAATGTTACTCTGTCTGTTGATGTCTAACGTATAGCAAGTGTTCCGGTTTCGTTGAGGTCTGGTATATAACCCGCTGTTGTATTGTTGGTTGAAGTGTGATGCATCACTAAGAGTTGTATTGTTCGTTGCAGTCTGATAAAGAACCAACGGTCGTGTTGTTTGTTGCAGTTGATGTATGGCTAACGAGGGCATGGTTTGTTGAGGTCTTGTGTCAATAAACTGTCGCTTGGTTTGCTGTTAGTTTGATGTACAACTGTCTCCTGTATTGTTTGTTAAGTTTGATGTGAAAGGAACTGTCTCATTGTGCGTTGAGATCAAATATCTGACGAACTGTCGGATTGTTTGCTGAGGTTTGGTGTATAACGAAATATCGTATGTTGTTGAGATCAGATGGATAACCAACTGTCGACTCTTTTTTTTTTTTTTTTGAGGCCTGATGTATAAATAACTGTCACGTTGTATGTTGAAGTTTCGATGTATATGGAACTGTCGTACTGTTTGTTGAGGTCTGATGTATAAATAACTGTCATGTTGTATGTTGAAGTTTTGATGCATATAGAACTGTCGTATTGTTTGTTGAGGTCTGATGTATACATAACTGTCATACTGCATATTGAAGTTTGATGCATATAGAACTGTCGTACTGTTTGTCGAAGTCTGAAGTACATCTAACTGGTGTCTTTGTTTGTTGGGGTCGGATGTGCTACTAATCGTTGTATTGTTTATTGGGTTCTTATGTACAGCTAAATGTCGTGTGGTCTGTTGAGATCTGTTTGTGTCGTCTACTGAGGTTTGACGTGTAGCTGAGCACGATGCTCCGTGGGTTTCTGGTGATGAGGTGAGAGAGTGGAGGGAGGAGGAGGAGGACAGAGAGTCCTGGTGATGATCGTCTGCCTGAAGGGTTGCCGCTCCGGTCTCTTTGTGCCTTTGTTAGCGGACAAAAGACAAGAGGTAATCGTGGTGATATGTTTAGAGATCGGTCTGACGTCATACTGTCCAGCTGCGTACCGTCCGATTTTTCTCCAATGCGGATGGAGGAGACGAGGGAGATGGGGGTAGCGGGCGATGGGAATTAGGGGACCACAATGGTGGTGATGGTGCTGAGTGGCCCGACAATAGTCTGGTGTGCGCTTGAGGGAGCCTAGGATTTGGGTCAGAGAGTATTGGTGCTTTTTTTTTTTTTTTTTTTGTTCATCCAGGCTGGGGGAGGAGGGGGAAGAGGGGTGTTGGTGGTATGGATGGGAGGGACGGTGGGAGGAGAGAAGGGAGGGATGTCGTCTGCTCAGGACTGGGGAGTTTTGCCTTGCGTGGGCAAAGATAGACAGACACGCTGACACACGCACAGAGACACAGAAAACGCACAGAGACACAGATACAGACACACGCAGAGATACAGGCTCACATTCACGTACACATGCACGCAGATACGGACACTCACGTAGGTGCACACACGCACGCACGCACGCACACACACACACACACACACACACACACACACACACACACACACACACACGCACGCACACGCACACAGAGAGAGAGGAGAGAGAGAGAGAGAGAGAGAGAGAGAGGAGAGAGAGAGAGAGAGAAACACAAGCAAACAAACCCATGCACGCACGCAAGCACGCACGACACACACATACATGCAATTACGCGCGCGCTCACACACAAACGCACACATACACACACAACACGCACGCACACACACACACGCACACACACACACGCACACACACACACACACACACACACACACACACACACACACACACACACACGAGCGCGTGCGCGCGAGCGCTCAGAGAACCAAAAAACAATAGAAGACTCTGACCAAATGAAACAAAATAATTAATATATAAATGACTAAAAAAGATAATTAGAACACAAGCTCAGCTGTTGATGTCCGCACGTAGTACAAAAGATCCCCCAAATAAACAGTAATTTCCACCTTTTGGCACTGAGGCAGACCTTCACCATACCTTGAGTCATCATCATACACGGCCATTAGGAAGGAAGAGAGATCTTAACAGACGAGTGTTTCGGCCTTGAACCCCTTAACACTCTATGGGGGCCAGGCGGCCCGCGGGTCATGACCACAGAAGTGGAGGCTATGACTCCCAGATGCCACTTTTTTTTTGCTGAGTAGGATGTATATCATTAGTATAATTTATTCATTTAGTTAGTTAGTCATTTATTTATTTATTTATTCATTTATTTATTCATTCATCTATTTATTCATTCATTCATTTATTTGTTTATTTATTCATTACTCTTTTGTTTGGTGCTGCCAAGATTTGAACCAGCATCCCTCTGGTTGGGGGGGGGGGGGGGGGCATGTAGTCACGTGACCGATGTCTTACCCATTCGAATGTCGGACGCCTGTTCAGTGTTCAGGAATTGAAGCTGTATTTCCCTCTTTTTTTTTCTTCTGAACAAGGTGAGCAACGACAGACGAAGGGGAGAGAGAGAGAGAGAGTGGGGGGGGGGGGAGAGAGAGAGAGGGAGATAGAGAGAGGGAGAGAGAGAGGGAGAGAAAAGGAGAGGGAGAGAGAGAGAGAGAGAGGGGTTGTATAGGCGACCTCCTAAAATGTGACCAGCAGTCGTTAGACAATCGCTTTATAGTCGTTCGTACAGATCGATCTGGAAAAGTCTGTTCTTAATTCTTTACGTACGCAATGCGATTATTGTGTGGGGGGCCACTGCAGCATGTCTGTGAGTGATTCATGGGACAGTACTCACAACTGCCATTCCTTCCTAAGTGGTCGGTCGATATCTATATATATATTTTCTAAGTTTCAAAGTAATGTGACTGCAGGCGGAAATGGAAACTTTTTTTTTTTCTTAAAAAGAGAATTGATAATTAATCCGCCAGACAAATGGAGACTAACAAATTAACAGACAAAACACGACGCGTTTCGACCTCTTTGGTCTTCTTCACAGGCAAGATATTCAACATTCAAACGAAGAACGAGCAAATTACTTATCTTCTCAAATTAGACGCAAGATGTACTTTTTTTTAAGGTTTGAATCCTTTCTCCTTTTTTATTCCTGGTTTAGTCGTTGTCATTTTTTTGTTAGTTTGTCAGTTTACAAACAAGTATCTGTAAGTCTATAGTCAGACGTATTACTACGTCCATAAACATGTCATCTAATTGTCACTGTCTTTCCCACCTTCTTCTTCTTCTTCTGCGTACGCAGGTTGATACTCCTGCGGACACTCCCTGTATAGACAGGCAAGTATTAACCCCATCTACCCAACAAAGGGAGTGGAGGTTTGTGTGTATGACCGTTTGTTTTTATTTTTAGATTCCGCCATTAAGGCAGCCAGCCATACTCCAACTTTGGGGAAAGTGCATGCTATGTGTAACGTGTTATCCATACCAACGGGCCAAAACTGGCCTTCTCTTCCGAAAGCTGGTGATGGGATTCGACGTGTGTGCAAGATGTTATATAGCGTTCACACAGGGAACCTGGGTTTATATATAGTCTCAATGGAAGGGCTGCATGGGGAATGGAGTCGGAACCAATGGTAACTATCCCTCGGACAAGAGAGGCAAGAGGTCGCAAGAGTCAAGGCAGACGTGGGGTTGCCGTGGCAACATACAACCATGGTGGCGAGGGTAGCCGGCCGTCGTGTGTCAGTCCTGTTCGGACATTATTAGCGAGGGGGGGGGGGGGGGGGGGGGATTGGAGGGAGGGAGGGGGGAGGAGTAGTGGAGGTCGCGGGGTGGTGGGTGGGGGGAGGGGGGGAGGGGATTTGTCGGTCGCGGCGGAACGACGTTAGCATTGAGTTGTGACACTTGCGGCGAGGGAAGGAGAGGAGGGAGGGGGGGAGGGGGGTGTCGGCGGGCAGGTCAGAAGGACATCATCGCTATTGGATCTCCACACCTCTGATTGCTGGACAGGCGTCAGAGGATGAGTAGGGAGGATGGGAGGGACGGCGGGGGTGGGGGGGGGGGGGGGGGGTGTGGAGGTGGGGGGGGGGGGAGGGGTGGCGTGCTGGGAGAAGTGGGACAGGGAGGAGCTTGATGACATAGTGGCTCGGGAGGAGGGAGGGGTGGGTGGGGGGTGGGTGGGAGTGTGGAGTAGTAGCGTGTGAAGGGGGGTATGGAAGAGATTGATGACATGAGGGGTGGGGGGGGTGGTGGAGGTGGGGGTGGGGGCGGGGGGGGGGGGTGGATGGGAGGGTGGAGTGCCGTGGGAAGGGGGGTATGGTGGAGCTTGATGACATGGTGGTTAGGGGTGGGGGGTGGGGGGGAGGGTGTGGATTAGAGGTGAATAGTTCGATAGTTCGCATTGTCTATTCTCTCTCTCTCTCTCTCTTCTTTTTTTTTTCAGGTTGAAAGGTAGGTATGGTGGATGGAATGTGGTGTTGGCGGTTTGGCTGGGTTGGGGGTGGGGGTGGGGTGGGGGGTGGGGGGCGGGGGGAGGAAGGGAAGAAGAGATGGGAGATGGGTGTAGGTGTGGAGGGGTGTCTCGAACGCAGGAGTCTGGGCGAGAAAAGGGTCGTGAGAGGGAGGAGGGGGGGGGGGGGGGGATTGTGGGTGAGAATTCTTGTCACGTGATGCACTGGGATGTTAGAGAGATAGAAGAAAAGAGTTTGTTCCACGAATGTACGATCACGTGAATGTGAATCATATTTAGATGCTGGGTTAAAAAAAAATGCTATTCATCAGTAATCTGTGGATAAATCTGGACCACAGATGATTCGCTTTTTTTTTTCTTTCGGCTTTCAAAAAAAATCTTAATGTATTTCCTTCCCTCACAAGTTTTACGGCTTGCCAGGATTTTTAATCTCTGGTACTTTTTTTTTTTTTTTTTTTAGCTTAATAGATTTAAGATGAAAGGGGAAATTCACCCGGTCTTTTCTGTCTGTCCTGCCTGCCTGTCAGTCTGTCTGTCTGTCTGTCTGTTCTCTCTCTCTCTCTCTCTCTCTCTCTTGTCTCTCCTTGTTGCTTTAAAGATAATCTTTGACTTTTTTTTAAAACCATTTCCTATTACTCAAATATACACTAACATATTTTTTTTATGGGAACCAGCGCAGTGTATGACATTTATGTACTTCTTGATTACATCACGGCATATCTTACACACAGACACACACAGACACAACACACACACACAGACACATACACACACACAGACACATACACAAAACACAGAAATACAAGAGACAAGAGAGAGAGAGAGAGAGAGAGAGAGACGACAGACAGACAGACAGACAGAGAGAGAGAGAGAGAGAGGGCATTCACGGGACAGTCAAATCATTTTTTTTCTTTAATCTTCACATTTCTCAGTCTCTGAATATGGCCTTTCCCCTGAATTATCAAAAAATATTCTTTTCCCATTAGAAAGGATTTTCAGCGGAAATTTTCTTTCTTTTTTTGTTTTTTGTTTTTTTTGCTGTCCCATCTTCTGTGCTACCTCAATGGCAGTGCACCCACGCCGCTCATTCCAACACCCCGTCCACAGCCACAGCCCGGTCAGTCTTGCCACAGCCCCGGCACCGGCAATCCACAGGGAGCAGTCAATGTCAAGTCGTCAAGAGGCAACCCACCGGAGGAGACACTGCATTGCCGCCGAGTCACTTTGGTAGTGTTCAGTGGCGCCTGTTCTGATCTAACATACGCAGGACACCACCTACTAAGTCCCCTACTGACGACAATAATTGCTTAGTTACGGAGCCGGCGTGAGTGAGCTCTCCCTCCAGAGGGTGCCATCATGTCTGTCCAACTACAGCCCCCATGGACTCGCCGATACCGGTGACCCTGACGGAACCAAACCACCAAGGCCACAGACGTGGAGAGGACATTGAAACTGAGGTCACCATGAGAGCAGGGCATGAAGCACCACAGAATCTGAGACTTTTTTTTTTGTAATGCCGATCGATGAGAATGAGGATGATGAAGATGATGCTACGGATTTCCATTCCGGTCTGAGACTGCATGACAGGGCTGTACTCTACGTTTCCTTTCATAATATATATATATCTGTGACGAGAGGAGTAAGTGTTAGGTAGGTCCTCTAGGGGAAGGACTAGGGATAATTTCTCAATGAGAATTACCTTAACATTTCACCTACACCCTCTCTCTTACTAGTGGTGGAAGGAGCAACTTTCTGGTACTAGTCATCGAAGAAATTTTTATTTTATTCCGGGACTGAGTAAAATACGGAACAGTGGCTCCGAGATAGTTTTCCTTAGGCCTGTACTATTATAAGTACTTGTAGCTCTGAGAGACAGAATTGAAGAGAGAAGTTCAAACATTCAACATTTGATTGAACAACAAAGAACTGCCACAAGTTAAGTGCACTTTCACACATCAACTTTTATTGTTTACACATAGGTAAGTATTAGCGGGTCAATTCCATAGACTAGGTTTAATTCTCATTGGACTACCACAGTGAGTGGACCCTCCCTCACTCCTACTTTACTCGCTTGCACTTAGTGCAGTAAGCTTAAGTTGGCCTACAGGGGGTCTCCCTGTGTCATCATAAAGTGAGGGCAAGGGTCTGATGGTTTTGAGTCCAGGTGGTAAGCTAACTTAGCTTTGCTTCTGAGAGGGTAGTTGATCTCTCCTGTGGTTGGTGACTGCCCCACTGGTGTAGATTGGTTGTCTGGTGTCGCCCTGGTGTTGGGCGAAGTCCCAGCTTCTGGTTCTGCCGAAATGTGTAGCGTGACCAGGATCGCGTGACCAGGATTGCGTGACCAGGATCCCAGTTCTGCAATAAAGAGAACTTGGTCTGTAGGTGAGAATCTGATGGCTGGTTTGTCGAGTGCACACATTTACCCTGGTTTACTTTCAGCACAGGTGTGACTCAGCCAGCAAAGTATTCTCTATGGTAGAGTTTCTGCCATAAATTAATCTCCACTTTTGTTTAAAGACTTAGTTAAGCTTACAAAAGGGTAGGAGACAGTAATACTATGTTATATAGTTTCAGTCAAACAACTCTTCCATGTTTCTTATTAATTAAATCACACTGATTTGGGCTACACTGAGTCCAAGTACACATGTGGTGTAGACTTAAAGTCATACACTACAAATCATTCCAACAATCACCAGTGTTTATAAATCAGGGTAGCAGTCCTTAACCTAGCACAGGTATAATGTTTTCCTGACCAGAATTAATCATTAAATTATTATCTTAACAGACAGAATTGCCTACTGGCAAAAGTCAGGGTGAACACAAAGAACAGTGATCAGATAGTTAACAAAGAATCATAACCACTGGGAGAGAGCTTTTGTCATATGATGGCAAGCAAACTCCTACACAGAATAATCATTCATCAGTTTGATATATGTTGCTAAGCATTTGTACAAATCTACAATGTTAACACACACAGCATACATAAAATCCATACATAGTTTCAAAAATGTAAAACAGAGTTCCAACTCACTTTTCCTGGGAATGAACAGTGAATGACTGGAGATCAACGAGGTTACCGGGGTTGTCCCACGCCTTCTCTAGTTGTCTCTTTTGTCTTTCTCTGGTCTGGTCTACAGGCAGTCTTGAGGGGTCAGTGAAACTGCACCCCGTGTGTCTGGTATATATGAATTCTAATTGCCGGATTCGATTTTGACAACCTGTCACTCACACATCAGGGGTGAGAGGGGGAGGGATCTAATCTTAATACCAGTCGCCACAGAAACCGTTTGAACCTAATCGGCACAGCTCACGGACTTCAGCGGCCGGTTTAATTTATGCGTCCGTATAGACACAGACTCTCACGGAGAAACTCCAATGACATAAGTTACCAGTTCAGCCAGTGCACGGACTGTAAAAAAAAAAAAAAAAGAGGGGGGGGGGGGGGGCGGGGGGTTGTGGTGGTGGCGGTGTGCCGAGCGGCAACATGCCTTTGTTTCACAGGATAGAGGGGGGGGGGCGTGTGAAGCTAGCGCCGGGAAGGAGGGGGGAAAAGGGGGGGGGGGGGGGGGAGAGAGAGACGGGCAATTGCCACAAAAATGAAATTAAAATTTCACTGCGTCGTAGCTATTCAGAGTGGGGAAGGAGAGTAGAGGAAGGGGGGCGGGGGGTAGGTCAACAAGAACGACAGGCATCACGCATTTCCCATGATGCAATCTTTTTTCATCGTCATAGATCGTGTCGGCCGGGCGGTTCGCACGTCCTAAGTGAGGGGGGGGGGGGGGGGGGGGTTGAGAGAGGAGAGTGGGCATAGATTTGAAATCTATTCTTGTGTTAGGGATTTTAGTGGGACCCATCGGATGGTTTTGTCAAGCGTTTCATCACAATATCTTGGCGTCAACCAGGCCGGAGAGATACAGACACCTGCAGTGTTGATCAGGAAATTTGAGCAACACTCGCAGAGACGCATCCATTAAGTGGATGAAACTCGGCTGTGTGGTCCCACTCTTCCCAAACTGAACCCGTAGCAAACTCAACTCTGGGTAAAAGCCGGTCGGGGCAGAAAAATCCCACATGATTCTGATGGGAATCGAACCCACGACCTCCCAGCCGGGAGTCCGCGACGCTAACCACTTCGCCACGGCGGCTGCTTTTCTTTTGACTGTCAACTTTTTGTGATGTGTTCGAACATCTTGATGGATTTGTTCTATATTTTTCTTCTTCTTCTTCTTCAAAAATCCCTTTCCCGGGTTTTGGAGTATTTCTTGCACATACGGTATTGAGAGTGTTGCGGAAGAGTGAATGTGAAGTCGATTGAACATTTCTGTCGCGCTGGCTATGGGAACCCATTATATTTTTATTCGCTTTTCTTCAGTTGCTTCGGCGCTTCCATTCTCATTATTAATTGAATAGAATTTTTTTTTTTGCCCGTTGGAAAAGCTCTAATTAATAGTGTGTTTTTACTTACTTTCTGTCGTTATCGAACTTGTTACTATTTGTGTATGTATATGTATGTTTGTATGTATGTATGTATGTATGTATGTACGTATGTATGTATATATGTAGGTATGTGTATATGTAGGTATGCATGTGTGCATGAATGTACACGTGTGTATGATGTATGTACGTGTGTATGTATGTACGTACCTACGTATGTATGTGCGTATGTATGTATGTATGTATGTATGGGTGGATGGATGGATGGATGGATGGATGTATGTACGTATGTATGTATGAATGTATGTACGCATATATGTATATATGTAGTAGGTATGTGTATTTGTAGGATGTACGCATGTGTGTATGTGTTGTGCATGAATGTAGCATGTGTGTATGATGTTGTCGCATGTGTGTATGTATGTTGTGTGTATGTCTGTCTTCTGTCTGCTGTTGTCTGTCTTATGTATTATTCTGTATGTATGTATGTCAGTACGTTGTATGGTGTATGTTTCGTATACATGTAGGTACATATGTATGTATGTATGTATGTACGGAGAGAGAAAGAAGGACGTGGGGACAGAGAGAGAAAGAGGGGGGAATAGAAAGAGAGAGAGAGAGAGAGAGAGAGAGAGAGAGAGAGAGAGAGAGAGAGAGAGAGTATGTGAAAGATAACTTTTATCGATGCGCCTGCAATCTGGACTACTGTACATTGTTGTTGATTTGACAAGTCGATGCATGACAGTAATTGATACGCATGTACGCATGTACATATGCATGCATGTATGCCTGTGAGCCAAGGTCATGCGCACTCAAAGGCGGTCGGTTCCAGCCAATACAACTACCGTGGAATTGCAGCGTGCACCTGAAAGCAGCTGGCACACGGCACAGGGCAGAGTGTGAGCGCTCAGCAGATCAGCGCTGTTGGTGTCTTGAAGAAAAGACGCAACGACTCGTGCCGGGTGCAGTGACGTGCTATTATTTATTACGGCGCGCGGCTGGCTGCTGCTTCCAGGCTTAATTAGGCTGAAAGTGTTTGTTTGGTAGGAAACCGGGAGAGGGGGGGGGGGGGGGGGAGAGAGGAGAGAGAGACAGAGAGAGACAGAGAGAGAGGGTGGGATGGGATAGGTGTGTGTGTGTGAGGGGATTGGGGAATTGCTACGTGTTGGCATGGCCCTGAGAGAATATAGGATATGAAGTGAAGGGTGAATTGGGGAGGTGGTGGTGGTGGGGGGGGGGGGGGGTGTGTGAGAATTGTGAGGTGCCCAAGTTTCGCTGAGTGCTTAGGAGAAAGAGAGTAAAGGGGGGGGGGGGGTAAGGGAGTGAGAGACTGAAGGATGGAGGGGGGGGAAAGGGCCTTCGTGTGTTGGTGTTTGTTCACTGGGGGGGGGGGGGGGGGGGGGGGTCACTGGGCATCACGGTTATCGTTGCGTCACTTTGAAGTTTTCCCAGGGTTTGCACGGAATTTTTCGTGTCTGTTCAGGGGGTGGAATTTGTGTTGTATGTTTGTCGTCTCTTATCTACACTGAAAGGGTATATTGTGTATGTATATATTACTGACCTGGGGCGTGCGTAAATATGTATGCATGTGTGTATGCATGTGTTTATGTCTGTGTATGCATGCATGCATGTGTGTGGTGTGTGTGTGTGTGTGTGTGTGGTGTGAGAGAGAGAGAGAGAGAGAGAGAGAGAGAGAGAGAGGAGAGAGAGGAGAGAGAGAGAGAGAGAGAGAGATGCATAGACGGACGTACGTACTTACGTACGGACAATGATGACCTGACAAAAGCGGAGAGAGAGAGAGAGAGAGAGAGAGAGGAGAGAGAGAGACAGACAGACAGACAGACAGACAGACAGACAGACAGACAGACAGAGAGCCACAGACTCGCAGACAGACAAACAAACAGGGCTATGATGACCTTCTGACACCTCCGTAGTTCCCGAAGCAGCGATAGTTGAGACATAGATACAGCCATCGATGCCCTGCCCGTACTGCACCAGTTACCTCCCTGTTCCCCCCCCCCCCCCCCCCCGCCCCGCCCGTCACTCTGTCTGTCTGTCTGTTTGTCTGTCTGTCTGTCTGTCTGCCTCTTGTCTGTCCTTTAGGTCTGTCTGTTCTTGTTTATCCCCTGTCCTTCCCCAAAACTATGGTAAACCCTCGTATTACCTGTTCTTGTGTGTGTGTGTGTGTGTGTGTGTGTGTGTGTGTGTGTGTGTGTGTGTGTGTTGTGTGTGTGTGTGTGTGTGTGTGTGTGTGTGTGTGTGTGTGTGTGTGTGTGTGTGTTGTGCGCGCGCGCGCGCGCGCGCCTCCAGTTCATTTTGTATGTGTGTGTTTTCTGCTTCTCTGTGCTGGTTTTGAAGTTCGCGTGTTTCTGTCTTTGTGCTCGTTATAAGTTGTTTCATTGTGTGTAGTTGTTCGAGTTGTCACATCTGTATTTTTTTTTTTTTGGTAGTTTTTCAAGTTGTCCCTATCTGTTGTGCTGTAGTTGTTCAGATTGCCATGTTTTGTTTCTGTCTGAAGTTGTCCCCATCCACTTTCTTGTCATTTTCATTTTCCTCCATCTGTCTGTGTATTGTTTAGGTTGTCTCATCTGTCTGGTAGTGTTAGTTCCCTCCATTGTCGTGTGTGTTTCGTTGTCCTCCATCTGTCTGTGTAGTTGTTTCAGGTTGTCCCCCATTGTCTGTGTAGTTGTTTCAGGTGTCCTCATCTGTCTG
>CM065741.1:36155016-36157516 GCA_033310375.1 Conus canariensis | reverse complement strand
TCAACGTTAAGAGATCTGTTATGATGTTATGGCAGCAAAGTCGTTGACTAATCTTATCACTGCAGTGTTCTCTTTCTGTTCTTCAAACCCCTTCATAAGGGGCAATGGTCTGTACGTGATACTGCGACCCCAGTCTTTGTCTGACTGTCTGTCTCGTGTGTGTGTGTTAAGTCTGCCTCTTTTGCCTGCCTGCCTGCCTGCTGCCTGTCTGTCTGCCTGTCTGTCCGTTTGTCTGTCTGTCTC
The DNA here is from genome assembly GCA_033310375.1 of Conus canariensis. Taxonomy (NCBI): domain Eukaryota; kingdom Metazoa; phylum Mollusca; class Gastropoda; order Neogastropoda; family Conidae; genus Conus; species Conus canariensis. The sequence goes on along the minus strand of CM065741.1, from coordinate 36,157,273 downwards.
CCTCCGCTCCCCGCCTCTCACAGGCTGTATGTTTCTCTCTGTTTTTGTCCCTTCGTGTCCGTCTCTGTGACTGTCTTTTGGCATCTGTAATCCTCTCTCTCTCTTCTTTTTTTTTTTTTTGTTTTGGTTTCAGTCTATACCCCCCCCCCCTTTCTCTCACCCCCTCTCTCTCCCTTCTTCTCTCTCCCCTTCCCTCCCTTCCTTTCTTCCTCTTTCTGTTTCTATCTAAATCTCTTCTCTCCTCTCCCCCCCCCTCTCTCTCTCTCTCTCTGTCTGCTTCGTGTGTGTGTGTTGTGTGTGTGTGTGTGTGTGTTGTGTGTGTGGTGTTGTGTGTGTGTTGTGTGTGTGTGTGTGTGTGTGTGTGTGTGTGTGAGAGAGAGAGAGAGAGAGAGAGAGAAGAGAGAGGAGAGAGAGAGAGAGCCCCCTGAAGTTTCCACAGGGCAGATATTCAAAGTATGGAATGTGTCAGCCTGGCCGTCAGACCAGATGGAAGAAACGGACAGAGAGCACAAAGCACTGTCACCCAGTGTTCAATTATGAATCAATGCGGCCAGAAAGATCGATCAGAGGAAGGCAAGTACCACGTAATAGGATCAGGAGGTAATCAACTTTCTAAGAAAGAAAAAAGAAAGAAAGAGGAGAGATGGAGTGAGAGAGAGGAGAGGAGAGAGAGAGAGAGAGAGAGAGAGAGAGAGAGAGAAGGAGAGAGAGAGAGAGGAGGGAGAGAGAGAGGGAGAGAGAGAGAGGGAGGGAGAGAGGAGGGAGAGAGAGAGGGAGAGAGAGAGAGAGAGGGAGAGAGAGAGAGAGAGGGGGGGGTGAGAGAGAGGGAGAGAGAGAGAGAGGCAGAGAGAGAGAAGGAGTGAGTGACAGAGAGAGAGAGAGAGAGAGAGAGAGAGAGGCTTTTTTTGGTTGCTAGGATGATAGCTAAGCATGCGTAAGGTTTGTTTTTCACCTAGCCCTTACTCTCAACAGGGACTACGCTATTAAAATAGAAAGCCATCGTCGTGTTGAAAAAAAGTTACAACATAAAAAAGACCCCCCCCCCCCCCCAAAAAAAAAAAAAAAAAAAAAAAAAAAAAGTGACCATATTTGAAATGAAATAAACGAATGTGAAAAAAAAGTATGCCCAATGAGAGAGACAAGACATGGAGAAAACGCATGATTATAGTTCCATAAAGATACCAAACCCAAGGTGGAAAAAATGCTAACAAATCATGCTAAGGATATTAGATGGGAAAAAAAGGATACAGAGAGAGAGAGAGAGAGAGAGAGAGAGAGAGAGAGAGAGAGAGAGAGAGAGAGAGATTCATTATGCATTTCACCGTTCGTTTCTTTCATGATAAAGAATACAAGCTCTGGGCAAACGTTAAAGTTTTCAGCAAAATGACAAACAAAAGTATTCCTAAACAAGAATCATTCTTGTAAATTTTCTAAATATAATGGAATGTTTTAAACTGACAATTTACTAAAAAAAAAAGAAAAAATCTGACCAAATATTTGTACCAACGCCAAGATCTAAAATTTCAGCAAAATAACAAAAAGCAGCCCCTGAGCTAGAATTAATGGTGTAAAATTTCTAATGTATCGAATGTTTTTTAACCAACACTTTGCTGTTTGCCTGGGTCATTCTTTGCTGCTTTTGTGGTCATTTTGCTGAAATTGTAGGAGATCTTGGCGTTAAGAATTAATGTGTAAATTGTCTAAATGTAATCGAATGTTTTTACACCAACACTTTGCTGTTTGTCTTGGTAATTCTGTTGTTTTTTTTTTCCTCTTGCATCTGTTTTTTTTTTCTTTCTCCAGAGCTTTTATATGTTGTGATAATGTCGGTTAAACATGTGGCATATTTGTTACGGGTTTTTTTTTTGTTTTTTTTTGGATGAAATGTTAAGGAAAGAAGCGTTTTCATGTTGCCCATGTTGGGGTTTTCTTGAAAATGAATTCTTTGCCTTGTCTTTGTCTTTCAGATCTGTTCTTCTTGAAAATGAATTCTTTGTTCTGTCTTTGTCTTTCAGATCTGTTCTACTTGCTGCCCCATATGATTCCCTCACCTTCCTCCCCCCCCCCTCTGGCCCTCTCTCCCCCCCCCCCATCACCTCACCTCACATTCCTCTTATCACCTCTTTGTCTGCGTCCTACTTGCACGGCCCCATTCCACTGTCTCTCTCCCCCCCCCCCCACCCCCCCACCCCGACCCTTCTTCACACCTCCCATATCATCGAACACAACTCGTCTCGCTTCCCCTCCCCTCCCCCCC
>CM065741.1:36140016-36150016 GCA_033310375.1 Conus canariensis | reverse complement strand
CGCGCGCGCGCACACACACACACACACACACACACACACACACACACACACACACACACACCACACACGCACACACATACACACACAACCTCCTCTCGCTTCGATATCCCCCTCCCTTAGTTTTAAAATAAGTCTAGAGGGATAATTATGGTAAGTAAGAAGTGGAGAAGTGGTAGAGGAGAAAGAGAGAAAAAATGGAGATGACGAGGGTGTGAGTGAGCAAGAGAGGGCGAGGGGGGGGAGGCAAGGGTGGATGAGAGGGAGGATTGCACGACGAGCAATGAATGATGTATGTAAATACTCCAGTGACGTTTCTTGCTTTTGGCACCATACTATGGCACTGATTTCTCTCTCTCTCTCTCTCTCTCTCTCTTTTCTTTTCTTCTTTTTTAAAGATTTAGTTTCTTCTGCTCTCTCACTGAGAGGAAAACACAGTTGACGAGAATCTTAGCTCTTGTTACATGTTATGAACATCATTAGTACACCCATTAATCTCACCCTAGGCCCTATCTCTTTCTCACTTGCTCTCTCTGTGTGTATCTCTCTGTCTCTGTCTCTCTGTGCCCCTCCCCCCCCCCATCTCCTCTCTCTTCTCTCTCCGTTCTTGGGTGTATAGACATTGCTTGGCCGAATGACGTTCCTTTTTTTTTTTTTTTTACTCCTGTTTCACTGTTCTCTCTCTCTCTCTCTCTCTCTCTCTCTCTCTCTCTCTCTCTCTCTCTCTTCTCTCTGTCTCTCGTCTGTCTGGTCTCTCTTCTCTACCTCTTTTTCTCTCTGTGTTCCTGATGTGTTGGCTTTGCTAGGCCGAACGACGCTTCTTCCATTTATTTGCCTTCTGTTTCTCTGTTGTCTGATCTTGTGACTGTTCTGGAGGGAGCTCATTTCGAGCTGTTACGTATGGGGGAGGCTTCTAACGGCGTTTTGCCAACGATGGAACTGTTCATTGACTCGTCTGACGCTTCACTGGGCAGGCGTACGACCTCTTTTGACATTTCACAGTGCCGGCCTCGGGCAAATGAACTTTTTCAACACAACAGACACAGCGGCTTTATCCAAACCTCGTGTCTCGGCCCCCATGTTGAGCAGTCAGCAGTAATGAGTCATTATTCAGAATATGTATTTTTTTAAAAAAGGAAGCGCATTCAGTCATTTTTGCTCTGCATGCAATGGTCTGACAGACAGCTGTGAAACAAAGACTGGTGGAGAAATAAAAAATTCATGAAAATATCTTAAACGATGCACAAAAGCCATCACCTCTCCGCGACCAAAACAACAACAACAACAACAACAACAACAACAAAACAAAACAAACCAACAAACAAACAAGAAGAGAAAAAATCTTCCTGTCGTTGCAGGGTACCCACCTTTAATAAAAAAAAAATCAAAAAGATAACTCGTCTTCATGCTGACTCAGTTAAAGTCTGGAAGCTGCATTGCTGAAGTTATTCACTTGGGTTTGAAGATCAACGGGAGCTTCTTACAATAAAGCGATCATTTATATCAGGATTGAGCGCTGCACCATGTCTGCTGTTCTCAAGTATTGCTAAAGGCAAGTCGTTAATGAAAAACAGAGCAAGGTTAGAGGAATCACCTTGTTTAATACCACAGGCATTTAAAATATAGTCTGTAAATCTATTGCTGAGCCTTATACAGGCTTTAACGATATTGTACATACTTCTGAACATCGATAAATTGATCCCCTTAATGGCAGTGTTTTGAAATTTTGTTCAAAGTAAATCTCTAGAAATCGAATCAAAAGCTATCTAAATGTCTATGAATGCTACGTATAATTTGCGATATAACGAAAACTGACTTTGAATAATTGCCAAAAGTGTGCACATTTGATTGGTTAGTGTAATAGCCATTTCATATTGTTTGTTCCACCCATTTGTTTCAATCTACTGTTTTTGTGATCCAGTTATAAGACGCAGCTTTACGTGACAGAGAGATGCCCCTATAGCCTAGTTATTTAAATCTTTACTTTAGCTTTCATGGATAGTGGAATCAAAAGTGATTCTGTCAACTTTTGGGGAAATAAACCTCTCCTGGAAAGATTGAGAGAGAGAGAGAGAGAGAGAGAGAGAGAAGAAGAAGACAGAGAAGACAGACAGACAGACAGACAGACAGACAGACAGACAGACAGACAGAGACAGAGACACAGAGAGGGAGAATACGAATACGAAGAATATTTTTATTGAGGGCAAAATAGAAAAGCTAATAGCCTTTTTACACCATGGTCTTAAGGAGAGAGAGAGAGAGGAGAGAGAGAGAGAGAGAGAGAGAGAGAGAGAGACAGAAGAAGACAGAAGACAGACGAGAAGTTTGTTCCTCGTCCCTGTCAGCACTGTCTCCATTGTACCACTCTCATCGTTCCGTCGTGACTCCACCGACGTCACGGCATCACCGATTTCTTCCACAACCCTCCCTTCGCCCAACCAACCCAACACCCCCCTTACCCCGTCCCCCATTCTATTCCCTTTAATCATTTTTGCAACACTAACCCCCCCCCCACCCCCTTGCCCATCATCGCCCCCCCCCCCCCCCAACCCTTTCCACGTGCGGGCCGCGTGTCATCGATTGTCTGTTTCCATTAGCACAGCTGAAAGTCACAGATATGAGCATTGATTGACCCCTCCCCTCCTCCTGCCCCCCTGCTCTCTCTCTCACTGTGTGTGTGTGTGTGTGTGTGTGTGTGTGGGGGGGAGTTTGTGTCTGTGCGTGTGCATGCGTGCGTGCGTGCATGCGGTTGTTGTGTGTCGTGTGTGTGTGTGGGTGGCGTGCATGCGTGTGTGTGTGTGTGTTAGTGTGTGTGTGTGTGTGTGTGTGTGTGTATGTGTGTGTGCGCGTGCATGCATGTGTATGTGTGTGTGTGTGTGTTGTGTGTGTGTGTGCGCGCGTGGGTGCGTGCGTGCGTTGTTGTGTGCGTGTGTGTGTGTGTGCATGCGTGCGTGCGTGTGTGTGTGTGTGTGTGTGTGTGTAGGAATGGTGGAGAGGCGGGCTGGGAGAGGAGGGGGGGGGGGGGGTAGGGAGAAGGAGGCAAGGTGGAGGGTGAGATAGCGAATGAGAGGGAGCGTTAAAAGAAATATAACCAGCCCTTTTATCTTCGCCGCATGGCAACATTACGGCAGAACGGGGCATAATCGTGTTTTCAGTTTTGCAGCAGGACACTTGTGGTCTCACGCACGTTTGCGCGCACGCACGCGCGCGCGCGAGTACACACACATACACACAGAGACACGCGTGCGTGCGCGCGCGGGCGCACACACACACACATACAGACACGCGCGCGCGCACACATACACACACACATACAAACGCGCGCGCGCACACACACACACACACATGCACTCAGAGATACTCAATGACACTATGAGAGAGAGAGAGAGAGAGAGGAAAGAGAGAGAGAGAGAGAGAGAGAGAGAGAGAGAGATTCAGATTATTCATTTGGTTAATCGTACACTGGCCGCTTGGGGCAGAGCCACAACACAAACTCAAGGGAAAATTGGGGGGGGGAAGGGATGGTCGTTTCGCTACACGATGATGGTGAAAATGAACTCTGCTTAAGTAGCAACTGCTCTGAAATGAGCCCGAGTGAGGGGCAAAGCAGTTCAGAATCATCAGCAGTATTATGAATAGATACGCTCATCATCAATTCAGTCATCATATCCACAACTTGCCACTTCCTCGATTTCAAGGTTCATGGAGAATGCACATGTACTGTAATCACAGGTCAAAAAAACGATGCAGTTTATTTACACTGTGACATAAGAATTGGGACAGATGTTATTGATGTGATCGTTTCCCGCTTGAAGCAGTGCCCTTAATAGCATTGCTGTTGAATCTTTGATAAGAATGTAATTATGTCTAGAATTACTGGTCAGTCAAATGAAACCAAACGTTTCATTTTCTGTTTTCAGTGCGTAGAAATTAGAACGTGTTGTCTGATACGAACCACTGTAACGATGGACATCCTTGTTTCGAGGAAATACATCTAATTTGATCTGAGCAATTGAAATCCTAAGATGATAAAAGTCAGCGATCAGTACTATTTTCATCCACCGAATACTGTTCTGAATGACCGTCAGAAAGAGTGTGTTTCTCTGTCTTTTACACCTCCAGACTATTCCTGAACGTACATCCCAATCGTTAAAACAAATCTGAAAAATTTTGGCCAAAGCTCCGTCCAAAAAAAAACGTTGACAAACGAATCATAAGACAAAATACGAAAAAAAAAAAAAAGAGACAAAGAAAAATTAAACCTGGACAAAGCCTTTGGAAAGTATAAATAAAGGTCACCAAACTTTTTTTTTAAAGAAAATCTTCGATACAAAAAAACGAAGCAAATATCATTATTTGGAAATCTAGAAAATGCAGCGATTAGATGGCATTGAAAAAGTCCACCTTGTGGCGTGTAAATCATTTTTGGGGAGTTCCAAATCGAACTGTTAATAAGGTGATATTTATTGTGGCCAGGGATGTTACCACCACAGACAGATTTATACCTAACTATCTTAGACCAGGGATAAAACAACAATGATTACCGCGTAAAGCCTATGACATGCTACTGAGTTCGGATGAAAAAGGAAGCAATGCTGAATGCGCAGTTAAGGAAGAGTTTCTGTGAAACAGCTATGGGGATTGTGCAGCTGCACCACGGCAAAGTTTTCTTTGCAAGAGATAGATGCGTAAGAATGAGAAGACGAACATCTGTCTCTTCTTCTTCTCTTCTTCTTCTTCTTCTTTCTTCTTCTTCTTTCTTTCCTTCTCTCTTCTCCCTCCTCCTCCTCTTTTCCTCCTCCTCCTCTTCCTTCTTCTTCTTCTTCCTTCTTCTTCTCCTCCTCCTCCTCCTTATTCTCTCTTCTTCCTTTCTTCTTCTTTCTTCTCCTTCCTTCCTCTCTCTTCCCTCCTTCTCTCTTCCTTCTTCTTTCTTCTTTCTTTCTTTCTTTCTTTTTCGTTTCCCGGGCTCTTCTCAACGGACAGTCCAGTGTGCTGGGCGAAGTCCACCTCAGTCTCGGCACCCCATCGCCAGTCCCACGCCCGCAGCTTGTCCCCAGAGTCCGCTGCACCACTGGGTCACGTTTCCTGTCACGGGGTGTCTCAGGGAGGACAGGCGTGGCCAGTGTGGCCCGGTGTCTGTGGACCATTGCCGCCAGCATGGATGACAGTCTCCCACTGTAGATACTGAATTCACTATAGGAGAAAAAAAAAACGAAAAAAAAAAACGAAGCGTCATACCTAGAACTGGATTTCGGTTGAAAGCCTTACTCACTTTAGTCATTTCTTACTTCCTTCGTCTTATTTGATTTTGGGTGTCGTTCATTCCGCCATGAATGACATACTTTCACCCGCATCTGTTGATTTGAAAAAGAAACAAACAAACACAAAAAAGTACAGAACTTATTTCAGTGACATTCAGAAGAGTCAGTAGGGTCCCCAAACAGGGGTTACAGACTTGCTCTGTTGTGGTCTGTTTCCTCTTCTTGCTCTGTTTTGGTGAGGATCTGTTGCAGGTCTGTGCTCTCCACAGTACTTTTCTTATCGGACTTGTCTCTGCCATGCAAGCAAACATGGAGAAAAGAATACAGTGTGCAATTGTGGTGGTTGTGAAGAACAGCAAAAAAAACCACCCAAACAACAACCCCCCCCCCCCCCCGAAAAAAAAAACCCGGACCTTTTTTCTTTCTTAGATCTGTACAATTAACAACGGGGGATGTAAGTAGGTTCCCACTTCTCCTTTTTCAGTGTTCTGAAATTTGCTTGCTCCCACCCATTGCCGCATGGGACACTAATCCGTGTGAAGAGTTCCCATCCCAGACTGAAGAGACGTGACAGCAGCTGACACTGTCCTGTTCCCGGTGTGATGATGGTGATGACCCTGTGTTTGTGTGACGCGTTTTGCTTCCCGCCTGGTAAGAATGCTGCTGTTTCCACTTGGCTGAGTCCCTGCTGAAGACACTGTCTCCGCGTGTTTCTGGACGTCGGTGTTGAAGACACTTCTCGGTTCTGAAACACTGTCCGCTGTTTCTGAGACATTGTCCTTTGTCTCATCGCAGTTTTCATGAGCAGCCCGCGTTCAAAAACGTCGTTTTGAGAAGAGTGGAAGAAGGACGAGTTGGAGGAGAAAGAGAGTAGTGGGGGAACATAGAGGAAAGAGGGAGAGAGAGAGAGAGAGGAGGGAGAGAGAGAGAGAGAGAGAGAGAGAGAGAGAGAGAGAGAGAGAGAGAGAGTGAGTGAGTGCATGCGTGGATATGCTGGCACGATAGAAGATACTGGAATTATAGAAGATATTTGCTGGGGATAGGGTATGATGTTTGAAAACGATGAGAGAGAGAGAGAGAGAGAGAGAGAGAGAGAGAGAGAGAGAGAGAGAGAGAAGAGAGAGAAACTCTCTCTCTGAACTCTGAAATTTTTAATTGTAAGGCCACCGACCTGTATACAATGTGTACACGTTTGCTGAGAATAAAATAAAAATGGGTACGGGTCATCAGCAGAAGGAAGGAATTTCTTTCCCAGAAACACACAAGCAAACAGTTACAAGGGGAAATAATTCAAGGAAACAAACCAAGATAAACAAAAATATTTTCACTTGCGTTTGAAACCAGTCACAACACATATTCATATATTAGTTCCGTTCGTAAGTTCATGTCTAGTTTTCAGTGCATAAAAGATATACATTGCCAAAGTCCTGAGGATCATCATGTTTTCAGATTGCATCCAATAAGCTAAACAATCGCCATTTGCATAGGAATAGAATCTTGATAAATATTTTTCTCGCAGATATGAGTACTTTAGACATTCAGACAAGAAATGAAATTCTGTTCAATTTTATTACAAAATGGACAGTTTTTTGGTTGTTCGTCAGAGAGAGAGAGAGAGAGAGAAGAGAGAGAGAGAGAGAGAGAGAGAGAGAGAGAGAGAGAGAGAGAGAGAATCAAAGGAAAAGATGAACCAGGACGACAGGACGTTGTCATCCCTGCAGTAAGCAGTCTGCCAGACACAGACACAGATGGTGCTGACATCCCATCCTCCTCACCCGCCCCCCTCCCCCTCACACACACACACACACACACACACACATCGTTTCCAATCGGCCAGAAGAGAGAGAGAGAGAGAGAGAGAGAGAGAGAGAGAGAGAGAGAGAGAGAAGAGACAGATAAGAGAATGGTTAATTGATGACCACAGTCTGTAGATAGCTCTGTTCTATTCGTTGCTGTTCCTTATTTGTTTTAGGCCAGGACTCTGTGTTCGTCTCTCTGCACGTGGCGATAGGTGTGAAAAGGCCTTGTATGGTCTGCTGGGCTAGAATTAGACTGACGGTCCGTCGTTATTGACCGTTGTGAGAGAGAGAGAGAGAGAGAGAGAGAGAGAGAGAGAGAGAGGGGGGGGGGGAGGGAGAGAGGGAGGGAGGGAGGGAAAGAGAACGAACGAACGAAATGTTGTTTAATGAGGGAAAAGAATAAGCACAAGTCAGTGGCTTTTTCATCCAGCCCTCAAACAATAAATACATGGAAGAAATCATTGCATAGAACTGCATATAAAACTCATAAACAACAATGAATGCATAGCAATTTAGAATAACAGAATGCACAATATAACTAGAGGAAGAGAGTGTGGGAGAGAGGGAGGGACGGAGAGCGACACAAAGAGAGAGGTGGGTGGGGACTTGGAGACACAGAATAAAGAGACGGAGTCTCTGACACAAGGAGAGAAGAAGAAGAAGAAGAAGAAGAAGAAGAAGACGACGAAGAAGAAGACGAAGAAGAAGAAGAAGAGAAGGAGGAGGAGGAGGAGGAGGAGAAGCACATCAAAAATGACAAACTACAATGAAGAAGAGTCGTAAAAAAATCAAGTCATGCAATAAAGAAAAAGGAGCTGAAAGACACCAGACATATCCCAACTCAGCAGAGAGAGAGAGAGAGAGAGAGAGAGAGAGAGAGAGAGAGAGGAAGGAAGGGGAGTGAGGGAGTGAGTGCATGCTCGTGTGTATATATGCTGACATCCGTGTGTGTGTGTGTGTGTGTGTGTGTGTGTGTGTGTGTGTGTGTGTGTGTGTGTGTGTGCCTTTTTCTTGATTTCGATGCTAATGCTAACAGACAAATGGTGATGTTTGCAAATGTCTTCCAAACATTCAATTTTCTTTTCTTTTTCTTCGTAGCGTTTCTAGTGTCTACCGTTCTGGTCAGCGCAGTGTAGCTTAGTTTTACGTTCAAGTTAAGAGTTCATGAAAAGGATTATAGTCAGGCTAGTTTCAGCATTTATCTGACAGTTCAGAAGCCTTCTAGAAACGAGTTTCTTTAAAAAAAAAAAGATCTAGTGAACACCTAACTGTTCTGCAATGTGAAGGAACTGGCGAGGGCAGCACAGCGGATGGAGAGGAGTGACGTCAGCTGGTCTTTGTGGTGTAGAGTGTGGGGGGGCACTGACTCTCCTCTCTCTTCATTTGCCTGCTCTTTTCCCCCCCGTCCCCCCCCCCCCCCCCCCCCCCCCCCCCCCCCCCCCCCCCCCCCCCCCCCCCCCCCCCCCCCAGGCTCAAAATAAATTCACGTTCTCTTGCACAATGCTGTTAGTTCATGTTGTGTGGCCATTTTGGTGAAATCTGTTTGAAGCTCCTCCTCAGTTCCAGGGAGTGCTGGACCTTCAGGCAGCATCAAACGTTAAGCTGTGATGATTATGGATCCCTGAGGCTTCGTGCGGGATACAAGCTGTCAGAGGTTACGATGAGCTGGGCAGTATTTATACGTCACGTACAGCACAACGGAGCAACATGGAACAAAGCGATACAATGCAGCAGAGTGTATCATCATACAACGCAAAAGCAAAACACAAAGCCGCACAGTAGAATGTAACTCATCACGGCATAACGCAGCTAAAACTTCAACACGTCAACAAATCACAATGTAATGCAAAGCAACATGGTGCTGTGTCGTAGAATTGATGACAATACAATGTGACACAGCTGGATGTAACACAATTCAGTGCAAACCCAGCGCAGCACAATGGAGAGCATGCACTGTGGTGTGGTTCCTTTCAGTGCGATGCATTGCAGTACAATGCAGTACAATGCAGTACAATGCAGTATAATCCAAAACAATACAATGAGACACAGTATGATACTTCCCCCTACACTACACTGAAACACAACACACTATGCTACACTACACTACACTACACTACACTACACTACACTACACTACACTACAACACAATATCTACACAACACTACACTACACTACACTACACTACACTACACTACACTACACTACACTACACTTACTACAGTACACTAAGTACACGCACTACACTACACTACACTACACCTACACTACACTAACACACTACACTACACTACCATTACAACACAACAACACACTCACTACACTACCTACACTACACTACACTACGCTACGCTACGCTACACTACACTACACTACACTACACTACACTACACCTGCTACACTTCAATGATGTACAATACAACATAACACAGTTGAACCCAAACACAATGCAACTCCACCCAACAAAACAACATCAACAACATACCACACCACGACACACGACACGACACAAAAAACCTCACCGCTGTTGCTGCTGCTGCTGCGCTGTGGATGGCTAGGAGGGGAAGGGGTGGACGTGAACTACAACTGCAGCTAACAAGTCCTGATCGACCTGTATCGGCAGCGGAACAAGTGGAGCTAATTGGTGCTGATCGATCGCCATTGATAGCAGATCAGCAATGACTGATTCTTATTGACAGGCTGAAGGGAGGCGTAGCGGTATAGGGAGGCTGAGAAGGTTGGGATAATGGGAGAGGGTACAGGGAGAGGAAGGGCTGGGGGGGGGGAGAGAGAGAGAGGAGAGAGAGAGAGACAGGAGAGAGAGAGAGAGAGAGGGAGAGAGAGAGAGAGAGAGAGAGAGAGAGAGGCAAAACAAAAGATGCAGGAATTATAGAAGACATTGGAATTGTTAGCCTTAAAACACACATGTTAATCAGAGGTTAAAA
>CM065741.1:36105016-36117516 GCA_033310375.1 Conus canariensis | reverse complement strand
CCCAAGCTGCCGTCTGTAGAGCCCGCTGCACAATGTTGTGTCTGGGGTGTTCCCCAAGCTGCCGTCTGTAGAGCCCTCTGCACAATGTTGTGTCTGGGGTGTTCTCCAAGCTGCCGTCTGTAGAGCCCGCTGCACAATGTTGTGTCTGGGGTGTTCCCCAAGCTGCCGTCTGTAGAGCCTTGGCACAATGTTGTGTCTGGGGTGTTCTCCAAGCTGCCGTCTGTAGAGCCCTTGGCACAATGTTGTGTCTGGGGTGTTCCCCAAGCTGCCGTCTGTAGAGCCCGCTGCACAATGTTGTGTCTGGGGTGTTCCCCAAGCTGCCCGAGTCTGCAATGGGCAGCCCGCGTAGCCACAATGTTGTGTCTGGGGTGTTCCCCAAGCTGCCGTCTGTAGAGCCCGCTGCACAATGTTGTGTCTGGGGTGTTCCCCAAGCTGCCGTCTGTAGAGCCCGCTGCACAATGTTGTGTCTGGGGTGTTCCCCAAGCTGCCGTCTGTAGAGCCCGCTGCACAATGTTGTGTCTGGGGTGTTCCCCAAGCTGCCGTCTGTAGAGCCCTCTGCACAATGTTGTGTCTGGGGTGTTCCCCAAGCTGCCGTCTGTAGAGCCCTTGCACAATGTTGTGTCTGGGGTGTTCCCCAAGCTGCCGTCTGTAGAGCCCTCTGCACAATGTTGTGTCTGGGGTGTTCCCCAAGCTGCCGTCTGTAGAGCCCTCTGCACAATGTTGTGTCTGGGGTGTTCCCAAGCTGCCGTCTGTAGAGCCCTCTGCACAATGTTGTGTCTGGGGTGTTCTCCAAGCTGCCGTCTGTAGAGCCCTCTGCACAATGTTGTGTCTGGTGTTTCCCCAAGCTGCCGTCTGTAGAGCCCTCTGCACAATGTTGTGTCTGGTGTGTTTCCCCAAGCTGCCGTCTGTAGAGCCCTCTGCACAATGTTGTGTCTGGGGTGTTCCCCAAGCTGCCGTCTGTAGAGCCCTCTGCACAATGTTGTGTCTGGGGTGTTCTCCAAGCTGCCGTCTGTAGAGCCCTCTGCACAGTGTTGTGTCTGGGGTGTTCCCCAAGCTGCCGTCTGTAGAGCCCTCTGCACAGTGTTGTGTCTGGGGTGTTCCCCAAGCTGCCGTCTGTAGAGCCCTCTGCACAATGTTGTGTCTGGGGTGTTCTCCAAGCTGCCGTCTGTAGAGCCCCTGCACAATGTTGTGTCTGGGGTGTTCCCAAGCTGCCGTCTGTAGAGCCCTCTGCACAATGTTGTGTCTGGGGTGTTCTCCAAGCTGCCGTCTGTAGAGCCCGCTGCACAATGTTGTGTCTGGGGTGTTCTCCAAGCTGCCGTCTGTAGAGCCCGCTGCACAATGTTGTGTCTGGGGTGTTCTCCAAGCTGCCGTCTGTAGAGCCCCTGCACAATGTTGTGTCTGGGGTGTTCCCCAAGCTGCCGTCTGTAGAGCCCGCTGCACAATGTTGTGTCTGGGGTGTTCCCCAAGCTGCCGTCTGTAGAGCCCTTGCACAATGTTGTGTCTGGGGTGTTCCCCAAGCTGCCGTCTGTAGAGCCCGCTGCACAATGTTGTGTCTGGGGTGTTCCCCAAGCTGCCGTCTGTAGAGCCCGCTGCACAATGTTGTGTCTGGGGTGTTCCCCAAGCTGCCGTCTGTAGAGCCCGCTGCACAATGTTGTGTCTGGGGTGTTCCCCAAGCTGCCGTCTGTAGAGCCCGCTGCACAATGTTGTGTCTGGGGTGTTCCCCAAGCTGCCGTCTGTAGAGCCCTCTGCACAATGTTGTGTCTGGGGTGTTCCCCAAGCTGCCGTCTGTAGAGCCCGCTGCACAATGTTGTGTCTGGGGTGTTCCCCAAGCTGCCGTCTGTAGAGCCCGCTGCACAATGTTGTGTCTGGGGTGTTCCCCAAGCTGCCGTCTGTAGAGCCCTTGGCACAATGTTGTGTCTGGAGTGTTCCCCAAGCTGCCGTCTGTAGAGCCCGCTGCACAATGTTGTGTCTGGGGTGTTCCCCAAGCTGCCGTCTGTAGAGCCCTTGGCAGAATGTTGTGTCTGGGGTGTTCCCCAAGCTGCCGTCTGTAGAGCCCTTGGCACAATGTTGTGTCTGGTGTGTTTCCCCAAGCTGCCGTCTGTAGAGCCTTGGCACAATGTTGTGTTTGGGTGTTCCCCAAGCTGCCGTCTGTAGAGCCTTTGGCACAATGTTGTGTCTGGGGTGTTCCCCAAGCTGCGTCTGTAGAGCCCTCGGCACAATGTTGTGCGTGGGGTATTCCCCAAGCTGCCCTCTGTAAGCCCTTGGCACAATGTTAATAATAAATAATAATGTATAATACTTATATAGCGCATTTCTTGTTACACAACTCAATGCGCATTACATCCACCATTTGCACTTATTCATCAACACTCGTTTACACAACGGGCTGCTACCTGGGTAGTGCCGACTGAAGAGCTGCCAGCTGGCGCTTCATTCAGTCGTTTCCCCGTGTCATCCAGTCAATATCGTTCACTCAGTTTCTTTACTTCCTTCATTCTTTTTTTTTTTTTCATTTCTTACGCAGGTGCATGCTTTTGTTAACGTGTCATCCATACCAATGTTGTGTCTGGGGTGTTCCCCAAGCTGCCATCTGTAGAGCCCTTGGCAGAATGTTGTGCCTGGGGTGTTCCCCAAGCTGCCGTCTGTAGAGCCCTTGGCAGAATGTTGTGCCTGGGTGTTCCCCAAGCTGCCGTCTGTAGAGCCCTTGGCACAATGTTGTGTCTGGGGTGTTCCCAAGCTGCCGTCTGTAGAGCCTTTGGCACAATGTTGTGTCTGGTGTGTTCCCCAAGCTGCCGTCTGTAGAGCCCTTGGCACAATGTTGTGTCTGGGGTGTTCCCCAAGCTGCCGTCTGTAGAGCCCTTGGCAGAATGTTGTGCCTGGGGTGTTCCCCAAGCTGCCGTCTGTAGAGCCCTTGGCAGAATGTTGTGCCTGGGGTGTTCCCCAAGCTGCCGTCTGTAGAGCCCTTGGCACAATGTTGTGTCTGGGGTGTTCCCAAGCTGCCGTCTGTAGAGCCTTTGGCACAATGTTGTGTCTGGTGTGTTCCCCAAGCTGCCGTCTGTAGAGCCCTTGGCACAATGTTGTGTCTGGTGTGTTCCCCAAGCTGCCGTCTGTAGAGCCCTTGGCACAATGTTGTGTTTGGTGTGTTCCCCAAGCTGCCGTCTGTAGAGCCTTTGGCACAATGTTGTGTCTGGGGTGTTCCCCAAGCTGCGTCTGTAGAGCCCTCGGCACAATGTTGTGCGTGGGGTATTCCCCAAGCTGCCGTCTGTAGAGCCCTTGTCCCAATGCTGTGTCTGGGGTGTTCCCCAAGCTGCCGTCTGTAGAGCCCTTTTCACAAAGATTTGCGTGAAGCTGCGTCCATCTTCACTTCCACAGTGGCTCTCTCCCTAAAAGCTGCCTTTTCTTCCGCACACCGCCGTTCACGCACATGGTCTAAATAACAACCTGACAGACATCTTGCTCTCGCAATGGACATCGTTCAGTCACAGTGAGGTCATTTTCACACCGCCTTGGCTTAAGGCTGTGTCAGGCCAATTGACATAGGCTAGAACACCAAGGCTACATCAACATGTTGTTATGCTCTGCATAGTTATGCGGGGATTGTCTTCAGTTGTGACAAGCTCCTAGCATAACATTACCAGTGTCCAAAATCCCTCGAAGTCGGAGTGTGGCTGCCCATGTGGCGGGGTAATCAAAAACGGTGACACACGTAATGTTCTCATCCCCAGCTGATGCATTTGTACCATAGTGTTCAAGTACTTCGGCTGTTCGGATGATCCCTGGAGTCTTTTAGCCAGGGTACGACGACGACAACAACAACAACAACAACAATAACAACAGCAACAACAACCACCACCACATTTTCACACAATGATTGTCCTGCTGGAAGCTGCGAGCACTTCGTCCACACGACTTCAGACCAGTCTGACGACAGCATCAGTTCAACACCTTAGCGCAATACTTGTTTAAAACAAAGAAAAGACTCCTGTTCTTCAAATGGATTGTCCACGGGCTTCAATCTGTTCACCTGAACACTCTGGCCCTAGTTTGCCTGAGGGACGCTACTCATGATACGCCGAGGTCCGAGTGGATAATTTGTCTCCCCTGACTATTCAAGGTTTTTTTTTTTTTAAACTCGGGAGTTGTACCTGCCCTCGCTGATTGCTGTCACCTGTCAATAATTATCCGAGACCTTCGATCTCCTTCACGCTGCCTGAAGGTCTATGCTGGTTGAGGAGGACGTTGATGCCTTCTCCGTTAATTTGCCAGTTAACTCGTTATCCCCTCGCTTCCTCAGTCGTTGGCGCCCAAAGCCCTCAAAGCCTTTCTCTAAGAGGTTTCGCTCTTTGAAAATGAAATGGCTGAATTCGCCAGCTCAGCAGAATGAGTCTGACATCTTCCTTTTTGGCTCTAAAGCGACCTCCACCTCTCTGTCTGTCTGTCTGCTGTCTGTCTGTCTGTCTGTCTGTCTGTCTCTCTCTCTCTCTCTCTCTCTCTCTCTTCTCTCTCTCTCTCTCTCTCTCTCTCTCTCTCTCTCTCATTTGATCTGTCGCCTGTCGATCGATTTCATCTGTCGCCTTTCCATACCTGTTTCCTCTCACCTTCGTATGATTTTGGTTTTTGTGTTTGCTTTGCTGGTGTATGCATGATTTTCTTACGTTTTTTACTTTATAATAATAATAATAATAATTTTTTTTTTAGTATGCTCTTCGTTCCTTCCAAAGTTGGATGCGTTGGGCCACGTGATCGTTATTTCTATGTTATCCCTCCCCCCCCCCCCCTTCCTCTTTTTATATTCTGTTCTCTCCTCTCCATTTTTTTTATTGTCTCTCCTCACTTCTCCTTCTCATCTCTTCCTGTTCCTTACCCTTCGACCTCTCTTACTTCATTTGTTTTACCTTTTTTTGTTACATATTGCGATGACATACTTTGATTTCCCTATCATCCTGTCTATCTGTGTCTGTCTGTCTGTCTGTCTGCCTATCTGTCTCTGTCTGTCTGTCTGTCTGTCTGTGTCTGTCTGTCTCTCTTTCTCTCTTTGCACGAGCGCTCTGTTTTGTTTCTCTCTGTCCTAATGTGTGCGTGCGTGCATGCGTGCGTGCGCGCACGCGCGTGTGTGTGTATGTGTGTGTATATGTGTATGTCTGTGTGTGTGTGTGTGTGTGTGTGTGTGTGTGTGTGTGTGTGTGTGAGAGAGAGAGAGAGAGAGAGAGAGAGAGAGAGAGAGAGAGAGAGAGAGAGATTTCCCAACATAAAAATCGTGTTTCTCCACAGCTTGCGATAGATCACTTGGAGGAGGTGTCCATGTCCTTGCCGTATTTTTATTTTTTTTTCAATTTCCGACAGAAAAAAAAAACAAACAACGAAGCAAACAAACAAAAACCTACAGCGGAATAGAAAAAAAAAAACCCACCAACAACATTATCTGACTGCCATTTTCAGAATTGCTGAGATCATTTTTTCTTCTGCTCTCATCACATCCTTGTTTTCACTTCCCGTGACCCTCCTCACTCACCCCTCTCCCCTCTCCCTCACCCCTTTTTTCCTTTCTCATCGCTTTAAAACGCACGCGCGCCCGCACACACACACACACACACACACACACACACACACACACACACACACACACACACACACACACACACACACACGCACACACACGTACACACACACACATACACACACACGCACACACACACATACACACGCACACACACACACACAACATACATACGCTTACACACACAAACACACACACACACACACACACACACACACACACACACACACACACACTACGCAAGAAGAAAAACGCGCGCCTTTCCCCCAAACGGGCGGTCAGTCATAGAAACGTCTATTACCGTTACTAAAAGAGCGGATTCGGTACTTTCACAGGAACAGAATATTAGTTTGGGGTCGTGTCTTCGAGTCTGTCTGCCGGTCTGTTCGCCTGTGTTTCTGTGGGGGAAAAATCGTTGGAATACGGATGAGCAGACCGGCAACTCACACTGAACTATTTCCTGAAGTAAAAACTTAATCATGTCTAGTACAGTCCGGTAGAATGAGATCCACCGTCAATGACTTCGTTCTGTGTGCTCTCTGTGATGTTATTTCTGTAAAGCGATTCCGGTGTTAAAAAGCAACGTTCGTTTTGAGGTATGGGCGTGTATTTATTTCATCACTGGAGCAAGAGTTTCCCTCTTTGTTCGTTGTTGTCCAGTGTTTGCTTCTTTACAATACTGAAAAACGGATAGGGGGCCGGAATAGCTCAGTTGGTAGAGCGCCGGACTCGTGATCCTGGGGGTTGCGGGTTCGAATTTGGGTACAGGGGAATTTTTCCCTCGGAGATAACATTGGTTCTCACTCCATTTCCCCATACAGTCCTTCGAATGAGACTATAAACCGAGGTTCCGTGTGTGAACGCACGCACAACATCTTGCACACACGTAAAATCCCATCACCGACTTTCGGAAGAGAAGGCCAGTTTGGCCGTTGGTATGGATGACACGTTAAACATAGCATGCACCTTCCCCGAAGATGGAATATGGCTGCCTTAATGGCAGGATAAAAAAAAACTGGTCATACACACAAAACTCCACTGCCTGTCTCTACAGGCACTGTCCGCAGGAGTATCAGCCTGCGTACGCAGAAAGAAAGAAAAAAGAAAAACGGATAAGTTTCCCACTCGACTAATCCCTTGAAAGTTGATGGTCTTACAACGTTAACAAAGTGGAATTAGTGATCTCGGAAATGACAAATGTGTATTTTTTTCCTACGAATATTACTGCTAATAAATCACAGAGGACTTCTTCAAAGTTGTTTTTTTTCTTTCAGGGAAGAAAAAAAAAGATCAGGTGAAATGGAAGACAGGAGAGGGAGGGACGATGGGAGGAGAAAAGAAAAAAAAAAGTGGCAATGGAATTCACAAAGCTCTGGAGGTATTTCCGGGATACTAGCCCGCAGACGACCCCGACGTCATGATGAGATCTCGTCTAAAACTTCGTGAGAGCGGGAACTGGCGGGGTGTTTTTTTCGTGTTTTTTTTTTTTTTTTTTTTCTTCTTCTTTTTTTTTGTCTACCGGTTGAAATAACGGCCTGGCGCCACGCGTGGGCCAAGATACTGTGCCAAAGTGAAGGAGACTGACAAGAGCCGTGGGAACCAGTGACCCTGGCCACGGCTGGAGCAGAAACTTGACGATGAAGGACACCCGAGTGGATGCTCTGGTTTTTGTCAAGAGTACACCAGCTGAAAAAGTGGGCAAGCGTCGATTCAGAACTTTTCCTGGGGAGGGTAGAGGAGGAGAGGGAAATATACACCCCCCCCCTCTTCTCTGTGTGTCTGTCTGTCTGTCTGTCTGTGTGTGTGTGTGTCTGTCTGTCTGTCTCCGTCTCTGTCTGTCTCTCTGTATCTCTCTCTCTCTCTCTCTCTCTCTCTCTCTCTCTCTCTCTCAATTGTGACCTAATCTTGTATGCTAAGTACTATTGATGCCAATCATGTTTTGTCATTATAAGCTCGTTCATTGTTTGATTTTCGTGTTTCATACATGCGTTCATTTTGATATTGTTTGCTGCTGTTGTTGTTCTTGAGGGCATGGTGTATGAAAAGCTGTTAGCTTATTCATTTTGATGTCAATGAAAATATTCGTATTCTCTCTCTCTCTCTCCTCTCCTCTCTCTCTCTCTCTCTCTCCTCTCTCCTCTCTTCTCTCTCTCTCTCTCTCTCTTCACATCTTTCATTGATTTTTATTTCTGTTTAGCATTTCATTGATGTTTATTTTTGTTTAGTATTTCATTGGTGCTTATATTTGTTTGGTATTTCATTGATTTTTCATTTTTGTTTAGTAATTCATTGATTTTTCATTTTTGTTTAGTATTTCATGGATTTGTTTTCATTTTTGTTTAGTATTTCATTGATTTTTTAAATTTTTGTTTAGTGTTTCATTGATTTTTTTTTCATTTTTGTTTAGTATTTCATTGATTTTTCATTTTTGTTTAGTATTTCATTGATTTTTTTTCATTTTTTTTAGTATTTCATTAATTTTTTTTTCCATTTTTGTTTAGTATTTCATTGATTTTTTTCATTTTTGTTTAGTATTTCATTGATTTTTTTTTCATTTTTGTTTAGTATTTCATTAATTTTTCATTTGTGTTTTGTATTTCATTGATTTTTTTTCATTTTTTGTTTAGTATTTGATTGATTTTTTTCATTTTTGTTTAGTATTTGATTGATTTTTTTTTCCATTTTTGTTCAGTATTTCATTGATTTTTTTTCATTTTTGTTTAGTGTTTCATTGATCTTTATTTTTGTTTGGTATTTCATTGATTTGCAATTTTGTTAAAACAAGCCTCGACGCCTGAGCTGATGACTGAAGTAAGAAGACTCGGAAGGAGGAGGAGGAGGTGGTGGTGGTGGTGGTGGGGGTGGGGGTTATTATTATGAATGCATCGTGCACTGTTCACGGGCGGGTATCGTGGAGAATTAGTTCGCGCGTGGCAGGGATCAAGGAGCTAAGGGGGGAGGGAGGGGGGGGGGGAGGGGGGCTCTCAGGGTCACGGAGGGTTGTCTGATCGATGGCGTGACGTCGTCCCCACTGGGAGCTTTCTGGGCGCTCTCTGTCCCGATCTGTTTGTGACCGCGCTTGTTTGTCTCCCTCTGTCTGTCTGTCTGTCTGTCTGTCTGTTTTTCTGTCTTTCCATCCGTCATGTCATAATTATTGTTTCACTTCATCTCTCTCTCTCTCTCTCTCTCTCTCTCTCTCTCTCTCTCTCTGTCTGTCTGTCTGTCTGTCTGTCTGTCTGTCTGTCTGTCTGTCTCGCTTTCTCTTTCTATTTCTCTGTCCCTGTCTGTCTGTCTGTCTGTCTGTCTGTCTCTCTTTTCTTTTTCCTGTCTTCCTCTGTCTTTTTTTTTTGTCCATCTCTCTCTCTCTGTTTTTGCCTGGGTGTTTCTTTCTGTCTGTCTCTCTGCTTCTGTCATTGACTGTGTCTGTCTCTCCTCTCCTTTTTGTGTATCTGTCTCCATGTTTCTCTCTGACTGTTTCTTTCACTATCTTGTCAGTCTGTATCTCTTTCTCTCTGTCTCTGTCTGTTTGTCTGTCTGTCTGTCTCTCTGTTTCTGCCGTTCACTCTTGTCTGTCTCATCTTTCCTTTTTGTCTCTCTGTCTCCTTGTTTTTCTCTGTTTCTTTCACGATCTTGTCTGTCTGTATCTCTTTCTCTCTGTCTCTGTTTTCTATCTGTCTGTCTGTCTCTCTCTGTCTCTGTCTCAGTCTCTCTCTCTCTCTCCCTCTTTCTCTGTCTCTCTCTCTGTCTCTGTCTCAGTCTCTCTCTCTGTCTCTCTTTCTCTCTCTCTCTCTCTCTCTCTCTCTCTCTCTCTCTCTCTCTCTCTCTGTTTCTCTCCTTCTGGCACTTTCGTTGTGTTTCATTGACACCCTGTCTCCCTCCCCCACCCCCCCCCCACCCCCACCCCTTTCTCTCGCCACGTTCCATCTCCTTTTGATGCTGGGTTTTTCAGCTTTCTGAGGGGTTCCAAGCCTTGGTCTCATCGGTCTTAATGCGAAGGGGGATTAACGGTGTGAGGGGTGGTAGAGGCACAGAGAGAGAGAGAGAGAGAGAGAGAGAGAGAGAGAGAGAGAGAGAGAGAGCGAGAGAGAGCGAGAGAGAGAGAGAGCGAGAGAGACGAGAGAGAGAGAGAGAGAGAGGAGAGAGAGAGAGAGAAGGGAGAGAGAGGAGAGAGAGAGAGAAAGAAAGAAAGAGATGAAAGAAAAAATATGAAGGAGGAGAAAGAGGAGGAGAAGAAGAAGGGGGAGAAGAAGAAGAAGAGGAGGAGGAGGAGGAGAAGGAGAAGGAGGAGGAGGAGGAGGAGGAAGAAGAAGAAAAGAGAAGGAGGAGGAGGAGGAGGAAGAAGAAGAAAACAACAACAAGAAAGAAGGATCAGAAAAAGTAGGAAAAAGAACACCAACAACGAATGAAGAAGGAGAAGGGAAAAAACGACGACAACGTTGAGAGCGAAAAAAAAGGAAGAAAAGAGAGAAGAAGAAGAAGAAGGCGATGGTGAGGAAAAGCCATCTCCGATGTCCAGAAAAATATGAGGGTTTCAACCTCTCCTTCAGATGATGGAGAGGGGCAGGGGGAGATAAGCGAGCCAGGGCTCAGGCGGGTTGGGTAATAAATGTACTGCCCCTAACCTCAGGCTGCTGCCTTCTTTCTTTCTTTCTTTCTTATTCTTTTTATTTTCCCGTGGAATGCACCGGAGATCAATGAAGTGAATGGCGCACTTGTGCGTTATTCCCACGCTGGGAGTCGCGTCGTAGAAATGAAGTTATTCATAGATCAACACACAAAAGAGAGCGAATCTGAATCCCCTTCATGAGAACAGACGTTCACGTAAATGAAACAAAACAAAAAATGATATTTTGAGTATTTTCTGAACATGTTTCATATGTGAGTGGTCATATCCTCTCCTTTGTTTTATTTTCTGTTTGTTTTACTGTTTATGGCTGTGAGAGGTGATTTTTTCCCCCTCTCATGGTTTTGCTGTGCCTGAGAAGCCTGCCGTTGGCCGTGCCAGTGCGGTGTGGGATTTGCCAGTTTCAAATGGCGGTGTATGGCCCTGAATGTGCTGGTGTCTTCCCAAGCGGAAACTACGTCATGCGTAGAGATTGTTGACCCCTGCCATCTTTGCTCCCTACCTCTCCCCCCCCCCCCTCCCCCACCACCCCCTTTCCCCCCTCAATTACCCCTCTCTTGTGCCTGCACTCTTTGCCTCTTCCTCTTCCATCATTCTCCTTCACTTTCATATCTCACTCTCACTCTCTCTGTGTTTCTATGGCTCTCTCTCTATGTCTATCTCTGTCTCTGTCTGTCTGTCTCTGTCTTCTTCTCTCTGTCTCTCTCTGTCTTTCTCTCTCGGTCTGTCTCTTTGTCTCTGTCTCTCTGACTCTGTCTGTCTGTCTGCACTTCCTTCTTTTCAACGTTCTTGTTGGCATGGTTTACTGTAAAGCTATTACGTTTTTAAGGAAGCCTCAGAGAGAGAGAGAGAGAGAGAGAGAGAGAGAGAGAGAGAGAGAGAGCGTGTGTGTATTCGTGCATGCGTGAGTACGTATGTGTGTGTGTACGAGAGAGAGAGAGAGAGAGAGAGAGGAGAGAGAGAGAGAGAGAGAGAGAGAGAGAGAGTCTTTCTCTGTCTCTCTGTCTGTGTCTGGCTGTCTGTCTGTCTGTCTGTCTCTTTTTTTCTGTTTCTTTCTGTCTCTGTCTTCCTCTCTCTCTCTGGTCTCTCCCTCTCTTTCCCTCCCCCCTCTCTCTCTTTCTCTCATTGTCTCTTAGACTTAGTCTCTCGATCCATATGTCTTGCTCTTGTCTTGTGTCTGTTTCTATCCATATGTCTTGCTCTTGTCTTGTGTCTGTTTCTATCTGTTTGTAAGCCTGACAGTCTGTCTGTGTCACTGCCTGTATGTCTGTTTCTGTCCTTTTCCCACACCTTTTCATGCTTGTCTCAGCGTCTCCTTTTTTGTTCAGTGTCCTTGTTGGCCTGGTTTTCTGTCAGGCTGTTACGGTGTTGAGGAAGCCTGCGAGAGAGAGAGAGAGAGAGAGAGAGAGAGAGAGAGAGAGAGAGAGAGAGAGAGAGAGAGAGAGAGAGATCCAAATGAT
The DNA here is from genome assembly GCA_033310375.1 of Conus canariensis. Classification (NCBI taxonomy): domain Eukaryota; kingdom Metazoa; phylum Mollusca; class Gastropoda; order Neogastropoda; family Conidae; genus Conus; species Conus canariensis. Next base: position 36,105,875 of record CM065741.1, on the reverse strand, counting down.
CTAGTATATGGAGAGACAAACAGGTATCTAATCTACATAAACTCGGCAATTAGATATATTCGTCACTGGTTCAAATGATTAAAAAAAAAAACGAGCATTGATCGACTATCAAGGAATCTTACAATTCTCATACGATTTAGACTCAAAAGGGAACAACAACGGAGTATCAAATATTCGTTTGAAAAATGAATTCGGTGTTGCTTATGTGTGGACATTCCAAGGTGTGGGTGAAGAAAATGTTTGTGCAAACATGACGTCAGAGGTTGATTGACTGCAGATGGCAGGACTGGGAACATGGCATGAAATGAAGTGGCAGGTTTAAAACGTGAAGAATTTATACCTGTAGTCATTTTGGTGAAGGCATATCTCTCGTTTGATATGGGTAACTATTTGCGGTTTATTGTTACTAAGTTTAGATTGGGTATAATCTGAAATGAATGCACATGTGTATCGCTTTAAAACTATATATGGTAATGAGTTGTTATGTCCTTTGTGTATAGAGTCAAACGAGGACGTGCTTCACTTTGTTGTAACATGTTCTGTTCTGAGTGGTCCTCGTATGGCATTAATTCCAGAGAAATTCTATGCGAGTTCATTTTTATTCCGATTTTGCTTACTTGTGGCTTTGAGAGATGAAGGAAAAATAAGGCCAAATTAGTATTGTATCAGCATAAAGCCTTTCAGGAAAGAAAAAACTCTTCTCTCGTGATGGGAACATTATGCATGCCATGCAAGATGACGTTTGCTTTAACTCTTGTAATGATACCTGCTAAACACTGTAATTACCCCTTGTTCATACGGGGCCTTGGCCTTACTCAATACATCATCTGAATCTGATTCTCTCTTTCTTTCTCTTTCT
>CM065741.1:36087516-36102516 GCA_033310375.1 Conus canariensis | reverse complement strand
GGTAGTCATCCGACCCCAGCCTAGGGCCGGCACCTATTTTTTTTTGTTTGTTTGTTTCTTTCTTTCTGTCTTTCTTTCTTTCTTTCTGTTTTCTTTCTTTTTCTTTCTTTCTTTCTTTCTTTTTCTTTCTTTTTTTTTTTTTTTCTCTCTTCCTTTCTTAGTCTTTTAGAGTGTTGGGATCTTGCATGATGTGAGACATCAACACTTTACAGCAGACTCCATGAGAACCGTGTTCAGATATGTCCCACTGACGTGATCTTTGAGTTTCTGAGGGAGATTAACATTTTCCATCTGATCTAAGGTTTTACGGAGGAAAGAGTTAAAAAAAAAACAAAAACAAAAAACAAACTAAACTGCATTTTTAGATGGTGTGTTTTAAAGGTCGTGTGACTGAGGGTTTAAATTGAACATGAGGACCTTGTGAGTTGACTTCAACGCGGTGACAGCCCTTATATGGCCCTTTGCGATCGGCTGGGCTATAGCAACATTACCTTACTCTTTCTTACTCTCTTTCTTTTTCTTTCTTTCTTTCTTTTTCTTTTTTCTTTCTTCTGTTTTTTTCCTCCATTTTTTTTTTCTTTCCAACCTTCCGTCATGGACTGTTGGCAATCTTTCAACCCCCCTCCCCCCCTCCCCCTGTCTCCCTCCCCCCCCCCCCCCCCCCCCTCAGCCCGGCCTTTAAGTCAAACCCCCTTCGGAGCAGCCAGCCCTGGTCCTCAAAGGTGTCTCCTGTGTAACAGCGCCGGGCGGGAGGGTCCTGCTGGGTCTCTGGGACATCTCCTCCTCCTGGTTCCCTTCTCAGGGACTCCTCCAGGGATGGTGTCTGCAGACTTGTTGACCCATACGATTTCGCGCCGTATTTTGTACACATGTTTAGCACACACACACACACACAAAAAAAACCACGACGAAGACGACGAATTGAAAAGAAATATGTCGACCAATGTTGACTTGCGTCAAGACCAAGTGTCCTGGTACGGAATCGTGCCATTGAATCCCTGTGCCATTTTCGTGTAATTGTTAGTAAATATTTTTCAGGCTGTAAATCACTATTAAACTGTAAAAACCATGTATATTTTCGTTATTTTCCATCTCGGAATGCAAACCTGCTGATAGGATGAGATCAGACGCTCTTTGAATTCCAGAATAAAACGTTTGTCGTTCTCGACGCCCTGGTTGTTCCAAACAAAACCAAAACCATTTTCGAATAGAAATTTCTTTACTTGACAAACCCAATTTTGTCTTCCACTTTCGTGTTGATTTAATAACATTGTATATGCCTGCCTACTAATCCTGGATGATGGGAGTTTAACTAGACGAAGCCAATACCTGATACATTTAATTTAACAGAGAGAGGAGAGAGAGAGAGAGAGAGAGAGAGAGAGAGAGAGAGAGATTCATTATGCATTTCACCGTTCGTTCTTTCATGATAAAGAATATAAGCTCTGGGCAAACGCTAAAGATCATAAGTTTTCAGCAAAATGACAACAAAAGCATTCCTAAGCAAGAATCAACAAAGTTCTTAAGCGGTAATTGAACTTGGGGCGGGAAAAAAACCTGCGGCGGAGGCTTTGACCGAAGAGCAACAACTCTTGCTAATCTCTGCGTGCGAAATCGGTTTTGCAGAGTTCGTTTCTTCGCCAAAATACCCTGTAACGTCGAAAAACAGAGAGAGAGAGAGAGAGAGAGAGAGAGAGAGAGAGAGAGAGAGAGAGAGAGAGAGAGAGAGAGAGAGCCAAAGTATGCAGATGAATCGGGTTTGAAAGCAATTTGTATGACAAAGAACCTGTTTTATCGTAATCAGAGCAAGATCAGGTGGTTCTTACGGGCAAGAAGCGTCTGCAGTGTGATGACAGGTGACGACAAAATGAAGGACCCACCCCCCCCCCCCCCCCCCTCTTTCTAGTAGTGACGTTATCCACTTCTGGCCGCTTCCTGATTCTGGCCCCGCTCTGATGTCATCAGTGTACGTAGCAAGGTGATCATTTCCACGAAATAGTGTGACAATTCAGCAATTTTCGGGTATGTTCTGCATTAAACGCACGTGACATTGTTACATTTGTGGTGCGTAATCCATGGAAAATGTAACGATCGTAATATTCTTTGCGCATGAACTGCGAAAAAAAGAGTTATATATTTTTTTTGTGTGAGAAAATGCAGCAACAACATTTTTAGAGTAGATGGATTAAAAAAAACAAACAAAAAAAACCCCCCCAGTCTGGGAGCTGCACAGAGTCGAAGAATGCTGAATCTATCGGTCGATAGCCTCGGGGTAGAACACAGACAGGTAACATCATTTAAGCAGAGAGGGTCAACTCAGGGAATCGTAAAATGACTACAAGCGGCGACAAGGTTTTTGTTATTCTAGTGGATAAGACAGTGTGAAAGGATGACTAACCTTACATCGAACTTCTGCTGAAGAGTTCCGTTAGATGGAAATTGTCAGTTTATTTCCGGTCCACTATAGAAGATGAAGTCTCCATGTCCCATTTGGTTCAGAGGTTAGCGATTCACAAAACCTTCAGATAGTAGTGGTCTCGACGAGATACGCAACAAAGTGTGGCATCGTTCGTATGTTCTGAACGAAAATCGTAACAGAAGTTTCAGGGTGCACATCGTGCGCGAAAAATGTGACCCCCCCCCCCATACACACACACACACACACACACACACACACACACACACACACACACACACACACACACACAACACACACACACACACACACACACACACACACACACACACACACACACACACACACACAGAGAACACACACACACACTCACACAGAAACACACACACACACACACAAACACACACACACACACACACACACACACACCCCACACACAGCACACACACAACACACACACACACACACACACACACACACACACACACACAGAACACACACACACACACACACAAGAACACACACACAACACACACACACACACACACACACACACACACACACACGCCACACACACACGAACACACACACACACAACACACACACACACACACACACACACACACACACAGAACACACACACACACAAAGAACACACACACACAGAGAACACACACACACACACACACACACACACACACACACACACAGCACAACCACACACACACACACACACACACACAACACACACACACACACACACACACCCACACACACACACACACACACACACACACACACACACACACACACACACACACAACACACACACACACACACACACACACACACAGCCAGGTTTAGTGTGCTAGTGCAGTTCTCCAGCACTTAAAAAAAAAAAATTATTATTTTTTTTTCTTTTTAGACAAAATGAACCATTCTCAGTGACCCCGTCCAGGTAGGCTGGGAACTACTGGCTCCGTCCCATGGTCCTCTTTTGTCTTCTGCTGCCAAGTGATACAGGAGGCTTCTCACCAAAGTCTCACCGGTTCGTGTGACTCGGAGGCTTGGTCAGCGGATGGAGCATCACTGGACTGGAAAGGTCTGACAGCGTATATGGCTTTCGCTCTTCCCCGTCCTGCAGAGAGTGACGAGGAAGGCCAGGACTAAACACACACACAACCTGTAGTACCCGACAGCATTGCTACGGTTGAATGGGGCTGTCTTTGAAATGATCGTAGGACCGGGGGGAAAACGATAGAGGAGTGTATGCTGTGAAAACCCGACAGTAAGTAAGTAATGTTGTGGCGTATAACCCAGCCGACCGCAAAGGGCCCTATCAGGGCTGTCACCGCGTTAAAGTCAAATGTCAGACCATCTGTGGTGTATCTTAACGCTGCGTTAGCCCGGGGGGGTGGGGGGGTGGGGTGGGGATTGGCCAAACGGAGTAGGCAAATTGGCCATACCTTGCCTGGAATTTGACATGGTAGACATACTGAGCCGACCAGGGAGGATGAATACGAATACTACCCAATATTCATACTCGCGGTTGTTACTGTACTATCAATCTCTTCCACGTGAGTGCCAGGTAAGGATAATGATAGTTGTTGATCCGTCCTTACGTGAAACATGTCGCAGGATAACAACGAAATGGATGTCAGAGGGGGTCTGAAAGAAAAGCAAAGACGCAATGCAGATGAGAGAGAGAGAGAGAGAGAGAGAGAGAGAGAGACAGACAGACAGACAGACAGACAGACAGACAGACAGACAGACAGACAGACAGACAGACAGACAGACAGAGAGGCTCATTGACTGATCGCCGCTGCGACCCAGCACCAGACTGCCAGGCATGGGTAGTCCGACAGCGAGCATATCAACACGTCATAGCTGAGGATTGACCCCCCCCCCCCCCCCCCCCCCCACCAGACACCAGACACAGGAGATCACCGCTCCGGAGCTACGGGAGTCAGGCAACACACGGTCCATCTATTAACCCCAAACAAGCCAGCACCGTCTGTAAGTGGGTCCGCAGCACGCAGTACATCTATTAACCCTTAACAAGCCAGCCTCGTCAGCAGTAGTTCCCTAACACGCAGTCTGTCTATTAATCCTTAACAAGCCAGGCCAGCCAACGTCAGTAGTGGTGGTGCCCTGGCCGGAACGGAGAGGGGGCCTGTGAAAGCTACGCTGGCCGCACGCCACAATTGAAAAACAAATATCCAGACACTGAAGTCCTACCAGTCCTGCGAGGCCCGGTGGGTTCGTTAACTGTATCACCGTTTGAACAAAAACAGTCCCGAATCGGCTGTCACGGATTTACTGCCCCTGGCTCGTTTTGTCGCCCTTGTAAGTGAGTGAGTGAGTTCTTTAATTTAAAGTCTGTTCACACTTGGTGATATTAGACTTAAAGAAACAGGAGTGAGGGGAAGGGGAGCGTTTATAGAAAATAAAAAAAAATCTATTAATTTGATGCATGGAAAGCACTTTTGCTATTTGCACAGTTTCTGGTTTGTGGGTAGACAAAATGAACCCTTCTCAGTGACCCCGTCCAGGTAGGCTGGGAACTACTGGCTCCGTCCCATGGTCTTCTTTTGTCTTCTGCTGCCAAGTGATACAGGAGGCTTCTCACCAAAGTCTCACCGATTCGTTTTGATAGAATCGTGTACAGTCACATCCACGTTCGATTCTTTATTTAATGAAATTAATATTGAACAATGAAAAAGAATATGGTCCACTGATAAAAGATTTGAACAATCGCATGCTACAGTTTGGGAAATTTTGGTTTCCCACGAATTCAGTCAAAGCTTGTGTATTAAAGATGACAAATATCGTGGACACGATAAGATTACGTACTTCTCTGGAAGGTGTTCACTGTTCACGCATTTTTTTCTAATAACGAATTAATTTCGCCGTTGTAAGGAACGCCAATGATGACGTCCTTTTCAAGCTACAGTCTACCCCCTCCCTTTACGTCTCACCCCCGCCCCCTCACCTTAAAAAAAAAGAAGAAAATTACAGGGAATGTTTTCAATATGGCGTGTGCCTCCACAACTTACTGATGAAAATGGAAGGAAAGAAGGTGGGGACAAGAGAACGAAAGAACATTGAAAAAAGGATGGTATGGGAAAGTACTGTCGATGAACTGCATTTGGCCTAGAATGTTTTCAAGATGCGGTAGGAAATCTTCAACGGCCTTCGAGTGATGGGCGGCGTGTATTCATTTCATTATGGGAACAAGAGTTACCCTACTTGTTTGTTAGTTAAGGTGTGGTCATCAAAACTACTCGGGTATCCAGAAAACAGCGCTCACTATTGTGACTATGTCATTTCACATGATTGATTGCAGACTGGCTAAAGCGCATTGTACGACATGCACCTTCTTACAACTTGCGGAAGGCCCAGACGCTTGTTTGTTGCAACAAACATTCCGTTTCAGCTTAACTTGTCTGATAAGAATCATTCAGGTTAGTTGTATTTTGTACTTGTATTTTGCACGTTCTAAAGAGGCGAATGGTCAGAATTTCTTCAATCTTCAATGGAGCATCTTGACCCTCTCTTCTCGCCCCCCCCCCCCCCCCCCCCCCCGACTGTTCCTAAAGATCCCAGTCTATTCCTCTTAGTGTGTCTAGACCTGAACATCAAGCGCCGGACGCACCTTGGTGCTTACAGGTTAAACTAACAGACACTTAAAAGAACATGAAATAAAACTGTGGGATATTCCACTTCAAGATACTTTGTAAAAAAAAAAAAATAAATAAATAAAGTAGAAAAGAAAATCATTCATCCTAGCTGTCCCCATCTCTCTCTGCTTCAGTTCTTAATCAGCCACTCTGACGGGCGAATTTCCCGCTTGCTCCCTCGCACGGGTTAACCCATCCTGGCCTGTTATCATTAGTCCCCTGACGAAGAAGAAGAAGAGGGGACAACCCTGCCCGAGTGTCCTCCCTTCACAAGCCATTACCATCAGCGAAAACAGAATTTACGAGGCACCAGGGGGAGAGCCCCCATCCATCGGCTGCAAACGACAATGTCTTGGAGCTGATCGTGTTCATTCACTAAAGTGTGTTTACTTTTTGCCCTAACTCGCAGTAAGTGGAATGGCCGGCGTCTTGGGCGTAACTTGTTTATGTTTGTCCCAGGGGTTTGGTGGTGGTGGTGTTGTTCCTCATCTAAACTATCGGATGGGGTTTCGTGTTTTTCTGGCTTGACAGTTGAGATGGGACGGTGTGTGTGTGTGTGTGTGTGTGTGTGTGTGTGTGTGTGTGTGTGTGTGTGTGTGTGTGTGTGTGTGCGTGCGTGCGTGCGTGCGTGCGTGCGTGCATGCGTGCGTGTGTGCGCGCGCGCGCGCGCGTGTGTGTGGGTACCATCTTGCGCGCGGGCGTGTGTGTATGTTTTTTGTGTGTTTGTGTATGTGTGTGTGCGTGCGTGTATGTGTGTGTGTGTGTGTGTGTGTGTGTGTGTGTGTGTGTGTGTGTGTGTGGGTTCATCCTGTTTATCACAAGAGAGAGAGAGAAGAGAGAGAGAGAGAGAGAGAGAGAGAGAGAGAGAGAATGAATGAATGAATAAAATAGAGGGGTTACATCCGGCAGCCCTTGAGAATGGAAACTAAATCATCCGTTTTTTTAGAGTCCTTCAATGCCGTGCTTGTCAGGTGAGCTATATTATGCATTTATTTATTTGTTTATTAATTCATTTATCTAGTCCCTTTTGCTTAGGATAACAAAGAAAGCTATACTGTAGGTATTTCGTTTTTAATGGTCGTTGTTTTTGGGTTGTAATTTCTTTCTGTCGAGGGAATTTATTTTGAAAAAAAAAGGAAAGAAAAAAAGGCCGGAGGACCCGTGAACTGTACGCTACATTTCTCGATGTCAGAACAACATTATCATCCGCTTTCACAGTATGTGAGCTGCTGTGCGTCCCGGCTACATCCGCAGCTGTGAGCACCTCCTTGACCTGAGCGGGTAAGGCGTCAGGTTTCTGGTGTCAAGGTTTAGGGTTCGATTCCTATTTAGGACAGCGAGGCTGGAAGACATTTCCTTTTTCGGGGTTAACTCCCGTGCAGGTTCCAGTCTCCACCTCGTCTCTAGGGAAGGTGCCAGCTCAGAACATAAGGCAGAAGAAAAAGTAATGCACTCGGCTTGAATCCCGTTCCACCTTTTCGCGGAAACTGCAAGGCCTTTGTGTGTCAGTGCGAGATAAGATAAGATAATGTTGCTTATAGCCCAGCCGACTGCAAAGGGCCACATCAGGGCTGTCACCACGTTAAAATCAACTCACAAGTCAGTCATTCACACAATTCTTTAAAATACATCGAAAAACCCATCCGGAAGTTTGTTAAAAATCTTTCCACTGTAAAATCTCAGATCCGATGAAAAAATGTTAATCTCTTTCAAGAACTCAAAGATCGCGTCAGTCTCTGAACAAGGTTTTCATAGAGTCTGCTGTAAAATGTTTGTGTCTCACATCGTGCAAATCCCAACACTCTAAAAGAACATGTTTCATTGTGAGTGGCACATGGCATGGAATGCACCACGGAGCGAAAGATGAGACGAAAATACAACGAATGCACGATGGTGTCGTGTTTAGACGTCATCTATGAAGACGGAGTGTGAATACCTTAATGGTGGTATTAAAAGCAGTAATATAGGCCAAAATGTCGCCGATGGTGAACCTTGTAATTCTAAGTTTCAAAACGGAGTGACTGAGGGCGGAAAATGAAGCCAAATTTAGAAAGAGAGGGGGTTAGTTACCGCCAAGGACATAGACCAACAAAGTACAGGACAAGACACAACGCATTTCGACCTCGTGGGTCTTCTTCAGGCAAAAACAAAGAACATTTACGACAGTGAAAACGGAGAACGAGAAACCACTTACCTTCTCATATCCGCGCACGATCAAAATCTTGTAATTCTAATTGCAAAGTGAGATGACTCTAGGCAGAAATGTAAACACATTTTTTAAAAAGTACTTGAACGAAATCCGCCAGATAACACGGACAAACACGAATTACAGGACAAAACACGACGCGTTTCGACTTCTTAGGTCTTCTTCAGACGAGATAAACAACACTCAGGACGACGAAAATGAAGAACGAGCAATCACTGATCTGTTGTTTATCTTGCTTGGAGAAGACCTAAGAGGTCGAAACGCGTCGTGTTTTGTCCTGCGATTCGTTTGTCCACGTTATCTAGCGGAGTTAGTTCAAGTACCTTTTGACATTTGTGATTCTAGTCGAGGAACGAAGAAAGAAAGAAAAAGAGAGAAAGAGAACAAGAGGGAAAGAAAGAAAGAAAGAATTAATGAAAGGAAGGAAGGAAGGAAACGAAGGAAGGAAGGAAGGAAGGAAGAAAGACAGACTGACATAAAGAAAGAAAGAAAGGAAGAAAGAAGGAAGGGCAAAAAGAAAGAAAAGAAAAGAAAAGAAAGAAAAAAAGAAAGAAGGAAGGAAGGAAGAAAGAAAGAACAGACAAGACAAGAAAGAAAAGAAAAGAAAAGAAAAAAAAAAAAGAAGAAAGAAAGAACAAAATCAGCGGCAGTACTGCCGTCGTAAGCACCATGAAAGGTCGGCAGCAGACAGGAATGTATATACGTATATATTTCTCTCTCTCTCTCTCTCTCTCTCTCTCTCTCTCTCTCTCTCTCTCTCCTCTCTCTCTCTCTCTCTCTGTTCTCTCAGGCGTGCGGCCATCTGCCGGTGTTGGCCGATAGCAATTAGCACTGGGCCGTGATTCACTGTCCGCAGCGGCAAAACGCTCGTCATGCAATATCACTTCGGCAATCAGGGCAAAGCGGGGCATCACACGTAGACACAACAACGCCATGGCAGGCTGGTGTGTGGGTAGACACATTGTTGAATGGCTGACTTTTAGAATCATGAGCAAACAGCTTGTATGTTGTTGTATGGTTGACTTTTAGAATCATGAGCAAACAGCTTGTGTGTTGTTGTATGGCTGACTTTTAGAATCATGAGCAAACAGCTGGTGTGTTGTTGGATGGTTGACTTTTAGAATCATCAGCATACAGCTTGTATGTTGTTGTATGGTTGACTTTTAGAATCATGAGCAAACAGCTTGTGTGTTGTTGTATGGTTGACTTTTAGAATCATGAGCAAACAGCTTGTGTGTTGTTGTATGGCTGACTTTTAGAATCATGAGCAAACAGCTGGCGTGTTGCTTGATGGTTGACTCGTAGAATCATGAAGAAACGGTTTGTGTGTTGTTGGATGATTGACTTGTAGAATCATGAGCAAACAGCTGGCGTGTTGTTGGATGTTGACTTTGTAATCATGAGCAAACAGCTTGTGTGTTGTTGTGTGGTTGACTTTTATAATCATGAACAAACAGCTGGTGTGTTGCTGGATGGTTGACCTTTAGAATCACGAGCAAATAGCTGGTGTGTGTTGTCGTATGGTTGACTTGTAGAATCATGAGCGAACAGCTGGTGTGTGTTGTTGTATGGTTGACTTTTAGAATCATGAGCAAGCAGCTTGTGTGTGTAGACGCACTGTCGTACTGCGAACGTTTACAACGTTTGTTTTGCATTTGGAAGGCCTTAAAGGTCGATGCGTCTTGCTCCTGTACTGTCATTTGTATGGTCCATTCTTTCTGCGGTCTGGTAACCCGGTTTTTGTTCACGTCAAACATCAGCTCCCTCCTGCCAGCCTATGTCGTGGACACATTCAATTGTAAAGACTCGGGCTGCATGTGTTGACACATTACTGTACTGTTGATGTCCACAGCAATAGTTGTGCAGACTGTATATAAACGTATCGCTATACTGTTGTCAGTAGTTGATAATTACATAGGCTTTGCATACAGACATATTTCTGCACTGTGGCCACTGACAATAGTAATTATACAGGCTGTATATACACTCTTTTTTTTTACCATAGACTTTTGAATTGGTGATTACACAAGTTGTGTACATATGGACATACAGCCTGTTTCTGTGGGTGATTACAATAGTAATTACACTGGCTGTATTTAAGGACACTTTGCTGTTCTGTGGACATTTAGAATACAGAAAGTAATTGCACAGGTGGTACATATAGACATGTGATATGCTGTGGATATTTAAAGTAGTTAGTACATGGGCTGTGCATGTAAATACAATGCTATATTGTTGACATTAACAACACTTGTGTATGAAGACACATGGCTGTATTGTTGACTCTTACAACAGTAATTATACAGATTGTATGTGCAGGCACATTGTTGTCATGGGGACCGGTACAACAGTACACACGTTGTTCATATACATGTATTCTCGTTATGTCTAGGGCATCGATTTTGCAATAATGATTACTCCGGCTGTATTTGTGAACACATCGTTACATTTTTGACATTTACAATAGGGGTTACTTAATGTTTGGATATTTACAATAGTGACTGCACAGGATATGTATATATACATACATACATACATACATACACACACACATGCCGTGGACATTTACAGTGATGTAATATCACACAGGATGTGTCTGTGGACACAACTGTGCTCATTGATCTCTACGAACTGGCTTCTGTGATCATGCCTGGTTAAGTTTATTGTCACTTCCAGTTCAACAGGAAGAAACTCCAAGGAGATCTTGGCAGCTGGCGGTCTTCAGAGAAGGAACCCTCTCTGACAAGTGTGTCGGCCCTGAACTCCTTACACTCTCTGGGGGCCGGGTGGCAGGCAGGTCATGACTCCCAGATGCCCTTCTGCTGCCAACTTTTTTTTTCCTTTTTCCTGGCTATGCCGGGATTCGAACCCGCAACTTTTGGATAGTTGGGCGTCTCAAGGCGTGACTATGTAGACGGATGTCTTACTCACATCGCTATCGGACGTCTGTCCAAAGTTGAGAAATTTAAGCCTTATGAAGTCCGCTTTCGTTCCTCCTCGACTAGATCCAGCTGGAACTCTTTTGAGTTAACTCTGCCATTGCCTTCAGGGTTCTAGTCCTCTTCTTACCTGAAATCCCGAACTGAGGTCCTAGGCTGATGAGCCTGTAATTCCCCTTGCTCCAACCTGAACGGCGAGGAGTTTGGTCTGTAAGCCAGATTCCCTCAAGCTGCTGGATAGACTGGCATAGTTTTCAGTCTTGTAGATGTGAGCTTGCTCCATTCTGCTTTGGTATGTGACGATGAGTTCGATCAGAATCTTTTTAGCCGTTTGGGTAAGGGCCCAGTGACGGTGAGGAAAGACCATCTGACTGCTGGAAAAGTCCTGTTGACAGCAGCATGTCAGACCTCATAAGTCCTCTTCAGAGGGCATGTAAGACCTCATGGCAAAAGCTTGGCCGTTTCCGGAGTTGTGCTGTCTTTACCTGTCAGTGGAACAGCAACGAGTGAGGCTGCGGGATGCACACGACATGACGGTGGAGTTTTTTTCGCCAGTGGGCTCTGCAGCCATGAAATATGGGCTGCGTTGTGTTACACCCGTGGGAACGCTTCCATTGAGGTTCTGTCGCGTCACGTCCAGTGGCCATTACACAATGGCATCTACCAGGCAGAAATTATGTCCCTTGAGGTCTTAACGGAATGCCCTGTGCGTGCCTGCACCCTGTGTGAAAACAGCGCAGGCTTCCAAGGGTGGTGAAACATTGCTCCCAGCTGGTTGGTTCGGCAACTGAAGTCAGTACATCTCTGGGTCCGACTCACACTTTTGGGTGCATCTTTTTTCTTGAACGAGTTCGATCAGAATCATGTGTTTTGATGAACGTGAGTGGTGAACAATTTTTCCGGCCTCATGCCACTCTTCCTGATGATCTCTGGGTGGTTCTGCCACCCTGGAAGGTCTGCTGTGCCGTCCCCCCCCCCCCCCCCCCCCCCCCCCGCCATCCACTCCGTCCTCAGTGGGTCGTGGCCAGAGAAATCATTCATGCCCCAGAGAGGAGCACTGATCATCAGTTCTACAATGTACTGTCAGCGCTAGTCACAGGCCGGCGGGACGTTCAGAATACTCCACGTTGGGAACTACAGACACGTTGATAGACTCACGTCTTGATTGTGTATCCACAACATGCTGCTGATGAGAGTGGCCGCGTGTGCGGACAGCTTTAGGAAAAGAAGGTCAGCATTGGGGACAAGAAGGTCTGCTTTTTGAGGGCTGTTCGTATCGCACGCTAGTCTGTGTTGTGCGTGATGTTCTGATTACTGAACATTTTTTTTGTGTTCACGTTTGTGTTGCTGTATTTCATGTTATTATCTGTGAATGTAAAGAGCATCAGAATACTCATGCTGGATGTGGCGTGGTAGAAATTCTTCTTCTTCTTCTTCTTCTTCTTCTTCTTCGTCTTCTCGTCTCGTCATCGTCGTCAACGTCGTCCCTCATCATCATCATCATCATCATCATCATCATCTTCTTCTTCTTCTTCTTCTTCTTCTTCTTCTTCTTCTTCTTCTTCTTCTTCACCTTCTTCGTCATCTTCGTCGTCATCATCATCATCATCATCATCATCATCATCATCATCATCATCATCATCTTCTTCTTCTTCTTCTTCTTGTTCTGATTACTGAACATTTTTCTGTTCACGTTTGTGTTGCTGTATTTCATGTTATTATCTGTGAATGTAAAGAGCATCAGAATACTCATGCTGGATGTGGCGTGGTAGAAATTCTCTTCTTCTTCTTCTTCTTCTTCTTCTTCTTCTTCGTCATCTTCGTCATCTTCGTATCGTCTCATCATCATCATCATCATCATCATCATCATCATCATCATCTTCTTCTTCTTCTTCTTCTTCTTCTTCTTTCTTCTTCTTCTTCTTCTTCTCCACCATAACTCTACGCTGTTAAGCGTGTTTCCTGTAAGTGCGAGGAAAAAAGTGCTCCGTGGTTCCACAGTGCTTGGTGTTATGCGGTGCCGTGTTGAGTTAATCACCATGCCGGCTTGCGGCGTGAATGTGTTAAATAACAAGGTCCACTGTAGCGCAATGCTGTCATGTGATGTGGTGTGTGTAGCGCGGCGTGAATGTGTTAAATAACAAGGTTCACCGTAGCGCAATGCTGTCATGTGATGTGGTGTGTGCAGTGCGGCGTGAATGTGTTAAATAACAAGGTCCACTGTAGCGCAGTGCTGTCATGCGATGTGGTGTGTGCAGTGCGGCGTGAATGTGTTAAATAACAAGGTCCACTGTAGCGCAATGATGTCATGTGATGTGGTGTGTATAGGGCGGCGTGAATGTGTTAAACAACAAGGTCCACTGTAGCGCAATGCTGTCATGCGATGTGGTGTGTGTAGTGCGGCGTGAATGTGTTGAATAACAAGGTCCACTGTAGCGCAATGCTGTCATGCGATGTGGTGTGTGTAGCGCGGCGTGAATGTGTTAAACAACAAGGTCCACTGTAGCGCAATGATGTGGTGTATGTAGTGGGGTGTGATAGGCAAAATTACAAGCTCTTCTCTAGCGTAATGCTGTCATGTGGTGTGGTGTAGTGTGGTGTGACTTGTTGTTGAAGAAGAAGGTCCAACGTAGCGTAATCGTTTCATGTGATTTGGTGTAGCGTGGTGTCATGTGTTGAGTAACAAGGTGTGTTGTATGTTAATGCTGGCATGCTGTGTGGTGTAGCGTGGTGTGATGCGTTGAGTAACAAGGTGTGTTGTATGTTAATGCTGACATGCTGTGTGGTGTAGCGTGGTGTGATGCGTTGAGTAACAAGGTGTGTTGTATGTTAATGCTGACGTGCTGTGTGGTGTAGTATGGTGTGATGTGTTGAGTAACAAGGTCTGTTGTATGTTAATGTTGACATGCTGTGTGGTGTAGCATGGTGTGATGTGTTGAGTAACAAGGTCTGTTGTATGTTAATGTTGACGTGCTGTGTGGTGTAGCATGGTGTGATGTGTTGAGTAACAAGGTCTGTTGTATGTTAATGCTGACACGCTGTGTGGTGTAGCATGGTGTGGTGTGTTGAGTAACAATGCCCAGTTGTAGAGTAATGCTGTCATGTGATGGTGGTGTGATCAGTCGCGGTGCATTGCGAATGTAGCGTGATTGCTGTGGTATGGTATATGTGATGAGATGCAGCGTTGATGTGAATGTAGAATGCTAGTGTGTGACGAGATGTGATGGGGTGTGAGGATGAACGTAGCACAGTGATGTAATATAATGAGTCGTTGTGTGATGTGAATGTGGCGTAATGCTGTGATGTAATGTAATGTGATGTGATGTGATATGATGTGAATGTGGCGTAATGCTGTGATGTAATGTGATGCGATGTGATGTGATGTAATGTGATATGATGTGAATGTGGCGTAATGCTGTGATGTAATGTGATGTGACGTGAATGTAGCGTAATGATGTGATGTGATGTGGCGTAGTGTAATGTGACACGACAATCATGGTTAATGTGCTGCAATATGTTGTGTTGAAGAATGACCTAATATAGCGTAATGTTATATTGTTAATGATGCAGATAGTGTACACTGTTGTGGTATGGTGTGATGTGGTAAGTAGCGAACTAATGTGAATCAGAGGTTGTGTGACATGGCATGGCTTAGGGCGGTGGCGTATGGGGGGGGGGTTGTCCCTTCTAGTTTGCAGTTCTAGGAGGCCCTAGTTCCAACAGACGGGGGGCGGGGGATGGGGGGGGGGGGGGGGGGGG
>CM065741.1:36077516-36080016 GCA_033310375.1 Conus canariensis | reverse complement strand
CCTCGGTTTATAGTCTCATTCGAAGGACTGTACGGGAAAAGGAGTCAGAACCAATGTTAACTCCGAGGAAAAAAAAACCCTGTACCGAAACGGCCCGGCGGAGATTCGAACCCGCAACCCCAGGATCACCAAGATTACGAGTCCGGCGCTCTACCACTGAGCTATTCCGGCCCATTAAAACTGTGCTAACTCACTAGGGTCATGCTAACATACTCTGCTAACACACTAAGAGTTTGCAACACACTAAAGTCATGCCAACACACTGAAAAGCATAGTAACACACCAAGGCTATGCTAAGATAAGGGTATGCTGACAATTTAAGTTTATGTTTTCTCACTAACGCCATGTTTATCAAGGCTATGCTATATCATATGGTACACTTAAACAGTAAGGATTATGGTAAGACTCTGAGGGTAACACGCTAAAGGTATACTAACACACTAAGGCTATGCTTAGACGGTTAGGCTCCGCTAACGTACTGAGATTACACTTAAGCAGTAGAGCTGTGCTAACACACCATAACCACGTTAATTCATTAACGTCATGCTAAAATACCAAAATTATGTTTACGCACAAGAGACCACGGCTATGCGATCTCTTTACGGGTATAGTGAAGATGCGCGTGCGCGTGCGCTTGCTTGCTTGTGTGTATGTGTATGTATGTATATATATTATGTGTGTGTGTGTGTGTGTGTGTGTGTGTGTGTGTGTGTGTGTGTGTGTGTGTGTGTGCACGCGCGAAAGCGCGCATGCGCGAGTGAGTGAATGCTGGACTAATGGAGAGATATCAGGAAACTCTACGACACATATTAGTATTTTCTTTTGAAAATCTGCGTATATAGTGAACTATTTGCAAGTGTTCACTTGACATTCCTCGTATTTGCTGGCAGGTAGCAGATGTCAGAGTCACCAAGTCTGCTGCTGTGGTTCAGCTCCTCCATGTTGTTGTTGGTCTGTTTGTCAGCAAGGTGATGTAAAACAAACAGATCGAAGTTTGACCAGACTTTGCAGAAAGAAAGATGTGGCCCCCAGGAAGAAACCATTACACTTTGTTGCAGATCCGTGGGCGGATCCTGACCAAGTCGTGGATCCGGGGGATTCGTTCAGTAGCATTATCACAAATTTCCCGTTCAACATGCACAAGGAGACATTACTGTTTACCAAACGATGACTACCTGATAAGTAATAAGTTTTATTCAAATATGAAAACTTTCTAGTGTTAAAATTAATTTTTTGTTCTCTCGTATTTCCCATATCCTAATAAAATAAATTGCAAAGGACGTTAACTCTTCCAGTATGCTCCTGCTGTTACTTCCCCTCGCCACAAAACGACTTTTCCCAGGTCTGTTCGACGTTGACAGAGATCTGTATTCTCCTCCCAAGCGCCCTTTCAGTTGAACACAAATTCCTTTCAGTGAAACGTGCCTTGCGGTCTGTATGAGCTGAATGGTGGGCCACGGCCATACAGGCTGAGCCTGAAGGGGAGGAAATAGCCATGCCGGCTGCCTGGGGTGCAGTCGTGCCCAAGCCGCCAGTACTGGCAGGTCATGGGGACCTGGAGGGGGGAGAGCGGAAATACCGAGGGCTCTGTCTACCAATCAGAAGAGTTACTATTTTGGTGCACGGTGGAGAAAAAGAAAAAGAAGAAAGGATTGGTAGACGAAATTAGAAAGGATTTTCTTTCTGATCACCCAGACTTAAAAGTCATCGTTCACTTTGTTTCTGTCGTGGATGAAATTAATTGTAAACGGAAAGGAATCAGAAGTAGGTTGTGAAAACCTTTGTTTTTGTTTTTCATCTTTGGATGTTATGTTCGTAAATATGAAATGCACCCCCCCCCCCCAAAAAAAAAAAAAAAAAAAAAAAAAAAACGAACAAAAAAGCTAACAAAAAACAAAACAAAACAAAAAACCACCCTGAGGAATGATTAAACACAGTCTTTTTACCTTTTCACACAGGAAGGTTTAGCCGAAGCGAAGCTTTCGGCGTCCATCCAGAGGCCTTCGACAGCGCCGAATGTCTCGCTGAGTGAGTTGTGTTCGGTGCCCGCGATCTCGAGATGAGGGAAGTGTAGGCTGCTGGTAGGTTATGTCGCCCCCGGTCTCCTGAGGAACACCTTCAGAAGTGCGTGGCATCAACGCCTGGACATTGGGACGGAGGACAAACATCATCCACCAACTCGACAGAGCAGCTCAAGTGACCATCTTCAGGCTGCGACCAGGACAGGACACTGCCAGCTCCTCCCCCATTTCTCACGTCTCAGACTCTCTCATAGTAACAAGTGCCCTTGTGGCACAGGCTCCCAAAACTCCCACCCACATCTTACAGACCTGCCCCTCTTTTGAAGCCTTGAGACGCCCGACGTGGCCCAGTCCAGTTGACGTCCAGGAGAAGCTGTGTGTGGGGACAGGCGGGGTCTCTGTGGAGGACTGTGGACATTCGCCTTACTAACCGGATTGAGGATCTAGCAATGTCCAGAAACACGAAACAAAGAAAGAAA
>CM065741.1:36062516-36067516 GCA_033310375.1 Conus canariensis | reverse complement strand
AACGTACGAACGTACCAGTTCTTCGTTTTTTTTTTACTCAGCGTTGAACTCATTTCAGTGTAAGGCAATAATTATCAGCACTTTGTGACAAGAGTGTGGGAAAGCGGCTAGGAACCGAGAAAAGGAAGGATTCACTACGCCTGTACTATTTTGGAAATAATTCTCGAAGCGAGGGGGGAAAAAGTTTGTGGTTGAAAGTTTGAAAGAGTGGAAAGAAGAAAATAAGTTCGCGTTGGAAGCAGTAACGACGCTTTGGAATCAGTCGTTTGATAACGAGTTTACTTAACCGTATTGACGGTCCTCTGAAGGGGAAAAAAATTGCGTCGTTTTACGCACGGATGAAAAGTGATATACGAGTTATTCACTGTCGCTGATATCTGTCATTTTCCACGTCATCATCAAACAGTTGCAACAACAACAGCGA
Organism: Conus canariensis; assembly: GCA_033310375.1. NCBI lineage: Eukaryota > Metazoa > Mollusca > Gastropoda > Neogastropoda > Conidae > Conus > Conus canariensis. The sequence continues at coordinate 36,067,092 of CM065741.1, read as the reverse complement.
CAACAGAAAAAAAAAACAAAAAAACTTCGAGCAGTGGAGCGGCATAAACAGTTATCGATATCAGTAACTGGACAGAAATCAATGACTGAATAAATTTTGTAACTAATAACAATCAGCGACTGATTGCAACCAATCACTCCTCACAATCAAGAACTGAACTCTACTGTATATTCCGTCGCATTTCTCCATCCCAAAGAAACACACGTTTTTTTTTTTCAAAATGGACCCCAGGAGACGCCAGCTGAACCTGTGGGACTGCGCATGCTCGGCAGCTCACTTCCTGTTGATGGGTCACGTGATGGTGCTGCTGATGACGTCACGCTCGGAGTCGGCTACGTTGTCCGTGTCCAGTTCTTCCGTCACGGTAAGTTACACACCTCAGTGATTTTGGCTGAGTTTTTCTTTGGTTGGTTGGTTTGGTTTGTTGAATTGGCCGTCTGTCTGTCAGTCAGTCTAGTGAGTGTGATGGCGTGGTGTACCATGAGTCTTGTATGTTATGTTGTAGTGTCCCTACAGTAGTCTTCTACGTCTGATGTAGTCAATCTACACCAGTCTTCCACGCTTGTTGTTGTCGTCCTACACCTGTCTTCTGTGTTTATGCCCGTCGCCCCAAATCAGCCTTCTGTCTTTGTGTGAGTCACCCTGCCTCATTCTTCCGTGTTGATTACAGTGGCCGTATATGTCAGTCTTCTACTTTATTATGATGGCCCTACATCATCTTCTGAGTTTACAGTAGTCGCCCCACATCATTTTTCTTCTATGTTCACTGTAGTGGCCCTACATCGGTCTTCTATGGTCGTGATATAGTCGTCATGCATCAGTGTTCCATGTTTATAAATTCTAGTCGCTTGCATCTTTGCTGTCGACATGCACCAAGTCTTCTATGTTTAATACAGTCTCCCTACAGCAGTCCTCTTTTTTTATTTTATTTTTTTATCACAGTCGCCCTGCATCAGTCTCCTATGTTTATGGCACTCCCTCTACATCAGTCTTCTGTGTTCGTATCAATCGCCCTGCATCTCTCTCTCTCTCTCTCTCTCTCTCTCTCTCTCTCTCTCTCTCTCTCTCTCTCTCTCTTACATTTATTGTAGTTGCCTTACGTGACTCTTCTATGTTTCTTGTATTGTTCCTGCAGAAGTTTTCTATGTGTATTACAGTGGATCTCCATCAGTCTTCTGTGTTTGTGTGCCGTGACCCTCTATCAGTCTTCTTTTCTTTGTTCACGTGACCCTACATCAGTCTTCTTTCTTGTTAAAGTGACCCTACGTCAGTCTTCTTTCTTTGTTAAAGTGACCCTACATCAGTCTTCTTTCTTTGTTAAAGTGACCCTACATCAGTCTTCTTTCTTTGTTAAAGTGACCCTACATCAGTCTTCTTTCTTTGTTAAAGTGACCCTACATCAGTCTTCTTTCTTTGTTAAAGTGACTGGCATCTGTCTTCTTTCTTTGTTAAAGTGACCCTACATCAGTCTTCTTTCTTTGTTAAAGTGACCCTACATCAGTTTTCTTTCTTTGTTAAAGTGACCTTCATCAGTCTTCTTTCTTTGTTAAAGTGACCCCACATCAGTCTTCTTTCTTTGTTAAAGTGACCCAAACATCAGTTTTCTTTCTTTGTTAAAGTGACCTTCATCAGTCTTCTTTCTTTGTTAAAGTGACCCTACATCAGTCTTCTTTCTTTGTTAAAGTGACCCTTCATCAGTCTTCTTTCTTTGTTAAAGTGACCCTACATCAGTCTTCTTTCTTTGTTAAAGTGACTGTCATCTGTCTTCTTTCTTTGTTAAAGTGACCCTACATCAGTCTTCTTTCTTTGTTAAAGTCACCCTAAATCAGTCTTCTTTCTTTGTTAAGTGACCCTAATCAGTCTTCTTTCTTTGTTAAGTGCCTAATCAGTCTTCTTCTTTGTTAAAGTGACCTTAAATCAGTCTTCTTCTTGTTAAAGTGACCTAGATCTTTGTTATAGTCGCCCTACATCAGTCTCTATGTTGTTATAGCGGCCATACATCAGTCTTCTATGCTTGTTATACGGCCATACATCAGTCTTCTATGTTTGTTATAGCGGCCATACATCAGTCTTCTAGTTTGTTATGGCGGCCACACATCAGTCTTCTAGGTTTGTTATGGCGGCCATACATCAGTCTTCTAGGTTTGTTATGGCGGCCATGCATCAGTCTTCTAGGTTTGTTATAACGGCCAACATCAGTCTTCTATGTTTGTTATAGCGGCCAACATCAGTCTTCTATGTTTGTTAAGAGGCCACAATCAGGTCTCTAGGAGGAGGAGGAGAAGAAGAAGAAGAAGAAGAAGAAGAAGAAGAAGAAACTACAATAATAACAACAACAAAAGCTAAAGAAAAAAAAACCCGAGAAAAAACCCTTCACCCCCAAAAAAAACAAACAGAAAAAAAAAAACCCAACGAACAACCGTTTCCATCCACATCCCCTCCCCCCCCCCTCCCCCTTCGCCCCTTCCCCCCTCCCCCGGGAGAAGTTACCGACGGTAAGGTCGTTGACACGTTCTCTCTCTCTCTCTCTCTCTCTCTCTCTCCCCCCCCCCCCCCCCCCCCACCACCAACTTCAGTTTCTTTTGTCATTTTTTTTTTTCGTAATACAAAGACGTTTTTTTTTTCTTCTTAGTTTTATCTCTCTCTCTCTCTCTCTCTCTCTCTCTCTCTCTCTCTCTCTCTCTCTCTTTTTTCCAGAAATCAGCTACGTGAGAAAAAGACTTTATTTCTTCCCCTGAAACCTGCAAGCTTAGAACAAACCTTTTTTGTTTTGCTGCTCCTTTTCCCTGGAAACAAACGACTGTATAACCATGATGAAAAAGAAAGTGTGTTGATGTAAAAGAGAAAAAAGCTATAGTCGTGTTAGGCAACGTAAGATTGTCCTTGGACTAAAATATTCATCCCCAAAGGCATGCATATGTCTGAACTAATCCTTCCTCCCTCCCTCTCTCTCCTCTCTCTCTCTCTCCTCCTCCTTTCCCCCTTCCCCCACAAGTACATGCCTGTTCTCCCCGCACCCCCCCCTCCCTCCACCTACCCCCCATCGCCAAAACTCCCCCCCCCCCCCCCCCCCCCCCCGCAATAACCCATCCCTTCTCCACATCACTCTTTCGGGTTGATACGTTGTTTTGTTTTTCGTTCGAAAGTCCAGGAAGATGAAGTGGCTGTCTAGAGGCGCGATTCCATTTTTGTACTCCCAGTTCTTATAGAACAGGGAGTACTTTACAATGGGAACGAAGAAATGCTGTCTGTGTGTCTGTCCGTGGTCAAAATGTGTTCCACTCGCTCCAGACAAACCTTCTGGGCCGATCTTTCTAGAAATGTGTAGGTATGTTCATTATGGGTCACGGATGATGCCCGATGTTTTATTCTACCAGAATAGCCGTTACTCACGGCTATAACGGCCCCAAACGGTTTTTCTTCTTTATGGAATATCTCAGTGACGAAATACATTGTGACGCAAGTTTGATTGTGACGTCAGATACATTATGACGCATATTTGATTGTGACGTTTTTCAGGAAGATAAACTGGGAGTACGTTTATATGCTTTGCATTTTTTTTTTTTTTCGTAAACGATTACGGAAACGACATCCGGTATGGTGTGCGGCAAAACTTTAGCGTGTGCGCCAGACAGGCGGTGACAGCATACAGAAGAGCGAGCGTTTTTCATTAAAAGAGAGAAATGTTCATTCCATTGTCCCTTTTCCTTTTGAATCATGGCGCATCTTCACTCTCAACACCCCGTTCCTCTCTCTCTCTCTCTCTCTCTCTCTCTCTCTCTCTCTCTGTGTGTCTCTGTCTCTGTGTGTCTGTCTGTCTCTCTCATAGTCTTTCTCTGTCTCTGTCTGTGTTGTGTGTGTGTGTGTGTGTGTGTGTGTGTGTGTGTGTGTGTGTGTGTGTTTTCCAGATAGCTGTAGTATATATTTAACAGGAATGGGCGTGACGCCGCTGTGGTCCTCTGAGCTGTAGGTCAGATAAAGCCGCGGTTTTCTCCGATCAGTTCCATCAGCTGCTTTGTCTTAGCTGTGGAGAGCCGTACTCGCCTCGGGGCAAGGCAGTTCACGCAGTCCCAACGTGACTCTCCTGCGTCAAGAACAAAGCCACAAAGAGTCGCACGAAATTCTGAGACCGATAGACACGCCAGCCCCTTAACCCGTCCGATACAGCATCGATCAGCTAACGCCTCAGTCAAGAGAAACGGAGTCTGTAACCCAATTGGAGGAGATCAGTGATTCCGGACAAGATAAACGAAGTTTTCTCCCAGTTTGAGTAGATCAGTGATTCTGGTCAAGATAAACGGAGTTTGTAACCCAGTTGGAGTAAATCAGTGATTCCGGTTCAGATAAACGGAGTTTGTAACACACTTTGAGGGGAGAAATGATTCTAGTCAAGAGAATCGTAATTTGTAATCCAATTTGAGGACATAAGTGATTCCGATCAAGTTAAATGTATACTTTTTCACCCAGTTTAAGGAGATACTTGATCCCAGTCAAGACAAACGTAGTTTGTAATCCAGTTTGAGGAGATACTTGATTCCGGTCAAGACAAACGTAGTTTGTAATACCCAAATTGAGG
>CM065741.1:36032516-36035016 GCA_033310375.1 Conus canariensis | reverse complement strand
TAAGAGAGAAAGAAAAATTCATATCCATAAAACTGGTTTTCCTTTTGAGTTGAACTAACGTTGTTTTTGGTAATAATAATGTTCCATGCAGAACACTGCCTAGCAATCCCAGTGCCCCATTAAAAAGCAGTTTTGTCTATACCCCGATTCTTCATGTAAATTGGATATGTACTTCTTCAGCGCAACTATCAAGCACAAATTCCAAGCAACATATTATCATGAATGTTTCCTTCCTCTTCTTCTTTATTTTGTACAGAAACACCAAAACAGACAGAATGCAACGCAGAAAGAAAGAACAGGACAAGAGAATCCCCCACCACCATCCCTTCTGCGTGCGGCACACACAAACATTAAACAAAACAAGATGCAAAGCATATAAACGTACTCCCAGTTTATCTTCCTGAAAAAAAAAAAAAAACACGTCACAATCAAACATGCGTCATAATGTATTTGACGTCACAACCAAACATGCGTCATAATGTATTTCGTCATTGAGATATTTCATAAAGAAGAAAACCATTTTGGGGGCGTTATAGCCGTTAGTAACGGCTATTCTGATAAAATAAAACATCGGGCATCATCCGTGACACATAATGAACATATCTACAAATTTTCAGAAAGATCGGCCCAGAAGTTTTGTCTGGAGCGAGTGGAACATATTTTGACCACGGACAGACAGACACACAGACAGACAGACACACAGACAGCGTTTCTTCGTTCCCATTGTAAAGAACTCCCTGTTCTATAAGAACTGGGAGTACAACAAAAAGAAAAAAAAAAGACCTCAAAAATGCTAGAACAGCACACAAAAAATGCAGTGGCTATGATCGTCAACCCCACCAGAAACAACAACAACATAGTCAAAGGTCAGTGACCGTGTCTTACCAGACACAGTCAGTACTGGTGCGCAGTTTCAGTGAGGTAGATCAGATGACATGGTACCACAGTGACAGTTTGCCGTATAGTATAGTACGAAACAAAACAAAACAAGAAAAAAAACCAACAGACACAGAGACAGAGACACACAGACACAGACACACAGACAGACACACAGACAGACAGACAGACAGACAGACAGACAGACAGACACACACACACACACACACACACACACACACACACACACACACACACACACAGACACACACACACATACAGAGAGAGAGAGAGAGAGAGTGTGTATGTGTATGTGTGTGTGTGGGGGGGGGGGGGGGGACTGGTAGACTGGAGGGACTCTCCTGCAGAGTTCTCCTGTCTGCAGCTTGTCTCAGGTGGATCCGCGCCACCCTGAATCTGACAGGTGCGTGCGGGATTGTCTGGCATCAGACAGGTGACAGGTGCGTAGTGGAGTGTCTGGAACCACCAGACAGCATTCCTCTGCTTCTTTTCCATCTCTGCTCGCTGCTGTGGCTGTTGGTGGTGTCAGGGTCACAGGGGAGCGGCCAGTCTGTCTGCATCTCTCTCTCTCTCTCTCTCTCTCTCTCTTCTCTCTCTCTCTCTCTCTCTCTCTCTCTCCATAAGGCTGTAAGTTGTCCAAGGCGAACCACCATCATTTCGTCTACATTCACCACCCTGTTCATGACTTCGCTGAAACGGGGAAGATGATACCCTCAGGGTTTTGCAGGTTCAGAAGCCGGTTGGTGTGTGGGTTCTGGCTTTCTTCACCCCTGTTCATCTATACTTTTTTTTTTTTTTTGGTGTGTGTGTGCGTGTGTTGCAGAAAGGGAGAGGACATTAAAAGAGAGTGAGAAGAGCATGGAAACAGTATCAACAGCAGCTGTGTTTGAAATTGAAGAGAGAGAGAGAAGAGAGAGAGAGAGAGAGAGGGGGGGGGGAGACAAATATGATATTATCAGTAGTACTGCAGCGTTCAGATGAGGGGGTGAGAATAAAACGTTCCGAGCACATGTCAGACTGCACACACACACACACACACACACACACACACACACACACACACACACACACACACACACACACACACACCACACACACACACACACACAACACACACAAACCACACACACACTTACACACACACACACACACACACACACACACACACACACACACACACACACACACACACACACACTACACTCACACACACACACACACACACACACACACACACACACACACACACACACACACATGCGCGCCGACGCCCACGCGCCACCGCCGTGCACTGACTTAGGCACGCACGCCCCCACGCACACCTCATTTTTCGTAACAAAATGCTTCCTGTTTGACAAAGTCAGAGCCTTAAGTTGCATCCTGTTGTTGTTGTTGTTGTTGTTGTGGTTGTTGTGGTTGTTGCTGTTGTTGATTATTTTGTTGTTTGTTTTGTTTCGATTGTTTTGTTCTTATTAATTCTAGCGTACCATTTTTTTTTTTTTTGCGCTGTGAAGATGATGACCAATGAACACAAGAGTTATAAATGGACAGTACAGTGAAAGCCATGATGGATGAATTTGTCTGGCCTTGACCAGCGCTGTCT
>CM065741.1:36007516-36010016 GCA_033310375.1 Conus canariensis | reverse complement strand
GAATCTACTTGCTTCAGACAGCTGTACAGCAAGACGTCACAGAATTTCATGATCTTCAGACAACTGTCCAGTTGGACCTGACAGAGTTCCAGTTTTGTCAGACATCAATTCATCTAGACCTCACGCCATCCGTTTCCTACAGGCGCTCTTCAGTCAAACCTCGTACAATCTATATCCTTCGGAGAGCTTTTCATCTGAACTTCACACAATCCAAGTCCTTCTAACAGCTCTTCGGCTAGAACTCACCAAACCCAGTTCCTTGAGACAGTCTTCCTTCCAACAGGTGGTTCTGACACAACCCTGTCCTTCAAGCAGCTCTTGCTTCGGTGAGGTGGACATCATCCAGTCCAGTCCACTCCCTCCGGGTAACTCTTCTTCCTTACAGGCCTGCTCGGTCAAGCACATCCGTGTCTGGGATTGTTGTCCAGCCGTTTGATGTTTAGCAATCTTGTGAGTCCGATTTTGTGGAAGAGATTTAGCTTCTTGGCATGCCACTGTCACTCTGTGCGCGTTTCACGTGCATAGAGGATTGTGTGGAGAATGACTCCTCTGTCCTAGTGACACTGCATTGAAGACTGGTGGTTAGGGGGTGAACAGTGTCCACACCCCGCCATGGTAACCTCCCCCCCCCCCCTCTGTTGCATCGGATTCGTCACAGTCCGTTTGCTGTGAGGCTGACTGGCGTGGCTGTAGCCACTGTGTGTTGTCATCCAGATGAGGAAGGAGGATGGTGATTCACTGTCAAGCATTGTCAACTATGATGTGTGACGGAAATGCGTCCGGTTCTCACGCCTTTTTTTTTTCTTTTTATCGTGTTGCGTCGTCTGTCAGAGCAAGTTCTTTCCGCCATATCTCCTGTGAAAGTTCGAAAGTCTGTGAGGGTCATGTCTGCTGTTCACCCTTTGGCTCTCCACTAACAGAGCTTCTTTCTTATCACATCATAGACCTGCTCCTTTGGACGTTTCCCAACTCCTCTTGACCTTTGATTTTGTCACCGTCTGGCTGTGAATGCAATTGTGTATGTGTGTGTGTGTGTGTGTGTGTGTGTGTGTGTGGGGTGTGTGTGTGTGTGTGTGTGTGTGTGTGTGTGTGTGTGTGTGTGTGTGTGTGTGAGTGAGTGAAAAGGAGAGTGGGCAAGAGGAAATCCTGTCCGTGCTATTGTGTGTCTGTACGCCGTCCTGATATCCGTAAGCAACGGCAAGCTTTCTATGTGGTTAAAACGATGGGACGGGGGGGGAGGAGAGAGAGAGAGAGAGAGAGAGAGAGAGAGAGAGGGGGGGGGTTAGGCAATGACTTTCTTCTCATGGACCTGTGTGGGAACATCCGCGACCTGTGTTCTTGCCGCCTGGACTGTCGACACCGTTTTCTGCACTTTCACAGGCACACTTGTTTTGCCCCAACAAACGTGCAAAATCCGTCCAAACCTGAAAGAGTTTTTTACCACGTTCCCAAGGTGGCCGCAAAGAAGAAACAGTCTTGTGCCGTTTGCATACAGGCTACTTGTGCTACACCCATTCTTATCTTTTAAAAGGTGAAGAAGCTCCGTGGTTCATTCCATGTCATGTTCCACTCACAGTGAGACCTACTCTTTTTAAGTGTCGGGACTTGCATGACGTGAGACATAAACACTTTTACAGCAGACTCCATGAAAACTTTGTTCAGAGATGTCCCACCTGACGTGATCTTTGAGTTTCTGGAAGAGATTAACATTTTTTTTTTTTTCATCTGATCTAAGATTTTACAAAAGAAGAATTTTTTTGACGAAGTTTCTGGTGCATTTTTTAGAAAGTGTATTTTAAAGAGATGTGTGAATGGTGTGTGTGTGTGTGTGTGTGTGTGTGTGTGTGGATGACTTGACGTCAACGTGGTGACAGGCCGGATATGGCCCTTTGCGGTCGGCTGGGTCGTAGCAGCATTACCGTACCTTGCCCACATGCAGGGCAAATCATTTTGATGGGGGAACATTTCAGTTGTGCACCGTATATCTTGGAAGTGTTCGGATGAGGACTTTCGTGGACATAGGACGGATTGTTCTTTGTATTGCCGACGCCTACCGACAGAGCTCTAAAGCTGAAATATTCATGCTTAAGCCATGGATTTTCTGATGTATTGAGTGACGTTTATGCCCGCCAACAAAGGGGGTGAGGGGGGGGGGGTAATCCCTGATCTGAAATAACCTCGTTTCATGTATCTATACGAGAAAAGAAAATGTGTTCTGTTGGAAGTGTAAATTCGAGGGCTGCCAGTTAAGATGCTTCTAGGAATGAGAGCACTGAAGGCAAGCTGTAGAGAAACATGTCCCAAAAGTGAACACCAACCAAACCCTTGCACTAACCATCCGTCGGTCGGTATTATAATCAAACTTGAAAGTGGATACAGAGAGAGAGAGAGGAGAGAGAGAGAGAGAAGAGAGAGAGAGAGAGAGAAGAGAGAGCCAACTCTAATGAGGAGCTGATTTTTTCTGCCCATTGAATTACGCCCTGCTCAGCGGCGAAAGTGG
>CM065741.1:36000016-36005016 GCA_033310375.1 Conus canariensis | reverse complement strand
TCCTGGCCTGGTACCTACCCAGGGTCGGATGTTGCCTGGGAAGACTGGAACCGCGCAGTCGAGTTTCATCAGCTTAATGGACGCGCCTCTTACAGTGTTTCTCGAGTTTCCCGATCGATACTGCGGGTGTCTGTATCTCTCGGGCCTGGTTGACGCTGGCAGCATCTCAAGAAGGAAAGCCAGTGGTTCCAAACTTACGCAATTCAGAATTAGCCGCGTCATTGACCTCCCTCCCCCACCCAACAACTTTTGCCCGGAAAATAAAGACCTCGTCACATCTGTCGATGACGATAGACACCACAGGCTTTTTAAGCTAACAAGACCACCTTGTAGACAGCACTTGGTGCAGAGGCCGAGGCTGCCTTATGTCAACAGCACTTGGTGCAGAGGCCGAGGTTGTCTTACGTCAACACTGTGCAGGACAGAGTACAGGGAAAGAACGTCCCAACACCACCACCCTTATCAGCTGGTCGAATTCGTGGTGACTGGTCAGTGTTTTTTTTAGCGGTCACTCTGCATGGAACTGACGGGCACTTAAGCGGCGAAATCGCTCACAGAGGAGGGAAACGGTCATGTCAGCTCTGTGGAAATGTCTGGAGGAAGTTTTCAACTTTGTGAGTTCCGATATGAAAACCTGAACGGGCCACAGCAAAAATGTAACAACCAGGGGCAGGGGTCATTGACGCGGAGATCGACGCCGCTGCCACTGGCGGTGTTGGTCCTGTTCTAATATCTTAGGGGATTTTTCAACTGTGTTAGTTCCTATACGAAAATCTAAACTGGCCCCAGCAAAATGCATCAATCAGGGACAGGAGTCACTGACGCGGAAATGGACGCTGCTGCTGCTGCTGCTCCTCTTTCTATACAGCCGTGTTCATGTATTTAAGTCAGGGTCGGGACGTTGAGTCACCGTTCCAGATCATGTCTGTGGCTATCTAACTGTGACGATAACATTCATCATTCAGATCTCACTTTGAGCGTGCACCATCTGGCTCAGTGCAATTCTGTTCGTTTTTTTTCTCGTCGTTTCTTTGAAAAAAAAACTGGTTTGAATCAACTCATGAATCTGTCATGGCCGCGTCGTGAAACGTAGGAGATTTTCAAACATTGAAAAAAAAAAGAATCAGTGCTCCCAAAGACGGGAAGCCATTACCTTCTTCGTAAGACCTGAAGGTGTCTGGGGGCAGGGACACCGAGTGACAGTTCGACCGCTTTACAGTCCAGTCACTGTAAGCTGTTCAACAATGCGTCTGTTATAGAGAAGCAAACCTCCTGCCCTTAAGTCGTGTTGGACATGACCAGTGAAACGTTGAAAGTCATGTACTAGTGTCTTGACTCCAGGGTTGAAAACTGTTTTGAGAAATTTTGATTATTTCTGGTGTCTATAAACTAAAAAGGTGATGTACGATTTTCCCAGCTGAACCTAGAGGTGAAGTGTACTCACCGAAGGTTTACCTCTTGCTGTGTAGTAACGCTGTTGACTGTTCGCTGTTTCAGTTACAGTGACGTTGTAGGATGTTCACTACCTCAGCTGTAGTCACGTCGTTGGCTGTTCACTATTTCAGTTGTAGTAACGTTGTTGTTGGCTGTTCACTACTTCAGTTGTAGTAACGTTGTTGTTGGCTGTTCACTAACTTCAGTTGTAGTAACGTTGTTGTTGGCTGTTCACTACTTCAGTTGTAGTAACGTTGTTGTTGGCTGTTCACTACTTCAGTTGTAGTAACGTTGTTGTTGGCTGTTCACTACTTCAGTTGTAGTAACGTTGTTGTTGGTTGGTTCACGACTTCAGGTAATGTTGTTTGGTTGTTCACTGCTTCTGAAAGCCTAACTGTTGTTCGATGTGTCGTGATGTTGTAAATAGGCCTACGTTTTTTCGCGGGCAGACTGTAGCATAACCCAACGATGGAGTTCTTCAAACTTTTTTCAGTTTTCCTGGAAAATGAACCAGTTCCTTCGGCCGTTCCCTCCTCTCCGGTAATACTTAGTTTGTTGACTGAAGCTTTGAGGTAACTGTGTGCACACGCTGCGGCTTCCACACTGATACTGGCCCGGGGAAGGCCGATGATTAATTCCGCTGACTTCACCTTATCTCGCTGGTCGCTGTGATGTATGGCTGTAATGCCTGCCTAATGTTCACAACACCCAGTCTTGTAAGCCTGGTTTATTTTTCTTTAATGTGGATGCGTATGTTCTGTGTTACATACTTATTCGGAAGAGCTGGACCAAATACTGTATATTTGCTCGCTTTCTCGCTGTCTGTCTCTTTCTCTGTCTCTGTCTCTCTCTCTGTGTCTCTGTCTCTGTCTCTGTCTGTCTGTCTGTCTGTCTGTCTCTCACATATACATACACAGAGACACGCACACACACACGCACAGATACACACATGCACATTCGCGCGCGCGCACGCGTGTGTGTGTGTGTGCACGCGCACACACACACACACTCACTCATTCACACACTTACTCACACACCCACATCTACACGCACGCACGCATTCACGCACGCGCGCGCGCCACACACACACACACACACACACACACACACACACACACACACACACACACACACACACACATATTTATCCATGACCTCAAGAGGAAAAAATCTCACCAAGTTACCGTATTTCCCTAACACAAAGGCGCATTAGAAGATACAAACGCCTGCACTAACTCTTTCATAAATCAAAGTCATTATTTACTCTCTCTCTCTCTCTCTCTCTCTCTCTCACACACACACACACACCACACAACACACACACACACACACCACACACACACACACACACACCACACACACACACACACACACACAAACACACGGACACACTGTGAGGCACTGTGGGAAAAAGTTAGCTTTTATGGCATAAATAACACCGAAATCTTTACAAGACCAGGTTTTTTTTTTTCAAGTGCAGTATTTTGCACATAGAGGACAGCGTTTTAACTTTGAATGTAGTGTTTCCATCGCGTTACTCTTAGTATTTTGATCGTACATTCATAACATCACGGTAACCATTGATCATACGTTCGAAACACTGCCGTAGTGTTACTTAGAAGTGTTGTTCCGAACATATTACCCCGGGATATCTTGTGACAGGAATTGCAGAGTGCGACCCAGCCATAGGCTCCGACCAGGAAGGAATTCCGATGCTTCATATCCATCCTCCTCCTCATTGGTCAGAAAGGAATTCCCATGCATCCTGTTCACCCCCCCCCCCCCACCACACACACATCCTTATTGACCAGTGTCCAGTCGTGTTACCCTTGTTGCCCCCCGCTGTCGTGATGACCTCAGTTTCGTTTTCCTGTCCACGTTGGAGACCCTGCTTTTAGGTCACGTCGAGGTGGCCGGTATGGGCGAGTTCATGGGGACTGTTGAAGGAACAGACGTGGGGGGGGGGGGGGGGGGGGGGGGGGGGGGCGGACTCTGGTGGGAGAGCTCACTCACGCGGACTCCACGACGAAGCATTTATTGTCGACAGTAGGGGGGGGGGGGGGGGGGGGGGATTGTTAGTAGGTGGTGTCCTGCGTGTGTTGGGGTCAGATCAGGCGTCAGCGAACATCTCCGAGGAGACCCGGTATCAGAACAGGAGAGGGTGGTGTCATAACGAGCTGGTGTTGATTGCTCCTGCAGTCTGCTGGTGCTGGATGTGGCTGTGTTCGGGAGGAGCGCTAATGATTAGCGGTGGGAGAAATGTCAGTACGGAAGTAAGTGAATGGGAGAAAGACTGTGCTATAACATTTTTAGCACATTTAAGTTTGTTTTCTTATTTTTGTCGTTTGTCTTTTTGTACTCCCAGTTCTTATAGAACAGGGAGTATTTTACAATGGGAACGAAGAAATGCTGTCTGTGTGTCTGTATGTCTGTCTGTCTGTCTGTCCGTGGTCAAAATGTGTTCCACTCGCTCCAGACAAAACTTCCGGGCCGATCTTTCTGAAAATTTGTAGGTATGTTCATTATGGATCACGGATGATGCCCAATGTTTTATTTTACCAGAGTAGCTGTTATTAACGGCTCTAACGGCCCAAAACAGTTTTTCTTCCTTATGGAGTATCTCAGTGACGAAATACATTATGACGCATGTTTGATTGTGACGTCAAATACATTACGACACATGTTTGATTGTGACGTTTTTCAGGAAGAAAACTGGGAGTACGTTTATATGCTTTGCATCTTGTTTCTTCTTTTAATTTTCATTATTTTTTTTGTCAGTTTTACGATGGTATTTTATTACACTTTCACTGGTGGTTGTGGTGTTTGGTAGTTCTGACATGTATAATGGACTCTAATGGTGTGGTGTTTGATAGTTTTTTTTTTCTATTGCGGTATTAAACTTCGGGGTGTTTTGATATATTCAACGGGCTTTAATGTTGTGGTGTTTAGTAGTCTGTATTGTTGGATTCAGTTTTGTGGTGTTTGGTAGTTTTGATATATGGTATGGAATTTAATGTGTAAATAATGTGTTGGGTGGTATTTAAAAAAATTTTCCTCGAGTGTTACATTGTTTTACTCGATGTTTGGTGTTGAAAGAAATAATTCTCTAGAGGGATTTAACGGTGTGCATATGCTTCGGTTTGTTTTGCTTTGTTTTTGTTTTGTTTAATTATGTTGTGGGGCTTTAACGTCATCTTTCAGTTTCAGTTTCATCAAGGAGGCGTCACTGCGTGCGGACTAGTCCATAACGTACACCCACATCCGCTAAGTTTTGAGACCACACCACGCCTGGTTTTAAGCTGATGGATAAATGAATTAACAACTAAGATGAGAGAATTGAAGAAGAGGGTCTAGGGCTACAACTTAGCAGATGTCTGACCTACAGCATTAGCCCAACGCGCTGGTCAGACCTTGAGTGCCTACCTAACATCGGTTACCTTTTTTTTTTTTTTAACGTCATGAAATCTGCTGAGGTACCGTCTACCAACCTAATGTTGTGCGTTCAGGTCAGCAGCAGCAGGGCTACTTCCCTTAATTTGCCGCCTCTGCTAAAGAAGAAAGGGTGT
>CM065741.1:35982516-35990016 GCA_033310375.1 Conus canariensis | reverse complement strand
AAAAAAAAGAAAGGGGTCATGTCAGATCCTGTGGGAAAACTAGGAAAAGTAGAGCAGACTGGCATGAAACAGGGCCAAGTCGGATAAACATGAAACAGAATATAGGAGCAACAGTAGGGTAATGTAGGGTAAGGGAGACAATTGAGGAAAATGGGGGGGGGGGGGGAAGATAGGAAGAGAAGGGGGAAGTGGGAAAAGAGAGAGAGAGAGAAAAAAAAGAGAGAAATAACATGAAATAGGGAAAAGAATGGGACAGGAAGGGAGAGAAAAAACAAGAATACATAGCGGGAGTAGGAGATGGTTTAAAGAAAAAAAAAAGTAGAAACAGATAAAAAGATGGCGGATGGGCGGGGGGGAGTAGGAGAAAGAGAGAAAATAAGTGCAAAAAAGGATAGAGAGAAAGAGAGAAAATAGGTGCAGGCAGGATAGAGAGGAAAATAGTGAGCAGGAAGAGAGAGAAAAATAGGTGCAGGCAAGGATAGAGAGAAAGAAAGAAAATAGGTGCAGGCAAGGATAGAGAGAAAGAAAGAAAATAGGTGCAGGCAAGGATAGAGAGAAAGAGAGGAAGTAAGAGGAGGCAAGCATAGAGAGAAAGAAAGAAAATAGGTGCAGGCAAGGATAGAGAGAAAGAGAGAAAATAGGTGCAGGCAAGCATAGAGAGAAAGAAAGAAAATAGGTGCAGGCAAGGATAGAGAGAAAGAAAGAAAATAGGTGCAGGCAAGGATAGAGAGAAAGAAAGAAAATAGGTGCAGGCAAGGATAGAGAGAAAGAGAGAAAATAGGTGCAGGCAAGCATAGAGAGAAAGAAAGAAAATAGGTGCAGGCAAGGATAGAGAGAAAGTGAGTGGAGGCAAGGATAGAGAGAAAGTGAGTAGAGGTGGGGTGAGGGCAAGGATAGAGAGAAAGTGAGTGGAGGCAAGGATAGAGAGAAAGAAAGAAAATAACTACAGGAAAGGGTCGAGAGAAAGAGAAAATAACTACAGGAAAGGGTCGAGAGAGGGTCGAGAGAAAGGGAGAAAATAACTACAGGAAAGGGTCGAGAGAGGGTCGAGAGAAAGAGAGAAAATAACTACAGGAAAGGGTCGAGAGAAAGAGAAAATAACTACAGGAAAGGGTCGAGAGAAAGAGAAAATAACTGCAGGAAAGGGTCGAGAGAAAGAGAAAATAACTACAGGAAAGGGTCGATGAGAAAGAGAGAAAATAACTACAGGAAAGGGTCGAGAGAAAGAGAAAATAAGTACAGGAAATAACTACAGGAAAAGGTAGAGAGACAGAGAGAAAATAACTACAGGAAAAGGTAGAGAGACAGAGAGAAAATAACTACAAGGTAGAAAGAGAGAAAATACTGCAGGAAAGGGTAGAGAGAAAGAGAGAAAATAACTACAGGAAAAGGTAGAGAGACAGAGAGAAAATAACTACAAGGTAGAGAGAAAGAGAGAAAATAACTACAGGAAAAGGTAGAGAGACAGAGAGAAAATAACAACAGGAAAGGGTAGAGGGAAAGAGAGAAAATGAGTGCAGAAAAGGTAGAGCGAAAGAGAAAATAATACAGGAAAAGGTAGAGAGAAAGAGAGAAAATGAACTCAGGAAAAGGGCAGAGGAAGAGAGAAAATAACTACAGGAAAAGGTAGAGAGAAAGAGAGAAAATAACTACAGGAAAGGGCAGAGGGAAAGAGAGAAAATAACTACAGGAAAGGGCAGAGGGAAAAGAGGAAAATGAGTGCAGGAAAGGGCGGAAAGAAAGAGAGAAAATAATACAGGAAAGGGTAGAGAGACAGAGAGAAAATAACTACAGGAAAGGGTAGAGAGACAGAGAGAAAATAACTACAGGAAGGGCAGAGGGAAGAGTGAAAATACTAGAAGAAAGGTAGAGAGAAAGAGAGAAAATAACTACAGGAAAGGGTAGAGAGACAGAGAGAAAATAACTACAGAAAAGGTAGAGAGAAGAGAGAGAAAATAACTAGAAGAAAAGGTAGAGAGACAGAGAGAAAATAACTACAGGAAAGGGTAGAGAGACAGAGAGAAAATAACTACAGGAAAAGGTAGAGAGAAAGAGAGAAAATAACTAGAAGAAAAGGTAGAGAGACAGAGAGAAAATAACTACAGGAAAAGGTAGAGAGAAAGAGAAAATAACTAGAAGAAAAGGTAGAGAGACAGAGAGAAAATAACTACAGGAAAAGGTAGAGAGAAAGAGAGAAAATAACTAGAAGAAAAGGTAGAGAGAAGAGAGAAAATAACTAGAAGAAAAGGTAGAGAGAAAGAGAGAAAATAACTACAGGAAATCGTAGAGACAAAGAGAGAAAATAACTACAGGAAAGGGCAGAGAGAAAGAGAGAAAATAACTTCAGGAAAAGATAGAAAACGAAGATAAATGGGGGGGGGGGGGGGGGGGGGGGAGTAGGAAAAAGTACCCAAGATTAGCACTGCCTGAACGCCACTGGCGTCCACTCCATGCTCTCTGCACCGAAGCGTGTGTAAGTTGTTCTCTTGCAGAGCGTGCGGCGCGCTGGTACAGGGCACGTGCAAAAGGAAATTAAACTGAAATGGAGCGTGAAATCACTTTTCCCCGTGACCTTTTTCTTACCTTGCAGAGCGAGAGGGGCGGCTGTGTGTGTGTGTTTGTGTGTGTGTGTGTGGGTGTGTGTGTGTGTGTGTGTGTGTTTTGCGCGTGCGCGCGCGCGTGTATGTGTGTGTAAGAGAGAGAGAGAAGAGAAGAGAGAGAGAGAGGGGGTATGTGGGTCAGGAGACGGTGGAGGAGAGGAGGGTTGCGTTAGTGTGCATTAATTGACAAGAGGACTACACCACACACACACACACACACACACACACACACACTGTCTCTCTCTCTTCTCTCTCTCTCTCTCTCTCTCTCTCTCTCTCTCTCTCCAAAAGTAAAGAAATGGTCGTCGGGGTGGTGGGGATGTTGTTGTGCTATGAAAGTAGAGAATTCAGCCGTTAGTATGTAGCGAGGAGAATCAATAGTGTGTGTGGTGTGTGTGAGTGTGAGAGAGAGAGAGAGAGAGAGAGAGAGAGAGAGAGAGAGAGATCGAGAGAGAGAGAGAGAGAGAGGCAGAGACACAGAGAGAGAGACAGAGAGAGAGAGACAGAGAGAGACTGTGTGTGCGTGCGTGCGTGCGTGCGTGCATGCGCGCCCGCCCGCGCGCGCGCGTGTATGTGTGTGTGTGCGTGTGTGTGGTGTGTGTGTGTGTGTGTGTGTGTGTGTATGCGTGTGTGTGTGTGTGTGTGTGTGTGTGTGTGTGTGTTGTGTGTGTGTGGTTTGTGTGTGTGTGGTCATCTTAATCATTAATTCATTTATCCATTAGCAGTGTGGTTTTAAAACTTAGCGGATGTGCGTAGCGTATATTATGATCTAGTGCGACGCAGTGACACCTCTTTGACGAAACTGAAACTCTGTGTGTGTGTGTGTGTGTGTGTGTGTGTGTGTGTGGTGTGTGTGTGTGTGTGTGTGTGACTGCAGGACTACCTGGTGCAGTTCGGCTACATGAAGGAGCAGGATCCCAAGACGGGCGCCCTGCGGTCTGAACACTACGTCAAGAACGCCATCCGAGCCTTCCAGAAAATGGCCGGCATTCCGCAGACAGGTGAGACAGACAAACATACACGGGACACCGCGAGGAGGGTTCTTTGGAGGTGGGGGGGGGGGGGGGGGCAGGGAGGTGGGGGTGAGGTGGGGTGGGTTGGGGGTGGGGGTGGGTGGGCGTGCCTGTATCGGTTGTTGGTGTTGTTGTCATGTTCTGTTCCCTGAGTGTTAGTTTGGTTGTCGCTGTTTGTTTTGAGACTGCTTCTCCACCCCCACCTCCGCCCCCTCCCCCCCCCTCCCACCCCCCCCCCCTAGCTCCCCTTCCTACTTTACTCATTCTCTCTCTTCTGTCTCTCTGTCTGTCTCACTGTGTCTTTCTTTCTTTGTCTGTCTGTCTGTCTGTCTGTCTTCTCTCTGTCTTGTCTTCTCTCTCTCTCTCTCTCTCTCTCTCTCTCTCTCTCTCTCTCTCTTTCTTGCCAGACTATCTTTCAGTTTATCTTCACTCTATACTTATCTTTAAGAATCTGTTTTTTTTTTGTCCGCGTGTGTGCGGGCGTGTGTGTGTGTGTGTGTGTGTGTGTGTGTGTGTGTGTGTGTGTGTGTGTGAAAACAAACCAGAGAGAGAGAGAGAGAGAGAGAGAGAGAGAGAGAGAGAGGAGTTTTCATCGACGTGACAACATATTTTTTTTAAACGAACGCGTGTACAAATGTGTGTGTGTGTGTGTGTGTGTGTGTGTGTGTGTGTGTGTGTGTGTGTGTGTGTGGCGTGGTGGTGCTGGGTGTGTGTGTGGTACCATGTCTGATGATTACATCGAACTTGTCACTTTATAGAAACCGTCAGCTTCCGACCAGATGTGACGTCACACCACACCGATTGGGACCGGATATGATGAAATACTAAAAAAAGAAAAAGAAAAATGGCGAGGTGTGTGAGTGGAGTCTTTCAGTCCGGCGCTATTTCCAGGCGACAGATCAGTTTAGCGCCGTCGAGCACAATGCAGAATTAACTGCTCAACGTTTTTTTTTTTTTTTTAAGCATGGTTTCTTGTTTTGCGTCATGGCTGTGTTATCGGTACATGTGGTGTGTGTGTGGGTTTTCTGGTCTGTGTATTTTGTCTTGTCTGCTGTTGTCTGTTCTGTCTCTGTCTCTTCTCTGTCTTCTTTCTGTTGTCTGTGTGTGTGTGTGTGTGTGTGTGTGTCCTCTCTCCCCTCTCTCTCTCTCTCTCTCTCTCTCTCTCTCTCTCTCTCTGTACCAAATATTGGTTCAGGCTTCGAAAAATGTTTCCGATAGATTTCCCAAACAGCCTTTCAATATGGCGCTGAATAAGATTCCAGAACTCACTTAGCGGACATTTTTATTTTCATATTGGTCATATTCAGTTTAAAAAAAAAAAAAAGCGTTTTGATCTTTTTCAGAATTGAAGGTAAATAGCGGTGTTAGGAACAAACATATGTTTCTCAAAGACAAACACAACGTGCAGTTGACCATCGCAGGCGGGGCCAGGGCTCCAAACTGTTCTGTAGTGATCGCCCTTTAACATACAAATCATGATGATCATTCCCGCAAGCGGAAAAAGTGTCTCTCTGATAGGACAATAAGAAACTTCGGTGAAACCATCGCCACGTTTCATGCAGGAATACAGGATGAGAGAGCGAACAACACAAAGAATGAACCATCAAAGGAATGTCCATTTTTCGATTGAATAGGAAGCGAAAGTCCATTTTGTGGTTGAATGTAAATTATACTTGTTTGCGAAAACAAACAAAAACAAAAAGATATCGTTTTCAGTGTCACAAAATGCAAAACAAAGAATGCATTGTTCGTATTCTGCGATCCGAAAATGTCTTGCAGCTTAGAAATTTGTGAACATATGTATTGGAGGTAAGAATGTTTCATACAAGTATTCTCTGAAGCATTTTTTTTTTTTTTACAAATATTTCACAGTTTATGAATTTGTTGACAAAATGCTTATGGTGTTTTTGTCTCTTACTGAAATGCTAAAGCATTCCCCTTTGAATTTACAAATCATGTAATTATTTTCCAGGTTGAAGATTATCACCCATGTATACAGGCCGTTGGCCATACGATTACATTTTTCAGTTTCTGATCTATTTGTCTGACTCCGTGTGTGTGTGTGTGTGTGTGTGTTTGTGTTGTGTGTGTGTGTGTGTGTGTGTGTGTGTGTGTGTGTGTGTGTTGTGTGTGTGTGTGTCTTTCTTTCTCTCTGTCACCCCTCTCTCTCTCTCTCTCTCTCTGAGAAATTACAGGCGCAGACACAAAACACACACACACACACACACACACACACACACACACACACACACACACACACACACACACACTGTCTCAATCTCTCTCTCTCTCTCTCTCTCTCTCTTCTCTCTCTCTCCTCTCCCCCTCTCTCTCTCTCTCTCTCTCTCTCTCTGTCTCTCGATTGCAAAATAAAAGCATCAACAACCCCCAGCTCTGTCGTGCAAGCTGCACTCGGTCTGTCGCCGAAGAGACAGCCAGACCATTGAGCCAGTGAGGGAAGCCAGCAGAGAGGAAGACGGCAAGTGCAAGTCAAGTGGGAGCGGCACACGCCAGCTCTCCGTCGAGCTGTGCCGCAAAAAAAAGGGTTGACCTGATACCTGGATGGAGACGTGCAGTCTATTCTGAGGCATCCCACATCTATCTGGAATCACATCGCCCAATGTGTGGGCTGAGTGAACATTAAGAGACAGGAAGGAGAGTGAGAAAAGGGACTGGAAACAAAAAGTGAAATTCAACAGCTATTTACAAAGCCGTGCAGAAAAGCGGAGTTGCAGAAACTGCCTTGGACAGTGTGATTTTGAACTAAAAGGCTTCCAAGAGTGGGGGGGGGAAGGGGGGGGAGGGGGGTTATGTAGCACTGGACTGCTGTCTCTCTTTCCCCTCCTCCTCTCTCTCTCTCTCTCTCTTTCTCTCTCCCCCACCCCTCTCTCTTTTCTTTCTCTCTCACTTCTTCTTCTTCTTCTTCCATGGGAAGGGGCTATTGCTGTTGCCAAAAAATAAAGTGTCTGTCTCTCATTTGATGTATTTGTTTGTTTATATATTTATTTGTGTATGTATGTATATATTTGTCTATCTATTACTTATCTATCTATCTATATGTCCATCTATCTCTCTATCTATCTGTATCTCTCTATTTATCTTCATGTCTGTCTGTCTATCCCTCTGTCTACCTATATCTATTTCTCTGTCGCCTGCTTCTCTGTCTATCCTGTCTGGGCTGTCGATCTACCCCTCCATTCAACTGTTGGTTGCACCTCTCTCTCCTCTCTTTCTTTTTCTCTCTGTCTCGCTCGCTCTCTGTCTCTGTCTGTCTGTCCCCCCCCTCTCTCTCTCTCTGTCTCTGTCTCTGTCTCTCTCTCTCTCTCTCTCTCTCTCTCTCTCTCTCTCTCTCTCTCTCTCTCAGATTGTGATGTCAGAACAAAAGCATCAACAACACCCAACTCTGTCGTGCAAGCTGCACTCGGTCTGTCGCTGAAGAGACAGCCAGACCATTGAGCCAGTGAGGGAAGCCAGCAGAGAGGAAGACAGCGAGTGTAAGTCGAGTGGGAGCGGCACACGCCAGCTCTCCGTCGAGTTCTGCCGCAAAGAAAAAGGTTGACCTGATACCTGGATGGAGACGTGCGGTCTATTCTGAGGCTTCCCACATCGTATCTGGAATCACATCGCCCAATGTGTGGGCTGAGTGAACTTTAAGAGACAGGAAGGAGAATGAGAAAAGGGATTGTAAAGCAAAAAGTAAAATTCAACAGATATTTATAAAGTCGTGCAGAAAAGTCGAGTTGCAGAAAATGCCTTGGACTGTGATTTTGAACTAAAAGGTTTCCAAGAGGAGGGGGATTATGTAGCACTGGACTGCTCTCGCTCTCTGTCTGTCTGTCTGTCTATCTTCTGTCTGTCTGTCTGTTCTGTCTGCTCTCTCTCTCTCT
>CM065741.1:35970016-35972516 GCA_033310375.1 Conus canariensis | reverse complement strand
GGAAACACACACACACACACACACACACACACACACACACACACACACACACACACACACACACACACACACACCAACACACACCCCAAAACAAAACATTCACGCCGTCTCTTCTTTCTTTCTCCTTCTTCAGTGTCTTCCTCGCCAATCACCCTCTTCAGTTGTAGGAAGATGAAAGCCTATCCCTTGTAGTGTTTGATCATTGTCTGAGCCATAAACACAACGGCGTAGGTGTCAGATCCCATCAGCTAGAGAACACTACCTTTTTTCTTCTTCTTCTTTTCGTCCAGTTTTTGCTGTTGCTGCCGTTGAAGTATGTAGGGGGAATAAATGGTGTCATCATCATTCAGTAAAAATTTCCTCTCACATTTTTAATGTCGTGATATTGAAGTCGGCTCGCGGGGGAATAACAAAAAAAAACAACAACAACAACAACAAAAAATCATTGTCGGATTGACTGGGTTGATCGTGTAGGAATGTGGTTCAAGTCATAAACATGTGCTGGAAGAAAGCAGACACCACCCCCCGGCCCCTCCCCCTCCCCCACCCCTCCCCCACCCCTCCCCCACCCCCTCCTCACCCCACCCCCTCTCTATCGTTTACTCACTTGTCTTTTCTTCTTCCTTTTTTTTTTTTTTTTCCCTTCTGTGCTGTCTTTTTCTCCGTCGTCTTTTTTCTTACTTTTCTTTCCCTCGTTTTTTTTCCTCGTTTTTTTTTTTTTTTTTTTTCCTTTTTTTTTTATTTTCTTCCTTTTTTTTTCTTTTTCCTTCTGTGCTGTCTTTTTCTCCGTCGTCTTTTTTCTTACTTTTCTTTCCCTCGTTTTTTTCCTCGTTTTTTTTTTTTTTTTCCTTTTTTTTATTTTCTTCTTTTTTTTTTTTTCTTTTTCCTTCTGTGCTGTCTTTTTCTCCGTCGTCTTTTTTCTTACTTTTCTTTCCCTCGTTTTTTTTCCTCGTTTTCTTTTTTTTTTCCTTCTTTTTTTATTTTCTTCTTCTTTTTTTTTTCTTTTTCCTTCTGTGCTGTCTTTTTCTCCGTCGTCTTTTTTCTTACTTTTCTTTCCCTCGTTTTTTTTCCTCGTTTTTTTTTTTTTCTTCTTTTTTTTATTTTCTTCTTCTTCTTCTTTTTTTGTGTTTTGTTTTAAAATAATATTCCTGTCCCAAATCCCACGTCCACCCCCGTCTCAATTTTGGTTTTCATGCTTCCTCACTTCTTTCTGTCTTTTTTTTCCCCCTTCCTTTTCTCATTTCTTTGCCCCCCCCCCCCCCCCTCCCCATCCCGTTTTTTTTTCCTTCTCTTTGTTCTTCTTGTTCTTGTTCTGCTTCTTGTTTTTCTTCTTGTTCTCGTTTCTCTTGTTCTTGTTCTTCTCGTTCTTG
Organism: Conus canariensis; assembly: GCA_033310375.1. Taxonomy (NCBI): domain Eukaryota; kingdom Metazoa; phylum Mollusca; class Gastropoda; order Neogastropoda; family Conidae; genus Conus; species Conus canariensis. Next base: position 35,971,146 of record CM065741.1, on the reverse strand, counting down.
TTCTTGTTCTTGTTGATCCTGTTGTTCTTATTTTTGTTGTGTGTTGTTGTTGTTGTTGTTGTTGTTCTCTTCTCTTCTTCTTCTTTCTTCTCTTCTTCTTCTTTTCTTCTTCTTCTTCTTTTTCTTCTTCTTCTTTCTTCTTCTTTCTTCTTCTTCTCTTCTTCTTCTTCTTCTTCTTCTTCTCTCTTCTTCTTTTCTCCTCTTCTCCTTTATTTTCTCCTTTCTTTTGTCCATTCTTTTTTCTTTCTTTTTTTTTTACCTCCTTTCTTCATTCATTCATTCTTTCTTCTGTTCCCTTTCTTTCTTTCTAATTTCTTTTCTTCGTTATTCATTTCATCCTTCCTTTCATTTATTCATTTTTTTTCCTTCTTTCTTTCTGTGTTCCTTTCGTCAATATTTCTTTCTACTTTCTGTTCTTTCTGTGTTCCTTTCGTCAATATTTCTTTCTACTTTCTATTCTTTCTGTGTTCCTTTCGTCAATATTTCTTTCTACTTTCTATTCTTTCTGTGTTCCTTTCGTCAATATTTCTTTCTACTTTCTATTCTTTCTGTGTTCCTTTCGTCGATATTTCTTTCTACTTTCTATTCTTTCTGTGTTCCTTTCGTCGATATTTCTTTCTACTTTCTATTCTTTCTGTGTTCCTTTCGTCAATATTTCTTTCTACTTTCTATTCTTTCTGTGTTCCTTTCGTCGATATTTCTTTCTACTTTCTATTCTTTCTGTGTTCCTTTCGTCAATATTTCTGTCTACTTTCTATTCTTTCTGTGTTCCTTTCGTCAATATTTCTTTCTACTTTCTATTCTTTCTGTGTTCCTTTCTTTCTTTCTATCTCTCTTTCTTCCTTTCTTTTATATTTTTTTTCAGCTGTTTCGTTTTGTCTTTTAATAATTTTTAAAAAATAAGTTTTCTTCTTCTTCTTTTTCTTCTTCTTCTTCTTCTTCTTCTTCTTCTTCTTCTTCTTCTTCTTCTTCTTCTTTCTTCTTCTCTTTCTTTCTTTTTCTTTTTCCTTTGTTTCTCTCTCTCTCTCTCTCTCTCTCTCTCTCTCTCTCTCTCTCTCTCTCTCTCTCTCTCTCTCTCTCTCTCTCCTCTCGTCCATCATCACTTTTTCTTCAAAACCCCGTTTATCAGC
>CM065741.1:35952516-35962516 GCA_033310375.1 Conus canariensis | reverse complement strand
TCTTCCTCCTCCTCCTTCTTTCTTTCCTCCTCCTCCTTCTTTCTTTCCTCCTCCTTTTTCTCTCTTTCTTTTCCTTCTCCCCTCCTCCTTTCTTTTCTCCTTTTCCTTCCTCCTCCTTCCTTTCTTCCTCCCTCCTCCTCCTTCTGTCTTCTTTCTCTTTCCCTCTCTCTTTCTTTCCTCCTCCCTCCCTACTCTTCTTCCTTCTCTTCCTCTCGCCTCTTCCTCTTCGTTTCTTTCCCTCCTCTACTTCCTTCTCTTCTTTCCTCCTCCTTCTCCTTCTACTCCTCTTCCTTTCTTCCTCTCCCTCTTCCTCTTCTTTCTTCCTCCTTTGTCCTTCTGCCCCCCTTCCTCCTCTCTCCTCCTCCTCCTCCTTCTCCTTCGTCTTACTTGCCCTTGCTTCTCCTTTCTTCCTCCTTCCTTTCCTGCTCTTCTCTTCTCTTCTCTCTTCTCCTCTGTCCTCTCTCTCTCTTCTCTCCTCTGCTCTCTGTCCTCTTCTGTATCTCTTCTTTCCTCCTCTCTGTCTCTGCTCTCTCTCTCTGTCCTCTCTCCTGTCTCTCTCTTCTCTCTCTCTCTCTTCTCTCTGTCCTCTCTCGTCTCTCTCTCTCTCTCTCTCTTCTCTCTCTTCTCCTCTCTCTGTCTCTCTCTGTCTCTTCTCTCTCCTCTCTCTCTCTCTCTCTCCTCTGTCTCTCTCTCTGTCTCTCTCTCTCTGTCTCTCTCTCCTTGTCTCTCTCTCCTTCTCTTCTCTCTTCCTCTCTCTGTCTCTCTTCTCTTCTCTCTCTCTGTCTCTCCTCTGTCTCCTCTCTCTGTCTCTCTCTCTCTCTGTCTCTCTCTGTCTTCTCTCTCTTGTTCTCTCTCTCTGCTCTCTGTCTCTCTCTGTCTCTCTCTCTGTCTCTCTCTCGTCTCTCTCTCTCTCTGTCTCTCTGTCTCTGTCTCTCTGCTCTCTCTCTGTCTCTCTCTTCTCCTCTCTGTCTCTCTCCTGTCTCTTCCTCCTCTGTCTCTCTCTCTGTCTTCTCTGTCTCTCTCTCTGTCTCTCTCTCTGTCTCTCTCCTCTGTCTCTCTCTCTGTCTCTCTCTCTGTCTCGTCTCTCTCTGCTCTCCTCTCTGTCTCATCTCTTCTCTCTCTCTGTCCTCTCTCTCTGTCCTCTCTCTGTCTGTCTCTCTCTGTCTCTCTCGTCTGTCTCTCATCTCTGTCTCTCCGTCATCTCTGTCTCTCTGTCTCTCTGTCTCTCATAAATATAGATATTTCTGTTCCTTCAAAAACATTTTTCAGGCAGAAAAGTACTAACGATTAGTTACAAATAAATGGCCCAGAATCAGTTTGGCCAGATTTAGGTTAAGGTTAGTGGTCTGAAAAACTGTAAGCAATGGTTCTTAAGTTCTGAATATTCGAATGACACCATTTGCCCATCTTGCGGAAATGAATTAGAAAACGAAGAACATTTTTTGTTCATTGTACTACTTATGATGACAAACGTAAAATCTGCAGTGTGTTGAATACTCGTTCATTCCACCAAAATAATGCTAGCGTTGCTTCAGTGTTATCTAATAACAATGAACATGTTGTTAAAGAAGTGGCTAAATACATAGCTGAAGCCATGTATGTGAGAAAAAAGATAATTGAGCAAAATACCGGTTAACATAAGGATGATCCAATGTGCGGATGTTCTGGGGAGGGCGGGGGTGCGGGGGGGGGGGGGGGGGGGGGGGGGGAGGGAGGTGTGTGGGGTGCCGGAATAGGGGGAGGGAGAGGGAAGGGTTAGTGGTCAAGTGTGTGTGATTATGGCGGTATGGATGTTGGGGGCAATAGTAGAAAGGTAGCGGGGTGGGGCGGAGGGAAAGGTGAGAACGTGTGTTTGTGTGTGAGTACGTGTACGCATGAAATTTCCGCTTTTTGTATCGGTGAATGCATTTGCCAACCCCCTTGTCTAAAAGGCTTAACTGCTAAACGGACAATAAAAAATGTCAGTGTCAGTGTCTCTGTTCTCTCTCTCTCTGTCTCTCTCTGTCTCCTCGTCTCTCTCTCTCTGTCTCTCTCTGTCTCTCTCTCTGTCTCTCTCTGTCTCTGTCTCTCCTCTGTCTCTCTCTCTGTCTCTCTCTGTCTCTCTGTCTCTCTCTCTCTCTGTCCCCTCTCTCTGTCTCTCTCTCTGTCTGTCTCTCTCTCTGTCTCTCTCTCTCTGTCTCTGTCTCTCTGTCTCTCTCTCTGTCTCTCTCTCTCTTCTCTGTTCTCTCGTCTCTCTCTCTCTGTCTCTCTCTCTCTCTGTCTCTCTCTCTGTCTCTCTCTCTGTCCTTCCCCTGCTCTTTCTCTTTTTCTCCTCCCTCTGCCATTTTTCTTCAGCCCTCCTCCCCCTACCCCCCCCCCCCCCCTTGCTACTTCGCCTTCATCCTCCTCCTTTTTTTTCCTTCTCTTGCTACTCTCCCCCTCCTCCTGCTCATCCCCCCCTCCCCTCCTCCTCTTCCTCCTCGTCCTCCTGCTCTCCTTCTCCTTTCTTTTCCTCCTGTTCCTCCTCCTCTCCTTCCTGTGCTCATTTTCCACCTCTTCTCTTGCCCCCTCCCCCTCCCCCTCCTGCTGCTCTTACCCCATCACGTCTCTTTCCTCCTCCTCCTCCTCCTCCTCCTCCTCCTCCTCCTCCTCCCCATGCTATTGCCTGTCCTCTCATTATTCTCCCCTATCTCCTGTTTCATTTGATGTCTTGCTCTTGTTTGTTGTGGTTGTTGTTGTTCTTTACGTCGTCGTCGTCGTCGTCGTCGTCTATCACACACACACGCTCACAGAACACACACACACACACACACACACCACACACACACACACACAACACACACGCTCACAGACACACACTCACTCCTCATCATCACGACGCGCGCGCGCGCACAACACACACACACACACACACACACACACCACACACACACACACACACACACACACACACGCACGCACACATCGGCGCTAAAGTTTAATATCAGCTTTGTAAACAAACTACTTCATGATAAGAGAAAGGCTTCAGATGGATTGGGAGTTTTTTTTGGGTTTTTTTTCCTCTGTTTCTCCGAATCTGTCTCTCCTCTCCACCCCCTGTTTGTCCCCTCCGACGGAGATGTCCACTGATCAGTAGTCTTCCAGTACTAGTTGTCTCCCCTGTCTTCCCAGACTAGTTTGTCTCCCCTACCCCATCCCCTCCTCCTGTCCATGTCCTCCCTCACCTCTTGCCTTTTGTACAATCCCACTTCTGTCATCTGTTTTGTGTGTGTGTGTGTGTTGTGTGTGGTGTGTGTGGTGTGTGTAGTGGTGTGTGGTGTGTGTGTGGTGTGTGTGGTGTGTGTGTGTGTGTCTGTTCTATTATCTGTCTGTCTCTCTATCAGCCCGTGTCTCTGCCTCTCTGCCTCTCTAGCTCCATATATCTGTCTCCGTCTCTCTGTCTTTGTCTCTGTCTGTCTGTCTGTCTGTCTGTCTCTTTCTTTCTCTCTCTCTTTCATTATTTGTCTGTCTGTCTATCAAGCTGTGCCTCTGTCTTTGTCTGTCCTGTCTGTCTGTTAATCTCTCTCTCCCCCCCCTCTCTCTCTCTCCCCCTCTCTCTGTCTCTGTCTTTGTCTATCTGTCTGTCTATTAATCTCTCTTTCTCTCTCTCTCGTCACTCTCTCTCGTCTTCCCCTCTCTCTCTCTCTCCCCCTCTCTCTCTCTCTCCTCCTCCCCTCTCTCTCTCTCTCTCTCTCTCCCTCTCTCTCTCCTCTCCTCTCTCTCTCTCTCTCTCTCTCTCTCTCTCTCTCTCTCTTGTCAGCACCATCAGGTCGCAGAACCCAATCTGACGGCAGACCATGCCGGCCTTATTGGTTTTCTGTGGCCTGCAGCATCGGGGAGGGCGTTGACGGAAGGTGATGGTGGAAGGGGGGGGGGGGGTGCAGGGGTGGGTGGGGAGTGGGGGGCAGCGTAGTGTTGGGGAGGATAATCCCCCCTGTGTTCCCTCTGTCACACATTGGCCCTGGCCAAAGGACAGGAGGCGCACGGGCATATCAAAGAGCAATCGATGCAGGGATCGGACGGTGATTAAATGCACAGAGAGAGAGAGAGAGAGAGAGAGGGAAAGAGAGAGGTGGGGGAGAGAGGGAGGTGGGAGAGAAAGGGAGAGAGAGAGGTGAGAGAGAGAGAGAGAGAGAGAGACAGAGGAGGGAAAGAAGAGAGGAGAGAGCTGGGGAGAGAGAGAGAGAGAGAGAGGGAGAGGAGAGGAGGGAGGGAAGGGAGAGAGAGAGAGAGAGAGAGACGCGCGCTCACACAAACACACACATACACTAACACACACACACACACACACACACACACACACACACACACACACACACACACACACACACTAACAAACAAGAGAGAGAGAGACATACAGACAGGCAGACAGAGAGACAGGCAGAAAGAGAAGAGAGAGAGAGAGACAGACAGACAGACAGACAGACAGAAGAAGAGAGAGAGAGAGAGAGAGAGAGAGAGAGAGGGGAAAATGGATACATGGGCTGATTGATCATCTGCCTTCCCAAGGATACTTTGCACTAGCAGATGTATTTTCATCTCGCCGGTGCCCGCCTGCGGGACCAAGGAAACTAAAATACGAAGACTGTTGCGCTGCGATATAGGGAATGGTTATAAATGAAGAGCAGAGAGAGAGAGAGAGAGAGAGAGAGAGAGAGAGAGAGAGAGAGAGAGAGAGAGGACCCATTCACACTTTATAATCAAGGGGATCTGTCGTTCCGGTGACAAAAAGGGTACACAGATACGTTTGATCTCAACGACAAAAATCATACAAGATAACTCATTCGGACTAAACTGTAAAACTAATACCGCGCTTATCGCTGTCTCGACGATCCAACTGTCTCATTCGTAGTGCTGTTTTATTTTGCTCACAACATGATTTCATAATATGCTTCATCAGCTTTTTGATGCATATGAAGCTTTAAGCCGTCGCTGTCTCTGGGGTGTTACGCATTTTTTTTCTTCCGTTTCGTGTCTGCATCGGATTTTGTTTTTTCAAAGGATGGAATTATTCTCGTATTATCTGACAGTGGTGTTTGTTTGTTGTTTTGTCCGTCGAGACACGAAGACCATCTAGTCATCCTGGGATCGGGGGTGAGTGCGTAGATCTAGATGGCTGCTCAGGCCGATCTGCGCCCGGAAAGACCTATCACATTATGGACAGGGGATGGGTGGCAGCAGTTGGAGATCTGTTGGCGCTGGTCTTCCTGATCATCCTGCGCTGCTCAGCTGCAGCAATTCTGTTGCTTTCACAGGTCTCTGCACGTTTGCGGACAGCTGATCGCCACCCATCTCTGTCCTGGGCACTCTGCTCCCATGTTGTGTGGCTGATGTTGAAGGCCTTCAGGGAAGATTTGAGGATGTCTTTGAAACGCTTTTTCTGGCCTCCGTGAGAGCGTTTGCCTTCTTGTAGTTCGCCAAACAATAGTTTCTTTGGCAGCCGATGGTCTGGCATGCGAACTACATGACCTGCCCAGCGAAGCTGTGACTGCGTCAGGATGGTGAGCAGGCCAGCACAAGTGAGGACTTCAGTGTCCGGAATCTTGTCTTGCCACTTAATGCCCATGAGTCTTCTGAGGCAGGTGGTGTGGAAATGCTTCAGTTTCCTGGCGTGACGCTGGTAAACCGTTCATGTTTCACAGCCATAGAGCAGTGTGGTGAGGACTATGGCCCGATACACCTTGATCTGACAGTAAGATGTTTATCAGATCCTTTCCCTGTGCTTCTTGGGTATCAAGCAATGTACAGTGTTTGCAGCCGGAACTGAACTGTTTCACATTTTCCCGACCATGCCCGTACCTTGATCAAAGATTAGCCTCACTGTATCAAACCACATTGAACTACCATTCCAACCAGAGATTCTTGAGTTCAGCGAAGCAAATGCTCTGCAATTTATATGTCAAGGTTTAAACAGATCTCTCTCTTTGCTGTATCAACTTGGAAGGATAGAAGCAACCATGTTTACCGTGTTTTCTATGTCGCCTTAGTTTTGTTGATATGATGCTATTAATGAACCTTCAAGTTCTGATATAAATTCATGTTCATGTGCCACCCATCGGCACGACAGAGCATTCAACACATCCCTGCTGTGGTAAACTTTTCTTTCCTTTAAATTAATCAGATCTGTTTCCCATCCTCTTCTGGCAGAAACGGCAGTTCCTGTACTTGTCTGCATGATCTTGACGTTGGTGACCTCATTAGTTTCATCCAATGGTCGAAGAGGTCAAAGAAATGCTCCACGGCAGTGTGTGGGTCTTTCCCACGCGGTGGGTGAACCAACTAACGTCTGCTGCACAGGTCAAAACTGGTTCTGTGTGGAAACTTAGAAGACAGTGTGGAAAAAGTGACAAGACTCGATAGAGCGTATCTCAGAAGAGAGAGAGAGAGAGAGAGAGAGAGAGAGAGAGAGAGAGAGAGAGAGAGAGACAGACAGACAGACAGACAGACAGACAGAGAGAGACAGACAGACAGACTAGACAGACGTGCGCGCGCTCTGATCGTGTGTTCAGTCAATATGGAGGAATATTCTCGAGCGTAATAGATTGCATATCTTTATCTTTCTCTGTTTGTCTCTCTGAACCTCCTTTCCCCCCTCCGCATCTCTCTCCTCTTCTTTATACGTTCCACCCCCATCCCCACCCACATTACCCTCCCCTCTCCCTCTCTGTCTCGGTCTCCTCTCTCCTCTCTCTCTCTCTCCCCTCTCTCTCTCTCTCTCTCCCTCCCTCTCTCTCCTCCTCTCCTCCCCTCCCTCTCTCTCTCTCCTCCCTCCCTCCCTCTCTCTCTCTCTCTCCCCCTCCCTCTCTCCTCTCTCCTCCCTCCTCCTCTCCTCCTCTCTCTCCCTCCCTCCTCTCTCTCTCTCTCCTCTCCTCTCTCTCTCTCCTCTCTCCTCTCCTCCTCCTCTCTCTCCTCTCTCCTCCCTCTCTCTCTCTCTCTCTCTCCTCCCTCTCTCTCTCTCTCTCCCCTCTCTCCTCTCTCCTCTCTCTCTCCTCTCCCCTCCCTCTCTCTCTCTCTCTCTCCTCCTCTCCTCCTCTCTCTCTCTTCTCTCTCTCCCTCCTCTCTCTCTCCTCCTCTCCCCCTCTCCTCTCTCTCTCTCTTCTCCTCCTCTCTCTCTCTCTCTCATCTCTCCTCTCCTCTCTCTCTCCTCTCTCCTCTCCTCTCTCTCTCTCATCTCTCTTCTCCTCTCCTCTTTCTCTCTCATTTCCTTCTTCTTGTTCTCTCTGTTTTTTTATTCCTGTCTATCATTCAGACATTCTTAGTCTTGATATGTTTTTTTGGTTCTGTTGTTCTTATTATTAGCGAAAGTAAGGATTAGTTGTAAAGTCTGAGGAGTTTGCAAAGAAGATTATAAAGGAAACTGGAAGTGAAACACTCAATGTAGAACTGGAAGAAAAACAAAAGATGAACTATCTTATGAACTTCCTCTCTCTTAGTTACCTTTGCTCTCTTTAGCCTCCTCTCTTTTTAGCCTTCCTCTCTCTTTTAGCCTTCCTCTCTCTTTTAGCCTTCCTCTCTCTTTTTTTCCCTATTCTTTCTTTGATTCATTCCTTCGTTTATTTTTGGCCCGTTCGTTTATCGTTTTTTTTTTTTTTTTTTCAATTTCCGTTTTTTTTCTTTACTCTAAAACACTTGACAAGGAAGAACGAGGCAAACAAACAAACAAACAAACAAAAAACCGATAGCGTACATGCAAACATACATTTTCCTTTTTTCTTTTTTTTTAAATTAGTTTTGGTCTTTCGCTCTGTCTCTTTTCTTCTTCATTCTTTCTTCCCTTTCTCCTTCTCTTCCTTTGTTTCTTGGATTTATTTATCTGTTCGAATGTACACTGGTTCATTTGTTGGTTTAAACGTATTCTGGCGGCATTTGTGTCTTTTTTGTTTTTTCCTTAAGCAGAGGAACAACGGGGAGCAAAAATAAGAATTTGGGAGAAAACACCACTACGATGGAGACCATGCATTCATCTGTCTCTTCTGTGTCTCTTCCTTCGCCTCGCCCCCCCCCCCCCCCCTTTAATTCACCCATTTATTCATCCATTTTTCCATTCAGTCAATGGTTCATTTTGTTTCTTGTCATGTGTATGTTTTTTTTTTCTGTCTGTCTTTCTTTTCGAAAAGGTGAGAAAGAAAAAGAAAAATTAAAAAAAAAAGAACAAATGCTGAGTTGATTTGGAAACGTCCATCCTTCTTTCTAATTTTTTTTCCCTTCTTCTTCTTCTTCTTCCTCTGAGTCTACGCCCCCTTTCCTTTGATTATTTCCTTCCTTCGTTCACCTGTGTAGTGCTTTTTTCGTCCGTTCCTTCCGTGAGTCATTCTGTTCTTTGTCTCTTTTCCTTCATTCTGTTCTTTGTCTCTTTTCCTTCATTCTGTTCTTTGTCTCTTTTCCTTCATTCTGTTCTTTGTCTCTTTTCCTTCATTCTGTTCTTTGTCTCTTTTCCTTCAGTCGTTGTCTGTCTTTCGTTTAGATCTCTCCTCTTAACTTCTTCCCTACTATCTTTTTTTTGTTGCGGTTCTGTCCTCTTAATTTCTTCCTTATTATCTTTCCTGGCGTTTTTTCTTCTGAATTTATCCCTTACTATCTTTCTTGGCGTTTTCTCTTCTGAATTTATCCCTTATTATCTTTCTTGGCGTCTTCTCTTCTGAGTTTATCCCTTACTATCTTTCCTGGGCTTCTGAATTTATCCCTTATTATCTTTTTTTGCGGTTCTCTCGTCTAAAGTTACTCCTATCTCTACTGGGGTTCTCTCTTCTGAATTACTTCTTTACTATTTTTTTTTTTTTTTTTTGCGGTTCTCTCTTGAACATTTCTTCTTTATTATCTTTCTTGGGGTTTTTCTCTTCTAAATTTCTTTCTTCTTATTTTTTTTTTTGCAGTTCTCTCTTCTAAATTTCTTCTTTACTATCTTTCTTGGGGTTCTCTCTTCTAAATGTATTCCTTACCATTTTTTTTTCTTGCGGTTCTGTCTTCTAAATTTCTTCCTTACTTTATCTGTTGCGTTTCTCTCTTCTGAATTTCTCCCTTACTTTATCTTTTGCGTTTCTCTCTTCTGAATTTCTCCCTTACTTTATCTGTTGCGTTTCTCTCTTCTGAATTTCTCCCTTACTTTATCTGTTGCGTTTCTCTCTTCTGAATTTCTCCCTTACTTTATCTGTTGCGTTTCTCTCTTCTGAATTTCTTCCTTGATTTATCTGTTGCGTTTCTCTCTTCTGAATTTCTTCCTTACTTTATCTTTTGCGTTTCTCTCTTCTGAATTTCTTCCTTACTATATCTGTTGCGTTTCTCTCTTCTGAATTTCTTCCTTGCTTTATCTGTTGCGTTTCTCTCTTCTGAATTTCTTCCTTACTTTATCTGTTGCGTTTCTCTCTTCTGAATTTCTTCCTTGCTTTATCTGTTGCGTTTCTCTCTTCTGAATTTCTTCCTTACTTTATCTTTTGCGTTTCTCTCTTCTGAATTTCTTCCTTGCTTTATCTTTTGCGTTTCTCTCTTCTGAATTTCTTCCTTGCTTTATCTTTTGCGTTTCTCTCTTCTGAATTTCTTCCTTGCTTTATCTGTTGCGTTTCTCTCTTCTGAATTTCTTCCTTGCTTTATCTTCTGCGTTTCTCTCTTCTGAATTTCTTCCTTACTTTATCTTTTGCGTTTCTCTCTTCTGAATTTCTTCCTTACTTTATCTTCTGCGTTTCTCTCTTCTGAATTTCTTCCTTACTTTATCTGTTGCGTTTCTCTCTTCTGAATTTCTTCCTTACTTTATCTTTTGCGTTTCTTTCTTCTGAATTTCTTCCTTACTTTATCTGTTGCGTTTCTCTCTTCTAAATTTCTTCCTTATTTTATCTTTTGCGGTTCTCTCTTCTAAATTTCTTCCTTATTTTATCTTTTGCGGTTCCCTCTTCTAAATTTCTTCCTTATTTTATCTTTTGCGGTTCTCTCTTCTAAATTTCTTTCTTATTTTATCTTTTGCGGTTCTCTCTTCTAAATTTCTTCCTTA
>CM065741.1:35927516-35940016 GCA_033310375.1 Conus canariensis | reverse complement strand
ATCAACCGACAAACATTCTCTCGGCACGCGCCGGAAGTGGCCGTCAAGCGGAAATGTGGCCCCCACGTGATGCACGGGGGGTGGATAAAAAAACAGCGATTGGTGACACTTAGTTGGGCGATTTTCGCTGCTCTGCTTGTTTGTGGCCTTTCAGCTTGTGACGGCGGGCGGGCGGGCGACTTGCGGGCTGCTGTGGGTGATGGCATGACATTTCCTCTTGTTTTTTTGTTTTTGTTTGTTTGTTTGTTTTTTTGCGGGGGGGGGGGGGGGGGGGGGAGGCCTCGTGCCGAGATGATGATCGCTTTTGTTAAGGGGTTGGAAGGAAGGCTTTGGTGGAGTTCAGGGGCACGCGTGTTGTGTGTGTGTGTGTGTGTGTGTGTGTGTGTACGGGCGCACGTGTATGAGTGAGTGAGTGAGTTGCGTGTGTTTGTGTGTGTGTGTGTGTGTGTGTGTGTGTGTGTGTGTTAGAGAGGAAGGAGGGGGGAGGGGCGGAGAACCCAAATATGGATTACTTTGACTAGTGGCTAGTGACCTTACGTTTAACATTTTAAGAATGTGGCTTTTGATTCTCTCTCTCTCTCTCTCTCTCTCTCTCTGCACTTATATACCCCCCTTTCTCTTTGTGCTATCCGTCTCTCCCTCCCTCCCTCCCACTCCCCTGTCCTTATCTTTCGCCGTATCTTCTCCACCCATCCCCACTGCCAAATCGGTCTTCTTTCCTCCCTTCCCCGCCCACCCACCACCTCTTTCCCTCTCTCCCTCTCTGTTTCTGTCTCTGTCTGTCTGTCTGTTTTGTCTGTCTGTTTGTCTGTCTGTCTGTCTCTCTCTCTCTCTGGGCGTATGCGTGCATGCGTGTGTGTGTGTGTGTGTGTGTGCGTGTGTGTGTGTGTGTGTGTGTGTGTGTGTGTGTGTGTGAGTGAGCGCGCGCGCGTGTGCGTGTGTATGCTAGCGCGTGCGCTCGTGCGTATTTGTGTACGAAATCATTCTCTTCTTTCGAGGACGAAAAAAAAAGGGTGGGGGGGGGGGGGGGATGGCAGTGCCATCCCTTTACTTGTTATATGTCAGTTGAGCCACTGGTGATCCCAGGCACTTTTTTTTTTCTAGTGGCGGCGTAAGCAGTGGCAGGGGGTCGTGGTATAGTGAGAGTGATATAGTGGGGCGTGGTGACGGTACGGCGGTCCAGTGTTCCCTCCTAACACCGGCAGTGGCGCGACCCCTTTCCCCCTTTCAAAATGTCAGGCCACGTGAAGTGGGCAAATTGTTTGGGGAAGGGGGGGACAACAGTGTGTCCCACCCTCACCCCTCACCCCCCCTCCACTACCCCCACCCCACCCCCCTTTATCCCCAAAACCTTTCTTCTTCTTCTTCAACTTTTCTGCTACAAGGTGACTGACCCTGCCCTGACAAATGGCAGCGTTGTCCACAGAGCGGAACTGTCCTCGTTCTGTTTGGTGGTAGTGTTGAGACTGTGGACTCATTCAGCTGCTCCACAACCAGTAGATTTGAGGGGGGGGGGGGGTAAAGTTAGGGGGAGTGGGGTGGGGTGGGGGAGAGGAGGAAGATGGAGAGGTTGAGGGAGGTGCAGGAGTGTGCATAATGATGGTTTCTTCCTGTTGCTGCGTGCTCGGTTTATGTTTGTATTGGTTCATTGAATGCCGAGAGGTCTTCCTCCCCCCCCCCCCCCCCCCCCCCCCCCCCCCCCCCCCCCGTCCCCTACCTCGTCTTACATCGCCATACACACACACATTCTCACTACCACCCGTCATCCACTCTCTCTCTCACACACACATATATAGGCGCGTCACACACACACACACACACACACCACACACACACACACTACTGACTCACCTACGCACGCACACACACACAGAGTTAAAAGAATGTATGCAGCCAAGAGAATTTGCATTCGGATGGGCTTAGTCACTAAACACTGTGGGTGGATAAGGAAACCAAACGTAGTCTATATAGTCTGTAGTCTACTCTCTCTCTCTCTCTCTCTCTCTCTCTCTCTCTCTCTCTCTCTTCACACCCAGTGTGAAAATGCTGATCCCTTCAGACACCGTTCATAATCAGGTCAGGGAAATATGGGAAATTTAAGAACAACAGACTGTATACAATTAGGAAATAGTACCGGCGCGACCTGGCTCACTTGAAAAACGAACGAACAAACAAACAAGCAAACAAACAACAAAAACAACAACAACATTGATGTTGCTTACATGGAAGATGGAGCAGATTGCCAAGGAAAATAATCTTACTCATCAAAGGTTGTTTCTATACACACCTCACGCAGTCCTTTGCTTATATATCATACACACATCAATCTTCGCAAACTACGTGTGGCCTACCATTGGTGCCCGCCCGGAGCGGCGTTCAGCTGTGGCCGGATTGCAGTGTCTGCCTGTCTACGTTCTGTCGATTGATCCGCGCGGGACACCTGATTGGGTATTCAAGAGCCTCGCCGTGATTCGTCAGTGCGCGACCTCTTCTGTGGCAGAACCGCGCTGCGATTGGTTTGAACTAAGAGACCGCTGAGAACGAGAGCCGTGACAACACCTGGGGCCTTGACGTCACGGTGTGAGGCCAGTGACACGGGCTGTGACGGAGATCCAAACAGGCGGTGGTTTCTCGGTGGTGTCACGGTGGAATGCCCTGTACCAGAGCCTGCGTGTTGGTTGTGTTACAGAGCTAACAGACTGGTTATTCTGACAGTATAGACGTACATGTGTACACCTTCCTCCCTCACCCCCCTCCAGCCCCTCCCTCAGTTTATTAACAAGAAAAAAAATCTGGTTCTATAGTTTCTTATTTTTTTCTTTCTGTGTACACAGGCTGATACTCCTGCAGACACTGCCTGTATAGACAGGCAGTGGAGTTTTGTGAGTATGACCGTTTTTTATCCCGCCATTAAGGCAGCCATACTCCATCTTCGGGGAAAGTGCATGCTATGTTATAACGTGTCATCCATACCAACGGCCAAACTGGCCTTCTCTTCCGAAAGTTGGTGATGGGATTTTACGTGTGTGCAAGTTGTTGTGCGTGCGTTCACACACGGAACCTCGGTTTATAGTCTCATTCGAAGGACTGTATGGGGAATGGAGTCAGAATCAATGTTAACTCCGAGGGAAAATCCCCCTGTACCGAAATTCGAACTCGCAACCCCAGGATCACGAGTCCGGCGCTCTACCAACTGAGCTATTCCGGCCCCTGGTTCTATAGTAATTTATATGACGTTGGATTATTACCGTATTGCACGTAATCGCGTCATTTTTTAAAAATCAAAATATTTTCCGGGGATGTAGGGCGGGGTTTGAGAGGGAAGGAAGTGGAAGAAGAGTGTGTTAACAGAGCTATCACGTTGGTTTACATTGGTTTACATTTGCAAACAGAGTTAACGCATCGTTTATTTTTGCAACAACACCAGCATATCAAGTGACACTGGCAAATCACAGCTAATTATTTTTTTACCAACACAGCCAGCATACTGGTTAGGCTCGCAAATATCAAGTTAACATGTTGTTTATGCATGCAAAATAAGGCTGACATGTTGATTGTGTTTGAAAACTGGAGTGAAATAGCATATCGGTGTGTTTACAAAGGTGACGTGTTAACGGTTATTTGATACGTTAACACACTGATTGTGTTGGCAATCACAGCGAACACGCCCGATAGTCGCACACGAGTTGATTGCTTGTGTTCGTGAGACACACACAAAAAGGGGGCGGGGGGGGGGGGGGCATGGTTAAAAGTGTCCATTCTGACCTTTACCTCTGAAAGACAACATCCGCCTCAGACGGGAGAATGATGAGTTAGACCGTGCAAAAGTCAGGTCACGCTGTTTGTAGCCCAGCCGACCATGGGGTCCATATTAGGGCTGAGACTCTTACAGCAGAACAAGGAGGGAGGTGGAGTGGGAGGGGGGGGGCTGATAGAAGAGGAGTTGATTCAAAGAGTGGGTGGTTCAAGCCTTCTCCTTGCATTGTTCTCAGTCTGAGAGAGAGAGAGAGAGAGAGAGAGAGAGAGAGAGAGAGAGAGAGAGAGAGAGAGAGAGAATCACAGCAAGTGTACATTAGTCTGGTGGGAAAAGTCTTTTACTAGGCGCTCCTAAGACGTCCCAATTCTGTTCAACAAAGTAAAAAAAAAAAAAAAGGGCTAGTCTTTGTAATTGACAATTGGGAGTCGGCTTCCATGCTAAATCCTTTGTTCTCAGATAGCCACCATTGAAAATCAAAACCAAAACAACAACAACAACGACAGCAAAAACACACACACACACACACACACACACACACACACACTCACTCACTCACACGCACGCATGCTCGCACGCACGCACGCACGCACGCACACCCACCCATACACACACACACACACACACACCACACACACACACACACACACACACACACACTCGCACGCACCCACGCAAGAACACTCGCACGCACGCACACACACATACACACACATGCGCCCGAACACGCGCGCGCGCGCGCGCACCACACACACACACACACACACACACACACACACACACACACACACACACACAGGCTTTTGTTTAATTCATGTCAACCCCCAGCTTCAGTGAAGAAAGCTGCCCACATAAGGCTTTGGTAGTGAGGTTTTAGTCTTATAACCATTTCAAAATGACAGCAACGGCATCTGAAACACAAACAAGCGTACAAATAAGCAAAACCTGAGCAATTCAAAAGTGCCAAGAAAGAATGTAAACGAAGTTTCCCATTGTTTATTGAGTAGCAGCGCATAGACGAGTAAAGAAAATAACATAGGGCCGCAGACGACCCCCAGTTTGACATCTGTTGCGCATGGTTTATAAAGTGACAGTTTGGCTCCTGATCTCACTCTCGCTGGAACATTATTGTACAGTTTTCATTATACAGCGAAATGATTTTCCTTCTTTCCGTTTTTTCAATACAACATGCTAGAGCAGATTTGCCTTCGTTGTGTCAAAAGCTGTTTCAACATCTGTTAGGGCAACATAAAATTTCCGCTTTGTACTTTTCTGGTCTCATCTTCCCTGTGGTATCGCATCCACACTGCCAATTCTGGCTTCCTTCCACAGCCGAAGCTTGCTTGTACCCGCCACAGCACCGGCACTAACAATCCACGGGAAGCAGTCAGTGTCAGGTCGTCATGAGACAACCACCTTAGCAGACACTGCGCTGCTGCCTGGTCACTACGGCAGAGTTCAGCGGTGCCTGTTCTGATCCAACTTGCGCAGGACACTACCTCCTAAGCCAACCATTGACGACAATGAACAGATTAGTCGCGGAGCGTGCATGAGTGAGCTCTCCCCAAGGGGAGAGCGCCACCCTGTCCGTTCAATGACTGTCTCCATGACTTTGCCGATACCCCACCAAGGGCACAAACGTGGGGAGGACATCCAAACTGAGGTCACCATGAGACCAGCGCATGAAGTGCCACAGAATCTGGGACATTTTGGTATGCGGATCGATGAAGATGAAGATGATGAAATGATGCAGCTGATTTCCATAGAGGTCTGAGAGTGCATGACAGGTTGTACTCTACGCTTACTTTCATAATATATCCCAGCGTCAACTGGGCTGGAGAGATACAGACACCTACAAAGATGGGAAATTGTGTGCAACCCTCTCAGACATGTGGATAAAGTGGATGAAACTCGATTGTGTGGTCCCAGTCTTCCCAGTCAATCCCCTTGGCGAAGTCAGCTGTGGGCAGGAGCCGGTTGGGGCAGAAAAATCCCACGACTGAACGGCTCAGATGGGAAGCTAACCCACGACCTTTCAGCCGGGAGTCTGCGACACTAACCACTTGGCCATGGCGGCTGGTTCCGCTTTAAACTTTATTGTTTATGTACACAGGCTAACAAAGGAAAACAATGATCAACTGTGGAGTATTATTTCTTGAAACCAGCTCGCTGTTTCCAACTCATGTTGTTTTACTATAGGTTTCTGTTTATAATGGCGTTTCTTATCCGACTACTGATGCCACAACAAAACGCCTCGATAATATATATCCATACATGTGTGTGTTGTGTGTGTGTGTGTGTGTGTGTGTGTGTGTGTGTGTGTGTGTGTGTGTGTCATTGTGTGTGTGTGTGTGTGTGTGTGTGTGTGTGTGTGTGTGTGTGTGTGTGTGTGTGTGTGTTAATGTACATCTCCTGTGAATTATGAGGACAGAATGATACGGTCAGTCCCACTGGTGGGAAACAAAAGCTCTGTCAAAGAGAACTTCAGAAAGGTAACAAAAAGAGGAAATATACAGGTGCTGTCTGTCATGTTCCACAGCTTTCCCAGCTTTCAGTTTCAGAATACAAAGTAACAATACTTCATCTGATTCAGGTCCAACAGATACGCAATAGCTTTCAGCGTACCAGTTTTCTTGGGTGATCGTATTTCGTTGTAGAAGTATTTTCGACGAAAATTGATAATTCTCAGTACAACAATTAAACGAATGAAATGTAACATTTATGTCGGTGTGAATCAGAGCACTGGCACTGTGGAATGTAACAGGACTTTTTTGCGAATTCCGAGCACTGATATGAGGATGAGAGAGAGAGAGAGAGAGAGAGAGAGAGAGGAGAGAGAGAGAGAGAGAGAGAGAGAGAGAGAGTTCTCTTAATGAAGAGAACAGAATTAGCATCGGACATGGAAAACGCATTAAGGAAATTCACCAGTCAAAGACTCGAATTTTAAAGAATTATCTGGCGAGTGGAGAGAGAGAGAGAGAGAGGAGAGAGACAGAGACAGAGACAGAGAGAGAGAGACACACACACACACACACGACACACACACACACACAACACACACACACACCACACACGACAACAGAGGGAGAGAGAGATTTTAAAGAGAAAGAATGAGCAATGAAAGAACTGACAAGAGAGAGAGAGAGAGAGAGAGAGAGAGAGAGAGAGAGAGAGAGAACAAAAGAGCATTGAAAGAGAGAGAATGAGCAGTGAAAGAACTGACAAGAGAAGAGAGAGAGAGAGTTTCCATCACATCCCCGATCACTCCACCCAATAAGATCATCCAGCTGGCAGCGGAAACAGAATGCAGATGGCGGTCAATCGTTGCGCATGCGCCCGCATGCGCTGGCCGTTCAACCGGAAGTAAACATCGCGCTGCTACAAAAGCTGATGATGGCAACAGTGCGCGTTCAGACACGTTACCTTTCAGCTACGTTTTGCAACATGGATGATTTAGATCCTTACCTTTCAGCTACGTTTTGCTACATGGATGATTTAGATACCTTACCTTTCAGCTACGTTTTGCTACATGGATGATTTAGATACCTTACCTTTCAGCTACGTTTTGCACATGGATGGATCGTACACTTTATTTTTACGCTACGTTTTGCTACATGGATGGTTCAGTCACCGTACCATTCAGCTACGTGTTGCTACATGTTTGGATCATACACTTTTATCTGTAGGCTACGTTTTGATATATGGATGGTTCAGTCACCTTACCATTCAGCTACGTTTCGCTACATGGATGGATCATACACTTTATCTTTAAGCTACGTTTCGCTACATGGAAGATTCAGTCACCGTACCTTTCAGCTACGTTTTGCGACATGGGTGCTTCAACACTTTTTCTTTAAGCTACATTTTGCTACATGGATGATTCAAACACCTTACCTTTCTGCTACATTTTGCTACATGGATCGTTCAACACCAGACTTTTCAGCTACGTGTAACTACATGTATCGTTCAAGCAACTTACCGTTCAGCTACCTTTCGCTACATGGATACGTCAGACACCTTTCCTTTCAGCTACGTTTTTCTACATGTACGGTTCAAACAACTTAGCTTTCAGCTACGTTTAGCTACATATTATGGTTCAAACAACTTAGCTTTCAGCTACGTTTAGCTACTGTATGGTTCAAACAACTTAGCTTTCAGCTACGTTTAGCTAAACTGTATGGTTCAGACAACTTAGCTCAGCTACGTTAACTACAGCGCTCTGACGCTTACCTTCATCTTGCTATGCAGCTGTATGGTTTAACAGCTCACCGTTCAGCTGACACTCATCGACACTTCTTTTCTGATTTGCTACCTTTAGCACGTGCATAGGTCAGACACCTCAGATGTCAGTCAGGCTTCGGTAAGTGGGAAGAAACCCTGTGGAGAGCTTGACGGCAGAGGGTTTTTAGAGAAGAAACTCCTTCACCCCACCCCACCCTACCCCCTCAGACAAGTGTTTCGGCCCTGAACTCTTTTACATCTTTACACACTAAGAGGCCGGGCCAAATTCAGGCCATGACTCCTCGATACCCTTCAATCACCACTCATCCCAACCCCCCCCCCCACCCCCCCCCCCCCCCCAAAAAAAAAAAAAAAAAAAAGAAAAAAGAAAAAAAATTGTTCTCATTCATGTTCATCCACCTCTACTTTTTCTTATGTTTTATTCTGTATGACGCTCATCCGCCTCTGCCTTTTGTTTTTTACATCTGATTCTATAATTACATATGTACATACTGTACATGTAGTTTCAGCCTCTCTTCGAACACCGATTTTTGCTGCATGCATAGTTTCAGCACCTCTTCGTCATCTCTGTTTACTTACATGCTAAGTATCAGCATCTCTACGTTACCTGTGTTTGCTGCACGCATAGTTTTAGGGTATCTCCGTATATCTCTTCATTCAGCGATGGTCTGCTTCACCTGTTGTTCAGATGATCAAAACCAACTTGTACTAGAGGGAAAAAAAAATCACTAGTTGCTACCGTCTTCCAAGAGCAATAGAACTATAAAATGTTACATTTTATAGAATATAATAGGGATGCTATGTTCTAGAATGAAGTATAGAATACTGCAGTACAGGATGAAGTGTACATTGCTACAATGCAGAATGAAATATAGAATGCTGCAATGCAAAACAATGTGTAGACTGCGGCGGTATGGAATGCAATGTAGAATGCCACAGTACAGACTGAAGTCTAGAATGCCACATTCAGGGTGAAGTGTCGAGTGCTACAATACAGCATAATTGTAGAATGCCAGAGCATAGAGTGACTTGTCGAACATCACAATTTATGTTGTTCGTCCGTCGAATCGACGAGGACCACCTTAGTCATCTAGGGGCTGGGGGGGGGGGGGGGGGATGATTTGTGCATACGCAGGAGGCTGATCAAGCCGATGCGTGCACGGAATGTGCGGTGACAGGTTGGAAGGCAATGTGGAAGACCTGCAATTATAATGAAGCGTAAAATGCTACAGTATAGAACGAAGTATAGAAAGCTACAATTTAAAATGAAGTATTGTGTACTACAATACAGAATGAAAGGTAGAATGCTTCAAAACAGAATGAAGCCTAGAATTCGGCGATATAGAATGGATTGTAGAATACTACAGAATAGACCGAAGTGTAAATTGCTTCAACCGTAGAACGAAGTGTGGAATGTTACAATATAGGAAAGAGTGTAGAATTATACAGAATTGAACAAAATGTAGAATGCCAGGATATAGAACGAAGGAGAGAATGCTACACTACAGAAAGAAATGCAGAATTCTAAAAGGTAGAACGAAGTGTGGGATGCCAGCAATATAGAATGAAGCTACAGTGCAGAACGAAGCGTAGAAAGCTAAACATAGCTCGGAGTGCAGACTGCTACAATTCAGAACGAAGGATAGACTGCATCAATAGAGAAAAACAAGATGCAAAACATATAAACGTACTCCCAGTACAGTGACAAAGAGGGGAGACAATTTCCAGTTAGTGGAAGAAAAAAAAATCGACAGTGCGGTGGTTATTCCCCTTATCGGACAGAAGAAAGAGTTGACTGTTACAATGCAGAATGAACTGTAGGAGTAGCACAATAGAGAACGAAGTGTAGAAGGTTACTCACAAAAGAAATAGCTGACTGCTACAATGCTCAACGAAGTGTAGAATGCTACAATTAAGAATGAAGTGTGAAGGCTTTCCCATTGAAGGGATAGCTGACTGTTACAATGTAGAACAACTGTAGGGTGCTACAGTAAAGAACGAAGTGTAGAATGGTAAACATAGCACAGAAGTGCAGAATGCTACAATAAAGAACGAAGTGTAGAATGGTAAACATAGCAACAGAAGTGCAGAATGCTACAGTAAAGAACGAAGTGTAGAATGGTAAACATAGCACAGAAGTGCAGAATGCTACAGTAAAGAACGAAGTGTAGAATGGTAAACATAGCAACAGAAGTGCAGAATGCTACAATAAAGAACGAAGTGTAGAATGGTAAACATAGCACAGAAGTGCAGAATGCTACAGTAAAGAACGAAGTGTAGAATGGTAAACATAGCACAGAAGTGCAGAATGCTACAGTAAAGAACGAAGTGCAGAATGCTACAGTAAAGAACGAAGTGTAGAATGGTAAACATAGCACAGAAGTGCAGAATGCTACAGTAAAGAACGAAGTGTAGAATGGTAAACATAGCACAGAAGTGCAGAATGCTACAGTAAAGAACGAAGTGTAGAATGGTAAACATAGCACAGAAGTGCAGAATGCTACAATAAAGAACGAAGTGTAGAATGGTAAACATAGCACAGAAGTGCAGAATGCTACAATAAAGAACGAAGTGTAGAATGGTAAACATAGCACAGAAGTGCAGAATGCTACAATAAAGAACGAAGTGTAGAATGGTAAACATAGCACAGAAGTGCAGAATGCTACAATAAAGAACGAAGTGTAGAGTGCTACAATAAAGAACGAAGTGTAGAAAGCTAAACGTAGCTACGAAATGCAGACTGATACAATTCAGAACAAAATGTAGGATGCTACAATGCAGAACGAACTGTAGAATGCTACAATGAAGAAGGAAGGGTAGAATGCTACACACAGCAATGAAGTGCGGACTGCGACAATCCAGAACGAAGTGTAGAATGCTACAATAAATAACGGAGTGTAAAATGTTAAACATAGCACAGAAGTACAGACTGCTACAACGCAGAACGAAGTGTAGAATGCTAAACATAGCAACGAAGTGGAAACTGCTACAACGCAGAACGAAGTGTACAATGCTAAACATAGCAACAGAAGTACAGACTGCTACAATGCAGAACGAAGTGTAGAATGCTACAATGCAGAACGAAGTGTAGAATGCTACAATGCAGAACGAAGTGTAGAATGCTAAACATAGCAACAGACGTACAGACATGCTACAATGCAGAACGAAGTGTAGAATGCTACAATGCAGAACGAAGTGTAGAATGCTACAATGCAGAACGAAGTGTAGAATGCTAAACATAGCAACAGAAGTAACAGACTGCTACAATGCAGAACGAAGTGTAGAATGCTACAGTGCAGAACGAAGTGTAGAATGCTAAACATAGCAACAGAAGTAACAGACTGCTACAATGCAGAACGAAGTGTAGAATGCTACAGTGCAGAACGAAGTGTAGAATGCTAAACATAGCAACAGAAGTAACAGACTGCTACAATGCAGAACGAAGTGTAGAATGCTACAATGCACAACGAAGTGTAGAATGCTACAATGCAGAAGGAAGTGTAGAATGCTACAATGCAGAACGAAGTGTAGAATGCTAGACATAGCAACAGACGTACAGACAGCTACAATGCAGAACGAAGTGTAGAATGCTACAATGCAGAACGAAGTGTAGGATGCTAGACATAGCAACAGAAGTACAGACAGCTACAATGCAGAACGAAGTGTAGAATGCTAAACATAGCAACAGAAGTACAGACATGCTACAATGCAGAACGAAGTGTAGAATGCTAAACATAGCAACAGAAGTACAGAATGCTACAATGCAGAACGAAGTGTAGAATGCTAAACATAGCAACAGAAGTACAGACTGCTACAATGCAGAACGAAGTGTAGGAAGCTAAACATAGCAACAGAAGTACAGACTGCTACAATGCAGAACGAAGTGTAGAATGCTACAATGCAGAACGAAGTGTAGAATGCTAACATAGCAACTGAAGTACAGACTGCTACAATGCAGAACGAAGTGCAGAATGCTAAACATAGCAACAGATGTACAGACTGCTACAATGCAGAACGAAGTGTAGAATGCTAAACATAGCAACAGAAGTATAGACTGCTACAATGCAGAACGAAGGAAGTAAGAGAAAGACTAATCAAAATTAAGCAACAGAAGGAGTTAGATGCTACAATGCAGAACGAAATGTAGAAAGCTAAACATAGCAACAGAAGTACAGACTGCTACAATGCAGAACGAAGTGTAGAATGCTACAAGTGCAGAAGGAAGTGTAGGATGCTACAATGCAGAACGAATGTAGAATGCTAAACATAGCAACAGCAGTACAGACTGCTACAATGCAGAACGAAGTGTAGAATGCTACAATGCAGAAGGAAGTGTAGGATTCTACAGTGCAGAACGAAGTGTAGAATGCTAAACATAGCAACAGCAGTACAGACTGCTAAAATGCAGAACGAAGTGTAGAATGCTAACAATGCAGAAGAAGGTAGAATGCTACAATGCAGAACGAAGTGTAGAATGCTAAACATAGGCAACAGAAGTACAGAC
>CM065741.1:35917516-35922516 GCA_033310375.1 Conus canariensis | reverse complement strand
GAGGAGGGGGGGGGGCGAACTGGGGCGGGAAGAGGGGGTACGGAGCAAGGGGGAAGGGGAGAGAGAAGAGAGAGAGAGAGAGAGAGAGACAGACAGACAGACAGACAGACAGACAGACAGAAGAGAGAGAGACAGAGACAGAGACAGAGAGAGAGAATTAATTCTTCGCTGCCATATAGGAGCCATTGAGTTCTGTTTCATGAACAGAACCATTCGTTGACGCCCTGTCTGGTGTCGACTTTCATTTCCTGGGCGAGTGTCCTCAGTCGATTATGGCTTGTTTTGGCTGTTGACCGTATCCAACACAGAGCGTCACCTAGAATTCTGCGGTATTCTCAACACCACAGGGAGAACATCCAAACCCAACGGATTCCCAAGGGAGTTGTCCCCCCCCTCCCCCCCATTATGTAGTTATTTGTCTTGAAAAGAAAATATTTTATTTACCCATTTATTATTATTGTTATTGTTGTTATTATTATTATTGTTATATTATCATTATTATTATTATATTATCATTATGATTATTGTTGTTATTATTACTATTATTATCATTATTACTGTTATTGCTTGCAAGCATACTGCCAAAGACCAACGGGTCGGGTCTGGTTACGTAACTGTTCGTTGCGTCATTTGCCACCCTGTGGCCATAGGTTAAGGTTAGGATTCGTGTAAAGTTAGCTGGGGATTTTGGCTAGGGTCAGAGCAAGGGGTCATTGGTTAAGGTTCGACTTGGGGTCAAATTAGCACAAGATTTTACCAGCAAAAACAATCCTCTTCAAAGAACTGGCCACTGACGACTGCAGAGCCACCTAGAAGAATGTCCGTGTAGCACTGGATCTCAGACCCCAGAAACACATCCTCCAACACTGTCCAGCCCATGGATGTTCTACGGCGTCAAACCTGGCCAGAGGGTGCAGAGCTGCAGATGCAGCTTTGAGGCAGCCGTCAAGACCTCGAGAAGACCGTGGGATTCTTCGTGGCGACAGGACTGAAGATCTGACGCAACAACAACAACAACAACAACAACAACAAATATCGACAAAAGAAGAAGAAGCAGTATAGGATTTAGTTAGGGTTAGAGCCAGAGTCAAACCTCCCGCTATTAGAGAGTCTTCTGGTTTCCTTCTCTAAGATCCCATCTCTGCTGCATGGACATGCCTCAAGGGTAGGGCAACGTGGTGACCGATTTCAGTTTCAGTTTCATCAGTTGTGTGTGTGTGTGTGTGTGTGTGTGTGTGTGTGTGTGTGTGTGTGTGTGTTGTAGAGAGAGGAGAGAGAGAGAGAGGCGAAAATAGATCATTCCGTTTTATTTCATTACGGGTATAATAAGGTGTAAGAAGGGTTCTCGGGATGGGGGTAAGTAGGAGTATGAGAGAGAGAGAGAGGGAGGGAGAGAGTGATATTTTCATGTTCATTGGACTTTGGTCACCTTACAATTCTATTGAAGTATCGTAAATCATTTCTTTACAATTTTCTCATCTCTGAAATAATGAATCAACAGTGTCTTATTTTCTTTTCTTTTTTTCTTTTTTTAATATTTATTTAATTTCAATTTACTGATCTGAATTTGTGTTATTTATTTTGTTTAAAATTTTCAGTACAACCTATGGTTAATCTGACAGTAAATGGTTTCAGTCAGTCAGTCAGTTTCATCAAGGAGGTGTCACTGCGTGCGGGACTAGTCCATATACGCTGCACCCCCGTCTGCTAAGTTTCGAGACCACACTGTTACACGATTTGAAAGCTGATGGATAAATAAATTGAACGGACTGAGATGAGAGAATTGAAAAAGAGGGTCTCATGGCTACTACGAAGTGACCGATGTCTGACCAGCGCGTTAGCCCAACGCTGTGGTCAGACCTTGAGTACCTACCTAACATTGGCTGTGCTATTATTCTCATTGTGTATGTGTGTGGTGAATGTACACATGTGTGTGTGAGTGGGTGTGTGCACGCACGCGTTTGCGCTCTCTCTCTATCGCTGTCTCTGCTTTTCTGTCTCTGTTTTTCTGTCTCTCTCTCTGTCTCTCTCTCTGTCTCTGTCTCTGTCTCTCTCTCTCGTCTCTCGCTCTGTCTCTCTCTCTCTCTTCTCTTCTCTTCCTCTCTCTCTCCTCTGTCTCTGTCTCTTCTCTGCTCTCTCTCTCTGTCTCTCCTCTTCATGTCTCTCTTCTCTCTCATTCTCTCGGCCTCTTTCTCTCTCTGTCTCTCTCTTTCTCTGTTCTGTCTCTGTCTCTGTCTCTCTGTGTGTCTCTGTGTCTCTTCGTCTGTCTGTCTCTGTCTCCCTCCCTCTCCCCCCCCTCTCTCTCGTCCTTCTCTCTCTCTACTCTCTCTCTCTCTCTCACTCTCTCTCTCTCTCTCTGCCTCTGTCTCTCTCTCTTGTCTCTCTCTCTCCTCTCTCTCTCTCTCTCTCTCTCTCTCTCTCTCTCTCTCTCTCTCTCTCACCCGTTTACGACACCTGACGTGTGTGTGTGTGTGTGTGTGTGTGTGTGTGTGTGTGTGTGTGTGTGTGTGTGTGTGTGTGCGCGCTGCGCGCGCGTGCCTCAGGTGTGGGGGGACGTGACCCCCCTGACCTTTACCCAGAGACGCTACGGCCCCGTGGACCTGGACATCCGCTTCGTGCGGCGCGCGCACGGCGACAACAACCCCTTCGACGGCAGGGGCCGCACCCTGGCCCACGCCTTCTTCCCCCAGTGGGGGGGCGACGCCCACTTCGACGACGAGGAGGTCTGGACCGTCGCTCAGTTCTCTGGTGGGTGACAGAGAGAGAGAGAGAGAGAGAGAGAGAGAGAGAGAGAGAGAGAGGAGAGAGAGAGACGAGAGAGACAGAGGAGAGCAGAGAGAGAGAGAAGACAGAGAGAGAGAGAGACAGAGAGAGAGAGATAGAGAGAGAGAGAGACAACACAGAGAGGAGAGGAGAGAGGGGGAGGGAGGGAGAGGGGAGGAGGAGAGAGAGAGGAGAGAGAGGGGGAGGGAGGAGGGGAGGGGGAGGAGGAGAGAGAGGGGGGAGGAGGAGGAGGGAGAGGGAGGAGGGGAGGGAGGAGAGAGGATGGGGAGGGGGGAGAGAGGGGGGAGGGGAAGGGGAGGGGAGAGTGGGGAGGAAAGAGAGAAGGGGAGAGGGGGGAGGTGAGAGAGACGGGGAGGTAGGAGAGGGGAAGAGAGAGAGGGGGGGGAGAGAGGGGGAGAGGGAGAGAGAGGAGGAGAGGAGAGAGGACGAGAGGAAAGAGAGGGGAGATGGGAGGGGAAAGGAGAGAGGAGAGAGAGAGAGAGAGAGAGAGGAGATGAGTGAATGAGAGATTCAATCGAAGACAAAGCTCATCGAAAGCAGTACAAAAAGGTAATCAAAAGAGTGTAAGCCATAACAGGTACAATGTAGTGCAGTGACATCTGCTAATCACGACGTCTGCAAGTGTATATAGAGAGAGAGATAGAGAGAGAGATGAGAGATGCGAAGATAGAGATTCAGATTCAAATAATTTATCAATAAGGCCCAAGCCCCATACGAACGAGGGGCGGTAGCAATGTTTAACATACATGTATCATCATGCAATTGTAAAGCAGAATTCATAGTCCATTACAAGCATGTTTCGACACAAATCACGAAGAGAGTTTGCCTTAACTGAAAGGCTTTTGCAGACGCAATGCTAACTGACGTACTGTCTTTCATCTTTCGATGCCCTAAGTAGGCAAAAATCGAAATCAACATGGATTCATATAGAATTTTGCTGGAATATATATTTCATACGAAGATCAGTCAGAACAGAACATGTTAGAACAAAATGAAGCTCGTCCTCCTGAGACTCCGTGCACAATGGACACACTAACTCATTACCATATACAGTTTTAAAGCGATACAAATGTGCCTTAATTTCAGATATACCAATTCTAATTTTAGTGAAAAGAAACCGCAAATATTTATCCAAATCAAATGAAAGACATGCCTTCACCAGGTGACCAGAGGTATAGCTTCAATACATTTTAAACCTTTCACTTGATTTTATATGACTTTCCCAGTCCTGCCATCTGCAATCAGTTAATCTCTGGCGTCGAGTTTGCACAAATAAATGTTCTTGACCAACACCTTGGCACTCCCACACATAACCGAAACCAGACTCATAAAGAAATAATCGAAATGTTTGATACCCAGTTATTTTCCCCTTTTGAGTCCAAGTCGTATAGCATGGTGTGATATTTCCTTGGTAGTCGATCAATGTTCATTTTTCAATTATGTGAACCAGTAACGAATGCACCTAATTGCCGCGTTTATGTACAGAGGGTACCTGTTTGTTTCTCCATGCACTAAGTCATTTGGAGTTTTACATCCACTCCTCAAAACTTTTTAAGGCCAAATAAGTGGACTGACTCGCACTGCATTCTTACGTGTCTGTCCAGTCACCACAGCTCTGATCCATATTGCGTAATCGGTTCCAAAGGATTGTTATTCACATACACAGAGAGAGAGAGAGAGAGAGAGAGAGAGAGAGAGAGAGAGAGAGAGAGAGCGAGGGGGGAAGGGAGAGAGAGAGAGGGAGGGAGAGATAGAGAGAGGGAGGGAGAGAGAGCTAGAGGGAGAGAGAGGGGGGAGGGAGAGAGAGAGAGGGGGGAGGGAGAGAGAGAGGGGGGGGGGGAGAGAGAGATAGACAGAGAGGGAGAGAGAGAGAGAGAAGGGTAGAACTAGAGACAGCCGTAGGAGAGAAAGTGTGGCAAGACCCATCAATATATCGATGGTAAGGTATGCGTGATGCTTTGACCTTGATTCACAAAACTGCAGGTGGGAGGGACTGGGAAAAGGGGAAGGAGGAGGCGCGCGTGCGGGATGGGGGGGGGGGAGGGAAAAAGGGTTAGGGGGTGTTGGGGGAGGGATCGGTCAATGTAAGCGAGAAGGGCTGAGGGGGGGGGGGGGGGGGGGGGTCAGAAAGATAGTGGGTGACGCCTGTAAAGATGTCATGATGAATCTTTGTTGAGGTTCTGGTTAGACTCTCTCTCTCTCTCTCTCTCTCTCTC
>CM065741.1:35907516-35910016 GCA_033310375.1 Conus canariensis | reverse complement strand
TTCTCCTCTGCCGTTTTGATTGTCACGCGCAGTCACGTCACGTCTGTAACAGCCGCGGCTGTTTATTGGCTCATACTGCAGTAGACAAGAAACGCATTTCGCCGAATCAGGGTGACCTCTTGACATGCGATCACGCGCGAAACTGCTCGGGGAAATCAGTTTCTTAGGAAAGTATGCCAGACAGGAGAGACAGGAAGCAGCGTGCTACATGCATGTGTTGGCACGAGACGTTTGTTGTGTGACTGCGGTTTGATTATCAGTCTTTGAAGTGGTGCAGCCCGTGAAAGATGCGAAGCTTTGAGGATGGGGAGCAGTCGAGAGCTTTCTCCAAATAAAGGAATTCCACGCAGTGACCATTCGTGGAGATCTTGAAACTTTTTGATGAAGCTTTCGTTGAAGGTGTGGTGTGTGTGTGTGTGTGTGTGTGGTGTGTGTGTGTGTGTGTGTTGTGTGTGTGTGTTGTGTTGTGTGTGTGTGTGTGTGTGTGTGTGTGTGTGTGTGTGTGTGTTGTGTGTTGTGTGTTGTTTGTGTGTGTGTTGTGTTGTGGTGTGTGAGTTGTGTGTGTGTGTGTGTGTGTGTGTGTGTGTGTGTGTGTGTGGTGTGTGTGTGTTGTACTCGCGCGCGCTCCTGAGTATACGTTCCTCCCCCGTCCCCCCACCCCCACCCCGTCCAATGCCATCAAGGCTATATTTAACTTCTTTAACTCGTCCCACCAACTTCACCCTGCTCCGTATTTGAGGTGAAGGTCAAGCATCTTCCCAGAGATCCTCTTCAGGAAACAAGGGGGATCACCCACGCGAGCCTATAGCAGGTCCATTCTTTGTCGACCCATCAGGACAAGTTATCCATTCGTCCCTGCTCACCTTCAGATCCTTGTGCCGATCCAAAAACTCCGTGCTGACAGTTTCCAAGGGGAGCACGTTGTGACTTGGGCGACAAATGACTCACCTGCTGTGCCGTTTGCCTAGAGCGATTCCATTCTTTCTCGGTTTCAGCCTTTCTCTCTCTCTCTCTCTCTCTCTTGGGGGGGAGGGGAGGGGGGTAGGATGGTGGTGGCAGGAGAATGAAAGAGAGGAAAGGGGTAGCAGTGAGAGGGTGGGAAAAAGGGAAGGGGGGTGGTGGTGGTGTAGGAATGTGAGTTAATTCACTATACGTACACTCCGCGTGATGAATATTGGATTGCTTTAACGTCACAGCTTTTATACAACTTCGTGTGCTTCTCTTTGTGGATGACTTTGGCCCAGTCACACTCTGTATCTCCCTTGTGGACTACTCCGGTACATCACACTCTGTATCTCCCTTGTGGACTACTCCGGTACAACCACACCTGTATCTCCCTTGTGGACTACTCCGGTACAGTCACACTCTGTATCTCCCTTGTGGACTACTCCGGTACAATCACACACTGTATCTCCCTTGTGGACTACTCCGGTACAATCACACACTGTATCTCCCTTGTGGACTACTCCGGTACAATCACACACTGTAATCTCCCTTGTGGACTACTCCGGTACAATCACACACTGTATCTCCCTTGTGGAGGACTTTGGTCCATTCACACATGTAATTTTCCCTTATGGGACTATCCATTCACACACTGTATCTCCTTTGGGGACTTTGGTCCATTCACACACTGTATATCCTTGTGGGACTTTGGTACCATTCACACACTGTAATCCTTATGGAGGACTTGGTCTCCACACACTGTATATCCCTTGTAGGACTTTGGTCCATTCACACGTGTATATCCTTTGGGACTTTGGTCCATTCACACACTGTATATCCCTTGGGACTTTGGTCCATTCACACACTGTATATCCTTTGTGGACTTTGGTCCATTCACACACTGTATATCCTTGGGGACTTTGGTCCATCCAACACTGTATATCCCTAGGGACTTCGGCCTTATCAAAACACGTAGTATCTTGTGGACCTGAAAAACTATGCCCTTCTGCACCTTCCGCCGTCCTCCCCCGTTTCTATTGGTTACTTTGTCCCGATTTACTAAAACAGTTATATAAAGTTGTGGAGGTCAATTAACCTGATATTCCGTTGTGGACTTTGCAATACTTATATTCTTGTAAGGTCCCATTCCCAAAATTGGGCGCATATAAATCTTCTACCCCTGTAGAGGACTTCGGCACTTAGGTCAAAATCACGTATTGTAGTCTTGTCTAAGTGACCTGAAAAGAACCATGGCCCCATCTCCTCGCAGCCTCTCCCCCCTCCCTCCCCCCAGTTCATATTGGTATTACTTCTTTTCCCTCGTTTACTTAAAATGCAGTTATCTGAAAAGATTCAGGTGAGGAGCAAGTAACCTCTGATCATGTCGATGATAGATTCTGCAGAATACTTTATATTCTTGTAAGTGTCCTTCATTCCTCAAAATTGGGGCGCATATAAATCTTCCTAACGGCTACCTATCATTTCGAAAATGATCTGGTCTTAGGTACAGCTGGTGGGATGGTTGCAAGACTCTTCAGAAGATGACGTTCGACCT
>CM065741.1:35897516-35900016 GCA_033310375.1 Conus canariensis | reverse complement strand
CGCTGCACAGAAAACAGTATGGACAGATGTTATCACGTAATCTGACCGTGTGGTGTGAGTTACCCCCCTTTGTTTCGTGATTGATTGATTAATTTCATGGATTGATTGGGAATGACCGTTTGAGCCTCCTTGCAGGGAACAGATTTTTAGCCCTGCTCAAAGCACCGCCTGGGCAGAGGCTACTCACAGGACCTGACGGAGTGGAGCGGCTTACCTCCCCTTATTGGTCGATGGAATGATTGTTTGGTGGATTGATGGAAGGATTGACTGTTGGATTCTGCGCCCAGTCGACAAGTATTGGTTCTACTCAGATGCAGTGTGGATAGAGACTATCCACGGAGCTTAGTGAAATAGAGTCGCTTACCTCCCCTTATTTTGTTGATTGAATGATTGACGGATCGATTGATGGAATGATTGGTCGTAGAATTCTGCCCACAGGCGAGAAGTGCTGGCACTACACTGAGAGCAGGGTGGACAGAGGCTACCCTAACAGCGTGGAGGTTCTTACCTCCCTTTATTTGTTGATTGAATGATTGATGGGTTGATTGACTGACGGAATGACTGGTCGTTGTATTCTGCCCTCCGACGACCGGCACTGGCGCTGCACAGAGAACAGTGTGGACAGAGGCTACCCATAGAACCTAATAGTACAGAGTGGCTTACCTCCCTTTATTTGTTGATTGAATGATTGACAGATTAATTGACGGAATGAAGGATTGTTAGATTCTGACCCACAGGCGACCGGTACTGGCGCTACACAGAGAACAGTGTGGACAGAGGCTACCCATAGAACCTGATAGTACAGAGTGGCTTACCTCCCTTTATTTGTTGATGGAAGGATTGGTGGATTGTCTGAATGATTGACGGATGGATTGATGGAAAGAGTGGTCGTTGGATTCTGCCCACAGGCGACAAGTACTGGCGCTACACGGAGAACAGCGTGGACAGAGGCTACCCACGGAACCTGACCGTGTGGAGTGGTTTGCCTGCGAGAATTAACGCGGCCATCAAATGGCGGAACGGGAGAACCTACTTCTTCAGCGGCTCCCAGTATTACCGCTACAATGACGTGGCCTTCGATGTAAGAGAGAGAGAGAGAGAGAGAGAGAGAGAGAGAGGGAGAGTGTGCGTGCGTTGTGGTGTGGTGTGGTGTGGTGTGGTGTGGTGTGTGTGTGAGAGAGATTATGTATGTGTGTGTGTGTGTGTGTGTGTGTGTGTGTGTGTGCTCGCGCGCGCGCGCGCGTGTGTGTTGTGTTGTGTTGTGTTGTGTGTGTGTGTGTGTGTGTGTGAATGAGTCTGTGTGTGTGTGTGTGTGTGTGTGTGTGTGTGTGTGTGTGTGTTGTGTTGTGTTGTGTGTATATGTGTGTGTGTGTGTGTGCGCGCGCGCGCGCGTGTGTGTGTGTGTGTGTTGTTTTGTTATGTGTGTGTATGTGTGTGTGAAGGAGTCAGTGTGTGCGTGTGCCTGTGTGTGTGTGTGTGTGTTGTTGTTGTGTTGTGTTGTGTTTTGCGTGTGTGTGTGTGTGTGTGTGTGTGTGTGTGTGTGTGTGTGTGTGTGTGTCCTTACGACCATTATTCGATGAGACTTCAATCTCCAAACGTGGAGACTTCAATCTCCAAACGTTTTTGAACAGTGTAAAAGGGGGGAGAAAAGAGGCAAACGTTTACCTCCCACATTGCCATAAGCCGGATTTGGCGCTCATTACTGTATTCATAGATCCACTGGGTTGGTTGGTTTGGTTTTAGATTGACGAGAAATAAAACAAATTTTGACTTTTTATTTTATATTGACAAAAAAAAAAAAAAAAAAAAAACAACCAAAAAACAGACAATCATAATGTTTCGCGAATCACATTCCAGTAAGACAAACTTCTCAGTCATTAATATATATAAATATATAATATATATATATATATGTGTGTGTGTGTGTGTGTGTGTGTGTGTATCTATCTATCTATATCTATAATATATATATATATATATATATATATATATCCAAAAGAAAAGAACAACAAGTTGATGTGGTCATAATTCAAATTTTCCGCTTTCTTCGCCTTCGTCAACTATTGACCTCCTCCCTGAGTGCCAGCACTATCTGTCTATCTATCTATTTATCTGTCTATCTGTCCGTCTGTCTGTCTGTCTGTCTATCTATCTATCTATCTATCTTAATCCTTGTTTGTTTCTTTGTTTTATATATGGACGAGAAGTACACAAACATAACCGTTCGTCAGTCACATTGCACTAAGCCTGACTGGCCGCTCAAATTTCTTGCATATGTAGATGTATATATATATTTTTTCTTTTCTTTCAGATCGACAAATCTTACCCACGCAAAATCGGCAACTGGTGGCTTGGTTGCCCGGAGGAGAACCCGGAGCAACGGCTGCGGGACACCAGCAAGGACAAGAACGCCACGGGCGTCGCCACCGGAAGCGGAAGCGCTCAGAGCGGAAGTCAGGTGGACCGGAGGGGAAGTGACGTCCGGGCGGGGCTGGGCCAC
>CM065741.1:35875016-35892516 GCA_033310375.1 Conus canariensis | reverse complement strand
GCTCGCTCCAGTATCGATCACTTACGGCGTGTGGCGATGCAAGGTGACTTATCCTACGATGCTGATGCTTTCATTGGTGACTGGCATGCGTTCGTCATTTCGCGAGGCTGCTCGATGTGGAAGATTGGTCCCTACCGTATGACCGCCATCTCGCGTTCTACAAGGTCGTGAATAGGAGATGTGACCTAGAATTGTTGTCAGCGGAGTTGACGCCCATATACCGAAAAAAAAAAAAAAAAAAAAAGACGTACAAAATGGGCTGAACGAGTGAAAGCGCTTGAGGTAAAGCAGATTTTGAAGAAGTTGTCGACACTGAGCACTTTTTTTGGGTCAATTTGTTGCACACAGTGGTTCAAATGTTTCTGCTAAATATTATACCCCCTTTTACATTGTATGTTGTTTATGTTGATTTTAAAGGGGCTTTCGATTCAGACAGTAGAAATGCAATTTTGGTTGACAATGAAAAAAAAGAGAAAAGGTGTGAAATGTAAATATGATTGTGGTCGAAGAAGTATTACTAATTTGTTGGCTTTTTAAACATGCAGTTGTGTGGTTGTCTGTTTTCATGTCTGTTTTAACGATGTTAGATAAAAACTTAAAACAAAGAAAATTATTATTCCGGCGAACGAATGCGACGAACGAATCACAAGACGACGTTGAATAAATTGTTAACAGTTTTCATCTTTCTTTATCAATGAACTGGCAATTCGTTTGGTTTTGTGAAAAAAAAAATGTTGTATATACAAAATCAACTCAACAGTCTGAAAAGAGGAGGGAGTCAATTGCGTTTTGTTGTTACCCATGGGAAGACAGCTAGAATGCCTTTGAGAACGGATTAGCACGCAAGGCGATTTAGTATTCAGAAAGGTGATCGAGTACTGGCAAATGTGTGTGTGTGTGTGTGTGTGTGTGTGTGTGTGTGTGTGTGTGTGTGTGTGTGTGTTTGTCAAAAACCGAGCGATGTTTCAAAGCAGAGGGATGTACGTATGTTTTACATCTAGGTGGTACTAGGGAATCGTTTCCAAGTTTTCAGCTCAAGTCTGTAGCCTTCGACCAGAATTAAGTGTTTCTGAATGAACAGACATATTTTAAATGTAATTAATAGCGAACCGCCAAGCAAAACGTAGACGGACGAATCACAAGACAAAACACGGCGCGTTTCGACCTCTTAGGTCTTCTCCAGGCAAGATACAAAACACCCAGGACAACGAAAATGAACGCCCATCTTGCATTGCGCTGAAGCGAATGAAGAGAAGTGATTAATCGTTCATTTTGGTCGTCCCGAGTGTTTTGCATCTTGCTTGAAGAAGACCTAAGAGGTCGAAACGAGTCGTGTTTTGTCTTGTGATTCGTTTGTCTACGTTTTCTTGGCGGTTCGCTTTTCACGACATTTAAGAATTGTTTAGATTTCCGCCTGCAGTCGCCTCATTTTGCAACTTGATCGAAGAGACAGATGTTAACTGCTTATCATGGCATGGAAACCTGAGCCTTCTTCTTCTTCAGCGGTACTTCTGACGACGTCTTCTTCTTCTTCTTCTGCGTACGCAGGCTGATACTCCTGCGGACACTCCCCGTGTAGACAGGCAAGGAATAATCCCATCTACCCAACAAAGCGAGTGGAGTTTTGTGTGTATGACCGTTTTTTTTTAAATCCCGCCATTAAGGCAGCCATACTCCAACTTCGGGGAAGGTGCATGATATGTGTAACGTGTCATCCATACTAACGGTCAAACTGGCCTTCTCTTCCGAAATTTGGTGATGGGATTTTACGTGTGTGCAAGATGTTATGCGTGCGTTCACACACGGAACCTCGGTTTATAGTCTCATTCAAAGGACTGTATAGGAAATGGAGTCAGAACCAATGGTAACTCCGAGGGAAAAATCCCCCAGTACCGAAACGGCCCGGCGGAGATTCGAACCCGCAACCCCAGGATCACCAAGATTACGAGTCCGGCGCTCTATCAACCACTGAGCTATTCCGGCCCACTTCTGACGACGGAAGTCTGTGAGAATGTGCCATTGCGCAGTCCAGCCTCAGTGTCCCTCAGTGTCCCTGTTCAGAACAGAACTGTGAACCGTCTTTCAAGAAGCAACCACAATGTCATTACGAGAATGCTTAAATTCATAGCACAACGAAGAGGAGTCCAGAACACTGGAGTGAACGCGCAATAACACATGAGTGTAAATAGTTGTTGTTTTCTCTCTCTCTCCCCATGATCCTGTGCCAGCGTGCGTGTACGCATGTTCATACGTATATGTGTGTGTGTGTGTGTGTGTGTGTGTGTGTGTGTGTGTGTGTGTGCGTGCGTGCGTGCGTGCGTGCGTGCGTGCGTGCGTGCGTGCGTGTGTGTAAAATTTCATCACTCCTTTTGTCAGAGGTTTCAGCTCTAAGTGTGTATGGGCAACCTACGTCTCTCTGTCTCTTTCTGTCTGTCTGTCTGTCTGTCTGTCTGTCTGTCTGTCTCTCTCTCTCTCTCTCTCTCTCTCTCTCTCTCTCTCTCTCTCTCTCTCGCTATTATTTTTAAAAGGCCCCGTCCACAACGTAGTTCTGATTCTTCTTGTGTACGTTTTCCGTTCATTCTGTTTTCACATGAAGGTAGTCATAATCGCTTCTTTTTTGTCTGTACCCTATTTAATTCCCTCCCCTCCCCTTCCCCCCCCCCCCCCACTCCCCACCACCACCACCATACTTCTTCTGAGCCCTCCTTCCTCTGCCCTTGTTTGTACCCTGTTGAAAATGTATACCTCTCTCAGTACCCCCCCCCCCCCCCCCCCCCGCCACCCTCCCTTCTAATCCCTCATTCCTGTGCTCTCGTCTGTTTTTATTTAAAATTTATATCCCCCCCCCCCCCCCCCCCCCGCCTGCATACCTCCTCCTCCTAATTTCTCCTTCCTCTGCTCTTGTCTGTATCTTATTGTTAAAAACGTACCCTCCGTCCCACCCTCCCTCCAAATTCTCCTTTCTAATCCCTCCTTTCTCTACTCATCCCCCCCCCCCCCCCCCCCCGAATGTACCCATATGTAATTTTGTTTTATCCTGTAACTGGGCTGTTGTTTTTTTTCCTTGAAGACGCGAAGAAACCTTTCTGGTGCGTGCTCGATCTTATTCATTTATTTACTTATTTTTTAAAATCAGTTTTGTCCTTGATGTCATTGTCGGTTATACGTTCCACAATGTTGTTGTTGATGATGATGATGATGATGATGATGATGATGATGATGATGATGACCGTCATAGAATCGTTTTCTTCACCAAGGCAAATGACTGATCCTCGTTTATACCATTGTATACTATTTGCCCTACACTCTTGCTAAACTTTTATACATTTGATTGCTTGAGAAATGTTGCTTCCATTTGCAGATGGCCTTTTTTTAACAAAAGCCGCAAATGAATACCCCCCTTCCCCCCCCCCTCCCCTTATCTTCCCCATTCCTCGCTCATCCTTCAGTTTTGACTTAGGGCTTGGGCTGATGTACAATAACAATCTGAGTCTCTCTCTCTCTCTCCTCTCTCTCTCTCTCTCTCTCTCTCTCTCTCTCCCTCTCTCTCTCCACTTTGTTTCCAACTCCGCCCTTGGCCTCCCTAGCTAACCGCTGTCTCAGGCCACTCGCGGACGTACGACAGGTATTGTACAGTTTGTACAGCATGATGTACATACACGGCGGAGCGTTTAGAGGACGACACGTTTAGTCAGCGTGCGATGGAAGAGCGTGTCCCAGCACTACAGAGGGAAGGCGGGAAGACAGGATGAGCATGTGCGGAAGAGATGACTGTTGTGGAAACTTGCACACTGGCTGATTGAGTCATGGACAATTCCTCATCATATTCGCTCTATACATGCACACGTGTGCATGCACACGTTCGCACACGCTTGGATGTAAATCCTTTCCACCCTTTTTGGGGTAAGGAGGAAAATAAATGACCAAACTAGTACAGCGAAAGCACGCACGCACACACACACACACACACACACACACACACACACACACACACACACACACACACACACACAAATCGTTTGTGTGTGTCTTATGAACATAGACAATTTCTTTTTGAATAATCATCGTATTTCTCTGTGTATGTCAGAGGCTAACCCTAAAGTGAACTGCTCTTTGTAAGGAAGAGAGGAAAATCATCGGACAGTATTCAACTTTCTCAAAACGTTTGCAATTTTCAGTCGTACATGTTACCTCCTGATGTCATTTTACGAAGTGATAAAGTCTTTTTATTGCAATAAACAAAGAGGGAAATAATTTTTTTTTTAACATATCATATGTTGGACAGTCAATCATGAAATGATATGCATCACCAATAATGTTCACATTGCAGTGTTTCAGATAACCGATCGTGTCTTTCAGCATTTTCTTTTCTTCGTTCTTTCCACTGTAGCCATCAGTAAACAGCAAAATCTATGGTGGGACCCTGCGAGCATCGCCTCTCTCAAATGCATTGCAGAAACTGTTTAGTCCAGCCAATCAATTATTAGAAAAAGGAATCTGTGCACAAAGCTGAAATGAGACTGTCATAGTCTTTAAGCTGAAGCTCATAGTCACACAGAGTGCAATGTACAGTTTTATCAACAATGATGATAGACTTTCAAACAGGGGAAGAAGAAAAAAAAGGAAAAGAAATCTGAAGCTATACAATCATTCAGTTCAAAGCATCAACGAACCTTTCTGATTCTAGGCTCACACGCTGATTCTAGATGATTACCGCAATCTCTCTCCACACACAACACACACACACACACACACACACACACACTCTCTCTCTCTCTCTCTCTCTCTCTCTCTCCTCTCCCCCTCTCTCTCTCTCTCTCACGACAAGGACAGATAGTAAGACTAGGCATTAACCTAAAATCTCCATCCTTGCGTATTAAAGATCAACCAATCAATCAATCAATCTCTCTCTCTCTCTCTCTCTCTCTCTCTCTCTCTCTCTCTGTACATCCAATCATATGCATGTTTTACTGGACAGGTAAAGGGAGGGAGGGGGACGGGGGGGGGGGGGGGGGGGAGGGGGGACTTCCATGGGGAAAGCAATCCACTGTTCAAACGTTCTGTCACCAGGTGACATTGAAGGGGGTGCTGTCATGTGAGCGAGTGGTGCGGGGCAGTGGTCACACCTTGCTGTGCAGACAGACAGCCACGCTCTCTATGGCACTGTTCGCGTGGTGGCACGTTTGTCTGGTGGCATTGCTGGACAATGACTTTCAAACTGTGTGCATAGTTTGGGTGAACACGTTGGGGTCAACCATTCGCCTGTTGTGGACAGTTCATTTATTTCATGTTGCCGTTGTTTGTGTGTCGGTGGTCAAACCTCGGGCTTCTCCTTCTTACCCACGTACAGACAAATGCATGAGATTTTTTTTTTTTTTTTTTTTTTTTTTTTTTTTTTTGTGGAGCGCTGTGACGTGATAATGCTTGAAAATCCTTTGTTTCATCCTGAGAAGAGTTGTCACTCTTTGAGCCCGAACCGTATATATGGCTCATCGTCATTTAAGTGTCTACCTTCTCCTTTAAGTATCATTTCAGTCATTTAAATACATTTAAAAAAAAAACAACATTGATTCGCGTATGTATTTTACCTTTTTTTTCTTTTTCTTCCTTTCTTTTCTTTTCTTCTCTTTTTTGTTTTAAACTGAGTGCTCGTGTGCAAGAGAATCTACCCTGCACCTGATTTTGTCCCCCCCCCCCCCCCCCCCCCCCCCGCTTTTTTTTTTTTTTTTTTAATAATGAGGTCTTCCCCGGCGAGTACCTCTGAGCGCCAAGCCAACAGGAAGCCTGATGGGTTCTCTACACAAGGCGAAACAACTGTCTCCCGCTGGTCCAATAACTTCCCGTGTTGGTGAACAAAATGCGAACTGGGCGTTCACTGCAGAAGGATACTTTTTTTTTCTCTCTCTCTCCTTTCTCCGTTCGTCCATCTGCATCGAAATCTGTCGTTAAGGCCAGTCGATCAGTTCGAAGACCGTGTATATAGTTTCACTTGAAATTGTCTAATTTTGACAGAATTGTATGCGTGCCCTTGTTTTCCTCTTATACTCTGTGTGTGTGTGTGTGTGTGTGTGTGCGCGCGCGCCTGCGTTCGTCCGTCTGTACACGTTACACAAATATCTTCCAACCCAGTCTTGGCCCCGTTTTAAATCAGTGTACAAAGGGAAGGAATACAACTTGATGAAAAAAAAATAGCAGCGTGCAGTTACTTCCCTGTCAGCGTGTTCTCCACCAGCTACCTTGGGCCTTACCTGCTGGGGCGTTTGGTCGGAAGCGAACTGGGTCCATCAGTCTCCCAGTGTCTTCCTGTCCACGTCTGGGTCTGCCTGGAAAATGTAGGTTAACTTTTCCTTCATCGTCAGTACAGTTTCCTTTTTTTTTTCCTTTTTTTTTTTTTCTGAAGCTGCACGCTTGTCTAGGACAGTAACTTTGATCACGTGGAAAAAAAGTTATAACAAAAAAAAAAAAAAAGAAAGAATATATATATATATATATATATTACTGTCCAATTCATCCAGACAAAAAAAATATGCTATCTTTCTGCCCAGTTTTGTTTGTTCTCTCCGGAAGCAAGCACCGAGTTGTTACTAAGTTTTCTTCACTGTATGTTGTTCAATCGACTGTTTTGAAAAACGTGAAATTTCTGATGTTGATCAGTGTGTCATGTTTTACTACTCATTATGGATCGCTTCAAGGAAACACTAAACGGAAACGTGTTGAAAGCCAACGTTCTCAGCCGTGTGCTTCTTAATGTCTCGTGTTTGCTGTTAGGGGTCTCGGTGGGCCCCAGCAAATTTCCGCTATTTGGCGGAACCTGCTGATGAGGATCTCCAGATCCGAAAGGTGTGTCCAGGCTGGTCTTTTTCAGGACGGGACTGTTCAAGCGTCCACATGTGTGCCCCCCCCCTCCACCACCCCCCCCCCCCCCCCCCAACCCTTAGGGGCAGCCATATTGTATATTGTGAATCACCACCCTCTGGAGGTAATTTTTCTTGCTCCCAATACACATCGCCCACAACAAAATGAACGTCTGTACAGCTCTTTTTCTATACCTCATCTTAGTCATTTTGTCGAGTCTTCCAAGACCAGATTCATGAGTGCACTGGGTTTGTTTGTTTTTTCTCTCTCTCTCCTACTATTTTTCAGTTGTTCAGTTCGATGATTATATCTATATGTTTCTAATGTGTAAAACAGACCTGGTTCTGGATAGCACACCTGCCATGGATGGGAGCTCGTCTCTACGTATGTGGGCCACTCACGCGCGTAACCTCACCCTTCACTTCACAGCAGTCTGTCCCGCCTTGGCTTAAGGCTGTGTCAGACTAACTGACACCAAGGCGACATCGAAAGGTTGTTATGCTCTGCATAGTTATGTGGGGATTGTCTTCAGTCGTGACAAGCTCCTAGCAGAACATTATCAGTCTCCAAAATCCCCCCGAAGTCGGAGTGTGGCTGCCCACGTGGCGGGGTAATCACAAAGTGACACACGTAATGTTCTCATCCCCAGCTGATGCATTTGTACCATAGTGTTCAAGTGCTTCGGCTGTTCGGATGATCCCTGGAGTCTTTTAGCCAGGGAACAACAACAACAACAACAACTACAGCAGTCTGTAGATAGATACTCTTCAGCTTTCTGCTGTCTTTTCATTGCGCGTTTTCTTTCCATAGAAATGCTTTCTGTTGTTGTTGTAAATCACTTGAAGACCTCAAGTTCCTCCCACGTCCGAAAGAATTTGATTCCGTCCCCGACTGAACATGCGACCCACTGCAGCTCACTACTCGAAGCGAGTTAGGTCTCTGCTGCCAATGACTGCAGGGGCTGTTGCCATGCCCCGATAGCCGTTGACTGCAGGGGCTGTTGCCATGCCCCGATAGCCGTAGACTGCGGGGGCTGTTGCCATGCCCCGATAGCCGTAGACTGCAGGGGCTGTTGCCATGCCCCGATAGCCATAGACTGCAGGGGCTGTTGCCATGCCCCGATAGCCGTAGACTGCAGGGGCTGTAGACTGCAGGGGCTGTTGCCATGCCCTGATAGCCATAGACTGCAGGGGCTGTTGCCATGCCCTGATAGCAGTAGACTGCAGGGGCTGTGAATGCAGGGGCTGTTGCCATGCCCCGATAACCATAGACTGTAGGGGCTGTAGACTGCAGGGGCTGTTGCCATGCCCTGATAGCCATAGACTGCAGGGGCTGTTGCCATGCCCTGATAAACGTAGACTGCAGGGGCTGTTGCCATGCCCCGATAGCCGTAGACTGCAGGGGCTGTAGACTGGAGGGGCTGTTGCCATGCCCTGATAGCCATAGACTGCAGGGGTTGTTGCCATGCCCTGATAGCCGTAGACTGCAGGGGCTGTTGCCATGCCCTGATAGCCATAGACTGCAGGGGCTGTTTGCCATGCCCTGATAGCCATAGACTGCAGGGGCTGTTGCCATGCCCTGATAGCGCTGTAGACTGCAGGGGCTGTTGCCATGCCCTGTATAGCCATAGACTGCAGGGGCTGTTGCCATGCCCTGATAGCCATAGACTGCAGGGGCTGTTGCCATGCCCTGATAGCCGTAGACTGCAGGGGCTGTTGCCATGCCTCGATAGCCGTAGACTGCAGGGGCTGTAGACTGGAGGGGCTGTTGCCATGCCCTGATAGCCATAGACTGCAGGGGTTGTTGCCATGCCCTGATAGCCGTAGACTGCAGGGGCTGTTGCCATGCCTGATAGCCATAGACTGCAGGGGCTGTAGACTGCAGGGGCTGTTGCCATGCCTGATAGCCGTAGACTGCAGGGGCTGTTGCCATGCCCTGATAGCCGTAGACTGCAGGGGCTGTTGCCATGCCCTGATAGCCTTAGACTGCAGGGGCTGTAGACTGCAGGGGCTGTTGCCATGCCCTGATAGCCGTAGACTCCATGGGCTGTTACCATGCCCTGATACCGTAGACTGCAGGGGCTGTTGCCATGCCTTGATAGCCATAGACTGCAGGGGCTGTGCCAGGGTGTTGCCTGCATATAGCCATAGACTGCAGGGGCTGTTGCCATGCCCTGATAGCCATAGACTGCAGGGGCTGTTGCATACCCTCATAGCCATAGACTGCAGGGGCTGTTACCATGCCCTGATAGCCATAGCAGCAGTGAACTGTTAAAAGGTTCACCGTACGGCTCAATGGAAGGCGTACCCCCCTCCCCCTCCCCCCAGCCTCTCCTTCTGCCGCCCTGACTATCCTGAACCCAATCAGGCGTCCATGTTACTGCCGGGTGGACAGAGAGGGTTTGAAAGCCGTTCAAAGGTAAACTCTCAGTGCTTTGAACCTTCGACCATGAGCTTTTCCACCGACCGTTGAAACCATGTGACTAGGGCCCTTCGGGAGATGTCTACAGTCGTGACATGTTTTGACCGTTGAAACCATGTGACTAGGGCCCTTCGGGAGATGTCTACAGTCGTGACATGTTTAGACCGTTGAAACCATGTGTCTAGATTCTAGGGCCCTTCGGGAGATGTCTACAGTCGTGACATGTTTCTGTTGACGCTGTCCGATACGAGTGGGGTCTCGTCTGCAATATGGATGACGGTATGGAGAGAGGATTCACTGGTGTGCAGTTAAGGGCGGGGTGTGCAGTTAAGGGCGGGTGTGCGGTTAAGGGCGGGGTGTGCAGTTAAG
Source organism: Conus canariensis (assembly GCA_033310375.1). Lineage (NCBI taxonomy): Eukaryota > Metazoa > Mollusca > Gastropoda > Neogastropoda > Conidae > Conus > Conus canariensis. The sequence continues at coordinate 35,882,871 of CM065741.1, read as the reverse complement.
GGCGGGGTGTGCAGTTAAGGGCGGGGTGTGCAGTTAAGGGCAGGGTCTGCACCTGACGGATCCACGCTGTGTCTGTTGTTTTCTGCTTCACGACCACAAGTGCTTGACAGCGACCTCGCAACATGAAACGACTCTGAGATTTGTATACACGGAACAGTTTTGTCAATGCCACGCATGCTCAAGGGTCGGTATATTTTGTGGTCAGACTTCATGGATAATGTTAGGCATGGATTGGATAGACACGTGTTTTTTTTCAATGACCACTGGATTTACGCCAGATTCCGACCACGATTTGATTTGCAATTTCAACAATATAATGTATGCGATGAAAATGTCATGTCTGTTTTGGTCAATTTTTCTTTTTTACATGTGTACACAAAAAAGTGCATGTGCTGACAATACAAATATCATCACAGTAAGCATCAGGTACGGTTTGTTTGTTTTTTCTTTTCTTTATGTAAAAGAAAGTCACATGCTTCTAACTCCTGCGCTTTTTTTTTTCTTTTCATCTTGAACTTTTTTTTCAAATGTAGCAGACACAGACGTTTTAGTTTTGTCGGTGGATTCAGTGATATTTTTTTTTACTGTTCATTATTGTTATTTATTGATGCCACTTAAAAGTTTCTGTACTGAAAGTTTGTTTTTAAATCACTTTTACACACACCAAACATCCGGGTGAAAAAAATCTGACACGGAACACCTCCAGAAAATTGTCAAATAAACAAGACTGCTCATGCTGTGTGTGTGTGTGTGTGTGTGTGTGTGTGTGTGTGTGAGAGAGAGAGAGAGAGAGAGAGAGAGAGAGAGAGAGAGAGAGAGAGATTGCTACTAATCATGTCACAATAGTATGGTGTATATGTTTTTGCTTTGCTTGATAGCTACTTAAACACGGGTGAGCAGGCTGGAAACTTACGAAACAAAACAAAACAAACACACACACACACACACACACACACACACACACACACAAACAAAAAAACCAGCGCATGGGAATTCTGTATTCAACTTCTGCTTTATTCTAGTCGCTGAGTTTGATTTACTTTCCAATTGATTAGAAACAAGTGTAGTGATCAGAGGAACCTAGGGTGTGGTGTGTGTATGTGTGTGTGCGTGCGTGCGTGCGTGCGTGCGCGTGTGTGTGTGTGTGTGTGTGTGCGTGCGTGCGTGCGTGCGTGCATGCGTGCGTGCCTGTGTGTTTGTGTGTGTGTGTGCGTGTGCGCGCGCGCGCTTGCATGCGTGTGAGTGTGTGTGCGCGCGTGCGTGCGCGTGTGCTCGGTTGGTTAGTTTTATTTTATTTTTTTATTTTATTTTTTTTGTTCATTTCTAGATTCAGATAACGTAATGCTCAATATTTCGCCAAATCTTTATCCATCGCAGGGAGAATACCATTACAGTAACTGATATGTTATTGTTGCTATTATTAGTATTATTTTCTATCATCATCATTGTTATTATTATTACTGTTGTTGTCGTTCTGGTGGTGTTTGTGGTACAGCTGAAGCTGTTGTGATGAACACTGTCAGGGTTCTACGGGTGGTTTCTCCACCCCTTCCTACCGTTTCCTTCTCTGTGAGTCATCTTGTCATTCTGTGACGTAGAACCTCGTCCACCCGAAGCCAAATTGAGAAACGGTTTTTTTCTTTTTTTTTTTTTAATTTTTTTTTTAAATTTTTTTTTTTTTTATAGTGAAAACCTTTGCACGTGTTGCTGCTTCGAATTTTCGCCTGTTGTTTGCGTCGTGGTGATGGTGACGTCATCGGACCGTGTTGATTTCGTCATGGCGTCGGGGCTTCAGGGAGACTTGTTTTTGTCTGGTTGAAGGCTGTCCACGAGAGACTGGGATTGAAAAAAAAAAATACAGTGTCACCGAGTCGTGGTGATTGTGACGTCATCACAAGGTGTGACGTCATATGCGTCCAGTGATGACTGTGTAACGGGGGTGTGTTCGTCGGTCAAATGAGTGAAATCTGTTTCCGTTTCCTGTGCGATATGTGAAATGTGTTTAAGGAATAGGTTACTTCTGATATACTCGTGTGTCGCCGTCTGTTTTGTCATCAACAGTAGAGCATCAAACCGATATTTGCGATTTACCTGTCTTATTGTTTGTTGTTTGTTTGTTTGTTTGTTTTTCTTTCCCCGCTGAGATTGGACTTGTAGTCACGAAGCGAAAGTTGTTACTCGCCTGTGAACTCTGTTGCACGTGCAGTGACAGTTTTGAATATTGCTTAGGAAATGTTTCATGCTTTCCAACCGATGATGATGATGACATAATGTAACGTACTTCTACTTATCTGTATACCCTCTGTTTTTTTTTTATATGAATGTATATATAATGACATGTATGTATGTATGTATGTTTACCCATTTGCTTGTTTCTTATTACAACTTACGTTAAAAAAAGACACACTCATATTGCACTTCAATTTTCTTTTCTTGTCAAGTCCTTTTTTTTAAGAAAAAAAGAAAGAAAAAAGAGGAAAAATTCGATTGTGTGTGTGTGTGTGTGTGTGTGTGTGTGTGTGTGTGTGTGTGTGCGTGCGTGCGTGCGTGCGCGCGCGCGTGCAATACTTTCAGGGTTGTTTCTACCTGGATCTGTATTAACTTGAATACACTTCATATTATATACGCAGTATTTCATTTCACCACAACTAATACACTTACGTGCTTCAAACACAACATTACCATAAATTTGTGTGAACTCGACTACCAACAGAACAAGCACAAAAATTACTACTGATAAAACCAACACATATGGGGGCAAGACAAAAGAGACAGACAGACAGAGAGAGAGAGAGAGAGAGAGGAGAGAGGGAGAGAAGGAGACAGACAGAGAGAGAGACAGACAGATAGGTCAGGTACGGTGATTGGCTGAGCCAACACAGCATTCATTGTATCGCCAGGCAGGTTAGCTAGACATCCACAACACTCTATCGTCGATTTTTTTATGTAATCTGATCTGACTCTTCCTCTAACCAGCACCCACATCAGACACAAGAATGGGTTGAAATGTGCCTGCTTATACTACTTCGTAAGAAACGGAGCTGGGCGATGCAGTCCCCCACCAATACAGGTGCAGTACATAGCTCGTCACTGATATGAATTTGTGTAAAACAGCATAGATGACTGGCACGCAAAATTAAACGCTCCTTTACTAATAATTCAGTCCCTCTCAACTGTCGACCGATAGCAATGATCAAAGGTCAATCAAATTTTCTACAAAAAAAAAAAAAAAAAAAAATTGTAAGTACATGTGAACTGGCGTGCAGGCATCAACCTGTGTGATGGTCAGTTTTGTGATTGGCCGCTGTGGTCAGCTATTGATATTTACTTACAAAGTAGCAGTTATATTATAAAAGTTAGCAAAACGAGTAAGGACATCTATCACTTCTGCTAAACCATAATCAAATGGCTAGGGGATACTACGGTTGTCCTTGCGGAATCTTGGTCGTACAGGCGAAGCAGACATGACGTTTAGACAAGGTTTCTGAACAGAGCAATAATAAGAAAAAGAAAGAAGATGTAAAGAAAAATTCCCAGATTTGAACATGTCAGCTTTCCTTGACATGTGGTACAGATACATAGAAAGGTACATACAATGTTCAGCAGAGTCTTCTTCTTCCGCGTTCCCTGGTCATGCTGGTCAGATACAAAGTCCGGTAGCTTGGGCAAAGTCAGCGGTCCGTCAGAGTGAGTCTGCCGTTCCCCACAGCTTTTCTTGGAGTTCCACTGCACCGGGCCAAAACTCACGCCGCAGGCTGTCGAAAGTGGGACAGGACTGAAGTGCGTGGGCTGGGTTTTGTGGGCCAGTACCACATGGGCACTCATCTGTGTGCGATATATTCAGGCGATAGAGGTGGGAGAGCAACTGACAGTGTCCAGTTCTTAGTCTGAAGATGGCGACTTGTTGGGCACGCTCAAGATGGCGAATGTCACCCTTCTCTACCTCCACCTGTAGTCTTTCTCTCCATGTTGTCCTGAACTGGCTGCGGATGATGGTCTTCGCCTCTCTGTAGGATACAGCATGGGCTGTTTGGTCTTGTTGGCTGCCCGCCTTGGAGAGTCTGCTCATTCTCCCTCGTATTTATCGTCACTTGCAGCAGTCTGATTGTATCTGGTCGTCTTATCAACTGACCAGTGGTCTGTTTGTAAGACGTATCTATGAAGTATCTATAAAATGTATCTATAAGATGTATCTATGAAACAGAAATATGCCACTAAAATAGGTCAGAAAGGAGAAAGAAAATCACAATGAAACAGAACAAGGTAGCAGAAGATCATAAGATGACCGGAGCCAACAATTATGACCAAGTGATGGCTCTGCCACTGACCATTGGGTGTGAAAGGTCGTGGTCACTTTGATGGATGTTTCTCTGGGTCAGGCAAAAATGAGATCAAAGAGGGGTTATGAAGAAAAAGAAACCGACCTATCACTCACTTTGCCATGGAATGAGTAGGACTATGCAAAAGTGAATATACTTTTATGGGAAAATACTGATGGTGTGTGTGTGTGTGTGTGTGTGTGTGTGTGTGTGTGTGTGTGTGTGTGTGTTTCTGACCACTGCGTCCAACACACGATTTCACCTCTAAAATGCACAGGTGCCTACTTGATCTGGAAAACCCCCCAGACAAAAACATCACGCAAGAGGTAAAATGGGCCTCACCTCTCTTGCACAAAGTCTCTAAGGGTGTATTCAAGTAATCCATGGAACAGATCAGATTGTTGAGTGCTCGGAGGGCACACACACACACACACACACACACACACACACACACACACACACACACTGCAAAAAGATAACCACACACACACACACACACACACACACACACAACACACTGCAAAAAGATAACCACACACACACACACACTGCGAAAAGAATCGTGATACCTCCGCGATGACTTTCCCAAACCCAAACGATGACTGACACCTGCACCCCGTGCTCATCTTCCCCGTCACGGTCAGTATCACACTGTCACCGTCACCAGGCCCACCAGCACGCACAAGACTTTGCTCATCGTTTCCAGGCATTCTGTCTCTTCTCCTTCTCCCTCGTAGTCATCGTCACTTGAAGAATCTGAATGTACAGAGGCGTTGTCAGCCAGTTTGTAAGTTTGTCGACGCACAACATTGTCAGAAATGGCTTCATAACAATAGCAGCATCCACTTACCTGCTTCTTTGAACATGGCGCAGGCGAAGCGAAGTTTTCCCGCCACTCAGCCGAGTGGCGACGATGATTAATGACATGCACATGACGTAATGACCGGATCGAACCGAACCGAGTACACGAAGGGCCGATACGGGCCCCACGGTAGTCCCCGGGTAGGGGGGCGCAAAAGGGGCCCATCGGCAACTGAAAGGTAAGCGCCTAGAGAATTAAGGAAGAGGTTCAAATCTATTTTCTATAACCCTGCAACAAAATCAGTGTGTGTGTGTGTGTGTGTGTGTGTGTGTGTGTGGTGTGTGTGTGTTTATACCGATCAAAATGGTTATGATCAAGATGTGTTGAGAGTGCGGAAGGAGGTGGGGGAGGTCGTGGTTAAGGGGAGGTGTAACGAAATAGCGGTTTATGAGGACTAAATGAGTGATCTCGCAGTCAAAATACTGTTGAAACCAAATGTAGAGATCATTGTTTATAACCGTCAGGCTTGCACTCCCGTGTTTTTATGTAAATGGAATAAACCTGCAAAGGAGAATGTATTGCATTCAGTTATATCCTTTGCCTTCTTATTGATAAAGAGGAACGTCTGCTGTAGATGCTGCTACGTAAAACACGTATTTCCGGATACATAAGCAAACGTTTATAGATTCATGGTTCATATACACACACACACACACAACACACACACACACACACACACACAGAGAGAGAGAGAGAGAGAGAGAGAGAGAGAGGGGGGGGTAGAAGAGAGAGAGAGGGAGAGCATCAGAATGGTATTTATCATGCAATCCTTTTGATATTGAAAAGATACTCCTCTATAACAACAGCTCCACATAAACGAACACACTCACGCGCATTGGCTACACAATTTCCAGGGGACATTTTCATTTGCCACACCCCTTTTGCAGATATTGGTTGTTTCATTGTAAAATATATCGTGCAATTAGGACGTTATTGAAATGAAACAAATAAAAATATTTCACAAAAGGTCTTGAAAATAATGTAAAAGACGACATTAATCCTTAAAACCTATTGCAATATGAGTCAAGTCAGCCTGGGATTCCAGCCATTTAAGAAGTCTGTTTTCTTTTTTTTTTTTTTCTTCGTTTTTCTCCCTTTTTCAGCCAAAGTATTGAACGTGTACATGAAAGGATTTAGAGCAGAGTTTAAAGGTAAGACAAATATGGCCAGAGCCACATTGACCTCTCGAGCTCCAGGAATGGGAGTATCAGCCAGGGCCAGCATTCCACACAGTCCAATGGGAAACCAGCACATGAGATCTGTTACTGCAATGGAGATCAACCGCCGAGCTATTGTCACATCCCTGGACACTTTTGTGGACTTGATATTCAGTGTCTTTATTGTTCGAAAGATGCAAGCCTGACCAGCAGATATAGATATGAATAGAACGAAATTAACCAGAATCAAAACACTAAAGGAATATGCTTTTCCTCTGAAATCTCGTCTTGTAACTGGCAAAGGTATGCAGATACCTGTCTGACTGTAGAATTCCCAATGTAAAGTGACTGGAAGCAAAGGCGCCAAGGTTAACAGCCACCGAGTTAACCACGTCAACAGACACACCACTGCTGCTGATGTTCTGTCAAATCGCAAAAAAAGCCAGATAATTCATACAGGATGATTTTGAATCTCAAGAATGTTAATGAAAATGTGGAATATGAACATTTCAAGATGAAAACTTAACATCAGCGACAGGACTAATGAAAAGGAGCTGTTTTGTGGCTTTGTCAGATTTACGCCATCCTTCTATTCAGTTCCCATAAAACCGGAATTCAGAAAATCTCTGAAATTTCAATGGCGAGGAGAATTATAAGCCTGCACGTGTTTTACCAACTGGCTTGCAAACTGTCCAAGACACTTTACCAAGTGATTAAAACCAGTCTATGTCTTTCTTAGACGACAAGGTTTCCTGTCTGCCTCCTTTCTTGATGATTGTGATCTCCAGGGTCACACGTTTGAAGAATGTACACACAACGTAGAAGGCACAGTGAAGCTGTTTCAGGAACTTGGTTTTGAAAGACATAGAGAAAAATCGGCCTTGACACTAAATCAAAAACTGAAGTATTTGGGTTTCTGGCTGAATTCTCAGGACATGACGGTTTGCTTACCAGAAGACAGAGTCAACAAACTAAAACAAGCTGCCTTTGGAATTAAGGACAGAAGACAGTTTACAGTCAAACAGTTGGCACAGCTCATTGGGCAGATGGGGGCAGCATTCCCTGCTGTTCAGTGGTGACCTCTTTTCTTACAGGCAACTTGAAAAAGTAAAAAATAGTCTCGTCTCTGGAAAGCTTGAAACAATACCATCTCTAACAAAGAAGGTAGAAAAGGAACTGGATTGGTGGATTCAAAATGTTGAAAGTAGTCATTTTCCATTAGACAGGCCAGATCCAGACGCAGAAATACAAACTGATGCCTCAACCAGTGGTGGTTGGGGAGCTGTGTGTAAAGGAAAACAAGCAGGTGGCAGATGGACAACTGAGGAGAACTTGCACATAAATACCTTAGAACTCTTGACAATAGAAGACGTCTTAAAGAGTTTTAAAGAAGATGTGTATGGTAAACACATTAAAAGACAGTGTGATAATACTTGTGCTGTTGCCTACATTTAGAATATGGGTGGATCCCACTCAAAAAGAATGCAATTGCATTGCAAACAGAATTTGGGTCTGGT